>CM077078.1:179414996-180125210 GCA_039513925.1 Platanthera zijinensis
TAATATTGATTCTACTGTTCATCTTCTTCATGAACCCGAAAACAGACACAGAAAACCATTTTTCCTTATTTATTTAAATAATTAAGGAAGGAAACGGCCCATAAATACTCCTGGTGTAACTTCCCACACCCGCATTTATTACCACGCGTGTTAGAATAATTTCGGGCCTGAACCGTCGTTTCGGCCAATGTCCCGGGCGTGACACATAGGTCACGGGCGTGACAAGCCCGGATAGCCAATTCTGGGTTCGACGATCATCGAACTGAGATCGACGATCGTCGATGGATGGTCACGGGCATGACACCTTGGGTCACGGGCGTGACAGGCTCGGGTGGTTAGTTATGGGTTAACGATTGTCGATTTGAGATCGACGGTCGTCGAATGGTGGTCACGCCCTGGGTCACGGGAGTGACACACTTTGTCACGGGCGTGACAGGCCCGAACGGCAATTTTGAGGTCGACGATCGTCGAACTGGGATCGACGATTGTCGAAGGCTGGTCACGCCCTAGGTCACGGGCGTGACACTTAGGTCACGGGCGTGACAGGCCCGAGTTCAATTTCGACGATCGTTTTACGGGGATCGACGCTCGTCGAAGGAGTCACACCCCTTGGTCACGAGCGTGACACCTTGGTCACGGGCGTGACATGCCCAGGCTGCACGTTCGACGATTGTCTCACGGAGATCGACGATCGTCGAAGAAGTCACGCCCAGGTCACGGGCGTGATGGGTCGGTCACGGGCGTGACCAACCCGTGACCCGAAATCTCGGTCGATTTATTTCAATTTTCAAGCTTCCTCGGGTTCTGTCACGACCAACCGACTCCTAGGGGTCTAGCCGGAATGGGATGTTACACTTGACACGAGCATTGAACATGCGACCTTCAGATTCGAGTTGTCCGTGAATCCGAGCAGTTTCGATATGCCAGACAGGAGATGCCCTCACAACTCTCATTCTCGCCACTCTAACCACGCGGGGTCCTTAGAAGAATCCCTCTAGAGGGTGCTCGAACAATCTCGCCAGGATATGGAACGAGATAGGTGGGAAACCGTCCAGCGCCTTGATACAATCGACCAAGTTCTATTAACATTCAACAAGGTTTAGCGATGCCTCCAGCCGTAGCACCCGTGGAACCCGTAATCGTTTGGACCCCCGTGACCACTCAGCCCGCTTTCAAGCCATGTCAGACCACCGCACAACCGCAGCCCCAAGAAGACGAGTTGAATCCTTTCATGGGCTACTTCTAAGATACCGCTTGGGATACTCTTGCTAAGTGGTTTTATTTCGAAGAAGACCACCAGCCCGGCATGCCCGCTGATTTCCCAAATTCTAACCGCGCCTCACCTTTAACCATGGATGAGATGGAGGATCCATCTCCGTTTATCACGCGGATAAGGCGAGAGCCTGCACCAAAAAATTTCAGAGAACCTCGCTTACCTTTTATACCGGTGCTTCCGATCCGGTCACGCACCTGCAAGCATTCGAAGATGTCGTGGCGCTTAGGTGCCTGACTTATACGTTGAAGTGTAAGTTGCTGGTGACCACTTTTGATGGGAAGGCGCGAGAGTAGTTTCACGAGCTTCGACCACGCTTAATTAACTACTTCGCTGGGCTCCGTCAAGAACTCTTGCTGAGGTTTTCAACATCCAAAAAAAGGAAAAGTGGTCCTGCAACCCTTTTCAAGATTATGTAGAGAGAGGGAGAAAGCGTGGCGCGGTTTGTGGATCATTTTCAAAAAGAAATTCTTGAAATAGAAAATGTAGACCCATATTACTATAAGTTCACCTTAGTTAATGGCCTCTGAGAAGGCCCGTTAAAGTTTAAAGCCACAACATAGGCCCCAATGACTTATCAAGCCCCGATCGCTCTTGCGAACAAGTTCATCGAAGGAGAAAGTGCCAATCCTTCTTATATTTCTACTCTAACCTCTATGGTAGGTGGTAGCGACACGGGAAGTTCTTCCACAGCACGCCACATTCTGAAACCTTCCCATCATGATCACCAGTCTTCACCCCAAAGGGTTAGAAACTTTCGCAATAAGAGACCATTCCTCAACCATCAGCAAATATGAGAGCGAATATTGCCATTGACCACTACTCCTGTTCCGGCAGCCCCGCAAGTCCTCCCTATCAATCATCAAGGAGGACCTCATGCTACAAATATGACTTGTGTGGAAGTCGCTGAGGTCTTTCAAAGGAAGGAATTCAAGAAGGCCAGGCCTAGGGTAGAGGAAAGACCCCCCGGCTCTAAGAATTTCTATGAATTTCATAAAGAAGAAGGGCACCCTATAGAGCATTGTCGGGCCCTTTGCTTTATGGTGAAGAGACTTATTGCAGAAGGAAAAATGTAAGATATTTTCCGTAAAGAGGCTCCCGCCGATCCCACCACCTCAAGGGGTAAAGAGGTAGGGGTAAAGAGGTAGCTGAGAGGTTTTGGGAATTTGAGGATGTCACTGACACTGGCAGTCTAGGTAATTTAAATTACACAAATGATTGTGTGGATGTCCATGATGAAGGAAGCCTCAGGCGACTTTTCTGAATCCACGGGGGGGGGGGGGGGAGGCCTTAAATTAACCCGAAAATCTTCCATCTCAAAGTTGCGCAAGCAGGAGGTGGTTGTGGCTTCCTCCTCGGTCCCAACCGGAGAACTCATTACTTTCGGTCCGAGCGACCTTTTGTCCACCGCCAACACATTCAACGATGCGGTTGTTATCCAAGCCGTCATCAAAAACTTCACGGTGGACAGGATTCTGATAGATACTGGCAGCTCGGTGAATCTCCGGTTTAGGAAGACGTTTGAGGCCCTGAAGATTGGAAGACCGTTGTCTTCCACCGAGGCGCCACTCTACAGATTCTCGAGAGAAAAGAAGGAAGCAGTGTAAGACCCCCTTTTTTTTTCTTTTTCAACCACCGGGGTCTTAGGCCCAGAATCACCGCTTTGCGGTGACACCTTCACGTCCTGAGGGGTCATCACCATAAGGCGCCGATTCCGCCGGCCATTTCGATCACAGAAAGGTAGCACAGTATAAGAAGTAAGAGCAATGCAGTCCACATTAATAAAATCACATATATATAATAAAGCTCCACGAAGGGAGTGTCCACAGAAAGCATCAGAGTGCAGCATAATGTAAAACTAAAAATAAGGGCATAAGCCTTGTACATCAGAGTCCTCACTACAATATCACTCATGCGGAAGCAAACACTAGAAACTACTCAGGGTCGAGACTCACGGTCCCGGCTGTGTGAACTCCGGAGCTAGACTGCCCCATCTCTAGGCGCACCGATCTCTGGGGCTGCTCCTCCATGCTGGGCTCCACGATCCCCTAAATGATGCGGTTCGAAAACCATTAGTCATAAAGACTAAGCCCTATCACCCCCTACCCCTTCCCCCATGGCTCCTAGATACCGAGCGGAGAGGAAGAAAGGGAAGTACATGAAGGTAGAGATTAAACATGAAACAGATGGCAGCGGAAACTAATCTAGCAAGTTGTATTAGGTGAGTAGATAATATGATTGTTATAATAGGTCTAGCAATAAGAAAAGCCATTATATGAATTTAAACCTTCACTTATGTGAGAACACATAAGCAAAAGGGATCTTTTGCAAGGCTCCCATCGTATAGAATGTCCCATACCACTTATACGTTGGGGTGTTGGTTATCAAACAACAATGGTTGTTATATATTGAAATTAACCTTTGATTTATAAACTTGCCCACACAAGCTTATAGACCAAGGGGTCGTTTTGCAGGTCCTAATGTATAAGCGTCCCATACCACTTATACTTTAGGTGTCAGAGTTAAATGAATCGATTATGCTATGACATGCTAGTGGGTATGATGAAACATGCAAGTGCAACTCACACACCCGACTCTGTGCACACAGACCTTTAGTTCCCTCTTTCGGAGCCGTTACCTCCCAGGATACCTCCGTAGTGGCAGACGGAAGCGGTGGGTTGGGCCTCGCCCACCTCCAAAACCAGTAAAAGCACCACTGGTCTGACCTATCGTACGCCTCAACGCTTGGTGCACTAAGCGGACGCCTGCATACTCTTGCCGGCTGGCGCACCGGACTTCAGTTGGCGGAGTGCTAATCACCCCGTCGAGTCAACGATATCGGTGTCGGTGCAATCGAACTCCCCGATATCGAAAGACCCACCACCTTAACTTTTCCTATCTTATGCACATGCAAGTTTAATCGCAAACACACAAAAACCGAGCCGAAGCTCCCCGGACCAAACGTCCGTCTCCAACCAACCGAGCCGAAGCTCCCCGGACCAACCCGTCCGTCTCCAGAACAACCGAGCCGAAGCTCCCCGGACCATCCCGTCCGTCTCTTAACCAACCGAGCCGAAGCTCTCATCAATCTTCCTGTGCCAACAGTGTTTGTGGAAAGTGCAATCCTAGTTACTAAGTTACTCTTGCTAGTTTATTATTACAGTTTACGTTAGCCCAGGACTGCCCCCGGTATACCCCGTGAAGGGCTCTCAAGGGGCACTAGGAACCAAGACGGCGACATTACGGCCCGAAGTTCCCTTTCGCAAGGCACTTAATATTATTGGTTTATTTCCCTTAACCCATTCTTTTCTCACATTACGATAGACTATCCTAGGGTGATTTTTAAACCTTCCACTCTTCGGGGAAGACGATCTTTCGCCAAACCCGAGCACCTCTTAACTCTAGCTATCACTACTACTCTCTACTCTTCATATTTTCCTATTGTAATTTCCTCCACAAATGTCCACCCAGACAAAATGTTTAACTCCAAAAACTTCCTCAGATCAAGTCCTAATGCATTTCTCAAATTGCTATATGCAGACCGACCTAGGCTACATGTCGAACCGGTTATGCAATGATCCATTACTCATCCAAATGCCCTAAATCATTTACTGGAGACTTACCATGATATGAATGTCCTAAATCCAGAAAATGGAAATTTTCCTACTTTATTTGGCATTTAATTAAATTCTTCGAAAATCCCAAGGGCTATCGGTTTGAACATGAACTACCCTAGTTATTCATGCAAGATGTCCAGCAAATTTATGATAAATAGTAGGTTATCTCAGAAGGTTAAATCCTAAGTATCATAATTTTTCTATCATCAAAATGGCATGAAAGCTATTTTAGAAATAATCTCTAACTTCTATTGTTTATGAAGCAAGTACAAGAAAATATTCTTCCAAAAATTATAAATAATTCATGACATGCAGATAAAGGCCTAAAATTAGCACTGGCCAAGTTTCATAATTTTCCAGCAAGTATTTTATCCATAATTAATTTTTAAACATAAAAGCCCTTTCTATCATCTGTGAATAAGGTACTAGATTTACTCAACATAAAATTCTATAAAAATCCAGGGATCATTGTGCTACTAATCAAGATCTAAATCAAGAATTTCAACTGAATATAATTAATTTAGAACCTCCAAATAATTGAAATAATAAATCGGGCAATTATTCCTTTAACACATGAAGTATAACATTTATTATTCATAAAATTCCAGAAGATTTACTTTAGGTCTAAAACATCCTAAAACTCCCTCCTCCCGAGTTTCACAATTTTTGGATTAGATTTAGTGCTTAAAATAACTAAATTACATTCTTATCCTAATCTGACATTTCAACTTTTGAGGTACCTAACTACCTCCGATTCCTTCACTATTTCAACCAGAGGGTTTTCATCATATCATCCCCCTCTCCTCCAAATTTCAAGGGCATACAAGAGCTTTTGCTCCTATGTCCTTCACAAACCTCAAACTCCCACCCGTTGGATTTGAGCCAATCTCTTAGGGTAAAATCCACCCTAAGCCACACCATGTTACCCAAGAGGGTAGACATAGACTCAACAAATCAGTGGCCAACAACTTCAGCCTCTTTTGAGGAGATTTGTCCACTCCATCTCCAATCGTACTTTTCCCCAAAGTACCCCTCACCAAGACCTATCTAGGACTTGATACTTCCCTATTCAAAACTCGACCAATCGAGTTGAAATTTTGTACAGATCTTAATATTGATTCCAGGGACCACCACCCAAAATTTGGGGGAGTTTGGACTTAATTTCATCTCCTAATTAATTTTATATCGTTTATTAAATTTTTACAAAAACTTTAGGCAAAAGTTCTCCAAAAATTCTCATTTTTGGACAGCCTCTCGATATACCTATTATAGACCTCCAGTCCAAATTTCAAGTCACTTGGACATGTTATGAACCGTGGGCAACCATTTTAATTTCTGGTTAGCCTAGGTCTTGATCCCACCAAAATGAGTGCTGTGTTCAAACCACTCACCCAAATTGAATAAAATCAATTTTAAATTAAAGTAGACCCCGAGGGCTACAACTTTTGTGTCTGGTCATTTTTCCTAAAACGGCCTCTACGTGCCTCGTTTCGCAGCCTCAACATATATCCAAATAATCTATTTTTCCATATGTACTATATAATAATCTATGTATTATATATTAAATCTACTGTTCATCTTCTTCATGAACCCGAACAGACACAGGAAAACATTTTTCCTGTAAGCATTCCGTGGTCCGTCGCCGGCCGTTCGGTTACTTCCCTGGCCAGCCACCACCACCACCACCTCCGTTGAGGCGACGGCTATCGGTCGGCGGTGGTTTGGCCACCGGAGGTGGCGGTTTCCGGCGAACTCAAAATATCTCTTTCATGGTTTTTTCATGAAAACGAGAGATGGGTCCGGCTCCGTTGAGCGCGAACCTCCTTTCTAAGAATCCTAAGATCTACCCATGAAAGAGAAGGAGCAGAGGAGGACCTTGTTCGCGGTTTGAAGGCGAGAAGAACGTCGGGGTGCCATGGCGCGGTGGTGGCGTTTGCTAAACTTCTCCTACAGCAAGAACAAAGGTCTGATCCGATTACTTGAGCGTGTAACCTTCTCCTCTTTCACCAGGTGGGCTTTTATAAGTCAGGAAGTGGGAAGGTGAATGGGTAAATCCTTAATGGCCATGAAGGCTCCTCCCCTTAATGCTTCGGTTATGATGCAGGGATAAGAAACGGTGGAAAACTGAACCGGTGTGTCCAGCTGGCGGTTTTCTATTGGACCACCTTTTCCTCATTTATTATATAATTATAGAAGGAAAACGGCCGGTAGTTACTCCTGGTGTAACTTCCCACACCAGCATTTATTACCACGCGTGTTAGAATAATTTCGGGCCTGAACCGTCGTTTCGGCCAATGTCACGGGCGTGACACATAGGTCACGGGCGTGACAGGCCCGGATAGCCAATTCTGGGTTCGACGATCGTCGAACTGAGATCGACGATCGTCGATGGATGGTCACGGGCGTGACACCTCAGGTCACGGGCGTGACAGGCCCGAACAGCAGATTGTGGGTCGACGATCGTCGAATTGAGATCGACGATCGTCGAAGGCTGGACACGCCCTAAGTCACGGGCGTGACCTCTAGGTCACGGGCGTGACATGCCCGAACGGCAATTTCGAGGTCGACGATCGTCGAATTGAGATCGACGATCGTCGAAGGCTAGTCACGCCCTAGGTCACGGGCGTGACACGCATGTCACGGGCGTGACATGCCCGGGCCGCAAGCTCGACGATCGTCTCACGGCGATCGACGATCGTCGATGGGGTCACGCCCATAGTCACGGGCGTGACACCTTGGTCACGGGCGTGACATGCCCAGACAGCACGTTCGACGATCGTCTCGTGGAGATCGACGATCGTCGAAGTAGTCACGCCCAAGTCACGGGCGTGACGGGTCGGTCACGGGCGTGACCAACCCTTGACCCGAAAACTCGGTCGATTTATTTTCACTTTTTGTGCTCCCTGGGGTTCTGACTCGACCAACCGACTCCTAGGGGTCTATCCGGAAATGGGATGTTACAAATCCCAATAAACAAAACAAAAATTTCGTCCCCGAAATTGAGGTTGAGCCTATGGGGATTTCTATCGGAATAAATTAAACTTGTAACATCCCATACGATCTTTCTATTGGGTTCAGGCGACTGTTCGTTTGATAACTAAGACAATCTCCCCAATAAACAAAAGATTAGCCCCTACCTTTCTGATTAAGTGCGCATGCCTAGGTCCTAGATTTTCCGTATCTAGTCTTAACATTCCAAAACAAGAAGGCAATCTATAGTATACCGAGAGGTGGTGAGATGTACCTGACTGAACAACTCCGGGTATCTTTGCCTCATCAGATCCTGCGGTTCCCAGGTGTGCTCCTCCTGACCGTGGTTTCTCCACAGAACCTTGACTAAGGGGATCTTCTTACGCCGCAAGATCCGCACTCCTTTGTCGTCGATCCGAACCGGCTCCAAGTGAACAGATCGGTTTTTAAGCTACCGGCCCTTCGGTGGTCAAAATCCGCTGCTCCGGGCGTAGTAGAGCCCTTCTCATCGAAGAGATGTGGAAGACGTCGTGTAGAGCTGCCAGCTCCGGTGGCAACTCTAGCCTGTAGGCTAGGGGTCCGATCCGCTCCAGGATCCGGTAAGGGCCCATATACCTAGGGCTGAGTTTCTTCCTCCGACCGCGCACCCGTGAGACTCCGTGCATGGGTCGGATCTTCAAGAACACTCGATCCCCTACCCGAAACTCCACCTGACGATGTCGGGCGTCATAGTATTTGGCCTGTCTGCTCTGCGCCTCCAACATCCTATCTCTGATCAGTCTAACCTGAGCCTCGGTATCTTCCACAAAATCCGATCCCAACAGCTTCGGATCCTCGTCTTGAACCCAAGAAAGCGGGGTCCTATATTTTCTTCCATACAGGGCTTCATAAGGTGCCATCCTGATGCTGGACTGGTAGCTGTTATTATAGGAGAACTCGACCAACGGTAACATCTTCTCCCACGGCTCCCCTCGGTCCAGTATACACAATCGTAGTAGATCCTCCAAGGTCCTGTTGGTGCGCTCGGTCTGCCCGTCCGTCTGAGGGTGGAAGGCCGTGCTAAAAGTCAACCGGGTGCCCAAATATGCCTACACTGACCGCCACTCCCTGGATGTAAACCGTCCATCGCGGTCCGACACTATCGTCCGGGGCACGCCATGATATCGGACATACTGCTCCACAAACTTCCGTACCAGCACTCCCACCGAGTCATCCTTCCTGATCGGTACAAAGCGGGCCACCTTCGTCAACCGATAGACAATCACCCAAATCGAGTCGTTCCCCGTCCGAGACCGGGGAAGACCATGTATAAAATCCATCGCTATATCGTCAAACTTCCACTCCGGCACCGGGAGTGGCTGCAACAGTCCTGCGGGGTTCCTGCACTCCGCCTTCACCAACTGACACGCCTCGCAATGGGTCACGAAGTACGTAATGTCCTTCTTCATGCCCGGCCAAAACATCATCCTCTTCAAATCAGCGGTCATCTTTGTGATCCCTGGGTGTACCGAGTACCGGCTGCAATGCGCCTCCATCATAATATCCTCTCGGATCTGGCCTCCTGCGGGTATATATACTCTGCCTCTGAAGTGGAGCAAACCATCTCTCAGGGAATAATCTCCTGTCGAACCTTCCTCCAAAGCTCGGAACATCGGCTCCGCCCATGCATCTGTCCTTTGTCCGTCCCGAATGCGATCCCGAATATCGTCAATGGCCACTATCGATGCCAGATACTCCCTATACAGATCTGGGTCATCCTCAGACACTAGGGATATCTGCATATCTCTGAATGACTGGACTAGCTCCATGGACATAACCTGGGGCCCAGCTTCGGAAGTGGCAGCTCTCCGGCTCAACGCGTCGGCCACCACGTTTGCCTTCCCTGGATGGTAGTGCATCTCATACTGATAATCTGCTAAGAACTCTACCCAACGCCTCTGCCTGATATTCAGCTCCTTCTGTGTGTCCACGTATTTCAGGTTCTTGTGATCGGAGAAGATATCGCAGTGGACTCCATAAAGATAATGGCGCCAGACCTTCAGAGCAAAAACGACCGCTCCCATCTCGAGGTCGTGCACCGGGTTGTTCCTCTCATGGATCTTCAGCTGGCGGAGGCATATGCTATGACATGTCCGTTCTGCATCAGCACCGCTCCCATCCCTTGGTATGATGCGTCGGTATACACCTGGAATCCCTCCCTTCCGGATGGAAGGGCCAGGATAGGGGCCGAGATGAGTCGGTCCTTCAGCTCCTGGAAAGCCGCCTGGCACTGCGGGGTCCAAACAAAAGGTGCCTCCTTCTTTGTCAAAGATGTGAGGGGGAGAGCAATCCGAGAGAACCCCTCCACGAACTTCCGGTAGTAACCGGCAAGTCCCAAGAAACTGCGTACATCGGTGGCTGTCCTCAGCTGCGGCCAATCGCGAACTGCCCGAATCTTTGCTGGATCTACTGATAACCCGGCTCCGCTGATGATGTGGCCTAGGAAGGCCACCTCCTTCAACCAGAACTGACACTTGCTAAATTTTGCATAAAGGCGATGCTCCCGCAACCTCTCCAAGGTCAGTGCCAGATGCCGAGTGTGCTCCTCCTCCGTCCTAGAGTAGATCAGGATGTCGTCTATGAATACTATGACGAACACATCCAAGTAGGCCTCGAAAACCCGGTTCATGAGACTCATGAACGCCGACGGAGCATTCGTGAGCCCAAAGGGCATCACGGTGAACTCATACAGGCCATATCTGCTACTAAAGGCCGTCTTCGGGATATCCTCCTCCTGGATCAGCAGCTGGTAGTATCCTGATCTCAAGTCCAGCTTCGAGAAATAATGGGCCCCCTCCAGCTGGTCGAATAATTCGTCTATCCGTGGGAGCGGATAGGTATTCCGGACGGTCAGCCTGTTTAGTGCTCGGTAATCGATGCACAGGCGGAAAGTCCCATCCTTCTTCTTCACGAACAGGACCGGTGCTCCCCATGGCGAGGAACTCGGTCTAACAAAACCTGCCTCAACTAATTCCTGCAACTGAGTCCGAAACTCTGCCAACTCCTTTGGGGCCATCCGATAAGGGGCCCTAGACGCCGGCTTGGCTCCCGGCACAAGCTGTATCTGAAAATCCTGCTCTCGGTGTGGAGGTAGTCCTGGCAGTTTCTCTGGAAAGATGTCAGCGAAATCTCGCACCACCGGGATGTCTGTCACCGACTCCTTAACCTCCGCCATCTCAAATAGAATCTGATAGACCTCCTCTCCCTGCAGATGGGCCTTAACGGCCTGTACCGAAGATAAGAGTATACGAGAGACAGGTCTTATACCTTCGATGGTAATGAAAGAGTCCCCGTGTCTCACGGTGATCTTCTTTGCCTGACAGTCAATCTGGGCATAGTTCCAGTGCAGCCATGCCATGCCCAGGATCAGGTCGTAGTCCGTCAGCTTCAAAATCGTCGCTGGAGCCTCGAACGCTTTTCCACCAATTTCTGCCTCCATATTGCAGTGATCCGTGGTAAGGAGCTCAGATCCATCTGGCAGTCGCACCCTCATCCTTGAGCCTGTGAACCGCTCCACACCTTCTAGTCCTTCCACGAACGACTCCGATACAAAGGAGTGAGTAGCTCCAGTATCGAACAGCGTGCGGGCAGGCTTGCCGCTGATGAACACTATACCTGGGGTGATTAAATATCTTAGGGTTCTATAAAGAATTTTCTTTTCTTGTTAATCTATCTTGTGCGGTTCTGAGTTTTAACAACTTAAAGGGAGATTCTATGAAAATAAAGAAACATTACAGCGTACCTGCGATGACCCGCTCCGGATTTCGAGGCTGCGCAAGGTCCAAAGCATATACCTGCTCTCTTTCCTGTCTACGATCTCCCCACTGGTATCCACGACCACGGCCGCGTCCTCGGCCTCCATAATGCTGAGCTGGTGGGCCGCCCTGATGTGCTGGAGGTGGTGCCCCCCTCATGGGGCAGTTCCTCCGAATGTGCCCAATCTGATGACAAAGAAAACACTCTGGTGGGGGATACGCCATTCCCCCGGGTCTCGGCATCTCCTGCATTCGAAGAGGGGGAGGGGCTAATACCACCTGTTCCCTCGGCTCCGGCCTCACGTCCTGACGAGGCTGGTCCTCTGTCCTTCTCCCCTCTGGTACAACACCCCGCCGCTGGTCATTCCTACCTCTCCGTCCCTGATCCTCTGCTGGCCGCTTCCGGCCCCGGGTGGCGTGCCAATCTGCCTCAATCCCTTTGGCCATCTCCAAGATCCGGGAGATGGGCCCGTCAGATACGAACAACAGAGCCTCCCTCAAGTCCTCCCGTAGGCCCTTATAGAACCTCCTGATATACCATGCCTCGTCCAGCTGGTAGGAATCTGCGTATCGAGTCAGATGGTCAAACTCTCGATGGTACTCCACCACGGTCCGGGTACCCTGCTTCAGCTGTAAGAACCGCTCCTCCAAATCATCCCTAGCCGACTGCGGAACGAAATGCTCCAGCAGTGCGGCCCTGAACTCCTCCCAAGTAACCTCCGCAACCTCCCTATCAGCAAAGGTCGTGTCCAACAGCGTCTTCCACCACCTCTTTGCATGGGACTCCAGGCAGGAGACAACCAGAGCCACCCTCTCCTCCCAGGGACATCGTATCCCGGTCAGCATCTCGTACATGATATCTAGCCACTCTTCCGTCCGAACAGCCGACTCTGTCCCCAAATAGGACGGGGGAGCCAGTCCTCGGAAGATGCTTAGCCAGTTGGCCCCCGGATTTGGCTGCGGGGCCGGAACCTGTTGGGCCCTGAAGGCCTCCAGAATGGCAGTCAGGGTCTGTCCCATGTCTGACTGAAGGAAAGGAGTGGGGGCCGGTGGGGGTGGTGCAACATCCTGAGCCTGTTGAACTCCACCTTGTGGCGTAGTCCGTGCTGGAGGCTGCGTAACAAAAAACACACGCTGAGAAAACGTTCAAATATTACATAAAGGTGGACAATTTATATGTGATCCTCATATGGGCACACCACTGCTTCCGCTGCTTAGTTTGTCCCCAAACTAAACTCGAGCGGGGGGGGGGGGGTGACCTAGGGTTTGTGGACTGCTACTTCCGTCTGATCGATGTTTCCTTTGATACCACTTGTAAGACCCCCTTTTTTTTTCTTTTTCAACCACCGGGGTCTTAGGCCCAGAATCGCCGCTTTGCGGTGACACCTTCACGTCCTGAGGGGTCATCACCACAAGGCGCCGATTCCGCCGGCCATTTCGATCACAGAAAGGTAGCACAGTATAAGAAGTAAGAGCAATGCAGTCCACATTAATAAAATCACATATATATAATAAAGCTCCACGAAGGGAGTGTCCACAGAAAGCATCAGAGTGCAGCATAATGTAAAACTAAAAATAAGGGCATAAGCCCTGTACATCAGAGTCCTCACTACAATATCACTCATGCGGAAGCAAACACTAGAAACTACTCAGGGTCGAGACTCACGGTCCCGGCTGTGTGAACTCCGGAGCTAGACTGCCCCATCTCTAGGCGCACCGATCTCTGGGGCTGCTCCTCCATGCTGGGCTCCACGATCCCTAAATGATGCGGTTCGAAAACCGTTAGTCATAAAGACTAAGCCCTATCATCCCCTACCCCTTCCCCCATGGCTCCTAGGTACCGAGCGGAGAGGAAGAAAGGGAAGGACATGAAGGTAGAGATTAAACATGAAACAGATGGCAGCGGAAACTAATCTAGCAAGTTGTATTAGGTGAGCAGATAATATGATTGTTATAATAGGTCTAGCAATAAGAAAAGCAATTATATGAATTTAAACCTTCACTTATGTGAGAACACATAAGCAAAAGGGATCTTTTGCAAGGCTCCCATCGTATAGAATGTCCCATACCACTTATACGTTGGGGTGTCGGTTATCAAACAGCAATGGTTGTTATATATTGAAATTAATCTTTGATTTATAAACTTGCCCACACAAGCTTATAGACCAAGGGGTCGTTTTGCAGGTCCTAATGTATAAGCGTCCCATACAACTTATACTTTAGGTGTCAGGGTTAAATGAATCGATTATGCTATGACATGCTAGTGGGTATGATGAAACATGCAAGTGCAACTCACACACCCGACTCTGTGCACACAGACCTTTAGTTCCCCCTTTCGGAGCCGTTACCTCCCAGGATACCTCCGTAGTGGCAGACGGAAGCGGTGGGTTGGGCCTCGCCCACCTCCAAAACCAGTAAAAGCACCACTGGTCTGACCTATCGTACGCCTCAACGCTTGGTGCACTAAGCGGACGCCTGCGTACTCTTGCCGACTGGCGCACCGGACTTCAGTTGGCGGAGTGCTAATCACCCCGTCGAGTCAACGATATCGGTGTCGGTGCAATCGAACTCCCCGATATCGAAAGACCCACCACCTTAACTTTTCCTATCTTATGCACATGCAAGTTTAATCGCAAACACACAAAAACCGAGCCGAAGCTCCCCGGACCAAACGTCCGTCTCCAACCAACCGAGCCGAAGCTCCCCGGACCAACCCGTCCGTCTCCAGAACAACCGAGCCGAAGCTCCCCGGACCATCCCGTCCGTCTCTTAACCAACCGAGCCGAAGCTCTCATCAATCTTCCTGTGCCAACAGTGTTTGTGGAAAGTGCAATCCTAGTTACTAAGTTACTCTTGCTAGTTTATTATTACAGTTTACGTTAGCCCAGGACTGCCCCCGATATACCCCGTGAAGGGCTCTCAAGGGGCACTAGGAACCAAGACGGCGGCATTACGGCCCGAAGTTCCCTTTCGCAAGGCACTTAATATTATTGGTTTATTTCCCTTAACCCATTCTTTTCTCACATTATGATAGACTATCCTAGGGTGATTTTTAAACCTTCCACTCTTCGGGGAAGACGATCTTTCGCCAAACCCAAGCACCTCTTAACTCTAGCTATCACTACTACTCTCTACTCTTCATATTTTCCTATTGTAATTTCCTCCACAAATGTCCACCCAGACAAAATGTTTAACTCCAAAAACTTCCTCAGATCAAGTCCTATTGCATTTCTCAAATTGCTATATGCAGACCGACCTAGGCTACATGTCGAACCGGTTATGCAATGATCCATTACTCATCCAAATGCCCTAAATCATTTACTGGAGACTTACCATGATATGAATGTCCTAAATCCAGAAAATGGAAATTTTCCTACTTTATTTGGCATTTAATTAAATTCCTCGAAAATCCCAAGGGCTATCGGTTTGAACATGAACTACCCTAGTTATTCATGCAAGATGTCCAGCAAAATTTATGATAAATAGTAGCTTATCTCTGAAGGTTAAATCCTAAGTATCATAATTTTTCTATCATCAAAATGGCATGAAAGCTATTTTAGAAATAATCTCTAACTTCTATTGTTTATGAAGCAAGTACATAAAATATTCTTCCAAAAATTATAAATAATTCATGACATGCAGATAAAGGCCTAAAATTAGCACTGGCCAAGTTTCATAATTTTCCAGCAAGTATTTTATCCATAATTAATTTTTAAACATAAAAGCCCTTTCTATCATCTGTGAATAAGGTACTAGATTTACTCAACATAAAATTCTATAAAAATCCAGGGATCATTGTGCTACTAATCAAGATCTAAATCCAGAATTTCAACTGAATATAATTAATTTAGAACCTCCAAATAATTGAAACAATAAATCGGGCAATTATTCCTTTAACACATGAAGTATAACATTTATTATTCATAAAATTCCAGAAGATTTACTTTAGGTCTAAAACATCCTAAAACTCCCTCCTCCCGAGTTTCACAATTTTTGGATTAGATTTAGTGCTTAAAATAACTAAATTACATTCTTATCCTAATCCGACATTTCAACTTTCGAGGTACCTAACTACCTCCGATTCCTTCACTATTTCAACCAGAGGGTTTTCATCATATCATCCCCCTCTCCTCCAAATTTCAAGGGCATACAAGAGCTTTTGCTCCTATGTCCTTCACAAACCTCAAACTCCCACCCGTTGGATTTGAGCCAATCTCTTAGGGTAAAATCCACCCTAAGCCACACCATGTTACCCAAGAGGGTAGACATAGACTCAACAAATCAGTGGCCAACAACTTCAGCCTCTTTTGAGGAGATTTGTCCACTCCATCTCCAATCGTACTTTTCCCCAAAGTACCCCTCACCAAGACCTATCTAGGACTTGATACTTCCCTATTCAAAACTCGACCAATCGAGTTGAAATTTTCTATAGATCTTAATATTGATGCCAGGGACCACCACCCAAAATTTGGGGGAGTTTGGACTTAATTTCATCTCCTAATTAATTTTATATCGTTTATTAAATTTTTACAAAAACTTTAGGCAAAAGTTCTCCAAAAATTCTCATTTTTGGACAGCCTCTCGATATACCTATTATAGACCTCCAGTCCAAATTTCAAGTCACTTGGACATGTTATGAACCGTGGGCAACCATTTTAATTTCTGGTTAGCCTAGGTCTTGATCCCACCAAAATGAGTGCTGTGTTCAAACCACTCACCCAAATTGAATAAAATCAATTTTAAATTAAAGTAGACCCCGAGGGCTACAACTTTTGTGTCTGGTCATTTTTCCTAAAACGGCCTCTACGTGCCTCGTTTCGCAGCCTCAACATATATCCAAATAATCTATTTTTCCATATGTACTATATAATAATCTATGTATTATATATTAAATTTACTGTTCATCTTCTTCATGAACCCGAACAGACACAGGAAAACATTTTTCCTGTAAGCATTCCGTGGTCCGTCGCCGGCCGTTCGGTCACTTCCCTGGCCAGCCACCACCACCACCACCTCCGTTGAGGCGACGGCTATCGGTCGGCGGTGGTTTGGCCGCCGGAGGTGGCGGTTTCCGGCGAACTCAAAATATCTCTTTCATGGTTTTTCCATGAAAACGAGAGATGGGTCCGGCTCCGTTGAGCGCGAACCTCCTTTTTAAGAATCCTAAGATCTACCCATGAAAGAGAAGGAGCAGAGGAGGACCTTGTTCGCGGTTTGAAGGCGAGAAGAACGTCGGGGTGCCATGGCGCGGTGGTGGCATTTGCTGAACTTCTCCTACAGCAAGAACAAAGGTCTGATCCGATTACTTGAGCGTGTAACCTTCTCCTCTTTCACCAGGTGGGCTTTTATAAGTCAGGAAGTGGGAAGGTGAATGGGTAAATCCTTAATGGCCATGAAGGCTCCTCCCCTTAACGCTTCGGTTATGATGCAGGGATAAGAAACGGTGGAAAACTAAACCGGTGTGTCCAGATGGCGGTTTTCTATTGGACCACCTTTTCCTCATTTATTATATAATTATAGAAGGAAAACGGCCGGTAGTTACTCCTGGTGTAACTTCCCACACCAGCATTTATTACCACGCGTGTTAGAATAATTTCGGGCCTGAACCGTCGTTTCGGCCAATGTCACGGGCGTGACACATAGGTCACGGGCGTGATAGGCCCGGATAGCCAATTCTGGGTTCGACGATCGTCGAACTGAGATCGACGATCGTCGATGGATGGTCACGGGCGTGACACCTCGGGTCACGGGCGTGACAGGCCCGAACGATAGATTGTGGGTCGACGATCGTCGAATTGAGATCGACGATCGTCGAAGGCTGGTCACGCCCTAAGTCACGGGCGTGACCTCTAGGTCACGGGCGTGACATGCCCGAACGGCAATTTCGAGGTCGACGATCGTCGAATTGAGATCGACGATCGTCGAAGGCTGGTCACGCCCTAGGTCACGGGCGTGACACGCATGTCACGGGCGTGACATGCCCGGGCCGCAAGCTCGACGATCGTCTCACGGCGATCGACGATCGTCGATGGGGTCACGCCCATAGTCACGGGCATGACACCTTGGTCACGGGCGTGACATGCCCAGACAGCACGTTCGACGATCGTCTCGTGGAGATCGACGATCGTCGAAGTAGTCACGCCCAAGTCACGGGCGTGACAGGTCGGTCACGGGCGTGACCAACCCTTGACCCGAAAACTCGGTCGATTTATTTTCACTTTTTGTGCTCCCTGAGGTTCTGACTCGACCAACCGACTCCTAGGGGTCTAGCCGGAAATGGGATGTTACAAGCAGAAGGAAGCATTTTGCTACTGATAACACTGTGAGGAATCACCAAGATGATCCAGTTCATGGTAATCGATGCGCCAAGTGACTATCATGCAATTTTTGTAAGGCCTCTGCTAAACGAATATCGGGAAATTGTGTTAACCTACCATCTGGCCATCAAATTATCTGCTCAAGGAAAGAAATATTGGATTAGAAGCAACCATCGAGTGGCCCGAGAGTGTTATGTGAAAACGGTTAATGTGATTGAGCAGGTGAACCCTCAAGCAGTCATAGCTGTTGAGCTCTGATAGCCTAAAGAGAATGTGAAGGAGGGAGCCTATCTGGAGACTGCTCAACCCACCGAAAAAGTACCCTTCGCTAAGGAATAGGAGAAAAAGCTCTCCATTATCGCAAAGTTTTCAGAAGAGGAGAAAGTCGAATTGATTTTCTGCCTCCTCAAGGACCTCAATATCTTTGCATGGTCTCCCGAAGATATGCCTGGAGTGGATCCAGATGTAGCTTGTCATCATCTCAATATCGATCCGAAATGCAAGCCCGTGCAGCAAAAGAAGAGGGACGTTGCGACAAAATTAGCCAATCCTATCTGGGAAGAGGTCGCAAAACTGGTAAAGGCTAAGTTTGTTCAAGAAATCTAGTATCCTGCCTGGATATAGAATTTTGTAATGGTGTCAAAACCAGGAGGAAAATGGAGAATGTGTGTAGATTTCACTAAACTCAACAAAGCATACCCCAAATATTTCTACCCCTGCCACGAATAGACGCTTTAGTAGATTCCATGGTTGGTTATTCTTTTATGAGTTTTTTATACGCATTCTTCGGTTATCATCAGATTAGGATGCACAAACCCGACATACCACACACATCTTTTATCACAAATGAGGGTTATTATTGTTATCTGGTGATGCCTTTCGAGCTTAAAAATGCAGGAGCCACCTACTAGCGCATGATGGACTCCATTTTCAAAAGACAAAAAGGGAGGAACCTTGAGGTCTATGTTGATGACCTCTTTATAAAAATAAATCATTTTCTGCACATTTAGAGGATCTTGAAGAAACCTTCGCAACCCTGCGGAAGTTTAGAATGAGGCTAAACCCATCGAAGTGTGTTTTTAGTGCCAATCAGGGGAAATTCCTTCGTCATCTTCTTACCCATGAAGGGTTGGCTCCAAACCCTGACAAGGTAAAAGCTATCCTGGATATGGCACCTCCTATCTCCCCAAAAGAAGTCCAGCAGTTAGGGGGAAGATTAGCCGATCTTAGCTATTTTATCTCCAGGGTAGGAGACAAGAGCGCTCCCTTCTTTAAGACTCTTCGGGGAGCCTCCAAGTTTGAATGGATCGATGAATTTGATGAGGCTTTTAAGCAACTCAAGAGACAGTTAACAATGACTCCGCTGTTACAAAGTCCTCGCCCAGGAGAACCACTGCACGTATATCTAGGAGTTGGACCCGAGGCAGTTAGTTTCATTCTTATCAGGGAGGAAAGGAAAAGTCAATTCCCGGTATATTATGTTAGCCATATCCTAAAAAGTGCAGAATTAAGATACCCTATACTCGAAAATCTAGCCTTGGCCTTTGTCATTTCTTCTCGCCGACTCCGTCCGTACTTCCAGGCACAATCAATTCAGGTCATGGTGGACCAGCCACTCAAAGGAATATTGGAAAGTCTAGAGCATTCAGGAAGACTCGCTAAGTGGGCAATCGAGTTGAGTGAGTTCGAAATCTCATATGTACCAAGGACAGACATAAAAGCTCATGTTTTGGCAGATTTCATGGTGGACACCACAGAACAAAATTTTGTTCAAGAAAAAATTCTCCACCAGCTTGGATCATTTACATCGACGGAGCCTCAGGAAGAAATTCTTCAGGAGCGGGGATAGTCCTCACCAATCCCAGCAGAGTCAAAGTAAAGCATGCAGTGAAATTCCTTTTTCCGGTTACTTACAATCAGGTCGAGTATGAATCTCTTCTTGCAGGATTAAGATTCGCAAAAGAACTCGGCATCGATCATGCCCACGTCAAAACAGATTCCTTAGTAATGGCCTCGTAAGTGCTCGGGAATTTCGAAACCCGAGAACCAATTCTCAAGCAATATCTAGTGCTGGTAAAGGCAGAGATCGGGAGATTCAAAAGCTTCATTATATAACACATCCCAAGGATCAAAAATGAGGAAGCCGATGCTTTATTAAAATTTTGTGTTACTGCAGGAGAAGTGGCATCTGAGCTTTTCAAGCCATCAGTCGAAGAAGGGGAGGCAATGCAAATTTACCAACGTCATTCCTGGGTGGATCCGCTCATTCTGTACTTATCAAAAGGGGAGTATCACCCTGCTATTAAAGACCGAAGAAGATTTAAAGTTAAATCTGCGTATTACAACTTGATCTCCGGGATACTCTACAGGAGAGCTCTCATCTCACCCATGGCGGGATGTGTTTTGGAGGAAGAGGTCCCCACAATACTTCAAGACATCCATTGAAGAGAATGTGGTAGCCATTCTGGAGCCACGACACTGGAACAGAGAATCTTACGTCAAGGGTATTTCTGGCCGACAATGAGGAAGGATGCAGAGTCATATGCCAAGAAATGCATCCAATGCCAGAAATTTTCCCCACTTCAGCTCCAGCGCGCTCAACAACTCCGGTCAATTACGGCACCATGGCTGTTCGCAACTTGGGGGATTGATCTCATTGGACCATTTCCAATGGTGAGTGGCCAACGACGTTTCACTTTAGTTATGATTGACTACTTCACTAAGTTGATTGAGGCCAAGGCACTAGCAAAGACCACAGCTTAGATTGTAAATAATTTTATTTGGGGTGAAATAATTTGTAGTCATGGAATTCCAATGGAGATAATCACGGATAATGGACCTCAGTTCAATAATGCGGCAATGATTGACTTTTGCAAGCAGACAAGAATTGACCTCCGATTTTCTTCTGTACATCATCCTCGGAGCAACAGGCCAAGTAGAGGTGGCCAACAAGCAAATTTTGAACTTGCTCAAGAAAAAGGTTCAGAACTTAAGAAGCAATTTGGTCGATCAACTCCCCTCAGTGTTGTGGGCCCTGAGGACTACGCCTTCCAGTGCAACGGGAGAAACCCCCTTTAATCTCTCACACGGATAAGAAGCCCTAATCCCAAAAGAATTCGAAGTACCATCACAAAGGTTCTTACTGGCTGGACAAAATTGGGAGGACTGGCTAGAAATCAATGACGAAAAAAATGAGATATCGCTTGGATCAAATAGAAGAACATCGTGATGAAGCTACCATCAGGAAAGAAGAAGTGAAGAGGAGGATGGCACGGTATTTCGATCAAAAATTAAGGGTCAAGCAATTTCAGGTGGGGGACCTAGTTCTGAAGAAGGTGGATGCCGTGGAAAGAAATAATTTGATCGGGAAATTTAATCCCAATTTGGTCGGACCTTTTATCATAAAGGAAGTTTTGAAAAGAGGAGCTTACAAGCTGCAAACATATGAAGGGGAGGACATCACCCATACCTGGAGTGGGGATGATCTGAAACGATTTTTCTCTTGAGGGTATCCTTTCATATACGCCGCCTGCCATTCTTTAAAATAATAGAAAGGTCTCATATTGTTGATATCTTTGTCCTAGCAAGTTGCAGGATATTTTATCTCAAGACTCGGAGCTAAGAAATGCTAAGCCCGGGGTAACACCGCTGAGTCCAGCTTGATCTCCCACAACAATCGTTGTCATTAGCGTAACACCACCAAGACAAGGTAGAGCGGCGAGTTTTCGCACCGTGTAGTGGGAGCTCGCAGATTCTCGTGCGGAGGGCTTCTGTACATCGTATCCCAGCTGGCATCTAACACACCATATCTGCATATCAGGAGGGTTAGGGTGGGTGCTTAGCTCTACCATGCGTCATAAGGGATATTACTACAGCTTCATTGATCCTCCTTGAGATGAGATTGTGTGGTCTCAACTCCCATCAGCCTCATATTTGTTGATCAATCTAGGCCATGATAATCGGGCACACCTCCATCCTTTCTTTTCTAAATTCAGGTTTAATCGCTTAACCGCGCGAAAAGATAAAACCGGGTTGGTCACAGGGCGATATTTTTGGAATTCGTATTTGCCTTTGGACTGGCGGTAAAGCCAGTTTTTTGAAGAAGAATATTAAAGAGAGCAGACAAGCAGCAGTCCTGTCATCGTGTGAAATTCTATTTCAAGTCTTGAACTAGATTTTAACCGAGCGGATAAGATATGAGCGGCAGACCTGTTATCTTGTTCGCGCATCTATCTATATTATTTCAGGATTTTGTTGCGAAATTATCATAAGTTTGATCGCCATTTATTAGTCAGGAAAATAAAAATTTCTTAATCGCACGACATCACACAGGCAGTAGGAAAAATAAAAGAAGAGTGAAATGTCATTCATATGAAAAAGAAGGCGGTTACATATATACCTGGCGGTTTACAAAAAATAGATACCGTGTGATCTGAAAAATAAAAATAAATGCATCTCATTTAGGTCCTAGCTTTCTTCTTTTTCCTTTGATCTCGTCCCGAGCAAAACTAACTTAATGCACTTGAAGAGCCGCTCGACTGAGTTGATTCCGAGGAGTCGGATTCTACGCTACCACCGGAGTCATCTTCCCCATCAACCTCTTCAACCTCATCCTCTTGATCATCCGGGATATCGGCCTCATCATAAGAGACAAGAGATGGTTGATCTTCTTTAGCCGTATTGGTCGCTATATCCCGCTCGGCCTCAAAAGTTTTAAAGTCGGGGAAGAGATCGTCAAAGGTAAGGCTTTTCTCTTCCGGTATCAGCGAGCCCCTCTACTTGAGGATCAAGAGAATGTCTTCCCCTCCTTCCCGCAGATAAGAGATAATCTCGCGCAAGAAAACCGGGTTTTCCCGGTTGTACATTTGTTATAAGATAAAAGCCTTGTAATAAATCGGTTAAAAATTGTGACTCACCGCATAGAAACTATCGGTATGGTTCTTTTTACTTCAATGACCTCCCTCAATCTTTTATTGTCGGCCTTCAAAGTTTCCTTTTCTTCCTCTAACTCTTCCACCCTTACCTCTAGCCGCTCGGCAACACCGGTAACCTCGGCTAGAGCTTCACCCATGAAGTAATCAAGAGTGAAGCTCCTTGCCCGAGCTTGGGCGGCTAGGGTAGGTAACTGCGCGATTGGTACTGATTTCATTTCTTCCACATTCTTCTTCCCATACAGAGCAAAGCCAGCCCCCCAGGCATGATGACTAATTTTGGAGCTCAACTAAGGGGGAAGAGAAGTAGAGACCAAGATATGCTCCCCACGTCGGTGAAATCATACGACCTCCTTGCCACAGAGATCATTCAGAGACTTACATATCCAATTAGGCTAGAAGGGGATTGTCGAGCTGTCACCCGCAGTAGGGTCATAAGTCTCGATGCGGTCAGCTTCCCTTTGTTTTTGTAGCTCGCACTGGGTTAATACAGGACCTTCTGGAGAGATTGGTTTGCTCACCGGAACCCCTAGCTAAACTATAAAGGAGAATAGGAAGATGGTGAAAAAGCATCGCAGATAAAAACTTCAAAAAATAGCAGAGAACGCTTACATTCAGTCGTATCATACTCTGCCGCAATTAACCGCAATGGAAAATAATTGTTGATGTCCATTCGCACTTTCTTATAAAAGTTTGTGATCTCTAACTCTATCCCTCTTAGCTCTATCCTTTTGAAATTATTAGCCACTCGGGCTTGCAGACTTGTTGGTAGGACTCTGAGGTTACCTGAGAAAACCAGATACCTGGTTGACCAATCCGTGACCTTATTCGGAAGGTTTACTACTTTCAGCCCTTTGCAACCGAATTAGATGATACCGCAGAAGATTTTATTTTCTTTTTTACCCAACTAAATCGATCAGGCTAAGAAGCAGTTCCTTAAGAGATTCATTGTAAACTTTATCCGCTCCGACCGCAAATAGATCAAAAATCTCATTATTGCACCTATTATATTTGGAGGAAGTTGACTAAGGACAACTCCGTAAAAATCCATAATCCTTACGTGTTCGATGAACGGCGGGAAAAAGAAGCAATAATCGAAGTGATCGATGGGGATAATCACCATATTTTTTCCAACTGAGTTTAACCGCTCTTCCGCCGCTGGTAACCATGTGACTACGGAGTCATCATGCATATGCTTCTGCACAAACTATATGAGCTTGCTCTCGGTTAAAGAGGAGGCTCTGAACTCAGACCGGAGGAAGACAGCCGAAGCATTAGATCGCACGGATACCATATTTCTTATCCGTCTAAAGTAAAAGGCTTGAATTTTATTACAAAGAGAGAATCTTCAGTACTATTTATAGGCAAAGTCATATTGAGAGAAGCACAAAATTCCAAGCGCATAGTCGGCAAACCACGTGGATATACCCCGCTGTATAAAAAGTAATATCAGGTCGGGCGGTCAAAGAGAATGATGATACAGGGACCATAAACTTCGAAGAAAAATTAAAAAATAAATTCAACCACATAGTACCATCGAGTCCAAATAAATATATAGAAATTATTTCCCTTTTCCATCCTTCTCCCTCTCCTCACGACTTCTTGACTCGTTGCGATCTGTCAGGTCCCCACCAATGTGAGCCACCCGGTCACCCACATGCAGAATTATGGAGATCACAACGGAAATATGGTGAATCACAGTGTGATGGTGCCGATGAATCCTTGCGGCATCACGACCTACGCAGCCAAGATAGACACCCGTTTCTACGGATGTCGCTTGTCTGGAAGGTCGTGCGGTTGAAGCCGCTTGGTTCATCGGCAAGTGGTTTTCATCCCGAACCATATCATCAACCCTTTGACTCTAGGAGCTAGCTTTCCTAGACCGACGCGCATTTCTCTCTCTGCTTGGTGACATCAGCTTCGATAATGGGCAACGTCGTCCAGTAGTCACTTTTGTCATTGATCTCGATCTTTCAGCTCTACCTCGTGCGCAGCGGCTTGTGCGATCAATTGTTCCTTCCCACATCTTGTCTCTTCTCAGACAGTTCTAGCCTCTCCTAAAGCCGCGGCGGCTTCTTTGCGGGCCGAGTTCACCTCTGCAGCCAATTTCTATGCCATCAGCTTTAGTGCACCTTTCTATTTTTCCGTTGATTGAATCTTTTCCTCTAACCGCACGAGCTGCGGCAAAGCTCATCAGAAGATCTCTGCTCCTCGTCAGGTAGGGACAGAGTATTCACACGGATAACCGCCGAGCTCGTACTGTTTGTCACTGAAACAACAATACAACAAGCAGTTAAAAGAAGATTCATCGGCGAATAGAACAGATATTGAAGGGTCGATACTTTGAGGCAGAGGCTCGAGTTCAAGTTTTGTTCCCACTGTCATTAACTCACAGGCAGAAAATACAGGCCGTCGCACGCTCTCCGGATCAATCCTTTTTATCCGAGCTTTCCAAAGTCGCGCGACCATAATTCTTCCCGCCTCGTATCTCCTTGGTCATTGGAATTTCCCTATATTCTGAGATCAAGCAAACTGGGCGTTTTCTCCACAGTACCTTCTTGGTGAGACTTTTCTTACCCGAAGCAGATAAAGATTTACCTATCCGAGTCGCTTCAGTTTCTTCTCCCCGCTCGAGTATATCTGGATTGGTCTTGTCGGTAAGGTCGAACCCAGCGGCAAGAAGCATCTTCTCATCAGCAAGCCTCTCCTGGAGTTTGATGGTGGGTTTGGTAATTGGGGCCCCACCACTCCGTACGACCATGCCGCTAGGAATTTCTTCCATCCCCTGCAAATAATCGGTATTAGAAGAGAGGTCAAGCACAAGAGAATCTTCGTCTGCAGTGAGAAATTTCTCTAGCTAGACCAATGAGGTTACCTCTCATGGCTGTTCTATCTCTTTCTGCGAATTAGCAGGTATCTCGCCCTCCTCAGAAATCGTAGATAGCGGGGAAGCGCTAACTTTGAGAGAAGACGACTTTTTTTCTCTTTTTCCTTTTTGCGAAGTTTCTTCTTAACCAGCTCCTCGATGGTTGGCCCAGATTGACGTTTTCATTTTTCCGGAGAGAGCTCGGTGATCCCTAACTTGAGTTTCAATTTTTCCGCTGCGGTCAAAGCGGCCTTCATGGCTTTCCCCCGAATTTTGGTAAGAAGAGCGTCGTCTGGAGTAGAAGACAACCCGTCATCATCACTGGGCTGAGTGTTTTCTATGATATCGACATCAGGGGTAATAGAGGTCTTCGGAGTAATAGGCAGGATGATCTTGATCCCTCCTTTCCAACTTTCTTCGCTCGATTTTTCAGCAAGAACAATCAATGAGGTGGAAACAGTAGGCATTTTTTCAATTGGCTTTTCTGACAGATTGGCGACCTCTCCAACTTTGGCCATAGGTTCTCAGACAAGTGGTTTTTTATCCGAACCAGATCTCCTGTACATATCTCCCAACAAGCTTTTCATCGGCATAACAAACAACGAAAGATTAACCGCAACTCAAGAGTAATATTTCCCAAGGTATTTCTGAATCTTTCTCCCTCCCCTGCGATATTCATAGCTTCTAGACGTATTTACGGTTGTACCGGTCTGGCGGGTAAAAGTAAAATTTCTGAAATATTCCACTATTCGGAAATGTGCGGGGATCATGTTTACCCGGAAGACCGCTATTCAGATTCTTCCACAAGATCACTCTCAAAGCATAGCTTTTCGACCGCGTAACTGCAAGAACGTATTAATCAGCAAGCCGGGTTCCCGGCTGGGAGTTACCGGTCCTTCATTTTAGACCACATAACCGCGCAGTTAGAAGCTTTGTACTTTTCCTTCTTTAGCCGTGTATGCCGTCACTACTGCCCGCTCTCCTATCCCACGGGTAGCCAGTGATTCTAGCACCTGGCCGATCGGGTAGGTCCCCGAGCCTATAAATAAGCATGAACAGTACTCTCTAGGCATCGCAAATCGAATCCTCAAGCTCGCCGTCTGTGACAGTAGTCTCGAATCCTTTGCCGAGTGGGTTATTGTCTGATCGAGTCCTCCTTGGTAACCGCGGTAATTGATTCATTCTGTGACAACCGAAAAGCCCGTCGCAGGAGTTGTTTTAGCCACGACGAGCGGACTCTAATGTCGCCACTGTCAACGGCACCCTTTTATCTCCTTTTCATTTAACCACCAGTATCCGACAACTCGCAGTTTCACCTTTACCCTTTTCTCTTCCTTGCAGGTTCTTCAGCGACCAAGGGATGTGTTGGGTATTGTATCCACAATTACCTGGATTTGAAGAAGCCTCCTGTAAAGCTAAGATGAATTCACATTGTATTTGATGATACGTCTTCAAGTTGTGCTTGCAGTTATTCCACGCTAAGTACACACTAATGTCAAGGTGTAGTGGGTCAATATACACGGTCTGTGAAACGTAATCCCTCGTTGAGAAGATCAGTGTGTTGGCTTACGTGCACTCTCTCTATTGGAGTGTACTTATTTCCAAGTATAGGGCTGAGATAGATCAAGAGCTGAAGAGGAGAAAGGATGGGTTAAAGACCAACTCATGGGAAGAAAGACGAAGATTCGTCTAAGTTAAATTCGACGGGAATCACTAAGTGATTCTCGCCGATTCGACGGGAATCACTAGTGATTCTCGCTGAATCGTCGAGAATCACTCACCGATTCCCGCCGACTGCTTCCGGCTGAATCAACGCCTTCAAGAATTATGCTAAGTCAGAATCGTCCAGAATCAATAAGTGATTCTTGTCGAATCGTCGAGAATGACTCTGCATTCTCGTCGATTCGTCGAGAATGGTTTTGATTCTCGCCGATTCACTCTGAATGGCAAGCTTTTCAGTAGGAATTCTTCTAAGTAGAATTCGACGGGAATCATAAGTTATTCTCTCCGATTCGTCGAGAATCACCAATGATTCCCGCCGAATTTTCCTTAGGCGATTTCTACCTGCTCACTGGACCGAACCAAGATTTTCAAGCGCTGGTTGGACCGGGCTTAGGGCTTCTCCTTGTGGGGCCCACTACGGTAATTTAGGGTTGGTCTATAGTATATATACTCGCTTATTTCGAACTTGAGCAGTAGCGCTTCACGAGAAAAAGAACAAGCTGACGGGCGTGACCTAGCTGATCGCGGAACTCCACCGCTCACCGTCGCCGCTCGCAAGTCGTCGCTGTCGCAGATCTTAGATCCTCTTTGATCGTACGGCGACAGGACCGAGGCAAGCCTAGCGTATCATGCTTCTCTCTAGATATCTCTTGTCTCTCGATTTGTTGAACGAGGATAGCTCTTCATTCCGAATCGATGGAGATGACTGATCCGATTAAGATCGTTGGTAGACCTTACTTGCTTCGTCAAGAAGTTTGGATTTACAGAGCATCGCCACCGCATTCACTTGCCACCACCGATCTTGGGAAGATCCTCTCCAAGAGAGTGCTCTAATCGTGGACTCTTCGTCTTCATCAAGAAAGCTTCATTGAACAAAGAGGGACATTGGGCTCTCCAAACGTAGTTTGTATTTCTTATATATTCTATTTTAACTTTGTTGTAAAGGAACTTTGTTTCCTCGTTGTAAGGGTTGGGTGCAACCCGTGGTGGAGGAGTAGTGACTCCTTCGGGTTGAAGGGTTTCTTCCACAGTGTGAGGATTAGATTTCAATCCGGTTGGTGATGTGACTGAGTCGTCCCTAGTTGGGAGATAGTTCGAAGGGGGAGAGTGGACGTACCCAAATCGGGGAACCACTATAACTTCTTGTGTGTTTCTATGTTGTGGTTGTTTTTGTTTTCTTGTGCAGGTTAATTTTTAATTCCGTAAAAGACTGCACATTACCTATCCCTCCCCATAGGTGAAGCTAGTTGACACTATATAGACTTTCAAGTGGTATCAGAGGGAGGTTACTCGTCTATAAGGTTAACACCTTGAGTAAGATCCTGCCTCTAGTGTCAAGAAGAAAACCATACTCAAGCATGGAGCTATATTCTGATGTCTCTCCTCTGAGACTCCCTTCCTGCACAAAGGAGTATTATCCAGTCTGGAAGATGACAGTTTTGTTTCATCTGGAGGCCATTGACCCTCGAGCGTCACTCATTTTGGATGAGGGTCCCTTCATTCCCATGAAGGCGTCTGGCTCAGGAAAAGATCTCCAAATACCCAAGAGTCCCGAAGAGATGTCCGATACTGAGCTCTCTCTCTTCAACTATGACAAGCTGATTCGTCAGATCATCTCTGACGTCTGTTCTGGATTATCTCGTTAGAGATTGGACAAGTGCAGGACTGCCAAGTCTATGTGGCAAACTATCTCAGACCTCATGGAGGGATCAGAGACAGCATGGACTAGTTGCCAACAGGAGGATGAAGCCTATGTGGGGGTCCTCATTTCTGAAGATGAAGGTAAAGACCAATCTCTCAGTATCAGAGCTCCTGTGTCCTTGTCTGAGACTGAAGAAGAGGTTGAGGAAAGCAGTTCTTATGAAGCTGACACAACAGTCTCTGCCGATGTTAACGCTGACCCTAAACATCAAAGTCAGGATCAGGTAACTTCTTCATCATGATCCTCTCCCCTTGGATTTCCTAAAGACAGGAACAGTTCAGAGGGTTGCCCATCTAGTGATGCAAGGGAAATAGATAGCTTCAATCAAAGGATTGAAAATCTTGATTCCCTTGAGAGTGCCCTTCAGATGAGCAACTTACTTGTTGAGGAACAAGCTAAGGAGATTGCTCAGTTGACGACCTTGATGAATCTCCAATTGGAATCCATCAAGGTAAAGGACTCAAAGATCTCGGATCTAGAGAGTCGTCTATAGACCGAGAAGAGGATAGTTTCTAACTTTTCCAAGATAGATGCTATCAAAAGAAAAGCAGAAAAGGAGTGGATCTCCCAAATCATTAATTCATGGAGAAATGGGGAAACTGTGTTCAGACCCCCCACCCCGAGTAGGAAGGGCTCACATCATGCATTTAGGTATGACCACAGGAACAACCTTAGTCACTGCAAGAGTGATCGGCCCTCAGGTGGAGATACCCACAGTGCAAGAGCTGTCATGGCTACCCATGAGAGAATACCCAAGGCTCATCCTGAACCCTTTGTATTCTCGGCCTCAGCCTCAACTCGTCATTAATCTGCAGGAACCTTCTCACACTGTATCTCTTACCACCCCAAGACATAAGAAAGGGGGGTTGTGAAACATGTAGTAAGTACCCATGGGGCCCCCAGATGTGTGCTAACTGAAAAGAAGGCACCACCTCCCAGTCCTCATGACACTCATCACATGTTCTCCATCAACCCTCCCTCATGTCTCAGTGGAAAGGGAAAATCTGTGAGCAAAACCTACTCTGCCCCTGTCAGACCTAAGATCATGACTACCTCAGTCAGTAGATCAGGTCAGAAACGACGATACAACATTCATGACTGTTGGTGCTGTGGCAAGGTGGGTCACTTTGCCATAGATTGTTGGCATAATCCCTCTGTGCCAAGGGCAAGGGTATGTGTATTTCCTCTGGTCAGAGTTAGCCTACCTGACAGGATTCCTGTAGGAAGGCATTCGATATTTTATGCTGACAAGAACCTAGGACCCAATATATATTGGGTTCCTAAGGTACGGTAATTTTGTGTTGCAGGATAGTCTAGGTTCCCGTAAATATGATGGCAACTAGACATGAGATGTTCCAAGAATGATATGGAACAAGTGTATGGGTTAAGAGATAGAGCTAACTACAATTGCCTATGCCTATTGGACACCTGGTGTACCTCAAATAGAAGATCTGAATGATCAATTTAATGATCCCAGGTACATGCGTTCAGTTTCAATACTTGAGTCGTATTATAAAGATGCTTACATATATATGTATATCCACACGAATTTGTCAATTCTTCTTCTAAAAATTAAATGTTGATATATATATATATGCACATATATGTTCACATACCTAGTAAAAGGACGAAATAGTTAAAATCTGAAGAATTACGTGCATTTACATATATATATATAATTGATAATGTATTTCAATGGGTGTAAATCAGTCCACTTTAAATTCAAGGAGTGTGTGCAAGGGGTTATAACGAAAACTCTACATTTTTGAATCACCTAGAGTTACTCTGCATTTATTTCTAGGGTTAATTTACCACTCAACTCGACCTAGGTTTTGTGACCAAGAAATGAAAAAGGGGGCTAAGATTCCACATCACACCGTACAGTACAAACTCCTCGTACAATGAATTAGCGCCTAACCATCGGTAAGTATAAATAGCACAAAATCCCTTTTGAGTCTTCACATTCCTACTTTCACGAGCATCCCGCCGACTCCCCAAGAAATCTTGCCGAATCAGTTGATCGTGCGAAAGCTGCTCCCATGCCCGGTCGCCCGGTGCTCTCCATCACTCCTCCGTGCTCCCGTCAACAACATCCTTTGGACGCAAGGATCGTGTCGTGCTTCCGTCATCTCCCAGTCAGGTTTCCCTCTCCCGACGACGATCTTTCTAATCGCCATCGTCCCGCCGGAAACCTTATCATCGCTCGGCGCTATGGTAACGTTCCCTCATCCTTGAAGTTTCTTGCCTAGTGTAGAACCGATACAAGAAATTATGATAGGGTTTAGACACTTGGACATTTCCTGTTTAGGTTTTAAATGGCTCCTAGAACCACAGCAGGACTCCTCACCGGAAGTGAACTAGTTAGGACGGGCTTCTCTCATACCTCCGATGAGTTCAGAAATATCATCCTCATGCTTGAAGAAGCCGGGATTTCCTTCATCCTGGAGCATCCTTGCAAGATCCTGGATAAGGAAGTTCTGGAATTCTTTACAACGGCAAAGATATGACGTGAAGATACAGTGATCAAGAGTAAGATTGCCAGTCTACAGATCAAGATGACTGCAGGAAAACTGTCCCGATATTTACAGCTCACCAGTTTTGAACAAGAGGACTACCTCGAGGAAGAGGATCTATCCCTGACTCTCCTATTCTGTGGACTTGCTCGAGGAACTATATCGATCAAGCGAAGGGAAATGAATGAGGAAGGGAAGCTCCTATCGGATATCATTGGGAAAGTACTGATCTGCAAACAAGGCTCCCACGAACATATCTCTGGTGATATGTTCAAGATCTTGGTGGCTATTGTGTGTCGAAAAAGATACAACTGGGGGGGCTATGCTATTTGATAAAATTAAAGATACTCTCCGAACCCCAAACTTTTGAAGAATCATAAGCCTGTATCTCAACCAGCTCGATGAAGACAGGTTCGACATGAGTAAGGGAGTTCCTCTCCATTACTTGAAGAAAATGGATTCAAGTGTATTTGACAAATGGGAAAGAAGGATTAGTCAAGCAACTGTAGCTGAAGCACATGGTGAACCTGTGGCTGAGGCCCATGAGGAGGAAGATAATAGAGCTTCAGAAAAATCGAGATCCCTTGGATATACCCAGTGACGTTCCTGACTTGCTGCATGCAGGAACTGAGGGGGAGTCTCTATCCGTTCCTACTGAAACTAACAGGACAGATATCTCAGTCCCAGATCATGCTGATGTAGTTTCTGACATCTCTAAGATTGCAAAAGATGCAATTGATACCCTTGCCACTGATCAGGGTGATGAGGAGGAAGTCGAGAAGGACATGGACGATGCTGCAATTGACAATGAGGATATGGAAGATGAGGCTACTGAACAAGGGGATGATGTGGTTGAAAATGAAACAACCTTGAGGGAGATGGTGGAGCCACAGGATGAGGTTGAAGTTCCATCTGAGGAACGGGATCCAGTGATAGTTCATGAGAAATCTGGTGCAACAATGGAGGGGGAGTCCTCTAAGCAAAAGATGATAAGCATTCCTGAGAAAACTACAGAGGCTGCCCATATCCCCCCATTGGAGACTGTGCACGTATCAAGCTCCCCCAGTGATTCTGCTGAAGAAGAAGACCAAGGCATGCCTCAGGGTTATCCACTACGACCAAATCTAGCAAATCACACCGTGACCATCATTCAAGGGATAGTGGATGAACTCAAAGATTCTTTTGATAAATCACACAACAAGGTATTAAAAAGAATTAAACAATCTGAGGAGCTAATGCTTAAGAATGTTGTGGAAATAAATCACAAGATGGATCTGATGGAACAAAAGTTTGATGCTAGGTACACAGAGGCTGTCACTGCTATAACAGTTCTCATACAAGGGCTTTAGAAAAATACAACCAATCTGGCAGTATTAAATAAGAATGCTCATGTTGTGGCCGACAAAATCTAGAAATTCGATGCCAACATGGTGATTCAAAATACAAATCAAAAAACCCTGCTGACTGAGTGTACAAAGACTGTGAATGATGGCGACGTTGCTGATGCGGCCGTTGATCCCCGACATAAAAAGTTCGTGGATTGGGACGGTCGTTGCCGCAAGCTTGAAGATGAGAGTCTACCAGGACGTTTCTTCGCCAACGCCGCGACGTTCTTCGCCAACGCCGCTATATATTTTGCACGACGTCTGCCGCTGCCATTTTAAATAAAATATATAATTATAAATTCAATAATTATAATTATATATTTTTATTTCATCATTTATTATTATGTCCTATTTTATTATTTCATTTCAAATATGATGGGTGCTTATAACCATCAAGAGTATCTTTTATTTCATGCATGTTTTATTTTATTCATATTGTATGCATTATATGTTAGATTGTTTTCCTATTTTATGAATGGTGGAGATTGAGTGGTGTAGCCTAAATAAGGCCTATATTGTTTTCCTATTTCATGTATGGTGGAGATTGAGTGGTGTAAGGCTATATAAAGTCATGCTTGTTGTTGATTTGGATAGTGAAGAATGAAAAAGAAAACCTAAGAAATTCAAAGTGAATTTTTCCCCCCTCTTGGCAATTTTCGGCCTCCTCTTTCTTCTCCCCTCTCTTGGCTGCCGGCCACATCTCCTTCACCTCTCTATCTCGGCCTCCTTTCCTCCTCCCTCCTCCTTCTCCAAGATCGTTTCCGGCCACCCTCCTCCTTTTTCCCAAAACCCGAGCAGCCTCCTTCCACAAAACTGCCGGCCACCACATCTCTCCCCTAGTCGCCACCCCCCATCATATTGAGAAAATTATTTTCTCATCACCTTTTCTCTCTCTCCCTATATAATTACTGGATTTTTCAAGGAACTCCCTCTTCTAGGGTTTTGCGAAGGAAGACGGCTTGTGTTTTCATCATCCGGCGCGGAACCGTGGAGTTGCGTGGGAATAGAATCAATCACCGTCGTGTGCGCATCCTCCACCCATCTCGTGGACGGAATTCTCGTGGGATTTTGGGTAACGATTTCCTATACCATCTCTCGTGTGATTCTTTCTAAACCATTGTGAGTTTTGGTGGAAACAGAAGGCTAGTATTTGGTCCTGATTTATATTGAATATTGTGCTTAATTAAAATCTAAATTTTCAAGCCTAAATCATCCGAATATTCTCATGAAAATTGGAACGGGTAAGCAACCCTCGTATTAATTAATTTTTGGGGATTATTTTGGACTTAGTTTTAAAATCACTTATTTAGTCCGGATATTCTTGTATTGGTCTTGTGAATGTTTGCGCGTAACTTAGTTTGATTTGCTAATTGTCGAATCTAAGAACGCGTAGTTTAATCCGTCGAAACCATGGGCCTGCATCAATTTGGTATCAGAGGGAGGTTCTCGTCAATTTCCTAATTGGCACTCCTCCCCCTCTCAAAATTTAAAAATTCAAATTTAAAATTTAAAATTTCCAGTTTCGAATTTCAAATTTCGAATTTCAAAATTCAAATTTCAAATTTCGAAATTTCAAATTTCAAATTTCAAATTTCAAAATTCAAATTTCAAATTTCGAATTTCAAAATTCAAAATTAAAATTTCAAATTTCAAATTTCAAATTTCGAATTTCAAATTTCAAATTTTAAAATTCAAATTTCAAATTTCGAATTTCAAATTTCAAATTTCGAATTTCAAAATTCAAAATTAAAATTTAAAATTTAAAATTTAAAATTTAAAATTTCGAATTTCAAAATTCAAAATTAAAATTTCAAATTTCAAATTTCAAATTTCAATTTCAAATTTCAAATTTTAAAATTCAAAATTCAAAATTCAAAATTCCAATTTCGAATTTCAAAATTCAAATTTAAATATTCAAATTTCAAAATTCAAAATTCAAAATTAAAACTTCAAATTTCAAATTTCAAATTTCGAATTTCAATTTCAAATTTCAAATTTTAAAATTCAAAATTCAAAATTCAAATTTCCAATTTCAAATTTCAAATTTCAAAATTCCAAATTTTTCTCTAAATTAAAACAAAAAATATATATAATAATAATTTTGTGGTCTGCCAATATCCGGCTAAATTTTATTTTTAGCAATAAAAAAAAATCAAATTTTTTTTTAATAATCTCTTATTTATTTTCAGTAAGAAAATCAAAAAAAATATTTTATTGCCTTAGTTATTAAGCGGGAATAAATCCATCTGTTGGATGTTATATAGGGTCTGATTTATTATTCATTGCATGTACACCAGTTCCGGGTGCGTTTTTCTCTCCGGTTCTCGTTATTATGGCCTATGACGTGTATGCTTCCCGTTTAGATTATTGGTATGTTAATCCCATAGCTAAACAAAACCCAGACTTGCCTTCATACCATAGGAATACCAACCATCCCCACGTTTATCCTCCCACTAGAATTGAGGCACCTACTTATGACGGTTTAGGGTATCCCCAAAATTTTAGAGACTGGCTTAAAGGATTAGAAAATTATTTTAGGTGTCATGTATGGGACGACCACCAAAAGGTTAACATAGCCCGAGATCGATTAGTAGGTCGAGCCCGCGTGTTTTGGCTAAACGAAGAGCGTCGTGTTGGTAGTTATAAACATGTTTGGCCGGCAATACGTAGCCTACTCTCGGATCAATTTGATCCCGCCTATCTCCGCACTACTAACACCATGCCTGTGAGTGAGTATCATTGTGGAACTAGACCCGTAACTATTCATAGGAGTTACCCTATGCCTCAGGTTAGATCATTTCCCCACAATGATTGGACTACACCTAGTGTGCCTAATTCCACTCCTAGGGAAAGTACGCAGCCTAAACCCAATATTTTTGAATCAAAAAATGTTACTACTAGGGTTATGCCTCTATTAGCCTCGATGAATAAGCCCAATGAGATAGTGACTGTTACCTCTGAGGATGCTGATGTTGATATACTATCTCTGGATTTTGAGGATGACCCCGTAGGTGATAGTATTATGACATGTTCGTTAGTGCCTGACGATTCTGAGGTGTCTGAGTCTGAGGGAATCCCTAGTGATTTAGAAGACGATGTATGGGATGATTACGTACCAATCTGTGAGAGTATTGTGAAGCCTATTATTTGCCCTACTAGCGCTGTGACTGTTCACCCTAGTATTGAGAGCCCTCTCCAGGCTATGATCCCCATCGTATTAGAGTCTACGATTACACATGTTGAGATTATATCTGAGTTACCTGAGGAGTCTGACTGTGTGGATATCCCCATTATTATTGTGGATGAGTTACCATGTGAGGGAAGGGTAATTTTGGACGATTCTGTTGTTGTACACCCGGATGAGAGTACTTTGACGTCGTCACTGTTGGGTGAAATTTCTACTGATTTTAATTTTATCCCGGGCTTGATTTTACCGACCCTTCCCCCTACTTATTTACCCACAGATGTTGACCTTTTAGGACGAGGAACCAGAATACCTAGTTTGAGTTATGGTGTCACGCCCATTTTATCTCCTACTTTGACGTTGACGCAACGTGTAGATATTACTATGTTAAACGCACTAGTATTTAGACTTTTCACCGCACCTCATAGGAATGACTACACGTCACTTTTGCCTGCTCATTTTTCTATGTGTCCGTCTACGGTTCCGTACCCTACTATGACTGATTCTGATTCGTCGGCAATTGTGCCTCTGGATGTGGTGTCCCATAGATATACTTATATACCACACCCGGTCGCACACATTTACCCACCGCCTTTTGATGACCCTTATTTACACACGTTTGTGACTATAGTTGGGTCTCTTGAGTTGTCTCGCTCGCACATCTTTTCACATTCGAGAGCGTCCAATTCTATTGTATGTGATGAGCGGTTCACCTTGGCATGTCTTCGTGCCAAGCGTGAAAATATTAAAATTAAAATTAAGACTACTGTTTTGGAGCCCATGAAATTCTTCCCTGATTTGAAATCTCTCGTGCCACCTGACTTAACCCCCTTATCCTCCGTATTTGGGTCTAGACATGTAGCTCATGGATTCTCTCCTCATGTGTTTTGGACGTTAGTATATCACCTTAAGTTATGTCGTACACACTTCCACTTCTTTTTGAGACTGTCCGACGCTAGAGCTAGTGATTTGGGTTTAGTCTGGTCAGTCCCCGAGCAGATACCTTCGGTCTCCGTTAATAAATTAATATGTAGGAACGCCGACCCATCCATTATTATGAAGAACGTCGGATTTTATGCTTTTATTCTAGATTTTTATATAGCACAGAGTGTTTCACTTTATTTCAAGTTTCCGGACTTTTTACTGTACGTCTCTGTTCCACCTGAGTGCATTTCTCCGTCGTTTCTTCCTACCACTAAATATTCTTTTGGGTTGGGGAGTATTAGTACTGTCGTGTCTATTTTCCACGTTGACTCCTTGGTTCTTGAACCGGATGGTAAGATTCAAGTTTTATTTCTTTTGCTTGACACCCTTTCGAGTTTCCTCGAAAGTCTTGTTGTTTCTATGCCTGACAGGTTTGCCGTACTGATGGATGTTCATGCTACTATGACATGGATTGTGGGGCCAGATTTGCCCAATGTTGCTGCTGCTTTTGCTTGTTCCCCCCTCACGGGCCACTCATCGGAGATGAGTAATTTTGAGTTAGGGAGGATTGATGGCGACGTTGCTGATGCGGCCGTTGATCCCCGACATAGAAAGTTCGTGGATTGGGACGGTCGTTGCCGCAAGCTTGAAGATGAGAGTCTACCAGGACATTTCTTCACCAACACCGCGACGTTCTTCGCCAACGCCGCTACATATTTTGCACGACGTCTGCCTCTGCCATTTTAAATAAAATATATAATTATAAATTCAATAATTATAATTATATATTTTTATTTCATCATTTATTATTATGTCCTATTTTATTATTTCATTTCAAATATGATGGGTGCTTATAACCATCAAGAGTATCTTTTATTTCATGCATGTTTTATTTTATTCATATTGTATGCATTATATGTTAGATTGTTTTCCTATTTTATGAATGGTGGAGATTGAGTGGTGTAGCCTAAATAAGGCCTATATTGTTTTCCTATTTCATGTATGGTGGAGATTGAGTGGTGTAAGGCTATATAAAGTCATGCTTGTTGTTGATTTGGATAGTGAAGAATGAAAAAGAAAACCTAAGAAATTCAAAGTGAATTTTTCCCCCCTCTTGGCAATTTTCGGCCTCCTCTTTCTTCTCCCCTCTCTTGGCCGCCAGCCACATCTCCTTCACCTCTCTATCTCGGCCTCCTTTCCTCCTCCCTCCTCCTTCTCCAAGATCGTTTCCGGCCACCCTCCTCCTTTTTCCCAAAACCCGAGCAGCCTCCTTCCACAAAACTGCCGGCCACCACATCTCTCCCCTAGTCGCCACCCCCCATCATATTGAGAAAATTATTTTCTCATCACCTTTTCTCTCTCTCCCTATATAATTACTGGATTTTTCAAGGAACTCCCTCTTCTAGGGTTTTGCGAAGGAAGACGGCTTGCGTTTTCATCATCCGGCGCGGAACCGTGGAGTTGCGTGGGAATAGAATCAATCACCGTCGTGTGCGCATCCTCCACCCATCTCGTGGACGAAATTCTCGTGGGATTTTGGGTAACGATTTCCTATACCATCTCTCGTGTGATTCTTTCTAAACCATTGTGAGTTTTGGTGGAAACAGAAGGCTAGTATTTGGTCCTGATTTATATTGAATATTGTGCTTAATTAAAATCTAAATTTTCAAGCCTAAATCATCCGAATATTCTCATGAAAATTGGAACGGGTAAGCAACCCTCGTATTAATTAATTTTTGGGGATTATTTTGGACTTAGTTTTAAAATCATTTATTTAGTCTGGATATTCTTGTATTGGTCTTGTGAATGTTTGCGCGTAACTTAGTTTGATTTGCTAATTGTCGAATCTAAGAACGCGTAGTTTAATCCGTCAAAACTATGGGCCTGCATCAGTGAAGCACATCGATGAGTCACTGCACACTTATGCAATCTCAATTGCCCTCGAAGCCAAAAAGGGGGAGGAAGAATATAAAGCTAAGATGGCCGGGTTGGAACAGATTATGGTCGACAACTTCAAACAGTCAAATAAGTATGTCTTTGATAGCTGCCACTAGCTATTGCAGCAAGCATCAGGTATACAAATCCCAATTCTGGTTCCTTCTCCTGATGAGGTTACCATTACTGCTGATGAGGGTACAAATGTTGAGGAGGTTCCTCTTAGTGATGCTGATGCTAAGAAGGCTGCCAGGGCTGCTGACAAAGCTACTCTCAGGGTCATGTTTGACCAGGAATCCATAGCAAGAGGAAAAAGGAAACTCCAAGAAGGGACGTCCAAAGAAACTCCAACTTAAAAGAAAGTAAGATTGAAGGAGGATGAAGTGAGAAATGAAAGATGGAGTCCTGTTTCAAGGAGCATTATTTTGGATACTTTTATGCTACAGTAGAGGGGTGAAATCAATCAGAATGATGTATATAATCAGTATGAGTGGGAGCTGCATATAGAATATGAAGCTAAACGAAACATCTTTTTCAGGACTAACAAAGTGGAACATAAAGATCCTCCTCCCAGATACTATCCGAAGCACAAGGAATATTTTGAGAGATAAAGCAAGAAGTACTTGGCTCAACAACTAAAGGATAATCAAGCTAAGGAGAAATAGCCTTAGGATTTTGGCTTGTCATTTCCTTCATGCCTGTTAATCTCTTCATACTTCTATATGAACAATTTGATTTTGGATATATATATATATGATCTCTTGTTGACTCAAGTACTGTTCTATATGCTTTTAACATTCTGTGTGTTGTCTCTCTTAATTTGTTATGTATATTACTCTGGTTGATGAAATTCATCTTAGCTAGTTGGATTTTGGCTTCTTCAAATAGGGGGAGATTGTTGGGTATTGAATCCACAATTACCTGGATTTGAAGAAGCCTCCTGTCAAGCGAAGATTAATTCACATTGTATTTGATGATACGTCTTCAAGTTGTGCTTGCAGTTATTCCACGCTAAGTACACACCAATGTTAGGGTGCAGTGGGTCAATATACACGGGTCTGCACAACGTATTCCCTCGTTGAGAAGATCAGTGTGTTGGCTTACGTGCACTCTCTCTATTGGAGTGTACTTATTTCCAAGTACAAGGCTGAGATAGATCAAGAGCTGAAGAGGAGCAAGGATGGGTTAAAGACCAACTCATGGGAAGGAAGACGAAGATTCGTCTAAGTTAAATTCGGCGGGAATCACTAAGTGATTCTCGCCGATTCGACGGGAATCACTAGTGATTCTCGCCGAATCATCGAGAATCACTCACCGATTCCCGCTGACTGCTTCCGGCTGACTCAACGCCTTCAAGAATTCTGCTAAGTCAGAATCATCGAGAATCAATAAGTGATTCTCGTCGAATCGTCGAGAATGACTCTGCATTCTCGCCGATTCGTCGAGAATGGTTTTGATTCTCGCCGATTCACTCCGGATGGCAATCTTTTCAGAAGGCATTCTTCTAAATAGAATTCGACGGGAATCATAAGTGATTCTCTCTGATTCGTCGAGAAGCGATCTCAATCGAATATCGATCGTGAAGCGATATCAAACAGGGCCCACCAGGCCCGGGGACTCCTCATCGAATTTCCAATTCGGAAATTCGGGGCAAAGGCTAATAAGCCGAAGAGCTCTCAATGGAGCTACGCCGAGAATCACCAATGATTCCCGTCGAATTTTCCTTAGGCGATTTCTACCTGCTCACTGGACCGAACCAAGATTTCAGGCGCTGGTTGGACCGGGCTTAGGTCTTCTCCTTGTGGGGCCCACAATGGTCATTTAGGGTTGGTCTACAGTATATATACTCGCTTATTTCGAACTTTAACAGTAGCGCTTCACGAGAAAAAGAACAAGCCACCGGGCGTGACCTAGCCGATCGCGGAACTCCATCGGTCGTCGTCGCCGCTCGCAAGTTATCGCCGCTGCAGATCTTAGATCCTCTTTGATCGTCCGGCGATAGGACCGAGGAAAGCCTAGCGTCTAAGGATTCTCTCTCGAGATCTCTTGTCTCTTGATTAGTTGAACGAGGATAGCTCTTCATTCTGAATCGATTGAGACGACTGATCCGATTTAGATCGTTGGTAGACCTTGCTTACTTCGTCAAGAAGTTTGGATCTACAAAGCATCGCCGCCACATTCACTTGCCGCCGCCGATCTTGGGAACATCCTCTCCAAGAGAGTGCTCTGATCGTGGACTCTTCATCTTCATAAAGAAAGCTTCATTGAACAAAGAGGGACATCGGGCTCTCCAAACGTAGTTTGTATTTCTTGTACATTCTATTTTAACTTTGTTGTAAAGGAACTTTGTTTCCTCGTTGTAAGGGTTGGGCGTAACCCGTGGTGGAGGAGTAGTGACTCCTTCGGGTGGAAGGGTTTCTTCCATAGTGTGAGGATTGGATTTTAATCCGGTTGTGTGAAGTGACCGAGTCATCCTTGGTTGGGAGATAGGTCGAAGGGGGAGAGTGGACGTACCCAAATCGGCGAACAACTATAACTGCTTGTGTGTTTCTATGTTGTGGTTGTTTTTGTTTTCTTGTGCAGGTAAATTTTTAATTCCGCAAAAGACTGCATATCACCTATCCCCCCATAGGTGAAGCTAGTTGACACTAGATAGACTTTCAGGATGTTCTTGACACAAACACTTCTAGCTTGAGTTATAGGGCATCTTTTAAAGCCTAAGGTATGTGATATGGGAATCACTGAGCTGTAGGAGTAAAGTTTACTCTGAGGGTGTAAGGCTTTGGCCTGAGGTAGGGCTTGGAGGTAGCTTGAGAGATCCCGAGGGATTTGTGTTATAAGCTCTTTGAGCTGAGTTTGGAGACGATTGCCTTGTCTAACACACTATTAAAAAGGGTTGAGGGAAAGTGGATATACCCATATCTTAGGGAACCACTATAAATTATAGTGTATTGTTTTTGTTCTTGAAAGCTAACTTAAAATCAATCACACAACTCATTATTCATAAAAAGTTCAAAAAAGACTAAAAGACCTATTCACCCCCCCCCCCTCTAGATGTATATCTACTCTTGAAACAAAGACTTCCAATATCTAAACATATTGGCCCCCTAGTCTATAAGAGAATAGCCTCATAAACATAGCTCTTTGGGATCTAACGCCAGCAGTAGCACTACTATTGGGCGGTAACTGACAGAACTACAATCATGCCCCAAATCTATGTATTTTCCAGGAGTACCCCTCTAGTACTACCTGCAGCAAGCTGCATACCCCAAAAATCCTTAAAACTACAAGTTTACCCACAGAGTCTTCTCTGACATGCAAATAAATAATCACCAATCCAGACCAACCTGTCCGGATAGGCTTCACACTACAAGCTTATTATGTACATTGATTCTGGATTCTGCATGCAAGTTTTTTATTGGGGATATCATCGATCAAACCATTGAAACTTTTCATTCTTCACTAATTGGTGAGGGTTTCCATGCACATGCTAAATAAGGACTTTACTTTTCTAAGAAAGAAGATCGTTTGCCTTATAGATTGCTTAGGATCCATTAAATCACAAGTGATCTAAAGAGAAGCATTCGCAACACCTTTCTCTCCATAGTTCCAACTCAAGGTCGTGAATCCAATCATAAGAACGCCTTCAAAGCTTTCCTATAGGGCTGAATTAGCCTTATCCTTCCTCTCCTATCCTTCTTCTTCTTCTTCTTTCTCAAGGTCCAAGGGAGAGAGAGTAAGAGAGAGAGAGAAAAAAGAAGAAGTGCGGAGAGTTTTTCTCTCAACCCTCTTATCATACACAGGCCAAACCTCAGCCATATAATCTCTTGGTCAAAAGTAATGGATGGCCTGATTTATTCAGCCATTTTCTTTAAAATAGCTACCATCGCGCGGTAGCACGCTATCATGATGCGGTAGCATAGGCGGTTGCTGGTAGACCCAGTCAGCGCCGCTCTGCCGCTTAACAACTGACTCAACCTTATCCCACATGTGGCCTATAATTTCAAGCGATATCACTATCGCCTGACCGTGGCAACCCGATACCACTAGTTCTCAATGCCATCAACATGATGCCCACCATCGCCAGCGTTATCTTTACCGACGGGCGGTAGCTTACAGTATCTTGGAAACTATTGTTTTTAACTACGGGAAATAAGGGGTGTTACACATTATATGCAATTGGAATCCCTAACACTAACGAATTCGACAGGATTGCTCACCTCCTGCTTATACATGAAATGTTTTCCACAAAATGACATTATTTAGATCCTGATTTACTGAACAATGATCCAGCAATAGCCACATCAAAGAAGGTCCTATAATGCTCAGATTCACCAAAGTAGAATATCTAAAGGATCACAAGTTTAGGTTGGTCTTGCACGAAACAATTTTTTGTAAAATATGGAATCTCTCCAAAGCATCCATAAGAAATTCCACTTGTGTGTAACACTCCTGATTTCCCATAAGTTGAAAAACAACAAAGTTTGCTTTTGGATCCATCGTTGGCGATAACTATATCATCTAGCATTAGCGGCCAGGTCAATTTTGTCGATGCATTCTATAAATGATATAGTTGATAAAGTCGACAAAATGGTTAAATCATTTTGTTAGCACTAGCGATAGCCCGATATCACTAGCAATAATTATGCAGTCGATGAAGTCGATATCGATGCAACCGACACCACTGCAGTAGATGAAGTTTATACAGTTAACACTGATATAATTGACAGATCTGTGGAGTCAGTTTGCGATCGCTTGGAGATAGTGTTCCACGTAGCAGGTTACCATGTATATGTTGGTTGTGAAGCGGCCATTAAGAAAAAAAATGGTGCTAACTAAGGCAACCACCACTGCCTCTGATATCGCCCGGTGATATTGACTATCGCTCTATAATAGCATTTCTTTAAGATTTCTCTATAAAATCCAGGATGTCTGTTCCTTTTTGCTTTAGCATCATGTGGATGATGTTTGACCCGTGATTGCAAAGGTGGCTGAAAGGGAAAGAGTTTCTCATTCTCTTTAACATATTCTCTCTCTTAAACTTGAGAAAGGAATGGGAAGAGTAGGATAAAGAAGCTAGTCCAGCCATTAGAGAAGCAATTGGATGAGCTTCCAAGGCTGGAATCATGAGCTGAAGCTAGATCTTTGGCGACAAAAGCATTGCGAGTATTTTCATTTGGATAAAGTGCAACATAATGGCTCTAAAACGTGCTACAAGGGTAATAACTCTCTTTCGGAATACTTGGACATGTCAAGTCCTTTATTTTGCATGTTTGTATAAAGGTTCCTACTAATTGGTGGAGAAAGAGATCTCCACTGGGTTGATATACTTTATCCCCAGAAGAATTTGCATGTAGATTCTGGATCGATATATAGACTTAGGCATGTTATGTGAAGCCCATCTGCGGCAAGTTTGTCTGGATTGGTGATTTATTGATTTGCATGCCGAAGATGACTCTGTTGAAAAAACAAATATATTTTGGTGTTTTAGGGTGATGTAGTTTGCTGCAGAAGTAATGGAGAGTGTCTCTTTGAAATGCCCGAGATTGAAACAAAAAATAAGTTCTATTGATATCGCCTGCAATAGCAATACCTCTATTGATAGCTCTATGTGAGCTGATGTGATGGATGTGAAGCCAAAAACTTACGGATCGGGTGTGTAGCATTAATCTGTGATTCTTGCAGTGCCTAGCTTGGTGACCTTGAGTGTGGGCTATAATAGATAACGTTGGTTATGTTTTTCATAACGGGTCGAGGAGAAGCCGTACCCGCATTGTGATAGTGAGATTCTGATGATTTGAGCATGGGCAAAGATGATCTAAACTCGTCCCTTACTGGTAGGTAAAGTGGTCACTCCTCAGTGCACCTTCTGATTCTGGGAGAGACCGTGGGCAAGGTGGCCTTGACGGTAAAAGCTTAATGACCGTCAAAGTGGTTAATACTTAGGATAGAGGTAGGACTTGAATCATAGTACACCGATAATATGAATTGAGTGCACAAGACAAGCGGTCATGCATGCCAACATTTGTGATGGATGTGAAATTATATAAACTGTCATACTGATTAATTCAGGGAAGTGGTACCACCACCCTGGGAATGGAGTGGATTCATTGTAATTATGGTCAATAAAAGCTAACCTCTGCTTTATTTTGTTACGTCTTTATGTATTAAACTTAAGAAGGTATTGGCAAGCCGAGCGAGAATTATCTAGCGGAAGCCCTTTTTGTTATACTGGCCCTCGAAGGCTTAAGTGCACATTTACTATTTTCTTGTGTTGCTGGCCTGCGTGCGATGTATGCAAATGACCTTTTTGTGTAATCATGTAAGGCCTTATGGACAAAAGTTGTGTATACACTCATTCCATGTTTTTATAAATATAGTATTCCAAATTGTGGGTTATGTTTACTCCTTTACTTCTGTAAGAATGCAACTCTGTGATAGGTCGCGTTGATGTATGGTATTTGAATTTGGTATTGCATTCGACTGTTTGTGGAATATGGTATGGGGCCAGAGCTGGACCTTATGTTATATTCTTCGTGGAATAAGTGTGTTGGATTGGGTGGCCAACCTTAGAGGGGGGTGTAGTGAATAAGGTATTTTAAAAAAGTTATGGATTAAAACTAAGTTTTATTGAGAGAATGAGTTCTGGAAACTACTGCAGGCAATAAGGCAAGCTCCCCGTAGTATTTCACACAGATTGATTTTCTTAGTAAAAACATTATTTTCTGATTTTTTTCTACCATTGTCAAAACCCTAGGAACATACACCCACGAATGTTAGATGAAATAAAGATAAATATATTTTTTTCAAAATTCTTTAGAGTTGTACAAAACCAAAACTGGATCTCTGTAATGCCGAAGATCGAAGGCGATGAGTGTAATCTTGATTAGTTTCCTATCCGGCCCTCCCAGGACCGCTTGGCTCTCCATCTTCTTCCCAAGATGATTGACAAGTCGACTCTTCACCTTTCTCCCAAGAAGGGTCTTAGATCACCACTAGATCTCCCAGATCTAGACGTCCTCCCAGGGCGATTTCGTGCAAGAATCTGACGACCACCCCGGTCAATTTCCCTTACTCACAAAATAGAAAAAAAATGAAAATTAAGAAGAAAAATAAAGTGTTTCAGATTATTTCTCCCTCAAAAGTAGTACTATTCTGTAGGATGGTCTTTGATCTATGCTCTTGAATATGATTCCTCTTACAGTCGATTAGCTGCTGGATTGTCGTCGCAATTTCTGTCCTTTAGAGTTCCTCGATCATGAGTAGGTGGTAAAAATAATGCTTTTACTTTAATGAAGATGAATTATCGTCCTCTCATAGATGGAGGTTGAACTCTAGAATGAATGTCCTCTGTCTTGTTGTCTCCAAGAAAAGAAACACGTGTTTTTATACTCATTTCTAAAAATATGCTACCAATGGCGGTAGGGCTAGCACCCGACAGTAGGTCCCTTTGCGCGGTATTGACAGCTGTCTAGTAATTTTTGAAAAATATCCTAAAATATTCTTTTTTTCTTTTTGATTCTGCGGCACGGTAAGAGGCTATCGCCTGATGTTAGTTTTTTCTCAGCAGTTCCATGACTAGCGACTAGCGGTAGGTCAATGAGTGCTTGTGCTGAATATATTCCAAGCTAGCGCTGGAGGTAGCACTAGCGCTCGACAGTATGTCTCAGAGATCGATTCTCTGATTATTTTATACCTGTAAACCTGCACACTATACCCAACACACGTGTAATCAAATACATCATGGAATTTAATATTGTCAAACTAAAGAGATGCAGACCATATATAGGTTCGAACAAACTCCCCCTTTTGATTTTATCAAATTTCATTCATGAGATATAAAACATTAACAACATGGTATTGTGTAATCCAATCAATAAGTATGAATTAAAACAGGTTTAATAATCAAGATAGCATATGACTCCCCCTATATGTGTGCTCCCCCTATATGTGTGCTCCCCCTACAGGTGTACTTCCCCTGTACGCGATCTTTCCCAAGGTGACATAGTATAGGATTAGCTCATGAACGATGAATCTCCCCCTTTTGATATTATTGAAAGGGTCAGGGATGAACACACGTGCCTCGAGAAAAAAACAAAGCGAGAAAACATGCACACATGCATAACAAAATACATAAGAACAAGGGAAAAACATATTGCAGAGCACCTGATTGCTGACCTACCCATCACACGAACTAGTTGATTTTATAAAACAAATTATAAAGCATATGAAATTTGGACAGGACATGTGAATCTGAATACACACGATTTGGAGTATAATGTTAAGTGATTTATAGAGTTATAATAATGTACATAGTAAGCGTCGTCAATATAAATCGTATACTAGTACACATGTGCTATAGATAATTAATGCAGTTTAAGTCCAATTCGTATGCATTGAAGCATTAGATAAAATAATGATAGGTGTACGTGTAGCGTCAGAAATAAAAAAACATCATGTATAAATAATCAGTAATACATGTTTTATCTCAATAATTTAATATGCTAACACAAGAGAAATGAAGTGAAAAATCACGTCACGTTTCTATCTACGTCATACCAGGACTAGAACAAGCGGAACTAACTCAATTTGTAGTCTTTACATAAGATCAAAATGATTCTTTAGACTAAGGTGTTCATCCTCACAATGCTCATGAAGACTTATTAGGAGGAATGAGTAGTGCTTGGGGGGTATCCTTGACATATAATTTGATAGCATACTGTTGGGTATTGTATCCACAATAACCTAGATTTGTATGAAGTCACCCTTAAACTAAGATGAATTAAGTGGTAATTGATGTCTTGTTTGAGTTATGTGTTTGCAAGACTTAATAGCCAAAGTGTATACCAATGTCAGTCTACAATGAGTCACCAAACACAGGACCATACAATGTAATCCCTCATTGTGTGATCCATGGTGTTGACTCATGTGTAGCCTCTCTATTGGGATACACTTCATTTTCAAGCACTAACTTATAGGAGAATGACTAGTTGCAGATTTCCTTGAAGAAAGAAAATTTTCAGAAAGCAGAATTTTTCCTAAGCGTTTTACTTGAGTAGTAACTTAAGTACTCGATTAGATTTATATTCAGTTCTTGAGTAAGCTAAGTCTTGCACTCGAGTAACTGAAGTAGTTCTCGAGATGATTTAATGTTAGTTCTCAAGAAACTGCTTAGTACTAGAGTACATCTCTACCTATTCTCGAGTTATCTAAAATATCTAACTCAGAAACTCTTCTAAGTCTAATACTCGAGTAGCTAAGGCTATTACTCAAGTAATGCAAGACTTTGTCTCGAGTAACAGAAGTCGGGTACTCGAGAAGTATATCTAGTTCTCGAGTAGTGAAGCATTAGTACTCGAGAAGTCCAGCTACTTCTCGAGATGTCAATTCTATTACTCGAGTTGCCAGAAGTTATTTCCAAATTTTTTCTCTGAGGATTGTTCTCGAGAACTTCACATCCTTTTCTCGAGAAGTCAAAGACTCGAGTAATCATATTCCACTCGAGTAATGCAGAATGTTTTTTATAAATTTGGTTAAGTCTGATGGGACCCGATTTCAAATTAATCTCCATGATTATTGGTCCACGTGTTATGTAATCTATGATTAAGATCGTTAGACTATTCCTATAAAAGGTTTTATCATATTTTACTTACCCTAAGAAGATTAATAGAGAGATAAAGTTTTTCTGAATCGATTTTCTTCATTCCAAATTGGGAAGCCATCGCCGCTCTTCATCGACGATCTCGCCGCCGCTCCTTCTCCGATTCTAGAGATTCAGAGCAAGATTAGATCAATAGATCAAGGAATTCTTATTCTCATAGATCCTCATCTTGATCGTGCTGATCTAGGTTTTTAGATCCAGGATAGTTTTCGTCTTGTCTTCTTCAACCTATTTCTAAGAAAGATTCAAAGATTTAAGAAAGAAGAATGGTTGAAGATTCAGATCTGAGATATTCTATTTGTATAATTTTATTTACAAAATCTTTATCTTGTAGGAGATTTTTTCTCCAAGTGTTGTAGGAACTATTTCTTTCGAGTGTAGATTCGTATTGTGGGTCGAGTTGTAGGGGCGTTGCTCTGAGTTGTAGGATTGGTTTTCAATCTGAGGTAATAGTGAAGTAGCCGAGTCTAGCGTGTTGCTAGATCGGTGAGGTGGAGAGTGGACGTACCCAAGATTGGAGAACCACTATAGATATGGTGTTCTCTGTGTTGTGTGTGCTTATTTTCTGCGCTTCGTTCGTTCAATTTTTATTCTGCAAAAATACGCAGACCTCACCTAGGTAGACAACTAAAAACATCAATTAGTATCAGGGGAGGGTGTTAATCAAAAAGGTTAACACCTTGAACAAATCTCCTCCTAATTGTCTTTAGAGGATTCAAGCATGGATAGAGTTTAGGATTTTGCAAAGCTTCCTCTATGCACAAAGAATAATTTTGCTATGTGGAAAGAAAGAATAAAGTTCTTCATGGAAGCTGTGGATCCTAGAATTTTTATGATAGTGAAAGAAGGACCTTATGTTCCTATGACCACCTCCACCATTAACTTAACAAAGCAAGTTCTTAAGAAACTAATGGATCTTGATAAGGATGAGATTGCACTTGTCTCATTAGACAAGAAAGCAAAAAATATCATAGCAAGTGCAGTCGATGATTCTATGCTGCAAAATTTGATTCACTACCAGTCTGCCAAGGAAATGTGGCAGTCTCTTATTATCTTAATGGAAGGCACTGAAGAAGTAAGGGATGACAGAAGATCCCTTCTAAATCAGAAATATGAAGCATTCCGACAAGGACCCAAAGATTCCATTGCAGATACCTTTGAGAATTTCTTCAAGATTGTCAACGACCTAAGAGTCTATGGCCTGGTCTTCACATATGGGGAAATGAATAATAAGTTCCTGAGATCCCAGACTAAGGAATGGGATAACAAGGTTTATTTTATTCGGGAGTTTGGAAAGCTAGCAAAGACCGACCCTAAAAATCTCTTTGGAAAGATTATGTCAAATGAGCTACAAATAAATTCAAGAAAAGCTGAAGAAGAGAAGAATAGGTCTTCATCCAAGGAGAAGTTTGTTGCTCTAAAGGCAGACACCTGAAGGAAGTCCAAGGCTGCTTTTCCTGCCCCATCCATGGTGAGTTTTCTCTTCTCTCAAGACAATTCAAGAAATTTTTGAACAAGAAGAAGCAATGGAAACGCAAGGATGCCTCATTCAAAAGATCACGTCAGGATGATGATCGTCACAAGAAGGTCTCAAGTAGCCAAGAAAGGTATCACCCTAAATAGAACAAACACTTTTCTACTAACATTGTTTTTTATTGTTGTAACAAGGTAGGACACGTCATAGCTGACTAACCTCACAAGAAGGAGGGTGGATGAAGAGAGGAAAAAAACTTCCTACAACAAGAAGAAAACTGAAAGAAGCCTAATATCCAATAAGGCCAAGACCCTCAGTGACACAGACTCATTTTAGTCTAGTGATGAGGAGGAAGCCTAATTTGGGCTCATGACACAGACAGATGATGAAGAAGAACCCCAATTCACTTGGAAGGTAAAGTCACATACCCCTCATTCTGAATCTGATGATTCTGACCATGATCATGAGGAATGTTCCTCTAATAAGGAGTCTGAACTCATGACTCAATATAAAGAGTTGCAAGAGCTCAGGATAAGGAGATCAAATCTCTTAAGGCTGAAGAGATCAATCTGAGGGAGGAAATTGTAATGATGGACTCACTCAGGAAAGACTTCCATAATACAATGGAAGAGTATAATAAGGCTCTCGAGCACCTAGATCTGAAGGAGAAAATCATCAAGGAATTAGAAGAACAACTTGCAGCTGAAAAGAAACTTGTTGAAAGTTTCTCCAAGCACAAGACAGTTCTTCCGCTTGTTGCTGAATTCTCTGCTCAGGCCAAAGGTGCTAGCTTAGGCCATGTGGCATCCCCTAGTAAATCTTCTAGGAGAAACAAGGCCAAAAGGAGAAATAATGTCGCTAAGAAAGCTTTAGCCAAGGAGAAGGGGAAAGCTCCTCAAGAACAAACTTCGTTCAAGAAGGTTATCTTTCTAACGAACGGGTTTGACCTTGACTCATCCTATGGTCACTTTACTAAGCCTACTCATGTAGAGCCCAAGTCTCAGTACCAAAGATGGACTCGTCCTCGAAACTTTGATGAGAGTGTCTTCAAGGAACCATATGAGAAACTCTTTAGATCTACGGACCTTATAATCATGGTCACAACATCAGGAAAGCACCAAAGGCTAATACCGTTGTAGAAAAGCCTACTAAGGAGAAGAAGTCATGTGAATGTCACACCATGAAGCTTCTACTTCCAATTCTACTACCCCTGCTAGACTATAATCTGAAAAGGTCAAGCAGGAGATCATTAGGCAAAGATAAAACATATTTGACTGTTGGTGTTTTGGTATGGTTGGTCACTTCGCCAAAGATTGCTGGTTTAATCGCAGAAATTATATAACTCCTCGAGTTAATAAGGTGAGGAAGACCACTCATAATGTTAACACTTGCAGGGGGAGTGTGCTAACTAGAGACCAAGGACCCAAACAAGTTTGGTTTCCTAAGGCAACTTGTTTCTACTTTAGCAAGAATGTCCAAAGGCCACCAAAAAACTCATCTGGTATTTTGACAGTAGATGCTCTCGGCATATGACCGAGACTAAAAGCCATCTCCAAAATTATTCTCCAGTCATGAATGGGCCAAAGTTCATCTTTGAAGGTTCTTGATAGAGGGATTACTAAAGGCTATGGTATGATCACTAATGTTAGTGTATCCTTTTTCGATGTGGCTTATGTTGAAGGATTGAAACACAATCTTATTAACATAAGACAACTCTGCGATAAAGGATATATCGTAGACTTTCATGCAGGAAAGTGTTTGATAAAATCTGTTGATAATTTAGAAACGATTTTATCAGGCACTCGTAGTAGGAATATATTTTGTTTAAATTTTATTTGCATAGACTCTTCTACACAAGTGTGCTTTTTGGAAAAACATAGTGCGTCTCTTAGTGACCAATGACACAAGAGATTAGAACATATAAATTTCAAAAGTATTAATAAATTATTTTCTCTGAATTTAGTGTGTGATGCCCCAAATGTAAAGTATATTAAAGATAGACCTTGTCACTCTTGTGTAAAAAGCAAGCAAATAAAGGCTACCTTTAAAAGCATTATTGGCAAACATTCTAATAGGTATTTACATCTACTTCATATGGACTTGCTCGGTCCACTACAAATTAGAAGTTTGGGAGGTAAGGATTATACATTGGTTATTATTGATGATTACTCTTTCTTTGCGTGTGTGTTATTTCTAAAACACAAGTCAGATACTTTTGATATCTTTACTAATTTTGTCAGGCAGATCTAGAATGAATACAGCTATTCCGTTGTTAAAATCAGAAGTGACAAGAAACAGAGTTTAAGTCTGGGGCTTTGAGAGAATTCTGTGAAAGTCTTGCTATATTTCATGAGTTTTCCTCTTCTTATACCCCTCAACAGAACAGAGTTGCTGAGAAAAGGAATAGAACACTCATAGAGTCTTGCAGGACCATATTGACTGATGCCTCACTACCGAACTATTTATGGGCTGAAGCTGTCAACACTTCATGCTACGTGAAAAATCGAGCACTCATAAACAAATACCATAATAAGACCCCTTACGAACTACTAAAGGGCGGGAAACCGACTATCTCATATTTTGAATCTTTGGTAGTAAAAACTTCATCCTTAACAATGGTAAGTATCACACCACTAAATTTAGTGAAAAGAGCTTTGAAGGTATTTTTGTAGGTTATAGTAGCCATAGTAAGGCATATAGGATTTTCAATAAGAAAACCCTTGTTGTAGAAGAATCTATTCATGTCTTATTTGATGAGGCGAGCTTGCTGCAAAATAGTTCTTCTAGTGTGTTCATTGAAGATGTAGGTTTAGACTTAAGGAATTGAGCTTGGATGAGCAAGTTAAGGAAAACGATCAAGAGTGCATCACTATCACCACTCCAACTCCTATTGGAGAAGATGTCACCATGATGAAGACATCATCCAAGTTAATGAAGTCACTCAAGGAATAGAAGAAGCTCCAGATATAAGGAACATAGAGCTAAGATACTTAAAGGATCACCCAATTGATCAAATCATCGGAGATCCCCGGGATGGTGTCAGAACTCGTAGAGGTACAACTAATGAAAATTTATATTTGAGTTTCCTCTCGCAAGTTGAACAAAAGAAGTTTGAGGAAGCAAACTCAGACGCATCTTGGATAATGGCAATGGAAGAAGAATTTAATCAATTCAAGCGTTGCTAAGTCTGGAAGCTTGTTCCAAGACCCAAAGGTAAGGACGTTATCAGAACAAAGTTTGTCTATTGGAACAAGATGGACGAAGATGGAACCCTCATAAAGAATAAAGCCAGACTCATTGCCAAAGGATACCGATAAGAAGAAGGAATCGACTTTGACCAGATGTATGCTTTAGTGGCATGACTGGAGGCAATCAGGTTGTTCCTAGCTTATGCTGCACTTAAGAGCTTCACTGTCTATCAGATGGATGTGAAGGCGTCCTTCCTTAATGGTGACATAAAGCAAGAAGTGTATGTGGAACAACCCCCAGGTTTCGTTGATTCTAACTTTCTTGATCATGTTTATCTTTTATTTAAAGCATTATATGGTTTGAAACATTCTCCTCGAGCTTGGTATGAGACGCTGTATAACTTTCTTTTGGAGAACAAGTTCACAAGAGGAAATATATATAAGACATTATTTCTTAGGGAAATAAAAGGCAAGATTTTGCTAGTGAAAATCTATGTCGATTACATTATTTTAGGCTCTACTGACGACAACCTCTGCAAGAAGTTTTCAAAACTTATGCAAGGGATGTTTGAAATGAGCAGTATGGGAGAGCTGAAGTATTTCTTAGGACTTCAGGTGAAACAATCTAAAGATGGAATTTTCATCTCTCAAACGATGTTCACCAAGGAGTTAATTAAGAAATTCGTAATGGAGAATGCAACCTCTATGAGGACTCCAATGGGTTCATCCATGTCTCTGTATAAGGATGAGAAAGGGAATCCTTTTGATGAAACCAAGTACAGAAGAATAATTTGATCCTTGCTCTATCTTACTGCTAGTAGACCTGACATAATGTTTTCAACATGTGTGTGTGCAAGATTTCAAGTGAAATATAAGGAATCTAACTACGATGCTGCAAAGCCGATTTTGAGATACCTTAAAGGTACACCAAATCTTGGCTTATGGTACCCAAGAAGTAATGATAGCGAACTAATTGGATTCTCAGATGTAGATTTTGTAGGAAGCAAAGACGACTGGAAGAGCACTTCCGAGAATTATCAATTCCTAAGAAGAAGGCTCATATACTAGAGTAGCAAGAAGTAGAATGGTGTCGCAATTTCAATAGCCGAGTCAAAGAATATCTCTGCTGACAGTTGTTGTGCACAGCTGCTATGGATAAAGAATTAGTTTGAAGATTACAACATGAAGTTCCAAAATATTCCATTGTTTTGCAACTCTTCCAGTGCAATTGCAATCACCCATAACCCAGTCTCTCACAACAGGACAAAGCACATAGAGCTGAGGTATCACTTCATTAGGGAGCATGTGGAGCATGGAGACATCAAAATCCAGTATGTCCTAACTAACAGGCAGGTTGTAGACATTTTCATGAAGCTGCTAGACGAGGCCAAGTTCTCGTTCTTCAAAATTGAACTTGGCATGCTCAACAAAGAAGAATAAAGAAGGAGAACACACAACAAAGCTCAAGGATCAGGCAACACTTTAAAAATTCTGAAATTCTTATGTTTGGAATTCATTTCTCGAGTAAGACCCTTACTACTAAAGTACTAATTTGGACCTCTCGAGAAACAAGTCTCCCTCTCGTGAAATGCTTCTCGAGTAATAAGATACTTCTCGAGAACTTCCTGTTATTACTCGAGAACTAGAGTCTATTCACTCGAGTAATGCTTGTCCACATGAGAAATCTGATGCAACTTTAAGACTTCAAGTTCAAATTTTGATATTCACACTCAGATGTTATGCCGCCATATTCTCAGGTATGTTACTTATATTATTTCCATAATCATCATAAATTAAGACTTATATAAATAGAAAAGTCCAGAAATTCCAAATCACACGATCTATAAACCTTGTCTCGAGAGAATAAAAGAAAACTTTTCTCCTTCCACCGTCGTCGCAGAACATGCCACCGATTCTCTCCCCGTAGTAATTTCTCGTTCTTCTTTGGATCGATGGATCCTACTTCCAAGATAGGGATTGGAAGAGAACTTGTTTCGACTGGGATTGCAGAGATTTCAGATGACTTTCAGAATCTTCTTCTTCTTCTGGAAACCACCGAATTATCTTTTGTTTTAGAGCAACCGTGCAAGATTTTATTTTTAGAGGTTGAAGAGTTCTTTCAGAATTAAAAGGCACGGAGAAATGGAAAGATTCTTAAGATAAGAGTTCTTGGAATCAAAATCAAACTATCTAAGATAGTTGTTTCTAAGCATCTTTGACTTTCTGTGATTGTAGAAGAAGATGACCTAACTGCGGAGGACTATAATAGAGCCTATAGTTTCTGTGGTATTTCTGTTGTTATAAACAACATTCTTTGACTTGACATAAATGCTGAGGGAAAACTTCTTGTTGATATTCTTTGCAAAGTACTTCTATGCAAGATAATTTTTATAAGCTTCATCATTGCCGACTTCTTTTATAGGATGATAGCAATTATATGTACCAAGAAATTTCAGTTTGGGATGATGTTTTTTACAAGGTAATAAAAAACAAGAAAGCACCTAACTATGCAAGGATTATCTCTCTACTCCTGCATGAGTTCAAGCAAGAGATTTTTGACGAATCCAAAGGTACAACCCTTCACCACATGAAGAAAGTCTATCTATCTTATATACAAAGATGGGACCTTAAGCTCAAGAATCCTACCCAAGCTGCTAAGGCATAGCACCATCCAGAGTATGAGGACAGTACTCCATCTCCTCCTCTACCTCAAGTAGCTAGCACATCTTGTTCAGCTGTTGAGGGTGAGCCTGTTCCTTCAACTCTAGTAGAATGAGTTTCTTCCCCTCCTCCAGCTGCTGCACTCCATCCTACTACCCCAGAAGAGTCACTCTCAGATGCTCAAGTCCAAGAGAATATTCTATCCACAGAGGAAGACAAACCAAATGATAGAGGAATTATCTTCCAAAGAGCCCCTTTCCACTTTTCACATAGAGAAGTCTCCATCTCTACAGCCATCTTAAGAGCCCTCTCCCTCTTATCATTTTGAATAAGAATCTCCTCATCAATCACCTACTGCAGACATTCAAGAGGAAGAAATAATTCTTATTTCTAATGAGAAATAAGCCACCCAAGAACCAGCTGAGGCTCCTCTCAAGAGCTTGGATTTTTCTCTTCACACCTTTCTTGGTGAGGAAGGTGATATTTTGATTCAAAATACAATAGCAGAGAGTACTGTTATCATTGAAGAAATTGCTCTATGGACTGCTCCTCCTCCTCTAGTTCCTCAAGTTCAAACTCCTGCTACTGAAGATATTTTGGGTAAGATTGAATTACTGCAAGCACAATAAAGAAAGTACTTTTATGAATCTCTAAAAGTTGCGACTGATAAAGTAACTGCTCGGGAAAAAGAGTTGAGCAGAGGATTTGCATAGATCCAGCATAACATTGATGAGCTGAAACATCTATTCCAAATAGGTGAGAAAGCTCTGGACCACACCATAACTAACATTGGTCAGGTGATGGACCAGTCAGTAACTCTTACTAATAATAAAATCTAGTTAGAAAATAAAGCCCAAGAACATAACTTCAAAACTTGTGAAGAAGTTGGTACCTTCAAAGAAGCTGCTATTACCACCCTATCTGTAGAACTCATAAAGGGGGAGAGCTTTGTAAAAGAATACTTAGAGAAATCAGATGCAAACATGAGTACTCTCTTGGAAGAAAAGTTGAAGGAAATTCTTGCTGATGTCCAAACTAAAATACATGGTGTTAAGTTTCATAGTTATAATACAGCTGTGTGGATGCATAATCAAAAATTCACTGATTTCAAAGCTGATCCAAATGTTATCCCTCATCATCTTAACCCTCTTGCTCAACATCCTCTAGTTCAACAGCCAATATTTTCTCCAAGACCTGAAGGCTCAGAAGCACCACCTCTAGAGATTTATGCTCAGGTTTGGGAAACTGATCAGGCAGATGTTCTTCATCAAGCGCCTCCTGAAATTATAATTCATAAGAAAAGAAAGTATGGTGATGGAGCATCTGTAAGCAAGTCCATCCCTAATCCAGAAGCTGGAAATAGGAGAGCATAAGAATTTGCTTAAATTTGGAGCCCTACTTCTATGTCTTTAATCCTTGATACTCTAAAACTATTTATGGACTATAATGAAAGCAGGACTAATCATTATAGCTCTTCTGAGTGGCAACTGTATGAGAAATCCTTAACTAAGAGAAGAATTTATGATAGAGAGTATGGAAGAAACAATCCAAATGCTTCTCCTTGACCCCCAAAGTATTATCCTAAACCCTTTAGCTATCAGAGGAGACAACAAGAGAAAAAGGAAAAATAACAAACAACAATAGCAACAATAGCAGGACAAGGAATGACAAATGATCTAGATTGTGTTTTGAGATTGTGTTGAAATAGATTTCATGGACAATTCTATATAGATATAAATCTTTAATTTTAATGATATGTTTTTCTTGTCATTACTTAGCATTTTATTTTCTATTATCTCTGTGGTAGCTAGTCACTTTATTTGTTTATCTTGATATAATTTACATTAGTGTAGAGGGTTCTGACTTCTACAAATATAAGGAGATTGTTGTGTATTGTATCCACAATAACCTAGATTTGTATTAAGTCACCCTTAAACTAAGATGAATTAAGTTGTATTTGATGTCTTTTTTGAGTTATGTATTTGCAGGACTTAATTGCAAAAGTGTAGGACAATGTCAATCTACAACGAGTCACCAAACACAGGACTATACAATGTTATCCATCATTGTGTAATCCATAGTGTTGACTCATGTTCAACCTCTCTATTGGGATACACTTCATTTTCAAGCACTAAACCTATAGGAGAAAGACTAGTTGCAGATTTCCTTGAAGAAAGAAATTTTTCAGAAAGCAGAATTTTTTCTAAGTATTTTACTAAAGTAGTAACTTAAGTACTCGAGTAGAATTATATTCAGTTCTCGAGTAAGCTAAGTCCAGCACTCGAGTAACTTAAGTAGTTCTTGAGATGTTTTAAAGTTAGTTCTCGAGAAACTGCTTAGTACTCGAGTACATCTCTACCTGTTCTCGAGTTATCTGAAATATTTAACTCAGAAATTTTTCTAAGTCTAATACTCTAATAGATAAGGCTATTACTCGAGTAATGCAAGACTTTGTCTCGAGTAACATAAATCGAGTACTCGAGAAGTACATCTAGTTCTCTAGTAGTGAATCATTAATACTCGAGAAGTCAATTCTATTACTCGAGCAGCCAAAAGATATTTGCAAATTTTTTCTCTAAGGATTGTTCTCTAGAACTTTACATCCTTTTCTCAAGAAGTCAAAGTGATTACTCGAGTAGTCATATTCCACTCGAATAATGCAGACAATTTTTCAGAAATTTCGTTAAGTCTGACGGGAATCGATTTCAAATTAATCTTCATGATTATTTGTCCACGTGTTATGTCATTTATGATTAAGACCGTTAGACTATTCCTATAAAAGGTCTTATCAAATTTGACTAACCCTAAGAAGAATGACAGAGAGATAAAGTTTTTCTGAATTGATTTTCTTCATTCCAAATTGGGAAGCCGCCGCCGCTCTTCATCGACGATCTCGCCGCCTCTCCTTCTCTAATTCAAGAGATTCAGAGCAAGATTGTATCAACAGATCAAGGCATTCTTATTATCACAGATCCTCATCTTTATCGTGTTGATCTAGGTTTTCAGATCCAGGATAGTTTTCGGCTTTTCTTCAACTTATTTCTGAAAAAGCTTCAAAGATTCAAGAAAGAAGAAAGGCCGAAGAATCAGATCTTAGATATTCTGTTTGTATAATTTTATTTACAAAATCTTTATCTTGTAGGAGAATTTGTCTCCGAGTGTTGTAGGAAGTATTTCTTCCGAGTGTAGATCCGTGTTGTGGATCGAGTTATAGGGGCATTGCTCCGAGTTATAGGATTGGTTTTCAATTCGAGGTAATATTGAAGGAGCTGAGTCTAGCGTATTGCTAGATCGGTGGGTTGGAGAGTGGACGTACCCAATATTGGAGAACCACTATAGATCTGGTGTTCTTTGTGTTGTGTGTGCTTATTTTCTGCACTTCGTTCGTTCAATTTTTATTCCGCAAAAAGACACAGACCTCACCTATTCACCACGCTCTAGGTGATTTAGGTAGACAACTAAAAACATCACATACATATGTTTTACCAAATTTTTTTCAATTATTCATTTTTTTACTATCAATTTTATAGTATTTTTTTTAGTTCAAGGACCCCAAATCTATGGAAATCTACCTACATAGATAGATACATTTTAACTTGAATACAAAAGACTTGTTCACTAGAATCTATTCCCATAGTTGTAAGCTTTCTAAAACAAACATGAATATTGTAACAATGATTATTCCAAGTCATTCCTAGCATGTTAGACACAATATCACGAGTTATAACATGAAAGGTTTGAATTTCTACAAGAGTTCATTTTCTAGGGATGTGCGAACGGTAAAAAGTCATTATGCTACCTAAATTCTCAAACATACATAGAGGCAAATTCAACATACACTATACTGTCAAGTCACATTCAATAACTAAGCACCTATAAATTAGACACATCTTGACATAATCAGACAATGTTAATATGTATTAACAATCCTGAATCAAACGTTGCACGTAAACGTTACGTTATGTGTTCCACTCATGCATGTCCTAAGAATGAACAGTCCATTTTGGGGGGGGGGGGGTTATATATATATATTTTGTTTTAATAAATAATGATAAAACAAATCAAATTGAAAAGAAAAACGTGTTTTTTGAGTTTTGGGATTTTTCATATTTTTATTTTGGTTTAAAAAAAACTGAAATAGAGATGCACATCAGACAAAAGGACTAAATGACACAAAATTTTAAAAAAACAAAATGAGCAAACATGCATAGGCAAACAAAAGAAAAACACTAACTGCCAGCAATAGTGCTACCGCGTGGCTGTAATCACATAGAGAAACACGTTCCTTAAAAGCATTGCCCAAATTTAAATAGTCTTTGTTCTTCAACATTTTGAGAATACTTGTTCTTTAACATGAAACATCATCACTCAGAAAGTAGGCATTCAGAGGACACAAGGTTCACAAGTTCAAAACAACTGAATATGTATGAGTTTGAGACTGGTCATCCAAATATTCTGAATATGAGCATGGTTAAGAATCTGAATATCCATGTATGAAAGTTATTATTTCACGGTTAGCTAGTCACCTAGAGGGGGGGGGGGGTGAATAGGTCTTTCAAAATTCCTAAGACTTTTTGCTATTTTCTTTCTAAGTGATCTAGAGCTTATCCTTAGTACCTGCAATATAAAAGAAGAAAAAGCACACAACAAAGCACACAAAAGTTTATAGTGGTTCCCCAACTAGGTACATCCACTTTCCCTCCCACCTTTCTAACTTATGTTAGACAAGGCATAAACTCCTCCAAAATGCTCCTCAGAGCTTAAACCTCAGGCCCTCAGCCTTATACTTAGGTTCTCTTCAGAAACCTACTTTAGAACCACAAAGGTTCCTACCTCAGATCCCTGCAATGCTCCTACAGCTCAATGGTCCTCAAACCAGCTAACTCAACCTTATCTCAAAATCCTACAGCTCAGGCTTCTCAGCCCTACAACATCAGGCATAAGTCCCAACTCTCAGAGTGCTACACCACTCCTACATCTCAGTACCCTTCCAGGTACCTACCTTAGTGCCCTTCCAGGCACCTACAGGTCAGTGATATATTTGTCACCTACCTAAGGCCAAAAGGCCATACACTTAGTCTCCTCCAAGACCTACACTCAGTGACACACTTGTCACCTACAACTCAATGACTCAACAGTCACCTACCTATATCACTATGCCCTACTGCTTAGGCTAGGAGGACAACCCTACTCTCAGATCCATACTTGGATCCTACCTCAGTATCCTAGCAGGGAACCTACCTTAGTGACTAATTAGTCACTTACAACTCAGGCACAAAATTCCCTACTGCTCAGATTCATGTAACCTGAATCCTACAAGAAATTAATCAAGTTGTTGAAATTAAATAAAACTCTGACTCAAAGATAAATCTTAGAGTCTACATTGCTTGACTGAGCAGATATCAGTCCAGCTCTCTTGTTGTAGAAAAATTAGTCTTCTTGTACAACTAACTATTTCTCTACTACACTAAAGAACATCTATCTTATGTTGAAGGCTGACGACCCTTCATACAACTATCTCTTCTTGCTGGTTGGATGAATCATCCACCTTGTTCTCCAAAGAATTGTCTTGTTGAACTGGAAAAGCTTCAACTATCTTTCTCTGCCTGCTGGCATGCATTGCTGGACTTTGCTTTAAAGCTCGTCAGAGAAGATGAATTCCATCCGCCTCTATTTTTCGTTTCCTATTTTGTTAACCCTAATCCTCTTTTCTCTTTTTTTATATCTGTTGATTTGAATCAACAACACAATTTGAATATGGGCCCAGCCAAGGATGGTGAGTGCCACCTCCCTCAAAAGAGTATAAATAGTAGCTTCCGGCTCTATTGTAGCTTTCATGCAATGGCATGAAATACTTTGTCTGCGCTCAATGAATCGTGAGCTGAGATCGACAAATTTTGAAATCTGTTCGACGAATTCTGAACTGAGCTCGACGAACTCAGAATCTCAAACTTTAACTTTAGCTTGACGAAAGATGAGTTGAGATCGACGAATTCTAAAATCAGTTCGATGAATTCTGAACTGGGCTCGACGAACTCAGAATCTCAAACTTTAACTTTAGCTCGACGAAAGGTGAGCTGAGATCGATGAATTCTGAAATCTGTTCGATGAATTCTCAACTGAGCTCGATGAACTCAGAATCTTAAACTTTAACTTTAGCTCGATGAAAGGTGATCTCAGCTTGACGAACTCAGAATTTAGTTCGATGAATTCTTAACTAAGCTCCTCTTTAAAGGCGTTGAGTGAGCCTGTTTCACTCAATGCTTCTAGACTTAGAGAATTTCTGCTGGCTTTGTCTAAGCGGTTCCTTCTCAACTGTCTCAGTGGTTTCTTCTTTACAGCTATGACTATCTACTGTCTCATCGGTTTCTTCTCAACTGTCTTAGAGGTTTCTTCTTCATAGCTGTGACTATATTCTGTCTCAGCGGTTTCTTCTTCACAGCTGAGACTATCTCCTGTCTCAAAAGATTTTCTGAAACAAACACTTCTCTCATTATTTTGTGTTGAGCTTCTCAGCTGTCTAAGCGGTTATACTGAGACATTCTTCTCAGCTGTCTCAGTTGTCTCGACGCTTTGTCCTTAGTCAAACTTTCTGACTTCTAGCTTCCTCTTTTTGTTCACTTGTCCTGTAACACCCCAAATTTTATAGCAGAAAGATTGTCACTATCATTGGGCAATACTGGGTATTGACTGATGGCGATTGCGATGTAGAGTTCATCGAGCTACACTCGACGCACTCAATGCGTTTGACGAATCGTCGAAATGATATCGCTGAGGGGCAAAAGTTTATATCGCCACGATAGTGGTAAGCATTTATTCGGCACTCGATGCACTCGATGCACTCGATGCATTCAATGCCTGAAAGCATTTAGTGGCTTGATATCACGAGCGACAGTAGATATCACCGGGTGATAGTGCCACGTGGTGTGATACACGTGTCAGATTTGCTTTTAAGCTGCCAATAAGATTTGGTTGACCTGTGTCAAAGTGGACAAAGAGATGAACTCGATATTGCCAAGTGGCGACAGACGATAATGCAAAAGTTGACCAGTCAACTCAAATCCTGGCCTTTGCTTTGTTTTGAATAAGATATCATGTGGCTTGGATTAATCCTGAATCCACTAAACTAGAGAAGAATAGGAAGGAAGTTTCATTCTCTCTCTCTCTCTCTCTCTCTCTTCATCTCTTGATTTTTCTTGAGTGAAAAGGAAGAAGAAGCTAAGGAAGTGTTGGGCTGAGCTTTGTAATCTAGCTGAAGAAGATCTTGTGGTCGGTTACCAGATCTGAGGATAGATCCGTGAAGAGGAGTGTGACGTGTTCCTTTCCATCCGCATAGAAAAGCTTCGCCATTGCTCCGAAGAGAAATACAAGGGTAACGAGTTTCTCCCGGACAAGTGAAGTCCCCAATATGCATATTTGCATGGATCCCCTCACCAAAATGTGAAAAAGGGTGGATTCCAATGGAAAGATCGATTTGATCCCGATATATTCCTGCATTTAGATCCGGAAATGTAGAGTACAGAATAGGCATGTTGTGAGAAGCCCAACTGGACAAGTTGATCTGGATTGGTGATTTTTAATTTGCGTGCCGGAGAGGACTCTGTGGATATGCGTGTGATGTACCTGTGAAATCCGGGGTCTAGGGGTGTACAGGATGTTGCATCATACTACTGGAAGAATTTCCAGGAAAATACCAAGAAAAAATCCTAGTCTGAAGAACTGTGGATATTGCCTGGCGACAGTGACTGTCGCCAGTGATAACTCCCAAGGAGCTACAATGTTGTAAGGTCTGTCTCTATGAGACCTTGGGGCCATTGTGGTGGGTACCAGCCTGAAATGGTAAATGTTGAATTGTGTCATGATGGCTAATTGTGTCATAATGCCATCAAGTTAAGTACCTCTGAATGACAAAGACTTTAAGTTAAGTACCTCTAAATGGGCAGTTGGTCGTTAAGTTAATTACCTCTGAATGACGCATTCGTCAAGTTAAGGACCTCTGAAAAGCAAAGTTAACCGTGAAGTATTTCTCCACGGTGGTGATACACGGGAAGACGTGGATACCAAAAATGTGCCCTGAGTACACGGGGCGAATGACCATTAAGTCTACCTATGTGGTGAATGGTGCTTAAAGTGCACTTTGTAAACGCCAGTATATACATGATACCTTGTTTGCAGGGATGGAAAAATACAGCCCCGAGTAAGGGGTGGGATCATTATAAACGGGTCAGTAAAATGTTGACCGTTGCTTTATTTGCCACGTTTTGGTGGGCCCTTTGTTGCAGGAGTTGGAGAGCCATGTAGGAAGTAGCGGGCTGAAGCCCTTATATTACGAGTGGCCGGCCCTTGAAGGCCCAAAGGCAAACTTTAATGTTTTCATGTGTGGTTGACCTACGTGCTAATGTATGAAGTCACCTTTTGAAAATGAAATAGTTGTAATAAGGCTACGGCCAAAACATGTGTTATGAATATGTATATATTATTCCTGTTGTGTAGTGGACATTCTTGTATATTATGGGTTCATAAACTAAAATGCTTCCGCTAGAATGCTCTGAGTTAGGGTGCGTTCATAAGTGAACTTGGATTTGGAAACAACTTGTAATCTCCTTACCTATCTGTAGTATATGGCATCGGGCTCCGTCCATACCTTCTGTCATATGCTCTACGATAGATGGGGGAATTATATGTCCAATCAAGGACAACCTGCATGCATGAACTTAAGCACACATCAAATACATTATGTCCCTTATCATGATTTGTAATGTCTCTTCAAATCCTGAGGAACATTTTAGGGTATAATTCCAAACAATATCCCCCTATTTGAAGAAGTGAGAACACCCATCCATGCTAAGGTACATCAACCCAAAAAGTATCATGATAGGACTGATGAGACATTATCATGACAACTATACATCCCAGTATAGGATAACTCCCATTAGATGAGATGACTTAACACTATGATTGAATAACCAATAGTACTGGTGAGTTATCAATCATTAACAATGTAACAGTATGATTAATAGCAAAAGCTTTATTAATCATTGACAAGGTATACATTATGATTAAGATCTACCTAATCATTAACTAATTTAGAGATCCTTAGCCAAACAATAGTAGAAAAACTTGTGATTATAAGATATCAATGAAAGAACAACATATTCATTAATCACAGATATATAAATGTGAATTACATGCACATTTATCACATCAATATAGTCAGGGCTAACTCATATTAATTTCATCGATAGAGATTTGATATTACTATACTGTTGATATTCATTAAAAGACATTGATTAAATATTTAAAGAACCCTAAGTCTTGCAGCCTCATCTCAACTCTTCTTTGATGAACTTGAATCAGCATCCTTGGTATCAACAGTCTTCTTCAAGTTCTCAGCCTTGTTCTCATGCCCTTTGAAGTAAAGGAATGGCTTTAGAATATATCTGGGAGACATTTTCTTAGGGTTGCTCTTCCTTAATAGATTTTCTTTGAATACTCTTTCCCTTAGGGAATTTCTTTCCAAATGCTTTATCCATTCCTCAGAAGGATATATACTATCAATATTCTTTAAGATTTGTCAATGGCTTACCCAAGCATTGATAAAGATGGATTTAGAGGCATCACTTAGCTGTTCATGATTTGGATCATCTTTGTTCACAGCTCTCCTCTTTGCCATGAACTCTTCAGCCATATGAGTTCCTTCCCTCTTTCTTCTAGTAGTTAGTTGTGCATCATGTGTAGCTCTAGCTTGTGTTGGGAAGTATAGGTCCTCTAGCCTCTTTTTATCTAGGAGGGGTAGGTGCAGTGCCACCCTGGTGCCTTGAATTACATTGAATGCTTGATCTTCAATGAGTGCTGCTGTCTTAGCATGGCTGCTCTCCCCCTTTCTACCTTCTTCAAAGATGATCTGTTGCAGTAGGGTGGAGTTGTCTTCATTTTTTCTTGATATAGATTGGAATATTCTCTCATTGTCAGCAAGCAGCTCATTTTTCAGAAGTATTTCCTCCTGCATAGAGTGGAGAGAAACATTGGTGACATAATGATTTACTTGATCTGCTTCACCCCAAATCACCTCATCATCTGCACTCACAAAATTCTTGACATATCCTATGTTAGCTACAGAGAGTTTTTGGCTTGTGTCCAAGGATTTCATGAAGGTGGTCAGCATTATGCCAGCAGTGTCAGTCATATCAAACCAGGTGGTGACCTATTTGTTTAAGTCAGAGATTTCTTCTTTATTTTCCTTGACTTTAGTTGACAATTCATCCCTCAGCTTGGCAACTAATTGGTCAACATACTCCATGAGGGTTGTGGTCTGAGCATCCAAGAGTGCTTTGATATTATTTAGGAGTAACTCATTAGAGATTTGCGTAGTGGTTGGTTGGTTTAATAGAAGAGGGAAATCTTCCTTAGCAGGGACCTGTGAAGACTCCCCCTCAACTACAACACCTATAAAAAGAAACATTTCCTTAGCTAAAGTTGTATTAACACTACAAATTAAGAGGGTATTGGTATTACCTGTAGTGGGTGTAGACTCAACAATTCTGGTGACAACTTGTTCCACGGTTGTCAAATCTATCTGATTATGCTCCCCCTCAGACTAAGCATCCTTTTCTGGGCTTGACCCATCAAGATAGGTATCTAATTCCTTAGGAGTCTCAAGGTATATCTTTTATTGCAGAGATATCTTCAACTGCAGCTATATCATCAGTATCAGTCATATCTGCCTCATCTTCTGCAACAAACTCTTCTTCAATAACATTCTTTGAAACTTGTCCTGACCTAGGGCTAGCATGGATTTTATCAACATGCACAACAACATCTTGTAGTTGAATGTTTGTTGAGGTAAGACTCAGGGATATGTCTGTCTGTAGACCAACATCAGCAGGGGGAAGTTCCTAGCTCAGTTTCAGAGCAGGAGGAACTGTCTACTTCAGTAACTTGTTTTCCTTATCCCTTGAGGAGTCCTTTGTTGTTAAAGGTTGGCTCTTTGGTAGGATCCTAGTGAATCTATCCAAAATTTTTATATCCATCCTTTTAAGGTAGTGAATCTTCACTCTATTCTCCTGCTTGAATGTATCAGGGTAGGTGTTCACTAGGTACAAAGAAAGAATTCTGCCCATATTTGGAGTGTGTAGACAGTCTACTATTCTCTGGTAGATGAGAGAATACCAAGAGCTCGTCCAATTGAAGATTATCCTAGTCATGACATCAAACAATGACCTGGAGATTGTGTCATGTGATCTAGGTTTGCAGATAAGGGCTTTCCCTACAATATCTGCTAGCAGTTTACCTCTCTGATTGAAGCATTTAATCTTAAGAGACCCAGGTTTGGCATAACTGTATCCACAACACCTGAGAGCACTGTCTTTATCCATGATGCTGGGATCTTCTTCCTCGCTAGGGTTGATGGATGGCAGATGAAGGGCTTTGTCCAGTCTCTTAGGGTTTACCTTAATCTTGATGTCCTCAATCTTAGACTTAAGTGAGTTTTGAGAGGAAGACACCTTGACGTTGGATAAGAATTCTACTACCACTTCTCTAAGAATGGTGGAGGGTTCAGGAAGGATGTACTCCAAACCTTTGCTCTCAATCATCCTTAACACTTCTTTAATATCTAACAAGGCATGAATAAATACATTCCTCACAATTGAATAGCCCTCTTATAGCTCCTTTGAGATCTTCGACGCCATTGAGTTAGTGCGGCAAGATGCTGAGAGGGTTTCGGTCTCGACAGCTCGGGTTAAGGCTTTTGAGAGTGATGTGGCTTTTCGTTTCTTGTCGCCTTTATATATGTAATGAAAAATTTTAATTACCTTTTTCATTTGACTAACCAATTAAACATTTTTAGAATTCACGTCTTGCTCTATGATTTCTGTTATTATACAGGGCACTTAGTGCCTGATTATTTTGTAGCTTTCCTTAGAGTCTGGATGTACATTCTATTTGTCACACCATTATACAAATATTTTATCAATTCTAAGTATAATGGAGACCTAACATCTAATAAGCCAGTTTTATTAGCTACCTTATTATGCACAGATTTACATGTTATTTGGGCTTGAGAGAAAAGGCTACCTAAGTTAACAATGCAGATAATTATGAAGGATAATTGAATAATTTTTATCTAACTAGTGTGATGTATTAGGTTCATCCTAAGCACATCTAACTTAATTCATGAATTTGCAAACCTAGTCTCTATACAAAAGAGAGAGACTTACATTGAGGCTTGCTGCCTCTTGCTTTTGAGGATTACAAGATTAACCTCCTCAACCTTTGTTTATTGCTCTACATGGGGAAAATTTTTTGAGCAATCATCCTATCTGAAAGTGAGGATAGATACAACTCTAGAGGGGGGGTGAATAGAGTATTCAAAAATTATGACAATCTACTCAACTCCCTTAGAGTTAGTTTTTGGAATGAGTTTATAAATATTTGAAACCCTAGAGCCTAACACAAAGTGTGGTGCATAAGAGAAAGCTAACTGTAATTACAGTTTCAGCTTTAGTCCTATCACAGTAACTAGCAATCCTAGTTAATTCTACTCACAGCCACAGTACAATAATTAAAGAAAGCAACACAGACAACACAAGAGGTTTATAGTGGTTCCCTCTAAATAGGTACATCCACTCTTCTACCACCCTAGTAGGAATCCACTACAGGTTTTTATTTAGGTGCCCTGCCACCAACTGATCTGGTTCAGGTAGATCAAGTAGACCCTTTGAGCTTTTGATCAGGAGCTCAAAATCAACCACAGGTTTTTGATCAGGTGCCCTGCCACCAAGGTTCACTTTTGAAGGGAGTAATAACCCTTTTTACAGGAGGGTGACAGAGTTAGAATCTTCTCTATTGAAAAACAAGATTAGAGAAGCTAGTGGATTGCACAGAGCTAGAAAGCTCTAAGGAATCAAGGCTCCCCCTGGCTTAGATAATATCCAGGAAGAAGTCTTGCTTCAGGGTGCAAGAACTCTTCTGAACTCTTGACAGATATAATCTGTTGTCTTGAAGTTCTTGAAGGAGCAGCTTGAAGAAGACTCTTGATGAGAAAAGGTTGTTCTTCTTCAATCAGCTTTTCTTTCTTCTTTTTCTTCTTCTAGAGGCACTGAGTGTGAATGTTCCTGGAAGCAGGATGAACTAAGGATTTGAAGAAGAATGCTGAAGAATGTAGTTCTTCTCAGTTGAATGTGAAATGATCTGAGAGCTGTATCTTCTTCTTTTGAATCTGTATATGAATATCTGTGTCAACCAGACTTAGTGTCTGTGTGTATATCTCTCCATATATGTATATCTGTTTATGTGAAAACTTCTTTCAAAAGAGCTCTTTATATATTAGCCTTTGTAACAGCTCTAATTCTTTGTCTTCTTCTGAGATCTGCAATCTCGGCTGCAAATAGCAAAATACAAAATATATCCTGCAGAAAGACATCCTATAAAGGGATAAAGCTTTCTGAGAAGCTGCATATCCAATATGATAAAAGAAAACTAGAGAAAGTCACATCAGACCAAACTCTTTACGGCCAGATAAGACTTTTGTGTCTAACGGTTATAAAGGACAGCATTGCAGATAAAACATAAAGATTTGTCAACTAATAAGACAAAAGTCTTTGTCAGAGTAGAGCTTGACTTATGCAAAAAGAATGGGACAAAGATTGCCTTGAGATGTAAGCATAAAATCAATGAAACAATCTTTAATAAAATATACCAGATAAATAAGAAATAAATCACAGAAGAAAAGGAATATAATATCTCTAACAGCAGACAAACAAATGTCGAACGATCCTCGGAGATCGTCGACCGAACCACAGAGATCGTCGACTGAACCACAGAGATCGTCGACCTAACTACAGAGCAGATAGTCGACCTATCAGAACAGATAGTCGAGCTATAAGATAGTTGAGCTATCAAGACAGATAGTCGAACTATCACAACAGATAGTCGAGCATAAAGATAGTTGAACTATCACAGAGATAGACGATCTACTGACTGACGATAGTCGACCAACTGATAGACGATAATCTATCGGTTGATAGACGAAAGTCGAGCGGCGTTCGACTATAGTCGTACCAAAAACAACTTAGCCAGATTTCCACTGGATAAGTGACAACTCTACAACTGAGGGAATCTAACTTAACAACTAACCTTTGACCATAGATAAATCTTGGGTCAAGAAACTTATTGAGAGGACTTAACACAAATCCAAACTAGGGTACCAACAATCTCCCCCTATTTGGGTCAAGTCTCTCAAAACAACAAACAATAATAAATGCTATAAAATAAATATAAAAACAACATTAACCAGTTAAGATCAAAGGTGTATCATATCATAAATAAGCATCAATTGTATCAAACAAAAAATCAAACAGACATTCAATAAAAATAAACAACTCAAATAGCATCAGAATCTTATTTAGAAACAGAGGAACTGGGAAGAAAAGAAATTTTCCTGAAGGGATCTGGAGCATCTTTCTTTGATGTCTTCAAGTCTTGTTCTCCAATGATCTTTGATTCTCCTGCTCTTGGCACAACAGCTTTTGGATGCTTGTCTATATACTTTGAAGCATCAAAAACCTCAAGTCTGACCTGGAATCTATCTAGTTCCTTCTTCCTGAACTTTGACATTATAGTTAAGCCTGTTGCATCTTTGTCTTCAGCTCTGGCTTGTCTGATCTGGGCTGATCCAACTAATTCAAGAAATCTGGCCATCCTGAAATCAGGATTAAGCTCTTGGCTTTCATATTCATTATCATCAGCTGGATCAAGAGGTTTTATGGTCTTGAATTGAGTAGAGAGGTCTAACAAGCTTGCAGCTTGCTCTTTGTTTTCTTGAATAACAAGAGAAGATGGAGGAGCAAATTCTGTATATTTCTTATTGGATTTTTCAGAGTAGATTATCCTTTTTCCTTTTGAATCTATTTGCTTTTTTTGAATTGGTTTTCTGGATGGTATACTTTTACTTTCCTTGGGAGGTGAAGCTTTTCTCTTGGGTGAAGGAGGAGGAGAAAAGGTTGGTCTTTGATGAACCATTTCCTTCACTTGTTCTCTTGGTTCAGCCTCTTATCCTTGGTGGCCTGACTGGGATTTTCCTTGGAAACCTTGATTACTTCTTCTCTGATGTACTTGAGAGGGAGTGAATCTTGCAGAAGGAGCTGAGGGATTGACAGAAAAATTTCCTGAGCCTCCTGCACTAGGAGGAGGAGGAGGAGGACCTCGAGGATTCCACTTTGGAGCTGGAGAGTCATATCTTTTGCTTTTCTTTCTCTTCTTCTGTTGGTTCCTGGACAGTCCCATCCAATGTTGGTATTCTTTTGATTTGGGATCAATCCCTTTCAATATGTAGTATGGGATATCATGATCTGGATTTGGTGGAGGAGGAGCAATAGCCTTCCTCTTCCTTTTAGCATTTTTCTTCTTCTTTGAACCTTCTGAATCATCAGAATCATCCTCATCATCAGAGTGAGATGACTGAGGTTGGTCATAAGGGTCTAAGGCATCTTGATCAGCCATTTCTTTTGCTTTTAGGGCAGCTTTCTCTCTTTCTTCTTCTAAGGCATCCTGTGCCAGAAGAGTATCAAGGTCTAGTCCTGGGGTGTCATCCCAGACTGTAGATCTTTCTTCTTATTCATCTGTAAATTTCTCTTGCTCAATTGTAACTGTCTTGAAGACCAGTTCTTCTGGAGCTTGCTAAGCTTCATGTTCTTCAATTGCAGCAGGTTCTTGAGCAGAATCTGGAGCTGGTTCTTGAACAAGTTGATCTTCATGAACTTGATCTGTAGCCAAAGGGAGACAAAAATGTTCTAAATGGGCTAGAAACATTCCTTCAAGATACTCACAGGTTAACACGTCAGTTAACAGGTCAGTAAATTGAGATAAAGAATTACCTGCAGGATTTCCTAACTCCCATAAGTCATCTAGAAAGGAGGTAATGACTCCTTCCAGGTATAGGGCAACAATGGTAGTGGAGGATTCTTCAAGACAGGCTTTACAAGCAAATTCTGCTTCCATGATAACATCAGCTGGCCTCTGTCCTGAGACTTGAACTACTTGAATAACTGCTGGAGAAGTGACTAGGGGAAGTACTTGAACAACTACTGGAGGAGTGACTAGGGGAAGTCCTGAGACATCTTCCTGGAACATCTCCCACTGTCTGATTTCAGTGGGCACTGAACTCAGGCCCCTAAGTGAAGAGGGCTAAGCAGAGTTGGAGAGGGCATTGATGGATGATGTAAGGGAAGAAATGGAAGAGACAAGTGGTGAAATTGCTGCTTCAATCATGGATTTGATTGAAGGAGTAATTAGCTCCAAGATGTTGGCTATGAAGGCAGGTGTGATTTAAAAGAGGTGGATGGGGGAATCACAATAGATGGAAGATCATCAGGTATGAAGTTCTCCTGATGAGATGTAGATGCATGAGCTGGTGATGGAGATGCAGATGTATGAAGATCAATATGATCTTGATGTGAAATTGGTGACTGAGGTGGAGTTGGTAGAGTCTCAGAAGCCAACAGATCAAAACTAGGATATGAAATCCCAGCAAGATGTGAAGGAGGTGGAGATGCTGGAGGTGATGCATGGAGAATAGTTGAAGAATCCAGTGGAAGAGAGGTAGTGGATGTAGATGGAACTTCAGTAGAAGTGGATGTTAATGCAGTAGATGTGGATGGAAATGCAGATGATGGTGGAATGGGGGGAATGGAAGAGCCTTCTTCACGTAGGTGGGGAGTGACTGGTATAGTCCTTGTGCTCTCAGATGCAATAGGAGAAACCCCAGCAGGTGAGGGCTTCTGAATATTCCTTCTCCACTTTATGAATAAAGTGGGATCCATCTTCTTGGTTGCATTTATAGAAGTAGAAACTGTTCCCAATAGTTGGGGATACTTCTCTCTTAGAAATATTCCAATTACCCTTCCAAGGGTTACCTCTTTCTTAGAGTTCTTGTTCCTGATCAAATCAAAAACTATTCCTGCCCAATTGATTACTTTCTTGTTGACAATGGCACACATCAAGGCAAACCACTGCCTTGTAATATTGTCATGAGCAGAGTGCTTACCCAATAGCACTTTTCCAACCAGTTCTGCTAAGAACTTAATCCTCATCGGAAACTTTACTTTCAGTAACTTAGAAGGAATGCCTTCGGAATGCCATAGCTCGACGAGCATCCTTCCATACCCTTGAGTATCTTGGTCATACTCCTCTTGACCATTAGCCAAATCAAAAATCTCAGTCAAGATGGCAGGAGTCAAAGTTACCTCCTCACCGCCGATTGTCCCGGTCATCGATTCGTTACTGGATGACGAAGTGAAGACACATTCTTTAATCTCTGGAATTTTAATCTTAATCCTTATGGACATTAGCTTCTCTAGTCCTTGATCCTTGCACCGCTGAAGTATCTCTAGAATCTCAGCATCGCAGGCGCTGAATGAATAAAAGTCCACGCTGAACCCGACGTCAAACTTTATCACCGTCAGAAGAGCTAGAGCAATCGCCATCGATTTGGTTAGAGAAGACGAGAGAAACAAAGAGCAAAGAGCACGGGGAAGAGCTCAAGTCAAACCTTACAAGCAGGAATAAAGAATACGAAAAGACGAGCTCTGTCGACTATAAAAAGAACGATCTATTAACCTAGGTCGACCATCGGTTTTATATTAAAACGACAATCGTCGACCTGTTTTAACAGATAGTAGAAGCGATAGTCGAACGGTCGTTCGACGATCGTTTCCTGAAGCAGAGTAGTCGAGCAATCGTTGGAATATTTATGTCTTCACAATCAAATGAGTCGGCGTCAACCATAGGTCGATGATAGGCTCAACCTGTTCGACTATCGTCGAACGTCGTTCGACGATCTTCAAACAGATTTCAACAAAGGCAGAAGTCACACTTAGTCTTTTCCATTTATCATGCCTAGTTGAACCAAAAAGAACAAATGCTTCTGTTCATCTAAAGGCTTGGTGAAAATATCACCTCTCTGAAGGTCAGTGGATATGAACTCAAGGCTGATCTTGTTCTTTTCCACACAATCTCTTAGAAAATGGTGCCTGATCTCAATGTGCTTGGTACTAGAGTGGTGCACAGGATTTTGTGCTATGGAAATAGCACTGGTACTGTCACACATGATTTTTGTGTTTTGTGTGTGTACCCATAATCCAAAAGCTGGTTTTGAATCCATAGGATCTGTGAACAACAACGAGCAGCTGCTATATATTCAGCCTCTGCAGTTGAAGTTGAGACAGAAGCCTGTTTCTTACAGAACAAAGAGACTAATCTCTCTCCCAGGAACTGACATGTTCCTGAGGTACTTTTCCTGTCAACTCTACAACCAGCATAGTCAGATTCAGAGTATCCAATTAACTCAAATTCGGATTCAGCTGTGTACCACAGTCCTAAATTTGGACATCCCTTCAGGTATCTCAAAATTCTCTTGAGAAGAATAAAATGAGATTCCTTGGGGTTGACCTGGAATCTAGCACATAGGCATGTGACAAACATTATATCTGGTCTACTTGCAGTTAAATACAATAGGGAACCAACAATGGCCCTATAGTTTTTCTGATCAACTGGCTTACCCTGATCATCAGAATCTATAACTACATTAGTAGCCATGGGTGTATGCATTGCTAAAGCATCAACCATCCCAAACTTCTTTACCAATTCCTTGGCATATTTGGATTGGGAGATGAAGATGCCATCATCATCTTGCTTTACTTGGAGACCAAAAAAGTAAGACAGCTCACCCATACTACTCATCTCAAACTTAGAATGCATCAGGTCTGAGAACTTTTTGCAAAGTTTGGGATCAGTGGAGCCAAAAATAATATCATCCACATAGACTTGAACTAACAGGATTATGTCCTTGTGATGCTTGATAAAAAGGGTTCTATCAACTACTCCCCTAACAAAGTTGTGCTCTAACAGGAAACTAGCTAGAGTCTCATACCAGGCTCTGGGTGCTTGCTTAAGTCCATAAACAGATTTTTGAAACTTGTAAACAAATGAGGGTTGAGTTGAAGAGACAAACCCAGGAGGTTGATTCAACAAACACCTCTTCCTTTAGCTCACTATTTAGGAATGCACTCTTGACATCCATTTGAAAAACCTTAAAGTTCATATATGCTGCATAGGCTAGAAAGATCCTTATTGCCTCTAGACTTGCAATAGGGGCAAAGGTTTGGTCATAGTCTATACCTTCCTCCTGTCTGTAGCCCTGAGCTACAAGCCTAGCTTTGTTCCTTACAATAATTCCTTCGGCATCCAACTTGTTTCTAAACACCCACTTGGTGCCTATGATCAGTTGGCCTTTAGGTCTTAGAACCAAAGTCCATACTTTACATCTTTCAAATTGATTGAGCTCCTCTTGCATAGCAATGATCCAGTGGGTATCTAGCTCAACATCTTTTATTGTGAGGGGCTCAATTTGTGAAAGGAAACAAGCATGCATCACATCCTGTCTTAATTGATGTCTTGTTTTCACACCAGCTGATATGTCACCAATCACTTAAGATGTAGGATGATCTCTAAGTTCGACAATATCAGCAGGTGGGATGTGATCTTCAACAATAGTTTGGATTAATTCCTCTTGAGGAATTGAGTCAACTGTTGGCGGTACAGCAACTACTTCCATAGTGTCTCCATCACTGTCTGAATTAGTGATATGAAGAGTTGAAAGAGGGATAATCTCTCGAGTGACATCTTTGCATGACTCAGGTACCTGCAATGAGCTTGAGGAAGGAGAAGTTTCCTTCTCCTTGTAAAACATCTTTGACTCATCAACGGAAACATGCACAGAATCCTCTATTTTTAATGTTGATTTGTTAAACACCCTATAAGCTTTGCTTACTTCGGAATATCCAAGAAAAATTCCCATTGAAGCTTTTGCTTCAAACTTTCTAAGGTATTCTTTGTTGTTATTGTGAATATACACTACACAACCAAAGACTCTAAAAAAATTAATTTTAGGTTTCTTTCCTTTAAGCAACTCATAAGGAGTTTTACTCTTAAGCTAGTGTATAAGACATCTGTTCAAAACATAATTAGTTGTGCTAACAGCTTCTGCCCAATAAGAGAGAGGCATGTTAGCATCTGCCAACAATGTTCCTGCAGCTTCAATTAGGGTTCTGTTTTTCCTTTCCACTACCCCATTTTTTTGGGGAGTTCTAGGAGCAGAGAAGCTATGTTTAATACCTTCTTTCTCACAGAATTCTTGCATGAGAAGAGACTCAAACTCAGTACCATGATCACTTTTGATCAAGGCCACATGAGTAGAATACTCAGTCTGCACACATAGCAGAATGTCTGTAAGAACTTTGAAGTTATCAGCCTTAGTTCTCAAAAAGAACACCCAAGTGAACCTAGAGAAGTCATCTACAATCACTAGAGTGTAAAACTTCCCTCCTAGAATCTATACATTTATTGGGCCAAAAGGTCCAAATGTAATAAATACAGGATTATAGGGGAATCACTTTTATTTACAGATTTAAAGGAATTTTTGGTTTGCTTGCCTAATTGACAAGCCTTGCATAGGCTTTCCTTCTTGTAGGGGAAAGAAGGTAAACCTTTAACAAGGTTGTATTTAGATAACCTAGATATGTTCTTGAGGTTAACATGGCTAAGCCTCCTATGACATAAGGTGTTATTATTTGTTACTTCATTAAACAGGCAGATTTAAAATTGAGTTGAGTTAAAATCTACTAAATAAATATTACCCTGTCTAATGCCTACTAACACTACATTACTATTAAAAGTAATAATTCAAATAGTTTCAGTGAAGGATACCTGATAACCTGCATCACATAACTTGCTTACTGATATTAGGTTGTGCTTCAGTCCAGTTATATATGCAACCCTTTTGAATGTTACTGCTCCAATGGTAAACCTGCCATATCCTTCTGTTTGACCACAGCTGGAATCCCCAAAGATCACCTTTGGTCCAAGCTTGGCCTTGTATCTTGACAGATTTTCTTTGTTTCCTGTCATGTGTTTGGAACAGCCACTATCCAAATACCATTTGTCTTTAGTAATTGGATAGGTCTTCACCTGCAAATTAAACAGTTAGACATTGTGGACCCAGACAACCTTGGGTCCATTATTCTTCACATAATGAAAGCTTGAAATAAAAGAATAAGCGGGCTGGGGTTTATATCCTAAGGGATAGGATCTCCTAGATGGAATACTCCATGCAGTTGATGGGTCAATAAACCTAGGGTTTCTATTTACATTAGGATTTCAAAGGTTTAGGTGATTATTTTGAAAATCATATTGAGATCATCGATCATCGTTCGACGATCCATGCTCAGATCGTCGAGCATCGTTCGACCATTGAGCCTTCGATTGTCGAGCATAGTTCGACGACTTTTGTAGTTCTTTAAATTTTTTGTTTTCTCATTTCTCTCTTAGCCTTATTTAAAGCTTTGTTAACTTGAATCACTTGCTAAGTATTCTTTATTCCATCAACTGAAATAAAGTTTACTGGAGTTGAAAGATGGTTTTTAAGAACCAAGGGGGGTTCACTTAGTGAAGCTCATAAGACTAGTTTGTTATTACCTATCCTAGTGTTTGACATGCTAGTTATTTCTAGTAGCTTAAGACTTCTACCATTTAAAGATTCTTCTAATCTTTTGGATTTGGCTAGTTCAGATTTAAGAAATTTGATTTCTTCACTACATTTAGGCAGTTCAGCTTCTAGCCTAGCATTTTCATTAGAGATGGTTTCTGATTCTACTATCCTATTTCTGAGCTCCTTAATTTCTTTTTCTGAGCTAATTAAATCTAAACATAGAGATTTAAATTCAGATCTAAATTCAGCAAAACTAAAATCATAAGAAGACAATACCTGATCTTCTGTAGGCATTTCTTCTTCAGCAGAACTCTCTGCAGCTGAATGATTGCTGCAGGTATCAATTGCCATTAGGCAAATTTCCTTTGCCTTCTTCTCTTCCTCATCTTCACTGGAGCTTGAGGAGGAAGATTCCTCATATGAATCACTCCAGGTTTCAGCAACAAATCCTTTCTCCTTCTTCTTATTTTTGTAGGAGGAGGACTTGGAGTTCTTCTTCTGATGTTCTTTTTCTTTTCTCTTATCCTTGTTCTTTTCCTCTAGACACTCTGGTAGAATGTGTCCAGGTTTCCTGTAGCCATAATAGATAATTTCTTTAGCAGGTGATCTATCATACCTTGGCTTGTCTTCATATCTTGAAGACTTCTTTATGAAGTCCTTTCTGCCCATCTTGAGAAACCTTTTGGCAAAGAGTGACATCAGCTCCTCATTGGATTGGCTTCCTTCAGAAGCATCAGCATCTTTGAGAGCAAGAGTTTTCTCTTTCCTTGTTGGAGTGGGAGTCTTAGCTTCAGCTTCAGCTTCCCTAGACTTTAGAACTTGCTCAAAAGATTTGAGCTTGCCAAGGAGGGCTTAAGTTGAGATCTCGGTAGAACTTCTGGCCTCCTTGATGGGCCAGATCCTAAGATCCAATGTGCTGGGAAAGCACATCAGTATCTTATCATTAACCTCTGTCAATATTATCTCCTTATCAAGAGTTCTCAGCTCATTGATGATGGAGTTGAGCCTGGTGTACATAGCTTCAACTTATTCAGCTTCAGTCTTCTTGAAGTTTTTATATTGAGATATAAGGTTGGACCTTCAGTCCTTCCTTTCATCAGCTGAACCAGCTACAATCTGGTTCAGTGAGTCCCACATGGCTTTTGCAGAAGTGCAATCAGCCACTTTCTGAAAGGTTTCATCAGACATGGTCTGAGCCAGAATATTCATAGCTTTTGCATCAGCTATTTTTGCTTTCTTGTATGCATCATTGTAGTCTGGAGGTGGCACTGCACTGAGATTTGTAGATGTTATAGCAGTGGCTACAGCAGGTGGTGTTGGAGGTTCTGTCAAAATAGAAGAAAAAATATCTTCATCAATAGAATTCATATATAACTTGATTCTTGCCTTCCAGATGCTGGACTTAGCTAAGTTGCAAACTGGAGGTCTGGTGCTAGAATAATCCTTGTACTAGGCCATGAAGTGAATGTCTATAAACTTGGTATCTATCGAGATCTTGTGACTCAGGTGTTAGCCTGTACAGTCAGTCAACCTCCCTCTGATACCAATTGAAAGTGAGGATAGATACAACTCTAGAGGGGGGTGAATAGAGTATTCAAAAATTATGACAATCTACTCAACTCCCTTAGAGTTAGTTTGCGGAAAGAGTTTATAGATATTTGGAACCCTAGAGCCTAACACAAAGTGTGGTGCACAAGAGAAAACTAACAGTAATAACGGTTTCAGCTTTAGTCCTATCACAGCAACTAGCAATCCTAGTTAGTTCTACTAACAACCACAGTGCAATAATTAAAGCAACACAGACAATACAAGAGGTTTATAGTGGTTCCCTCTAAATAGGTACATCCACTCTTCTACCACCCTGGTAGGAATCCACTACAGGTTTTTATTAAGGTGCCCTGCCACCAACTGATCTGGTTCAGGTAGATCAAGTAGACCCTTTGAGCTTTTGATCAGGAGCTCAAAATCCAACACAGGTTTTTGATCAGGTGCCCTGCCACCAAGGTTCACTTTTGAAGGGAGTAATAACCCTTTGTACAGGAGGGTGAGAGAGTTAGAATGTCTTCTCTATTGAAAAACAAGATTAGAGAAGCTAGTGGATTGCATAGAGCTAGAAAGCTCTAAGGAATCAAGGCTCCCCCTGGCTTAGAGAATATACAGGAAGAAGTCTTGCTTCAGGGTGCAGGAACTCTTCTGAACTCTTGACAGATATAATCTGTTGTCTTGAAGTTCTTGAAGGAGCAGCTTGAAGAAGACTCTTGATGAGAAAAGGTTGTTCTTCTTCGATCAGCTTTTCTTTCTTCTTTTTCTTCTTCTAGAGGCACTGAGTGTGAATGTTCCTAGAAGCAAGATGAACTAAGGATTTGAAGAAGAATGCTGAAGAAAGTAGTTCTTCTCAGTTGAATGTGAAATGATCTGAGAGCTGTATCTTCTTCTTTTGAATCTGTATATGAATATCTGTGTCAACCAGACTTAGTGTCTGTGTGTATATCTCTCTCTATATATGTATATCTGTGTTTGTTAAAACTTCTTTCAGAAGAGCTCTTTATATATTAGCCTTTGTAATGGCTCTAATTCTTTGTCTTCTTCTGAGATCTGCAATCTCGGCTGCAAATAGCACAATACAAAATATATCCTGCAGAAAGACATCTTATAAAGGGATAAAGCTTTCTTAGAAGCTGCATATCCAATCTGATAAAAAAAACTAGAGAAAGTCACATCAGACCAAACTCTTTATGGCCAGAGAAGACTTTTGTGTCTAACGGCTATAAAGGACAGCATGGCAGATAAAGCATAATGATTTGTCAACTAATATGACAAAAGACTTTGTCAGAGTAGAGCTTGACTTATGCAAAAAGAATGGGGCAAAGATTGCCTTGAGATGTAAGCATAAAATCAATGAAACAATCTTTAATAAAATATGCCAGATAAATAAGAAATAAATGATAGAAGAAAAGGAATATAATATCTCTAACAGCAGACAAACGAACGTCGAACGATCCTCGGAGATCGTCGACCAAACCACAGAGATCGTCGACCGAACCACTGAGATCGTCGACCTAACTACAGAGCAAGATAGTTGACCTATCAGAACAGATAGTCGAGCTATAGGATAGTTGAGCTATCAAGACAGATAGTCAAACTATCACGACAGATAGTCGAGCTTAAAGATAGTTGAACTATCACAGAGATAGACGATCTGCTGACTGACGATAGTCTACCAATTGATAGATGATAGTCGATCGGTTGATAGACGAAAGTCGAGCGGCGTTCGACTATAGTCGAACAAAAAATACCTTAGCCAGATTTCCACTGGATAAGTGACAACTCTACAACTAAGGGAATCTAACCTAACAACTAACCTTTAACCATAGATAAATCTTGGGTCAAGAAACTAATTGAGAGGACTTAACACAAATCCAAACTATGGTACCAACACCGTCCCTGACATTTTCTCGGAATATCCATTGTCAAAATAACAAAGTCTTATCTAGATAGGTATTTGGACTATCCTGCAAAAAGAAATTCATTTACCCTTTAGGCACCCAATAACTATTAGGTCCTATGTTCTTCTTAGTATTATAAAACTTTTTGCCAACTCTCTGCTTGGGCTGAGCGCCTTTCTATCCACTAGCCACATTCAGATTGTGCCAACAATCAATGGCAATGTGGCCCACCTTCCCACAACACCAACATTTATGAATGTTGTACCTTCTATTCAGGACAGTATATAAATGTTGTCCATGAGAGATGTGAGCTGCTCCAGATTTTGCTGGATAAGCATTGCATGATGTTGCTTCCTTCTTCCTGAATGAAGGTGCTGAAGAACTAAATACAGCTGGTCCTGGATGGGCCAATTGTATTTTTAGAGCATGTCATTTAGTGGTCTCTCTCAACTCTTTAGATACAGGATATTTGGATCCAAATCTAAAGAACTTATCCTGAGCTTTATCGCTAGAGTGGAAAACATCACTCCTTCTAAGATCTTGTGTCTTTACCCCACTGGTAGAGCACACATTTGATTGCCCCTCATGGGGAGGTGCAAACTTGAAAGTTTTATAAGGTAAATTCACCTTTTGAAAAACTGTCAACTTATCAGGGATGGTCGATTTGACTTGATAATTTGTGTGATTAATACCCAGCTTCTGAGAGGTTTGACAAGTTGCATCTTTTGGAAACATACCAAGAGATTGAGAAGGGTTAATCACAATCCCTAAACTCTTAATTAATTTCTGTTCTAGATATCTAATATGTTTACATTTTTCTTCTAGAACCTTGGTCTGACACTCAAGACTTTTCTTGAGTTCAGACACCTCATGACTTTTTTTATAAAACTCAATAGATTAATTTTCATAAATAGTTTTATAGGGCTTGAGGACTTTGATCTCCTTTGCTTGCCTTTTGGCAAGATTTATGCTCTTCTTTAGATAATCTAGGAACAGTCCATACTTATCAATCAATTGACTAACATCAGTCTCAGATTCTTAGAAATCTTTATCATAAGATGAAGATTCACCAGTATTTGGACAGGTTTCATAGTCAGAGGATGATGAAGAATTGGAGAGAGGATGCACCTTGAATTATTTTGTATGTACCTCACTTCTTTCTTCTTCAGTTATTGCCATCAGCCCTTGGAATCCACAGTATTCTTCATCCTCCTCATTGTCACTGTCAGAGTGTGACATAGGGGCCCTTATTCCTATCCTTGCAGCATGATATTCCTCTTCTTCTTTTAGTTCTGCACCAATAAAGATCAACCCTATATAGGCTTATTCTTCATCATCTTCTGATTCTAAGGAGGAAGAAAATTTACAGCTTTTCTCCTTCTTAGCCAAAAAGGACTTCTCCTTCTTCCAATCCTTATGGTGATGGTGATGCTTCTTACTCTTCTCATCTACTTCCTTGTTCCTGACTGGGCATTCACCAATGACATGTCCAACCTTGCTGAAAAAATAACAGATAACATTAGATGAAATCTGTTTACTAGATTTATGGCCATACCTGTCCTTCTTGGAGGACTTCCTGTGATGAGATGATGAAGAGGTTTTGCTCTCCCAGTGCTTCTTCTTCATGAACTTCTGGAATTTCCTGGAGAAGGTTGCAAACTCTTAATCAAACATGTGGTTGTCTGAGGAGCTCTTCCTAGATAATTCTGAGCTGGACTCAGCTTCTCTTCTTGATGGAGAAGGAGTCTTTCTTATGCTCCTTCTTGGGGCTTCTGCCTTGAGGGCCACTATCTTAACATTGGTCTTGGATTGACTCGCCTTCTCCTCTTTTTGTCTAGCAGCCAATAGCTTTCCAAATAGAGTTGGTGGAGGAGTGTCTGTCAGCTTAGCCATTTCCCTAATGACACAAATCTTGGTGTCCCAATCTCTAGTGAGAGATCTAAGGAACTTGTCATTGACCTCATTGGTGCTGAAGAACTGACCATAGTTTCTATGTTCATCACTATCCTAAAGAACCTCTTAAAGGAGCCAGCTACTTTTTCAGATTTGCTTTGTCTGAAAGCCTCATACTCTTGGTTCAGCATGAACTTCCTATCATCTATAACTTCCTCAGAACCTTACATGTAGACCACAAGAGTGTCCCACATATCTTTAGAGGTCTTGAAGTGTATAAGATTTTGGATGGTTGGGTCATTAATGGCACTGGCTATAATGTTTTGTTGCCCTTTTGTCCATGGTGGACGGAATTACCTCATATCTGTCCATCTCTGTATATGCCTTGGGCACTCTCAGAGTTGGATCTAATGGAAGACTTTGTGGGGATAAAATGACCTTCCACTACTGTTACATAGATCCTAGGGTCAGATGCTTCCATGAATAGTCTGAGCCTTTGCTTCTAGAGGCCAAATCCTTCCTTCCTATAGATTGGTAGTTTCATGGCCCCCTAGCCCATTATACTTCATTCCTGACCCCATAATTATATCATATAGCTAACCTTGGAGGTGTACTCAGATTGTTAAATCCTTTTTGAGTAACCTCCCTCTGATACCACTTGAAAGTAATTATTTCAATTTTAGCTAGTCACCTAGAGGGGGGGGGGGGGGTGAATAGGTCTTTAAAAATTCCTAAGTCTTTTTACTATTTTCATTCTAAATGATCTAGAGTTTGTCATTAGTACCTATAATATAAAAGAAGAATAAGCACACAGCATAGCACACAGAAGTTTATAGTGGTTCCCCAACTGGGTACATCCACTTTCCCTCCCACTTTTCTAACTTATGTTAGACAAAACACAAACTCCTCCAAAATGCTCCTTAGAGCATATACCTCAGGCCCTCATCCTTATACTCAGGTTTTCTTCACAACCCAACCTCAGAACCACAAAGTTTCCTACCTCAGAGCCCTGCAGTTCTCCTACAGCTTAGTGGTACTCAAACCAGCTACCTCAGCCTTATCTCTAAGGCCTAAATCTCAAGCTTCTCAGCCCTACAACTTCAGGCACAAGGCCTTACTCTCAGAGTGTTGCAACACTCCTACAACTTAGTACACTTCCAGGTACCTACCTTAGTGCCCTTCTAGGCACCTACATCACAGTGACATACTTGTCACCTACCTCAGGAGAAAAATCCCTACACTCAGTGACACACTTGTCACGTACAACTCAGTGACTCAAAAATCACCTACCTCAGGCACAAGGCCCTACTACTCAGGCTGGGAGGACAGCCCTACTCTTAGATCCACACTTGGATCCTACCTTAGTCACCCAGCAGGGCACCTATCTTAGTGAGTAATTAGTCACCTATAACTCAGACACAAAATGCCCTATAGCTCAGATTCAGGCAACCTGAATCCTACAGGAAATTAATCATATAGTTGAAATAAAATAAAACTCTGACTCTAAGATAAATCTCAAAGTCTATCTTGCTAGACTGAGCAGATATCAAGCTAGTTATCTTACTGTAGAAGGAATTAGTCTTCCTCTACAGCTAACTATTTCTCTGCTGCACTAAAGAACAATTATCTGATATTGAAGGTTGACAGCCCTTCACAGAACAATCTCTTCTTGCTGATTGGTTGAATCAGTCAACTTGTTATCCAAAGAACAATCTTGTAAACTGGAAAAGCTTCAGCTATCTTTCTCTGCCTGCTGGCATGCACTATTGGACTCGTGTTTCAAGCTCGTCAACGAAGATGAAGTCCAAATGCCTCTAATTTTCGTTTCTTGTTTTGTTAACCCAATTCCCCTTTTCTCTCTTCTTTTTATATCTATTGATTTCAATCAATTGCACAATTTGAATGTGGGCCCAACTAAGGATGGTGAGCGCCACCTCCCTTAGATGAGGACAAATAGTCGCTTCCAGCGCTACTGTAACTTTCCCGTAACGGAATGAAATACATTTTCTACGCTCGACAAATGGTGATCTGAGATCGACGAATTCTAAAATCTGTTTGACGAATTCTAAACTGAGCTCGATGAACTCAGAATCTCAAACTTTAACTTTAGCTCGACGAAAGGTGAGTTGAGATCGACGAATTCAGAAATCAGTTCGATTAATTCCAAACTGGGCTAGACGAACTCAGAATCTCAAACTTTAACTTTAGCTCGACGAAAGGTGAGCTGAGATCGATGAATTATGAAATTTGTTTGACGAATTATGAACTGAGCTCGACGAACTCAGAATCTCAAACTTTAACTTTAGCTCGGCGAAAGGTGAGCTCAGCTCGACGAACAAAGAATTCAGTTCGACGAATTCTGAACTGAGCTCTTCTTTAGAGGCGTTAAGTGAGCCTACTTCACTCAACGCTTCTTGACTTAGAGAATTTCTGCTGGCTTTGTCTCAGCGGTTCCTTCTCATCTATCTTAGCGGTTTCTTCTTCAAAGCTGTGACTATCTACTTTCTCAGCATTTTCTTCTCAATTGTCTCAACGGTTTCTTCTTCACAGTTGTGACTATCTTCTGTCTCAGTAGTTTCTTCTTCATAGCTGTGACTATCTCCTATCTCAGCAGATTTGCTGAAACCAACACTTCTCTCAAGGTTTTGTGTTGAGCTTCTCAGCTATCTCAGCGGTTATGCTGAGACATTCTTCTCAGCTGTCTTAGCTATATTGAATCTTTTGCCTTAGTCAATTTGTCTAACATCCAGCTTCCTCTTTTTGTTCACCTGTCCAATCAATGACAACCTCTATGCATGAACTTAAGCACACATCAAATACATTATTCGCCTTACCATGATTGGTGATGCCTCTTCAAATCTTGAGGAACATTATAGGGCATAATTCCCAACAAAGTAATATGTCAACACCCTAGAATGATACTGAGTGATGGATTGGCATGAGGAGCTTCAAAAATGTGGTTGGTTGGAGTGTTAATCGAAAATGCATACAAAAGAACCTACCCAACCTAACATTCTTTCTCGTAGTGCCACTCAAGGACCTACTAGAATCCTCCCCGGTTAAGGACAAGACATGGTTTATAGGTTAGCATCTTTAATACATACAACCCTATTCCCCTATTATTGTGAGACACATAACAATCAGTCTAACGTCAATGTTCACAATAAAATGTAATTAAAATATAAGCAGCAAGGTTTAGTTTAAATGTTTATAGACATTTTAGTAGTTCTAATATGAATGGAATAATCAACAAAAATTTTTACCGTCTGCGGTAGTGTTACCACGCTGCGGTAGCCCGAGTTATTTGGCAGGGCCCTAGGCCCTCTCCTCACAACTTCCATTTTCCATTCTACTCCCGAGTCCAGAGCTACCGCAATCATTTCCTCCAATCTATGGTAAAAATTACTACTTTTCTTTCCCATTTAAATTTATGTTGAGATTAGAGTTATGTTTATGGATAGTGTAAATGATAGGGCAAGATCCATGGTTATTTCAAGGTGTTTTGGGTTAGGGTTGCAGTTTTTCTTCATAGATCTAAGGTTGAGCCTTTTGATATAAGATACATGTAACTAAATAGTCTTCCTTATGAATTTTTAAACCAGATATTGCTTAAAAATGGTGTTTTGGGGGGAGATCCAAAGGAAGAGATGAGGCGTAGTCCGCCGAGATACCGCACGGGGGTAGCACATTACCGCGCGGCGATAACAGTTAGAGATGAATTTGCTTGATTTTTTTTAAAAAAATTACTCTTTGTGTTTACATGCGATGGCATCATTCAGCTTATATGCACCCCAAAGGAGCTTCTAAAAATGATCCTTAACTCCCGCACTGACCAACTCTATAGTGGAGGATTCCACAGTGAGTGTGGAAATGATCATTGAGATTAACGATCTATATGCTCACATTTGTAGCTACTTGGATAATATAAGAGTACTATCGGTGGTCGAGTCGGGTGTCCCATTTTCATCTGTACTTGTGCGTAAGTTCTACAAGAATCTCTGTGATCCGGCTATCACAACACTCGATAGAGTGGTCCAATATTATATATTGTCCCATATTGCGACCATATTACACGAAGATGTGGAGAGGATATATGTCTTGTTGCCAGGAGGGGATCAACTTGACATTGTAGAGACTTTCGAAACGGCTAGAAACTGGACAAAAATCAATGAGATTCTCCAAGATAAGGAATATCGCCAAGAGCTAATCACTATGGTTGGTAAACTCACCCTAGACGCACACATTATACAAGATACCTTGCAGCACTCTCTTATGTTCAAATTTGGGGACAAGAAGAAAATAACTGCTCATCTTTCCATGGTGACGTACTCCATCTGGCAGGTATATCTTTTAGTGTATCTGATTTGATACTATCCATAATGCACTACATGTTTCGGTTGAAGTCTCTCGTCCGTTATCGAATGAACACCCTGCCATCTGGCGTGGTGATTTAGAGGGTTTTAATACAGAAGTTTCAAGCCATTGATTGGTGATCTTTCCGTTCAGATTGTTGTCCTCAGATTTATAAGGTAGAACATATTTCTTCGGCACCTAACGCACCAGCATCTAAATCTACTTCACTTAGCACATAGCCATCCACTTCACATCCTCCTCTATATTATGTGGGATCCCATCAGAATACCATCGACATATTTATGATATGGTTGAGAAGCAGGGAAGAGAGATACAGGAGCAGGGTTCGGAGATAAGGGAGACACAAAGGACGATGACTGGGTTGAAGAAAATGATGAAGAAAATGATGCAAAAGTTCAACATCTCTCCGACTTCTTCAGACGAGTAACATCTTTGATTTAACATTCAGTACTACGGAGCTTAGTAGCACAACCTCCCCTCTTTTTATTATTACTGTTCTAATTATACAGATTGAACAATACTCTATTTATGATGAACTCTCACCGGTAGAGCTGCTGCTGGTGATAACAATATTCTCTTTTTATGGTTTTACTAATTTTGTGGCTTGATATATATTTTCTTGACTCAAACAAACAAATAAAATAAATCAAAATAAAACTAATAAGCATATTGTGAAGTAAGATGTATTGTAGTTCGTTTTGAACTTATTTCACGCAATTTAGTGGATATTAATAAATAAGAGATTTTGGTATCCAAGCAAGAGCAAGTGAGGTGATTATTTTGGGTACCCAAATAATTCATGTTGGCTTATGGGGAGCAAGGATGAATGAGCCCATTTGTTTGGATGTGGTGCGTCATTTTTACTAATTGGTCTCCATTCGTACAAAGGTTTAATATCTTTTTTATTTTGCAACCTTCCATGATGATATGTTAGTTTCTTTGTGTGATGATTTTTAATTGAGCAAAATTGCGTTGGAGATTTAGATATGATGAATTGATTTTCCAATTTAGGTTTACATTAAGACACATCATGTAGTGATTCTTTAATGGAAATTTGTTGGGTTTTTCTATACGTCGCAACACTTGTGCGCGGCGGAATAAGGAAACAAGAGAACCCCAAAAGAAATAGTTCTTGCGATGAACATTGATCAAGAAGTAAAGTGCTGTAAATAAAATTTACCTTTGAAAGATTGAGTCACTACTCAACCGAAATGCTACATGAAATCCGGCGAACACAAACAGTTGGAGTTCTGAGCACAAAATAGTGTCCACGCCCCTATAAGTGATCCACACGTACATGAAAACCCTTAGAATTTTATCACACAAGGTCTAGGTTGGAGAAAGCATGATGCTTCTTCACAGTATGCTAGATCAGCTCTAAAAGATGTAATGGCGACGGGCACCGGAAATGGGTTGAGTGACGGCGACGGGATCGGACTTTCAGAAATGATTTCCATCAACCTTCTCCTCTCGGTTTATGTTCTTTCGCTTCTCAACTTTCAGCTTAGTGGCACATGTACGGTAAAACCCTAAGACATCTGTTATTTATACCCAAAGGAATAAACAGCAAAAAATTGTCATTATCGACAGACCAGTAACATATGGAAGTTATTTCAATGAATCAACCCTTTACTCGATGAAGCATCAAGTGATCACAACGCACTCAATTCCTGGCAGTGGCCTCAACACTTGACTCGAAGAATCAACATTTGACTCGATGAACCGTCGAGTGGACTCAATGCACTCAATGTCTAACTCGACGAATCTATATTTGACTTGACAAAGCAACGAGTGGTCTCGACACACTTAACGCCAGCACTCAACAAGCCAACATTTGACTCGATGAAGCATCGAGTGGTCTCGACGCACTCAATGCAATCACTCAATGAATCAACACTTGACTTGATGAATCGTCGAGTTGTCTCGACACACTCAACGCCTGGCTGAGTGGACTCAACGCACTCAAAGCCTGGCTAAGTGGAATCGACGCACTCAATGCCTTTCTATTCTAAGTCCTTCACTCATCACATTCGTGTAAGCCCAACATAATCTAATCCTCCAAATTATCCAAACACTCTTATGTGCGACCCTGTAGGCTCATATTGCGTTGGCAGTGAGACTACATGTTTGATCACTTCCAAATGTGGTAACACAAATAGTCTCCCACTTAATCTTAAAAGTATCATACAAAAACTTCATAAACAATGAGCGGCATTTAGCAATACATCATTTCTCCCAAAGCAATAAGATTTTAAAACTCAAGAGCCATTATGACCAATGTATCCGTGTTTTCATGTCCCATCGTCCCTTACATCCAGATTGAACTAGAGGTATAGACCGTGTCACCCTCATAATATTTCTATCCTAGTTTCCTGATCTAGAACAGACTTCTAGAAATCGGTGAGTCCAATATCATATATTGACTAAATCAAGCATGGCCATTCATTTCTCAGTCCCATTCCATCAAGGGGCCCATAGATGCAACTCGTGTCATATAGAAGGACAAATTCCATTTCTTTCCACACGCAAACACCCAAATCATTCGTAACGTACCAAATAACCACCTTTATCATCCAACTTTCTCAAGACTAAACTTTTGATATCATTAAAGCACGCTCTTCCTCACTTGATGAATGCTATGACTTCAGGTCAAAGGACCACAAACACCATATCCACTTGAGTCATACTTGTTACATGTTCATATAACAATCCATAAAGTATTCTCATGGTGGGTCTGTTTAGTACAACTTGTTCACTAACAAGTAGTCATGTGATGACTTGATATCACAATATCATGAACTGTGAGAAACGAGCATCAATCAACGCACATGCTAGTATAAATGTATCATCATCGCCTTTTACTTCTAAGACGACACGCCGACCAGGGACCATTTAAGAATGAAACTAAACATAGGCTCTCACATTCAAGTCACCACTTGACTCCTTTGGAAGCAAACATTCTGAGGGCATTTATTTAGTTAAAGTAATCTATCACAATAGAAATAAATTTAAACAATAAAAGAACTTTCCATAAATATAAAATTGAAATGTATAGTACTGTTTTCATCAAATATATTATTACAACTATCGACAAATATATAACCCACAAGGCTCCTACTAGAGTTAATCATTAAGGTATCTAATACCCATTGATCTTACATGATCATCAAGCTTTCTCTGTGTGAGAGGCTTTATCAGTGGATCCACAATATTTTCTTCACTCGGCACACTACAAATGTTCACATCTCCTCGATCGACAATCTCATTAATAAGATGTGTTGGGAATAATGCCCCTCAATGTTCCCTCAATTTGAAGAGGCATCACAATCAATACTAAGAGCATAATTTTATTTGATGTATATTCAAGTTCAGTGTGTACAGGATGTTCTTTGGAACAATGATTAGAAAGGTTGTCTAAGTGATAGTTTTAGGTGAACACAAGGAAGAATGCTTGAAAGACAGAAATTTGCCTAAGTCCACAGGCATTGAGTGAAGCCAGTTCACTCAACACCAAATATCAAGGAAGATGTTGGGAAGACAGAAATTTTTCTAAGTCCACAAGCATTGACTGAATCCAGTTCACTCAATGACAGATGTCAAGGAAGACTGTTAGGAAGGCAAAAATCTATCTAATTCTATAGGCATTGAGTGAAGCCAATTAACTCAATGCCAAATGCCAAGAAGCGCTGAGTAAAGCATGAGCAGTCAAAGCCTGACTATTGACAAAGCACAATTTCTACTAAGTCCACAGGAATTGAGTGAAGGTAGTTCACTCAACGCCATATAACAAGAGGTGTCGAGTAAAGCTCAGACAGTCAAAGCTTCAACATTGGCAAGGAAGAAATCTAGCAAAGTCCAGAAGCGTCGAGTGGGGACCGCTCAATCAACGCCTAAAGATAGAAGCATTGAGTTAAGAACAAGCATTCAAAGCATTTGAGAGTAAGAGCAGGATTCTCGCTAATTCCAAAAGCATTGATTAAAGGCAGTTCACTTAACGCAAAAAGAAGAAAGCGTCAACAAAATTGGGTGAAGTCAAAGCTTAAGAAGAAGTAGACAGAAATTATTACTAAGTCTAGAAGCGTTGAGTGATGGCAGTTCACTCAATGCCAGCTCAATAAGAAATTCTACTAAGTACAGATGTGTTGAGTGAAGGCTGTTCACTCAAAAGCCTCATCGAGAAGACAGGCAAAGGTAGAAAGCGTTGAGTGAAGACAGCTCACTCAATGCATTCTTAAAGATGGAAATCATCTATACACAGAAGCGTTGAGTGAAGGAAGTTCACTCAGCGCCTCAGCAAGATGGCAGGCTTCAAAAAACCAGCTAAGTCCAAATGCGTTGAGTGATGAAGGCTCACTGAACGCACTCAACACCTATCAGTAGAAAGTTTATTTAAGGACAAATGCATTTAGTGAAGGCCATTCACTCAACGTATTCTGAAAGTCATTAATTCCAAGGTATCTAAACACCGAGAGAGGGGGTGGGTGAATAGGTTTTCTAGTATTTTAAGATTTTCTTTAACTTAGGGTGTTCTAAGTTAGATAGGTTTGCTTGCTCAAGACAATCCACAAAAGCAAATACAAATTTATAATGGTTCCCTAGATTATGGGTACATCCACCGTCCCTCACCTTTCTAACTGCTTGTTAAACAAGGACCTTCTCCAAAACTCGAATCCTAAGATCTTACAACCCAGTTCCCGAGGGATCTCTCAGTCTCATCCAAGACCTACAACTCAGGCACAAGGCCCTAACTCAGAGAAGCTTGCTCCTACAACACAGTGATCAAAAGACCACCTACCTCAGACTTGAACAAGTCCTATAGATCAGGCTATGGAGTTTAGCCCTTCAAATAAGAGAGTAAAACTCTCAAACAACTCAGATCTATTAAGATCCTACCTCAAGCCAAAGGCCCTACCTCAGGAACACAGGCCTTACACTCAGATCAACAAATGATCCTACCTCAGCCTTTATTAATCAAGCCAATAACTAAGATCCAAAAGGATACTACAGCTCAGATCCAAGAATGGATCCTACAAAAAAAGGAGTTTGTTGTTGTTGATATGACATTAGAGAAAATTTGTTTGTGCCAGCCTTCCTGGACTGAGTTATCTCAGCCCTAACTTTCTTCACAGTAACATAAATAAGATCTTCAGTACGCATCTACCTGTGCTGGAAGAATCACAGAAACAAGTTTTATATCTTGTTATTGATTTGTTTTTCATTCGCTAACTTGGAATGCAGAAACCAGATAACTCTGCTCCTCCTTCTTTATCAGAACCTTATCTAAACTTGATGTAGTAGAAGAAACTAGCTACAGCTAACTTGCTGGAACTTTTGGAACAGCTTGCTGAAGTTTTAGGTTTCAAGCTCGATAGTAATTGCGAGGAAGATGAAGTTCAGTCGCTTCTTTTCACAAAGAATAAAACCCCAAAAGCTATCTTCTCAGCTCCTAATCTTGTCCCTTTTTTATCTTCCGCCAATTAACAGCTCCTTGAATTAGTGAGGACCACATGTAGTTGTTTTCTACAACTCGCTTTGATAGAAGTAGACGTACAATAGGCTTCTGACGCCATTTATCGTGTTTTGTAGCATTCCTGCAATGATTTTGAACTCAGTTGACTTTTGTAGACTTTTGTTGACGTCAGTATCTGTGGACTTAGCAAAATTCTCAGATTTAAACCATGCGTTGAGTGCATTGAGTGAATGGCCTTCACTCAACGCCTCTGTAATTAGCCAATTATTCTTCCTTGCTTAGGCGTTGAGTGCATTGAGTGAACTGGCTTCACTCAATGCCTTTGGACTTAGCCAAATCTTCTGCCTTGCTTATACGTTAAGTGCGTTTAGTGAACTGGCTTAACTCAATGCCTCTGGACTTAGCCAATTCTTCTGCCTTGCTTAGGATTTGAGTGCATTGAGTGAACTGGCTTCACTCAACGTCTCTAAAGTTGGCCAATTTCTTCTGCACTGCCAGGAATTGAGTATGTTAACTGAATCTTCATCACTCAACACCCTTGGACTTAACTGTAACTTTCTTTATCTGCTAGGAGTTGAGAGCATTGAGTGAGCATTCATCACTCAACGCTTTTTTCCTTAGGCGCTTTTATGGAGTTTGCAAGCTTGTTGAGGCGTTGAGTGAGTTGAGTAAGCTGTCCACACTCAATACATCTGGAATTAGATAGATATTTCTGTCCATCTTTCCTTGGGCTTTGACATTACACGATGCTTTCTTTTCTAGCGTTGATTGAGCTGTATTTACTCGATGCTTCTGGACATAGCCAGATTTCTTTGATAGAATCTTTAAAAGCTTTGACTGTATGAGCTTGACTCAACGCTTCCTTCTTCAGCCATTGAGTAAGCTGTCCTAATTCAACGATTCTTCAGCTTGTCAATGTTGAGGCTTTGACAGACTCAACAAAACTCGACGCCTATTATTATATGACGTTGAGTGAACCGCCTTCACTCAACGCCTGTGGACTTAGCCGCAGAATTGCTTTGCAGATTGTTGGGCTTTGATTGTCCACACCTTACTCAGTGTTTTTTTGGCATCTGGCGTTGAGTGAACAGGCTTCACTCAATGCTTGTGGACTTAGGACATTTTCAGCCTTTCCAACATCCTTCCTTGGCATCTGGCATTGAGGGAACTGGCTTCACTCAACTCCTGTGGACTTAGGCGATTTTCAGCCTTTCACATTCTCTATCTTGTTACTAACTGTCACAACCACTTGGAATATCTATCCAATAAATGTGACAAGTGTTTACCCTAGAATCTTCAACATGTTCAGCAGGACAGATCCTTCTCCCCTTCTAATGTACTCGATTTCCTAAGTCCGCTCAGGCCTTCAAGACCATATAGATGCAAGGCTTCCCCAGCGGCGGACTCAGGTTCCAAGTCCGCCCAGGTCCCCAAGCTGGATTTCCAGTGCTCCTCCTTCAGCGGGGACTCAATTGTCCGGTCTGCCCAGTTCGTCCAACCTCAGTTGATCAGTTTCCAGATCATCTGCCAGCTCTCCAGGCGGACTCAAGCGTCAGTCTGCATAGGTCGTAGACCCTAAGCCAGGATCGCGCCATACAGCCAGACGAAAGCTCTACGCCGCGAGCCTAGTCTACCCCTCTTGCGCGGACTGCTTGTCTTTTCTTTTTTGATTCCCGTCACCACTGCTCGGTTCTCCTGTACCTCAGGAAGACAGTTATTTTAGCACTGCCCGTTTAGGCAGGCCCCCAAACCTATAAATAGGGGGAAGCGGTGCACCCAACGCACACTGACTCAAGCCTTGGAGCATACTTTATGAAGGCTGCGGACTCGAATCTCAGGCTTTTCGGACTCCAGCTTGCTCTGCTCTTGTTCTCTCCCCTTGTTCAACTTGTGACCAACCTTGTAATCAAACTCATTCTAATCAAAGAAAAGCCTGTCGCAAGAAAGGCATTCAAGCCACGATGGGCGAAGTCTGGATTTGCTGTGGCTCACGACTCTGCTGCTATTTTTCTCTCGTCCGCTCAGTAGATTACTGCTTGCAATTTTCCTTTTCTCCTCCTTTCCCCAGTGCTCGAACCGTTAGCTGGTGGTGCTTGAATCCCTTTCACTTTTCGTGCATCAACAGTTAACATGTCGCCTTTAGATTCAAGTAGTTTTTTGAAACCAGCAGACAGACATGTCTTACTGCCAAGCCCGCCGTTCAGACCGCTCTAGTTCGCCAGAGGACTCACTGTGGGAGGCCATAGAACAGTCTCGCTGGGAGGCTGAACGATCTCGCAGGGAGAACAATCAGCGACTTGATACCATCAGTCAAGACTTGCTCGCGCTGGCTCAGCGGCTTTCTCCTCAGGACGCAGAAGATATTATGGACACCCCAGTTCGCGAGACCCCAGTCTGCCAGACTCCGGTCCAACAGACTCCAGCTCGCCAAACTCCTCTTCAGAAATCACCATCAGTAACTCCTCTTTAGCCTAGCCATCCAGCTCAACCCGCAGTTCCTCTGTGGCCTTAGTGTGATCAGTTCACCCCTCTGATGGAATTCTTCAGAGAGGCGGCTAGGGGAACTCCTCCCTGCCAGCTCGACTTTGCTGACCGCCAGTCTACCGAGCCAACACACCCTTTCATTCCAGTCCGCCCCTCCTACATGGGAGTCTGCTCCTAATAACTTCAGAGAACCTTGTCTCACTTTCTACTCAGGGGAGACTGATCCCATTCCCTATCTGCAGGCATTCGAAGGGGCTATTGCATTGAGATGCCTCTCCGATGCCCTGAAATATAATCTTTTGGTTACCACTCTCGATGGACAGGCGAGAGAGTGGTTCTACGAGCTGCCTCCCAACACAATTTCTTTCTTCGCTGAGCTTCGTAGCAAACTCTTTGATGGATATTTTCTCCACGCTAGCGCGTGTTTCCAATTGATAAGACAAGTATACCTATCGTTCAGAGTATAGAATCAAGTGTCGTATATCGACTCGGGGCTGTCGAATATTTGTAATCACAAGGAAAACTATTATCTTATCGGAAGAAAATTTGGTTTTTTTTGAACGGAAAAATAAGCGTTATACTACGGAAGAGAAATTCAATTATGAGGAAGATATCACTTGATCTAGAATCCCCTTGGACTAAAATAAATCTTCTTGAAAAATAAAGCAATGTGAGTTCTTATCTACTCACTCAACCGTGGAGGTTCCTACAGTACAAAAGAGTCTCTTTCGAGCTCATGCTTCTGACTAACCTTAGGTTGATCGATTAAGACCATTCGGCCAGTCGAAACCCCGAAGCATGCTTTAGGAGGTGAACCCCTCTATTGGATTTGACTCCAATCTGGAAGATTTACGTCGTCCTCTCTCGAGGAGTGCATTCAACTCCTTTTATCTTTGAGTGATCTCCTCGTATCTGCAACCTCTCGGTCATTTAGGATAAGGATCTTAGATCGAAACCCATATCTGCGTAATATGAATTCGATGAAATAAAAATAAAAGATGAATCGTAGCGAGTAAAATTAAGAACAAGACATTTGATAAAAGAAGGAGAAGATTTTATTTTATTTCAAGGTTCATCATGATCAAGTGCTAAAAGGAAGTTAGCTACTCATCATGATTAGGGAATTACAAAAGTGGGTAGAGAGAGACATGCTTGTAATAACAACAACTAGAATTAGGAGTAACAACAATAGTAATCTATACTAGGAAATGTAAAATACAGCAAAAGTAAACAGCAAACTACAAGGCTCAAACTCCCAAAATTCCACTCCTGAGCATCTGAAGTTGTCTGGAATTTATAGGAAAATTTTCTATTTGGTCACGCCCTAGGACACACCCATGACCTAGGGTGTGTCAAGCTCGGAACTGCCGTCTTGAAACCCCGGGAACGTTGGAGGATAAACCGCCAAAATCTGTTAACTGACGGGTCATGCCCCTAGGTCACGCCCGTGACCTAGGGCGTGTCAAGTATGTTTCTGGAAAACCGCGGGAAGCTGAAAACGGCGGGAGTAACATGTTTTTATGGAGGTGTCACGCCCCCCTGTCACGACCGTGACTAGGGGCATGTCTAGCTGCAACGACTTCTGGCAGCAACGGTTGGAACGGAGGAATAATTAGCTGGAAATGCCCGTGACACGCCCTGGGTCACGCCCATGACCCAGGCGTGTGAATTTAATCTGACATGGCAAGTTCAACGGTCATTCCACTGTCTGGCACGCCCCGTGTAAGAATAACACGGGCGTGCCATAAAATGACACAGGCGTGTCTGGGCCAGTCGACGATCTTTAGGCGCGGTTCATCGGGCTACCTCTGCAGACTTAACTCTTGTGTATCACGCCCCTGTGTCACGCCCAGGTAGGGCGTGTCATAGAGCGTGTCTAAGCCAATAATGCAAAATTCCAAGTTTTGCTCCAGATAATCTGTAGAATTACCCTGCAAGATTAAAAATTATTTTATTAGAACAAATAAATATAAAATATAAAAACTAGTTAATTATAACTTAATATTTTAAAAGTAATATATAATATCTAACTATTAATTAGAAAATAGCATAATAAAAATAGGAAATAATTAGAGTTATCAAATACCCCCTGAGAAAACTAAGTTGTCTACCTAAATCACCTAGAGGGGGGGTGAATAGGTGAAATGCGTGTCAAATGCGGAATAAAAATTAACACAGCAAAGATCAAGCACTCACACAGACGACAAGAGATTTACAGTGGTTCCCCAATCTTGGGTACGTCCACTTTCCTCACCGATCTAGCAAACCACTAGACTCGGCTACCCACTATCTCGGATTGAAAACAATCCTACACCTCGGAACCACGTTCCTACAAAACTCGATCCAAATCGGATCTACACTCGGAAGATAAAGCCTTCCTACAAAACTCGGAGAAAACCTCCTACAAAGAAATTTGTTTGAAAAGAAAATACAAACAATATATTGCACAGATCTGGATCTTTGATAGTCTTCTTCCTTGAGAACTTTGGCTTGATCAGAATATGTTGAAGATGACTTGAGAGAGATCCACAGATCTGAAAAACGGAATCACCTCGATCGAGAAAATAGATCAGAAATCTTTGAGGCTCGGCGAGATCGAGTGATTATCTTTCGTCTGGATCGCTAGAGAAACAAAGTTGAAAGCAGCGATCGGAGATCGTCGATCCAGACCTTCTTTCGTGAACGGCAATGGCGGCGGCGTGAGAAATTAGGGTTCACGGGAACTTTTCTCTCTCTTAAAATAATAATCTCTATAAACTTGTTATTAGTCAAATCTGAAAGGACCTATTTATAGGTGGACTCCAACGGTCAGAAATTTAATTAGGGATGACACGTGGACCAATCAGAAATGATTACTTCGAAATACACAGCGAAATTGTACTTGGAGAATTTTCAGGAATAATTGAACAGATATACTCGAGACAGAGAAGAGACATACTCGAGTACAAGAAGTTATATACTCGAGTGGATAGGAGGAGCATACTCGAGTATAAGAAGAGAAGCTACTCGAGTGATTCAGAGATCAACACTCGAGTGATTTTAGAACTACTCGAGTATGAGAGTATATACTCGAGTCAAAACACTTAGAGAAAATTTCTCAGATAAAATAGGAAGAACTACTCGAGTAGAAGAGTTGGAGATACTCGAGTGTGGGGAAAGTGAACTACTCGAGTATCTGGGGAAGATTACTCGGGTAATCACTAAGCTACTCAAGTATGAAAAACTACTACTCGAGTACAGAGTCACTTACTCGAGTATATAAGGAACTACTCGAGTAGGTAGACTTAGAAACTTTCTGAGATGAAAAGTGCAGATCTACTCGAGTATCAACAGAGCACTTACACGAGTAACTAACCAACTACTCGAGTACAAGTTATCACCTACTCGAGTACAATACAGTCTACTCGAGTATGTAATCCAACTTACTCGAGTACAGACTCACTTACTCGAGTGTACAAACGAGATACTCGAGTATGTGGACTTAGAGAAAATTTCTGATCTAAGTACAGAAGGATCTACTCGAGTATAAAATATGATCTACTCGAGTGACTAACTATCTTACTCGAGTAAGCTTATCTACACGAGTATATAGAGTCTTCTCGAGTATGTCTAAGGATTTACTCGAGTACCAAGTCACTTACTCGAGTATATGAAAGAAGCTACTCGAGTATGTGGACTTAGAAAAAATTCTTCTAAAAAAATAAACTTCAATACTTCAGTCCACCAATCCAAGTGCATGTAGGAAGTGTATTCCAATAGAGAGGCTATACATGGGCCAACACTTTGGATCACACAATGAGGGATTACATTGTATGGTCCTGTGTTTGGTGACCCATTATAGACTGACATTGGTCTACACTTGGCAATAAAAACCTGCACACATACAACTTAAACACAATATCAAATACACCTTAATTCATCTTAGTTCAAGGTCTGACTTCCTACAAATCTGAGGTATTGTGGAGACAAATCCCAACAATCTCCCCCTATTTGTAGATGTCAGCACCCTCTACACTAAGGTGAATTACTTAGAGTAAAAAGAACACCACACATATACTTCAAAAAAAAACTGAAGCAGGATAAATAATAAGATAGCCATAATCAGAATCAAAAAAATATATATATAGAAATGTTTTTAACATATTAAAAAGTCCATTTCCACATTCTCATTGACTCAAGAAGGGGCTCCTTTGTGCATTCTTTCTCTCTTCAGCTCTTGCCTTTCTAGATAACTGAATGGTTTAGGAAAATATGTTCTGGGCCTAGGAGGAGCAGCTGGGTTGTTGTATCCCCAATTTTTGTCATGAAGTCTGATCTTGATCTGGGATGCTTCATAAGCTTTCCATTCTGAATAATTGTAATACTGATCTCTGTGCTCACCAAGATCTGTTACTAGCTTCAGGGTATCAAGGATCAGAGATTTGGAGGTTGGACTCCAAACTTCAGTATGAATAATTTTTGATCTACCTTCAGAAGCTGGGGCAGGCTCTTTTCTAGGAGCAGAACGGCTGGCAGAAGTGCCGTCACCATATTTACTTTTCTTCTTTGGGACACCTTGAGAACTAGGAGGAAGGTCATCTTGCCAAATATCAGTATAAAAGAGAGGAGACTCAGTCACATCACCAGCAGGTCAGGGTGAAAAGACTGGCACATCTCCTGGAATGTTTGCCTGAGCTGAAGCATCTGCTGGAGGATATTCTTCAAGAGGGTCCAAGAACTTGGGAATGATGGTAGGGTTGAGTTGAGAATTTGGGAAGTTCTGATTATTTACCCATACAGCTGTATCATAAATGTAGAATTTGACAGATTGGAGTTGAGATAGAATATCTGCTTTCATATTCTTGACTAGATCATTCACAGTTGTTTGAGCTTGTTCAGATAATTTTTCAACTACTTTTTCAACTTGTTCTTTGACAACTTTCTCCCCCTTGCTGATATCTACAGCTAGCTTGGCAATTGCTTCATCTCTAAAAGTGCCAACTTCTTCACATACTTTCATCACATTTGCTTCAGCATTCTTGTCCAATATTATCTGATTATGTGCAACAGTTTCAGCTTGATTCCTTAGTTCACCTATACTTGTAATAGTGTGATCTAAAGCTTTTCCACCCAATTGAAACAATCTCTTGAGCTCATCAGTATTGGCTTGAATTTCAGCAAAGCCTCTACTCATCTCCTTTTCAAGAGTAGAGACTTTGTTATTTACTGAGGCTAGAGAGTCATGAAAGTACTTTCTTTGTTCACTGAGTAGCTGTTCAATCTTGCTTACCAGATCTGAAGAAGTAGAAGGAGTTGAAGTTAGGACAGGGACTGAAGGAGCAGGAACAACCCATGGAGGGATTTCAGTAATTTCCACTGAGCTTTCAGCTCTCTTGAAAGATTCTATCTGAGCAGATTCTTCTGTATTAATGAAGGAGGGAATAGAGAAGTCCAAAGTCCTCAGAGGAGCCTCCACTAGTTCTGGAGATACTTCCTCATCATCAGACAAAAGAGTATTTTTAGGCTGGCTTTCCTCTGCAGCAGAGGACTGAGCAGGAGACTGGGCAGGAATCTGAGCTTCTGGAGTCAGTGCAACTGATTCATTTTGAAACAGGGGTGCATCTGAGCTGAGCTCATCAATCAATTTATTGATATCTTCTACAGTAGATAGTAGGATTGCTGGATCTGGAATCTCTTAGTGGGGATCTGCTGGAGGAGGAGAAACTGGAGGTAGAGAGTCCCTGACTTCTGCTTGCTTTGAGGGTTCTGATGAAGCTGGGTACTGAGGATGAGATGAGGCAGGCTCCCCCTCAACTATTGCACTAGAGGTAGCAGCAGTTTGATGTGGAGGAGGAGATGGAATCCTGTCATCAGGTACACTAGTTTCTTGGGAATCTACTAAGGGGACAGCAGCTTTGGATGCTTGGGCAGAGTTCAGAATCTTAATTTCATATCGCTGGATGGAGGATATAGAAACTTTTTTCATGTGATGCAGTGGAGTCCCTTTGGATAAGTTAAAGACTGAAGGATTGATTTCATGAAGAAGGAGGGAGATAATTCTTGCAAAACTAGGATGCTTAATGCTTTCTCTGATTTTATCTAGGATCAACAGTCCAAACTGGAATCGTTTGCGGCAGATAATGGCTTGCATTATATCGAACATTTCCATAGAAATGTCTCGAATGGAGTAAGTTTTGCATAACAGTACCTTAGCAATGACATCAACTAGGAACTTTCCTTCTAATTTGAAATCAGCTCTGCTAAAGAAATGGGCTTGAGGGTTAGCTCCACAGAATAAACTAGTTCTTACTGAATCTTCAGCAGTCATTTCGTCATCGTCATCTACTACTGGCAGTTTTAACAGAGCAGCTAATGCGCCTTTGTCCAGTCGGATTTTTATCCCTCTGACCTTGGATTTCAGGAGCTTTCCATTGTGTTTTACCTTCAGATTCTGATAAAACTCTTCAACAGCTGGGAAAATAACTTGGCAAGGTGTCTGGAGAACGAACGACAGTCCAGCGGTCTCGAACAAAATCAGAAGATTTTGGAAATCATCTGAAAGATCGGCTATGCCCGCGAGGGCAAGTTCTGAGCCTATGCCGATTTTAGAAGAGGGGGCCATTTGCGATTCTGGAGGACGGGAGAGGCGAAGACGACGATGCTCTGCGGTTTTCCGGAAGATGAAGATTCGGCGGCTACTCGAGAGAATGAGAAGTGGAATGGGATTTTCCGATTTTTCTAGATATATATATGATTCTAATTAGGTTAAGGAAAATAAATTCATACCTGAATCAAGCGGTAAATAGCTCGGTGCGAATAGAAAAATTAGAAATCCATGATATGAATGTTGTATACTCGAGTAGGTAACATTATACACGAGTATTAAATATAGCATACTCGAGTAGGTAACATCATACACGAGTATTAGATAGAGCATACTCGAGTAGGGCATGTTTGTACACGAGTACATTGTCAAGTACCCAAGTATGTAAATCCTTTTACCTGAGTAATTCCCGTCTACTCAAGTATCTGTTTGGATATAGTCGAGTATATATTACTTGAAAGACAATTTTCCTTGGGAGACGTATATTGCCACTGAAATCTTTTACTCTGAGCAGCCAACACCACTGATATCTTCTTGATTTGTGAGTCCATCACTAGTCTTCTTTGTTGAGCAGCCCGAGTTCCGTTTTGAAGAACGAAAACTTGGACTCGTCCAGTGGCTTGGTGAATATATCTGCAACTTGCCTGTCTGTGGAGACATATTGTAGATCTATGTCTCCATTTTCCACATGCTCCCGAATGAAATGATAATGAATCTCTATGTGATTGGTCTGGCTGTGGGAGACTGGGTTGTTGGCGATTGCTATAGCGCTGGATGAGTCGCAAAACAAAGGAATGTTCTGGAACTTCATGTTGTAGTCTTCAAACTGATTTTTGATCCAGAGAAGTTGTGCACAACAACTGCCTGCAGAAATGTACTCTGATTTAGCTATTGAGATGGCAACACAGTTCTGTTTCTTACTGCTCCAGGAAATAAGTCTCCTTCTGAGGAATTGGCAAGTCCCGGAAGTACTTTTCCTGTCATCTTTGCTTCCTGCAAAATCTGCATCTGAAAATCCAATTAGTTCACTATCATTACTTCTTGGGTACCATAAGCCAAGATTTGGTGTACCTTTGAGGTATCTCAAGATTCGCTTTGCAGCAATGTAATGAGATTCCCTAGAGTTCACCTGAAATCTAGCACATACACATGTTGAGAACATTATGTCTGGTCTACTTGCGGTAAGGTAGAGCAAGGACCCAATTATGCTTCTGTACTTGGTTTCATCAAAAGGTTTCCCTTTCTCATCCTTGTCTAGAGACATAGCTGAGGCCATTGGAGTCCTCATAGAGGTTGCATTCTCCATTCCGAATTTCTTGAGTAGCTCTTTAGTGAACTTGGTCTGTGAGATGAAAATTCCATCCTCAGATTGTTTCACCTGAAGCCCTAAGAAATACTTCAGCTCTCCCATACTGCTCATTTCAAACTTCCCTTGCATAAGTTTAGAAAACTTCTTGCAGAGGTTGTTATCTGTAGAGCCAAAAATAATGTCATCGACATAGATTTGCACTAGCAAAATCTTGCCTTTTATTTCCCTAAGAAATAATGAATTGTCTATCTTTCCTCTTGTGAACTTGTTCTCAAGAAGAAAGGTGGACAGCGTCTCATACCAAGCTCGAGGAGCTTGTTTAAGACCATATAAAGCTTTTTGTAATAAGTAAACATAATTAGGATAAGTTAAATCAACAAAACCTGGTGGTTGCTCTACATACACTTCTTCCTTTATGTCACCATTTAGGAAGGCGGACTTAACGTCCATCTGATAGACGGTAAAGCCCTTAAGTGCAGTGTAGGCAAGAAATAACCTAATCGCTTCCAGTCTTGCCACTGGAGCATAAGTCTGGTCGAAGTCAATTCCTTCTTCTTGACAATATCCCTTTGCGACAAGTCTGGCTTTATTCTTTATGATGGTTCCATCTTCGTCCATCTTGTTCCGGTAGACCCATTTTGTACCAATGACGTTCTTACCCTTGGGTCTAGGAACAAGTGTCCAAACATTGCATCGTTTGAACTAATTCAGTTCTTCTTCCATGGCTAGGATCCAGGATGCGTCGGAGTTGGCTTCCTCAAACTTCTTTGGTTCAACCTGTGAAAGAAAACTTAAGTGTAAATTCTCGTTAGTTGTACCTTGACGAGTTCTGACGCCATCCCGAGGGTCTCCTATGATTTGATCAACGGGATCATCCTTCAAGTGTCTGAACTCTAAATTCCTTGCATCTGGGATCTCTTCAGCCACTGGAGTTGCATCTTCAGCTGGGATGTGTTCTTCATCTTGATCATCTATCTCTCCAATAGGGGTTGTAGAGGTGATCTTGATGAACGTCTCGTCTTTATCTTTAGTAGTTTCATCCAAGCTATGTTCCTTCATCTTTGTACCTGTATCTACAATAGGCACACTAGACGAGTTGCTGTGCAGCAGACTCGTCTCATCAAATACAAGATGTATCGACTCTTCTACTACCAGAGTTTTTCTATTGAATACTCTATAGGCCTTCTTATGGCTACTATAACCTACAAAAATACCTTCAAAGCTTTTCTCGCTAAACTTGGTAGTGTAATACTTACCGTTGTTAAGTACGAAGCACTTGTAGCCAAAGATTCTAAAATACGAAATGGTTGGTTTCCTGCCTTTTAAAAGTTCGTAAGGAGTCTTATCATGGTTCTTGTAGATGAGAGCTCGATTTTGCACGTGACAAGCGGTGTTGACGGCTTCAGCCCAGAAGTACTCTGGAAGTGAGGCATCACTCAACATGGTCCGGCAAGCCTCTATGAGTGTTCTGTTCCTTCTCTCAGCTACTCCATTTTTTTGTGGAGTGCGAGGAGAGGAAAACTCATGAAAGATACCTTGACGTTTGCAGAATTCTGTCATGGCTCCAGATTTGAATTCCGTTCCATTGTCACTCCTGATTTTGACTACAGAATAGTTGTATTCATTCTGGATTTGCCTAACAAAATTTGTGAAAATACTGAAGGTATCTGACTTGTGTTTCAGAAAGAACACCCACGCAAAGCGCGAGTAATCATCCACAATAACCAACGTATATTCCTTACCTCCCAAACTTCTAACTTGCAGTGGACCAAACAAGTCCATATGGAGAAGCTGTAAGCTTCTATTGGAATCATTGCCTATTAAGCTTTTAAATGAACTCCTTGTTTGCTTGCCTTTGATACAGGCATGACAAGGGCTGTCCGTAATGCACTTGACATTGGGGGCATCACGTACTAAGTTTTGAGAGAATAATATATTAATAGTTTTGAAATTAATATGTGCTAGTCTCTTGTGCCATTGGTCAGCAAGAGATGCACTACTTTTTGCTAAAAGACATACTGGTGTAGAAGTGTCAATATAAATGAAATTTAAACAGAAAATATTTCTGCTTCGAGTGCCTGATAAAATAGTTTCCAGGTTATTAACCGATTTTATCAAACACTTGTCAGCATGAAATTCAACTACATATCCTTTATCGCATAGTTGGCTTATGCTGATGAGATTGTGTTCCAATCCTTCAACATAGGCTACATCCGAAAAGGAAACGCTACCGTTATAAAACATACCATAGCCTTTAGTTATCCCTCGATCTGAACCTCCAAAGATGACCTTTGGTCCGTTGCAGACTGAGGTGAAATTTTGGAGTAGGCTTCTTGTCCCGGTCATATGCCGAGAACATCCGCTGTCCAAATACCAGATTGGAATTTTGGTGGCCTTTGGACATACCTGCAATTACAATCACTTAGCCTTAGGAACCCAAACACGTTTGGGTCCTTGGTCTCGAGTTAGAAAACTCCCCCTACGAGTATTAGCCTCATGAGTGGTCATTCTCACGTTGCTAACTTGAGGGGTTGCAGCATTACTAGGATTGAACCAACAATCGATGGCAATGTGACCAATTCTGCCACAACACCAACAGTTGAACCTGTTGTATCTTTGCCTAGTGTATTCCTGCTTGATTTTCTGAAGTGATGGTCTAGCAGGAACCTTGTTTTTGGAGGAGGAGGCTTCATGATGAAGACAGCTACATGAAGTCTTCTCCTTCATAGGCTTTTCCACAATAGGTTTTACCTTTGGTGTCTTGTTGATGTTATGACCATGCGCATAAGGTCCATAGATTTGAAGTTGAATCTCTTCATAGGGTGCTTTGAAGACACTCTCGCCAAAGTTACGAGGACGAGTCCAACCTTGGTATCTTGACTTAGGCTTCTCAGGGATCGGCCTAGAAAAGTGTCCATAGGTAGACTCATAGTCGAGTTCGTTCGTAGGAAAGATAACTTTCTTGAACAGAACAGGTTCCAAGGGAGCTTTCCCTTTTTCTTCAGCTAGAGCCTTCGGGGCAGCCTTATTCTTTCTCATGGCCTTGTTTCTCCTAGAGGATTTGCTAGAAGAACCAATGTGGCCTAAACCAGCACCCTTGGCCTTAGCTAAGAATTCAGCAACGAGTGGAAGAACTGTCTTAGGCTTTGAGAAACTCTCAACAAGTTTCTTCTCAGCCTCAAGTCGTTGTTCCAACTCTTTGATGATTTCCTCTTTAAGGTCGAGGTGCTTGAGAGCTTGATTGTATTCATCCATAGCACTATTAAAGTTCTCTTGAAGAGAGTTAGTCTTAGCGACTTCTTCTCTCAAGTTGCTATCACTAGCCTGTAGAGATTTTATCTCTTTGGCTTGAGTTTTCACTACTCTACGACATCTTTCGTAGGTCATGAGCAACTCTTTGTACTGGGACATGAGTTCAGATTCATCTTTAGAGGAATAGCCCTCTTGCTCATTATCATCATCAGAATCAGAGAGAGGAGTGTGAGATTTTACCTCCCCAGTGAACTGGGGGACTTGTTCATCATCTGAGTGAGCCATGAGCCCAAAGTAAGCTTCCTCTTCTTCACTCGACTCAGATGAATCGGAGTCGCTGAGAGTTTTGCTCTTCTTGGCTACTAGACTCTTCTCTGTCCTCTTCTTGTGGTATGAGGATTTCTTTTCCTCTCATCTGCCGCCCTCTTTCTTCTTGTAAGGGCAGTCCGCAATGACGTGACCTGGCTTATTGCAACAATAACAAACGATGTCAGTCGAAATCTATTTGTTCTGTTTAGGGTTATACCTGTCAAGGCTACTTGAGCCTTTCTTTCGCTGATCACCGTCACGTCGTGATCTTCTGAATGAGGCATCTTTGCCTCTCCATTGCTTCTTCTTATTTAAGAATTTCTTGAATTGCCGGGAGAGCAATGAGAACTCTCCTTCAGATAGTTCTGAGCTATATGAGCTTGGATCAGATGATTCTTCTTCATCAGCTTCAGGAACTAGGGCAGGAGAGCTAGCCTTTGTCTTCCTTGAGCTATCTGCCTTTAGAGCGACAGACTTCTCCTTGGATGCGGACCTGCTTATCTCTTCTTCAGCTTTTCTTGAGTTGATTTGCAGCTCGTAAGACATAAGCTTTCCGAACATATTCTGCGAATTCGTCTCAGCTAACCTTCCAAACTCCCGAATGACACATACCTTGTTGTCCCATTCCTTGGTTAGGGATCTTAAGAATTTGTCATTGAGTTCCCCATTGGTGAAGACACGTCCATAAACTCTGAGGCCATTTACTATCTTGAAGAAGTTCTCAAAAGTGTCAGCTATGGCTTCCTTATGACCCTGCCTGAAGGCTTCATATTTCTGGTTCAGTAGGGACCTTCGATCATCCCTCACTTCTTCTGTACCTTCCATTAGAGTCACTAGGGATTGCCATATCTCCTTGGAAGATTGGCAATGAATCATATTTTGCAGCATTGAGTCATCGACTGCACTTGCGATAATATTTTTTGCTTTCTTGTCCAAAGAGACAAGTGCAATCTCGTCCTTATCCAGATCCATCAATTTCTTTGGAACTTGCTTAGATGAATCTATGGTGGAGGTGGTCATAGGAATGTGGGGACCTTCTTCAACAATCATGAAGATCCGGGGGTCTACTGCTTCCATAAAGAATTTAACTCTTTCCTTCCACATAGGAAAATTGGTGCAGATAGGGAGCTTAGCAAAATCCTTGGTCTTACTCATGCTTGAAATTTCTCTTGAGACAACTTGGTAAGGATTAGATCAAGGTGTTAACCTTTTAACGATCAACCTCCCTCTGATACCAATTGAGAAAACTAAGTTGTCTACCTAAATCACCTAGAGGGGGGGTGAATAGGTGAAATGCGTGTCAAATGCGGAATAAAAATTAACACAGCAAAGATCAAGCACTCACACAGACGACAAGAGATTTACAGTGGTTCCCCAATCTTGGGTACGTCCACTTTCCTCACCGATCTAGCAAACCACTAGACTCGGCTACCCACTATCTCGGATTGAAAACAATCCTACACCTCGGAACCACGTTCCTACAAAACTCGATCCAAATCGGATCTACACTCGGAAGATAAAGCCTTCCTACAAAACTCGGAGAAAACCTCCTACAAAGAAATTTGTTTGAAAAGAAAATACAAACAATATATTGCACAGATCTGGATCTTTGATAGTCTTCTTCCTTGAGAACTTTGGCTTGATCAGAATATGTTGAAGATGACTTGAGAGAGATCCACAGATCTGAAAAACGGAATCACCTCGATCGAGAAAATAGATCAGAAATCTTTGAGGCTCGGCGAGATCGAGTGATTATCTTTCGTCTGGATCGCTAGAGAAACAAAGTTGAAAGCAGCGATCGGAGATCGTCGATCCAGACCTTCTTTCGTGAACGGCAATGGCGGCGGCGTGAGAAATTAGGGTTCACGGGAACTTTTCTCTCTCTTAAAATAATAATCTCTGTAAACTTGTTATTAGTCAAATCTGAAAGGACCTATTTATAGGTGGACTCCAACGGTCAGAAATTTAATTAGGGATGACACGTGGACCAATCATAAATGATTACTTCGAAATACACAGCGAAATTGTACTTGAGAATTTTCAGGAATAATTGAACAGATATACTCGAGACAGAGAAGAGACATACTCGAGTACAAGAAGTTATATACTCGAGTGGATAGGAGGAGCATACTCGAGTATAAGAAGAGAAGCTACTCGAGTGATTCAGAGATCAACACTCGAGTGATTTTAGAACTACTCGAGTATGAGAGTATATACTCGAGTCAAAACACTTAGAGAAAATTTCTCAGATAAAATAGGAAGAACTACTCGAGTAGAAGAGTTAGAGATACTCGAGTGAGGGGAAAGTGAACTACTCGAGTATCTGGGGAAGATTACTCGGGTAATCACTAAGCTACTTGAGTATGAAAAACTACTACTCGAGTGCAGAGTCACTTACTCGAGTATATAGGGAACTACTCGAGTAGGTAGACTTAGAAACTTTCTGAGATGAAAAGTGCAGATCAACTCGAGTATCAAAAGAGCACTTACTCGAGTAACTAACCAACTACTCGAGTACAAGTTATCACCTACTCGAGTACAATACAGTCTACTCGAGTATGTAATCCAACTTACTCGAGTACAGACTCACTTACTCGAGTGTACAAACGAGGTACTCGAGTATGTGGACTTAGAGAAAATTTCTGATCTAAGGACAGAAGTATCTACTCTAGTATAAAATATGATCTACTCGAGTAACTAACTATCTTACTCGAGTAAGCTTATCTACATGAGTATACAGAGTCTTCTCGAGTATGTCTAAGGATTTACTCCAGTACCAAGTCACTTACTCGAGTATATGAAAGAAGCTACTCGAGTATGTGGACTTAGAAAAAATTCTTCTAAAAAAATAAACTTCAATACTTCAGTCCACCAATCCAAGTGCATGTAGGAAGTGTATTCCAATAGAGAGGCTATACATGGGCCAACACTTTGGATCACACAATGAGGGATTACATTGTATGGTCCTGTGTTTGGTGACCCATTATAGACTGACATTGGTCTACACTTGGCAATAAAAACCTGCACACATACAACTTAAACACAATATCAAATACACCTTAATTCATCTTAGTTCAAGGTCTGACATCCTACAAATCTGAGGTATTGTGGAGACAAATCCCAACACCCCCATACTTATCCGTTTTCTAGTCCCGAGCAAACAACTTCCTATAGGGTGTAGACAAATTTTAAATGCAAGAAAAGAAAATTGAACCTAAGGAGTAAAATGCGAAGTCTTATGCCTATGCTAATAGCTATTTTTGTAGAAAGACTTACTCAGCATACAAATTAGGTTTTTATTTTTCTTAAAATGCATTTTCACTATTATTTTCACTTTTAAACTTAAAAATCCGGTAAATCTCAAAATTATCTTTTGGGAGAGTGTAGCGTGTGTACTAAGATAACATTGCACACACAAAGATTAAGATACCCTCCAAAGAAATCCATCCATGTCGATGGCCATAGGCTTGCCCTTTCACACTCTCGCCACGGCACTAGTCTAACTTATAAACATAAATCAACAGGACTTATTTAGGTTTAAATGTAGGCTTAGGTTTTTGGTGAGGGTGGTCAAAGATGAAAACGATGGCTAGTCACACCAAAACCTAGGGAAAGCTTTTATACAAAAATTTGCTATGGCTTTAAGAATGCAGCCAAATTCCTAATATTGTTGTTTTTTTTCTTGTTTTTTTTCAACTCTTTCATCATGTTGAAATTTTTTCATACCTCTTAATTTTTTACTATTTTTTTCTTTATTTTGAAGAGGAGAGAAGAATAAATCAACTCTTTTTTAATAAGAAACGAGCCACCAAAAATGAAAAAGGCTCTTAATTACTCACAGACCTTGTTTGTATATTTATGTTCAAGCTTGGTTTTAGGTGTGCAATTAGGTTGCTTTTTAGGCTTTGGTAAAATACTTGGTGGTTCTAAAACAAAAGAATAGGGAAATTGGCTCAAAATGGCTTAACAAATATTAAAAAATTTATGTACGTGTACAAAAGGTCAAACTGGCCAAAAGTCTAACTTATGCAAAGTCTTGAGAATAGTTAGAGGGCAAGTTCTAGACATCAAAAAAGAATTCCTCTCTCTTGGTTCGCGAAATATCTCTCTATCAAACTTCTACATACTCACCTAAATTATTTTAAAGTTTACCGGTTTTCAAAATTAAAGTAAAATAAATCATTATCACGCATTTAGAAAAATGAAAATCTACTTATATGCTGAATATTTAAATCTACATAAAATTCTACTAACACGTGCATTTGACTAGAAACACAGCATGGCCAACAGTTTTACTCCAGAATTCAAAATTTAATTAAAACATTAAAATTCTCTAAACACTATAAAGAAATTGAATTACTAGGAATTTTGCATGTGAACAAATATAGAAATAATGACTTCTCTAATTAAAAATTATACCTACTTTTTTTTTCTTAGACTTCCCGAGGTATACCCTGTGAAGGGTTCTCATCGGTATTAGGAGGTAAGATGGGGTGATATCCCAAATGTCCTTTTCTAAGAAATTTAATTTTTGATTTTCTAATTTTTTTTGTTTTGTTTTAAAATTTTGAAATATAAAAAAAGATATATATATATATATATATATATATATATATATATATATATATATATATATTGCTTGAGAAATATCCCTCCCCCATACTTAAGCATGACATTATCCCCAATGTAAAATTTAAGAGAAGGCAAGAAAAGGAAACTTCCCTGAGAATATCCAACCAGCATCAAAAGAGACCTATAAGAGAGTAGCAAAGCAAAACATAATATTTTATAGATTGTTTTTCATAATAAAAACAAGCATACATGAAAATAAAACAAAGATACAGATACAGAGAGATGACCCTCTACAAGTCCAAAGAAATGAAAAGGCAGCTACTCCTGCTCAGGAGCATCCTCGTGCTCCTGATAGAAAGTCCGCATGTTCGCGAACTCCCGTGTAATATGCGCCATGGAAGAAGTATGGTTTTGCTCGAGCATGGCAAAAAGCGCATCAAAAGAAGTGAAGCGAGCGTCAAAATGGGTTTACAACAGGTATATGCGAGTATATAGCAATCCAAATTGCCGATCCACATAACTTGAAGGCTCGGGCGCTGGAGCAGAGTGCAGCGGTGGTGACGGAATCTGGGGGGAATGATGAGTACTGCTGGGACCAGCACCATAATCAAGATCAAGATCCACGCCACCAACTAACGGGGGAATTGCCTCAAACTCGCCTTTGTGCCGGCATGCCAAGCCGAGAGCCTGAAGGGTCGGGAACTGAAGAGGCTGCGGCGTTTGCATTCAAGTGAGACGCGGAAGAGCGTCCCAAATGCCAGTCTGCTTTGCGAGGAAAGTGATGAAATTCCCGCCGTGCACCGCCCCCAATCTCACATTTTTGTCCTGGTGCCGAAAGAAAATAACGAGCATGTAACCAAGGAGAGTGGGACCCGGTAAAACATACTATACAAGTATAGTATGTCCGCTCGAGTCACCACGTCGTGGCTATCGCCACGTCCGGAAAGAGTGAAAGTGAGAAGATTGTGTAAAATGCGCAAAGAGGGGGAGAGGAGGTGGCTACCCTTGGATTTCTTTGGGGTGTAGGGGGTGGCATGATTACTGATTTCTGACCAAAAAGTGAGGAGGTTGAAGTCGGGAGGGAAATTAGTTTTTAGGACGAGGTAGGCGGGGGATGTGGAAAAGGCCTCCGAGCAAAAGCCCATGTCGACATTGAGTTAGAGGAGGGTGAGTTGGTGCATCATCCCACCCATGCAAAAGATGATGAAATCATCTTGCGCTGCCCAATGGAACTCAAAAGAGGCCAAGAACTCTATGGTGAGCTCGAGGAAAGCAGGCTCAGAAATGGAGAAGAGGGGAGCCCATCCAGGGGTGGATAGAAATCCCTAAACTATCTTCGCCGCTTCGAAGGTGGCAAGGATGGCCCAGTCCAAAATGCAGAAAATGCCAAATGGTTTGGCGCGCAGTCGCTCGCTCCGATCTTGTTGGGTGGCGTTAGCAAAAAGGAGCATGGCCTCCGCCGAGGCAGGATCAGCAGGGCGCTCGGAGGAAGAAGTGGAGGAACGAGGGTGGTGGCGAGGCATGGTGAGGAAGAGGGAAGAAATTTGGCTACAAGAAGAGGAGAAGAGAGGGTGAATGTTGGAAGGTGTGGAGAGGAAAGAAGGGAGAAAATTCCTATTTATAGGAGTTTTCGGGTCGGTCACGCCCCTATCATGCCCGTGACAGGGGGTGTGACAAGCACGGGTCAAACGCGGAAGGAATCCGAGGCAGACTACCTCGGATTCAGGGCTCACGCCCCAGAGTCACGCCCATGACTCCCAGAGTCATGCCCGTGACTCTGGGCATGAAACTGGATTTCTAGGGAAGCCCGCGGGAATCCGAGGAGATGGCCTCAGATTCTGCTGTCATGCCTCGTAGTCACGCCCATGACTATGGGGCGTGTCAGTCAAATCAGACACATTGTAGAGAACCCGAGGCTGACTAGGTCAATGCCTCGGATACCTACGACACGGGCAGGACACGCCCGTGACCTATATTGGTCACGCCCGTGTCATCTTCGAAAGACGGACGGGAAACCCAAGGGAGGAGGGACCTCCCGCCGGCTAGCCTAAACACGTCCCAGATACGCCCGTGACCATGAGGTCACGCCCGTGACAGGGGCGTGTACGAGAAAACACACAAAAAAAATTTAATTTCTTGTTATTATTATTATTTTTTTATATATATTTTTGTTTTGCTATTTTTTTTGGGTTGTTTTCTCTTTTTTTTTGTTTTTTTTAAATAGTTAAATAAAAATAAAGTAAAAATTACCGACTTGAAGAAATACGTAAACTTGACGTTCGTCCCCAACCGATCGTCATGCACCGATGTCCTTCAAACCTGTAAAAACTCAAAAAGAAAATTAAAAATAAAATAAATAAAATAAATAAATAAAAAGGAAAACCATGGGATTCCTCCCACGAGCGCTTTGTTTATGGTCGGTGAGCTCGACCATAATGTTGCGCGCTATGTTATGGGTTTTTCAGAAATATAAGCCGACGAATGAACAAGAAATTTGGGGCTCTCTGCTAGAGATAGATATTGTAAATGATCTAACACGTATTCATGTTCTGAAGTAGGAGGTTCCTCAAACGACATTCTTAAAGGCTCACTATCTAAGTCAAGAGTTGCGAACGTAGGTGCGCGTGTGACCAAATGGTTATCACTAGTTTCATGAGAAATTAAATTTGAACTTTCAAAATTGTCATCATGAAAAATCGGTGAATTTTGTTTTTAAGAAAATAAGACGGAGTCCTCTTCGGGAGAAGTATCAAAATAGTAGCATGAATCGTCATCTGATAGCGAATATTTCATAGACGAGTCAATAGTAAAGGTAACTTCTTCATATCTGACTCTAAGGTGAAGTTTATCGTTACTAACGTCGATAATGGCGCGCGCGGTGGCCAGAAAAGGGCGACCGAGAATGAGTGGTACCTCGGTGTCCTCTTCGAAGTCAAAGATGACGAAATCTATCGAAAAGATTTATTTATCAACTTTGACAAGCACATCTTCTATGATCCCCACAGGGAGCTTGACAGACCGATCCGCCATTTGAACGCTCATTCTTGTGGGTTTAGGTTCTCCTTATCCCAACTTTTTCACTAAAGAATAAGGCATTAAATTGATGGAGGCGCCTAGATCAGCTAACGCATGTTTTACCAATAAATCACCAAATTGACAAGGAATAGAGAAACTACCCGGATTGGGTAATTTCTTAGGTAATTTATTGAGTAAAACCACCAAACACTCTGCATTCAATTTAACCGTAGAGATATCCTCAAGTTTATTTTTATTGGATAAAAGATCCTTGAGGTACTTGGCATACTTCGGCATTTGTGTGATGACTTTGCAAAATGGTAAATTAATTTGAATTTGTTTAAACATGTCTAAAAATTTACCATGATGCTCATCCACTCGGTCTTTTAGCATTCTAGACGGATAGGGAAGAGGTGGTTGATAAGGTTTTGGTTTATTATAACTAGAAGGCTTAACCGGAGGAGAAGATTAAGAAATTGTTACCTCAATATCTACCGGAATTGGAGAAGTTGCAACCGGAATTGTAGAAGTGGTTACCTCCTTCCCGCTCCGTAAAGTGATGGCTTTAGCTTGCTCCGTTGGATTGGGCTCCGTATTGCCCGGTAACTCTCCTTGTTGGCGATCGGAGAGCATTTTGGCGATTTGCCCAATTTGGGTCTCCAAATTACGAAGAGATCCGGTGAGATTCCGGATGTTGGCATCATTTGTAGTCGTATATTTGGTGAACAACTCCTCGAGATTCGGAAATTTTGGAGCTTGTGGTGGAAAATAACCCGGAGGGATGGTGTTAGGTGGGCGAGCCGCGTTCCCTGGATTACTCCATGAGAAGTTAGGGTGGTTCCTTATACCCGGGTGATAGGTATTACCAAAATTATTATTACCCAGATTATAAGGTGGCCGATTCGGATTACCCATATAATCCTCATGCTCGCAATAGTAGAAGGCTCTCAATATTGGGGCTCACAGGTAGGTGTAGACGAGGAAGCAGTCATCTTATTTATTTGTTTTTGTAGTTTCTCAACCTTGAGAGATAAACTAGAGACCGTATCTATTTCGTATATCCCGGCCGGTTTTGGTGGACGAGATCGAGGTGTACTCCACTTATATGTATTCATGGTCATACCTTATATAAGTTCTTGGGCAGCCGTCAGTGTCTTATTATTTAACGTTCCACCAGCGGCTGCATTAATATGTTGCCTCGTTTGTTGATTGAGGCCATTATAGAAGGTTTGCACTTGCAACCAATCGGGGATTGCATGATACGGGCAACGACGAAGCAGTTCCTTAAATCGCTCCCAAGTATCATATAATGTTTCCGTATCAACTTGGGAGAAATAAGTAATATCATTGTGCAATTTGGCCGTTTTAGCGGGCGGAAAATATTTTGTGAGAAATTTTTCCGTCATCTCGGTCCAAGTAGTGATGGTGCCTCTTGGAAGAGAACTCAACCACTGCTTAGCATTGGTGCACAAAGAGAAAGGAAAAAAGTCTTAGCTGAATGGCATCATCGGAAACTCCATTGACTTTAAAAGTATCGTATATTTCTAAAAAGTTAGAAATATGCGCATTTGGGTCCTCATCTTGAAGCCCATCAAATTATACTGATTGTTGTACCATTTGAATGATGCCCGAATTCAATTCAAAATTATAGTTCGCAATAGTGGGTCGAATAATACTTGATTGCGCCTCATCCAAATTTGGCCGGGCATAGTAGGACATAGTCCGTTCTTCGGCCATATTTGGATTTTGATTACCCAAATTAGAAGAAAATTGAGCGGAAGAAGAAGAAGAAGAAGACGGTGAAGAAGAAAAAGTGTTACCTATAGATTCCTCAACCAAATCTGGAGAATTGAGTTCACGGAGTCTTAGGCGTTGTCGTAAGCTTTGCTCGATCTCCGGATCCAAATCAAGTAGATTTGACGGATTCCCTCGGGTCGTACACAAAAACAAAACAAAAGATAAAAGTTTTAAGATTTAAAAATTTATAAAATAAAATTTCCCGGACTTCCCAAGGGCAACCCAGTGATGGGTTTGCAAGGTACTAGGCGGTATTGCGGGATGATAACCTGGCACGACCCTTTCACAAGAAATTTAAATTATAAAAATTTACACATAAAACTTTCGAATAAAACAGAATTTTTTTTTAAATAAGAAGAAAAATGATAAAACTAATAGATCCTTGCTTTCAAAATATCAACAAAGAAAACTTTCCTCGGCAACGGCGGCAAAAACATGATGGATATTTTCTCCACGCTAGCGCGTGTTTCCAATTGATGAGGGAAGTATACCTATCTTTCAGAGTATAGAATCAAGTGTCATATATCGACTCGGGGCTGTCGAATATTTGTACTCACAAGGAAAACTATTATCTTATCGGAAGAAAATTTGGTTTTTGTTGAACGGAAAAATAAGCGTTATACTACGAAAGAGAAATTCAATTATGAGGAAGCTAGCAATTGATCTAGAATACCCTTGGACAAAAATAAATCTTCTTGAAAAATAAAGCAATGCGAGTTCTTTACTACTCAATCGACCATGGAGGTTCCTAGAGTACAAAAGCGTCTCTTTCGAACTCATGCTTCTGACTAACCTTAGGTTGATTGATTAAGACCTTTCGGTCGGTCGAAACCCCTAAGCTTGCTTTAGGGGGTGAAGCCCTCTATTGGATTTGACTCAAATCCGGAAGATTTACGTCGTCCTCTCTCGAGGAGTGCATTCAACTCCTTTTATCTTTGAGTGATCTCCTCATATCCGTAACCTCTCAGTCATTTAGGATACGGATCTTAGATCGAAACCCATATCCGCGTAATATGAATTCGATGAAATAAAAATCAAAGATGAATCGTAGCGAGTAAAATTAAGAACAAGACATTTGATAAAAGAAGGAGAAGATTTTATTTTATTCCAAGGTTCATCATGATCAAGTGCTAAAAGGAAGTTAGCTACTCATCATGATTAGGGAATTACAAAAGAGGGTAGAGAGAGACATGCTTGAAATAACAACAACTAGAATTAAGAGTAACAACAATAGTAATCTATACTAGGAAATGTAAAATACATCAAAAGAAAACAACAAACTACAAGGCTCTAACTCCCAAAATTCCACTCCTGAGCATCTGAAGTTGTCTGGAATTTATAGGAAAAAATTTTGTTTGATCACTCCCTAGGACACGCCCGTGACATAGGGCGTGTCAGGCTCGGAACTGTCATCTTGAAACCCCGGGAACGTTGGAGGAGAAACCGCCAAAATCTGTCTACTGACGGGTCACACCCCTAGGTCACGCCCGTGACCTAGGGCATGTCAAGTATGTTTTTGGAAAACCGCGGGAAGATGAAAATAGCAGGAGTAACATGTCTTTATGGAGGTGTCACGCCCCCTATCACGCCCGTGACTAGGGGCGTGTCTAGCTGCTACGGCTTCTGGCGGCAATGGCTGGAACAGAGGAATAATTGGCTGGAAACGCCCGTGACCCAGGCGTGTGAATTTAATCTGATGTGGCAAGTTCAACGGTCATTCCACTGTCTGGCACGCCCCGTGTAAGGGTAACACGGGCGTGCTATAAAATGACACAAGCGTGTCTGGCCGGTCGACGATCTTTAGGCGCAGTTCGTCGGACTACATCTACAGACTTAACTCTTTTGTATCACGTCCCTATGTCACGCCTAGGTAGGGCGTGTCACAGGGTGTGTCTAGGCAAATAATGCAAAATTCCAAGTTTTGCTCTAGATAATCTGTAGAATTACCCTGCAAGATTAAAAATTATTTTATTAGAACAAATAAATATAAAATATAAAAACTAGTTAATTATAACTTAATATTATAAAAGTAATATATAATATCTAACTATTAATTAGAAAATAGCATAATAAAAATAGGAAATAATTAGAGTTATCACTCTTGCTGAGGTTTTGCTACCTCAAAAAAGACAAAAGATGGAACAATAACTCTCTTTGACATCAAGCAGAGGGATATGAATCGGTTGCACAGTTCGTTTATCGCTTTCAGAAAGAGATCCAACGGTGAGTAATGTGAACCCCAATTATCATAAAGTTTCCCTGATACATGGCCTCCGGGAAGGCCCCTGAAAGTTCAAAGCAACAACGAAGGCACCGTCAACCTAACAAGAATTGATTGCAATGGTCAATCGCTCCATCGAGGGCGAGAACGCCAACCCAACCTATATCTAATCCCTGATAGCAAAGGCTGAAAGAAGGGATGCTTCTAACTCTTATTTTACAACCATCATCACAATAAGCCTCCTCAGCCCGACTTCCAGCCTCATTCTCAAAGGGGGCGAAACCTCCGCCATAAGAAACCCTTCATCGGCCATCAACACTTTCATGATCAAAGACTGTCGTTGGCCGCCACTCCCTCCATACAGCTTCAAGCACTTCCTATTATTCAGAATGCCTTGTATGCTCCAAGGCCGCTTGGGAACACCTCTACGGAGGAGCTTGCAGATCATGTGATTCGATATTAAAGAGGTCATCAAGATCATTCAAAGAAAATAAGAGGAAAAGAAACAAGGGCCTCAAATTTAGTGGATGCCAAGGAACAATTCCAGGTACTGCTAATTCCACAGAGAGAAGGGTCACTTGGCTGAAGACTGCAAGGCCCTTCGACAGTTGGTTGAAAGATTGCTTGCCGAGGGCAAGATCAAGTATCTGGGCAAGAAAAGTGATTCTTCGAAGCCTTCCATCTCTAAGGGCAACGAGGTGGCTGAAGTTAAGTTGGAATGTGTGGAGATAGAGGATGTAGGCCGTCTGGGGCCTATCAACATTCGGCCTGAGTGTTTTGATGTAGATTATGAGGGTGCCCTGGGGAGAATCTTCTACATTCATGGAGGAGCAGGGACCGAAGCTACTCGGAATTCTTCAATCGCGAGGGTTTCCTGGGTAGAGGTTTCCTCTTCTTCCTCCTCTGCTCCATCTGGTGGAGATATTTTCTTTGGCCAGGAAGATCTTCCTCAATCTGCCAATCCGTTCGACGACATTGTTGTAGTAAAGGTAGCCATTGAAGATTATATAGTGGATAGAATTCTAATTGATACAGATAGCTAAGTCAATCTCCTTTTCAAGTCAACCTTCGAGGCCATCAGAACTGGGAAGCCTTTGCTTTCTACCGAAGGGCCGCTCTACGGTTTTTCAGGAGAAAGGAAAGAAGTTGAGGGGAGCGTCACTCTCTCAGTAAAGCCTTGAGGAGCGATCAAGCCAATTCAGTTTATAGTGGTCGATGTTCCTAGTTGTTATCATGCAATCTTTGGAAGGCCTTTGCTTAACAAATATCAAGCGGTTATTTTGAATTACCACCTTGCAATCAAGTTTTATGCTGATGGCAGGATATGAAGGGTCAGGAACAACCCAAGGCATGCTAGAGAGTGCTATCTTCGAACAGTCAACATGACTGAAATTTCCCATCTCGTCTTCCCAGTAGCAGAAGAAGCATCTTCTCAGTCATAGGCTGTTGTGGATAGTGAAGGAGCTCACCTGGAACCTGCCTAGGTGACACAAGGAGTCCCCATTACTGAGGGGGAGGAAAGGAAGCTCTCCATAAACTTGGAGTTACCAGAAGATCAAAAGGACGAGTTGATCTCTTGTTTACTGAAGAACCTGGATGTCTTCGCTTCGGAAGCAGAGGACATGCTAGACATTGATTCGGATGTTGCTTGCAACCATCTCAATGTTTATCCCAACTTCAGGCCAGTGCAACAGAAGAAGAGGGATGTGGCAACAAAGCTCGCTGATCCAATCATAGAGGAGGTATCGAAGCTCCTCAAAGAGAAATTTATTCGTGAAATTCAATACCCTACCTGTATATCAAACGTTATAATGGTTAAGAAACTAGGAGGGAAGTGGCGAATGTTTGTGGATTTTACTCGTTAAAATAAAGCGTGCCCCAAGATTTATACCCCTTGCCTCGGATAGATTCTTTAGTTGATTCTTCGGTAGGGTACTCTTTTATGAGTTTTTAGATGCATTCTCAGGCTACCACCAAATAAGAATTCATAAGCCCGATGTTGCTCATACGTCCTTTATTACCAACGATGGTTGTTATTGTTATCTCGTAATGCCCTTCGGGCTTAAAAATGCGGGTGCGACCTATCAACTCATGATGGATCATGTGTTTAAGGAACAGAAAGGAAGAAACCTTGAGGTATACGTAGATGATCTTCTGGTCAAAAGCAAATCTTTTTCACTACACCTGCAAGATCTAGCAGAGAGTTTCTCTACTCTTCGTAGATATAAAATGAAGCTCAACCCATCAAAGTGTACTTTTGGGGCAAGTAAGGGGAAATTACTTGGTCATCGCCTTACTCTAGAAGGGCTTGCCCCTAACCCTGACAAAGTTAAAGCCATCCATGATATGGCTCCTCCCTGTTTTCCAAAAGAATTTCAGCAGTTAGGGGGGGAGGTTTGCAGGTCTCGGGAGGTTTATCTCTCGAGTTATAGATAAGAGTGCATCGTTCTTTAAAACTCTTTGAAGAGCGTCCAAGTTTCAATGGACATAAGAGTGTTCCCAAGCCTTTGAACAATTAAAGAGACAATTGACTTCAACACCTTTACTACAGAGCCCCGGATTAGGGCAGATATTGTTCTTATACTTAGGAGTTTGCCCTGAGGTGGTCAGCTCGGTTCTCGTTCGAGAAGAAAACAGGAGGCAGTTCCCAGTTTACTATGTCATCCATATTATCAAAAAAGCAGAAACGAGATATCCAATCCTGGAGAACTTGGCCTTGGCATTGGTTATGTCTGCTCGTAGACTCCATCCTTACTTCCAGGAACACTCAGTTCAAGTAGTCACTAATCAACCTTTGAAAAGTTTGCTGTAGAGACCAGAGCATTCAGAAAGGTTGGCTAAATGGGTAATTGAATTAAGTGAGTTTGAAATTTCGTATGTGCATAGGACAACTATCAAAGCTCAGGTGCTAGTAGATTTCCTGATTGATACTGAAGAGTCCAGTTCTGATCAAGTAGAAAGGTCTCCTTTGCCTTGGATCAACTATGATGATGGTGCCTCAGGCAGAAATTCTTCTGGAGCAGGAGTTGTTCTGATCAATCCAAATGACATCAAACATGAGCAGTCAATCAAGATTTATTTTCCAGTTACAAATAACCAGGCAGAGTATAAAGCCTTATTAGCAAGCTCGAGGCTTGCAAGAGAGCTCGGAATTGACCATGTGCACATAAAGAATGACTCTCTCGTGATGGTGTCACATGTTCTTGGTAACTTTTAGACCAGGGAGCTTGTTTTGAAGAAGTATCTTACTCTTGTAAAAGTTGAAGTTTGTAGATTCAAAAGTTCCACTATTGAACACATCCCAAGATGAGAAAATGAGGAGGCAGATGTTCTTGCCAAGTATGGAATTCCATCAGGAGGAACAACTTTTGAACTCTTATGCCCGGTAGTGGATGTTCTTGCCTACTATGAAGAAAGATTCTGAGGATTATGCATGAAAATGTGTTCAGTTCCAGAAGTTTGCTCCACTTTAGCATCAAGCTGCTCAGTCACTCAGATCAAGCGCAACTCCTTGGCCCATTGCAGTTTGGGGAATGGATCTCATTGGTCCTTTTCCCATAGCAAGCAGACAGCGGTGCTTTATAATAGTGATGATTGATTACTTCAGCAAATGGATCGAGGCTAAGGCATTGGCAAAAACAATTACTCAAGTCGTGAAGAATTTCATTTGGGGCGAGATGGTCTGCCGGCTTGGTATCCCAATGACAATAATCACTGACAATGGACCACAGTTCAACAATGCTGAGATGGTTAATTTTTGCAAGCAGATTAGAATAGAGCTGCGCTTTGCGTCAGTCCATCATCCTAGAAGTAATGGTCAAGTTGAAGCAGATAATAAGCAGATTCTCAGCTTGCTCAAAAAGAAAGTGCAGAATCTCAAGGGCAGTTGGGCATATCAACTTCCTTTGGTTCTCTAGACCCTAAGAACAACGACTTCATCTACAATAGGAGAAACTCCATTCAAGCTTTCTCATGGTTCAAAAGCTCTTATTCTAGTTGGTTTGAAGTCCCGTCACCAAGAGTTCTTCTTGCTAGACAAGGCGTGGAGGATTGTCTTGAGCTAAATAATGAAGAGATGAAGTTCAGCTTAGAACATATTGAAGAAATCAAAGATAAGGCGGCAATAAGGCAAGAAGAAATCAAGAGAAGAATTGCCTGCTACTTTGATATGAACGTGAGGATCAAACACTTTCACGCGGGAGATCTAGTTCTTAAAAAAGGTTTATATTGCTGCAAGATCTCGCTCAGTGGGAAGCTTAATCCAAATTGGGCTGGGCAATTTATTGTTAAAGAAGTGCTCAAGAATGGGGCTTATCGCTTGCAAATGTATGAAGGAGAAGATGTGCCACATACATGGAGTGGGGATGATCTAAAGCGGTTCTATTCCTGAACCTCCTTCTCTTTTTTCCTTCCTATGTAAACTTTTCAGAGATTGTCATTAATAAAAAGCTCCTTGCTAACACTTCTTCAAGTGTCTTTTTGTCTCTTAAATATTTACAGTTAATGCAAAGTGCAAGAGCGATTTCAAATGGTTCTATCCCCGAACCTTCTCTTTTCTCTCTTATGCAAGTTTAACAAAAGTTTATATTGATCAAAGTCTTCATACTAACACTTTTTTAAGTGCTTTCTTTCTTTTATTTCCTGAACAACTCCAACAGTTTCCTGATGCCTGGAGATATTGCCGAGTTCAGCTGAAACCTCCCTTAGAACCGTTGTCATTAGCATAACACCATGAAGACCACGTGTTACGGGGAGATTTCGCACCGTGTAATGGGAGATTTCCGGTTCTAGTGCTGTAGGATACTAGATTTCGGATCCCGACTAGTACCTGACCCCGCCTCTTCATTATGGAGGGATTGGCTGGAGGTTAGCTCTACCATGCCATTTAAGGGATATTGTTACAACTTTGGTGATCGCATGTGGACAGCAATGCTATGCGCACCTACCCGTGGATCATCTTAGTTTGTGACCCTCGAACACTCCTTGGTACCCTTAAGCAGTGCCTGTAAAAGACCCACAGCCTGGTTGATCTTAGGGGAAAGCAATGCCGTTCCGGCCGCACTTGCCCAAAAGATCAATTTGTATTGTACTATAGGCAAGAGGGCAGTGAATCGTTTCATTAAGTGTGTAAATCTTGAGATCCAGTATGGAAAGCAATGCCGCTCTGGCCGCACCTGCCCATTTGGTCACAAGTCTGCAGCTCATTCTTCACAGGAATTTGATTATGGGAGGACTCTGGTTTTTTAGTCCGCCAGTCCTCCGGTTTTCCTTGGGTTGATCTTGCAACTAACCTTGTGTGGAAAGCAATGCTATATGCACCTGCCCGTATGGTTAAGTTCTTATATCTCTTCACGGATTCAATACTGATATCCGTAGCAGTCCGTAGATTTTGCTCTTTCAGGCCGCGGAGATATAATTCAGTGTTTTATAATCGTCAGTTCGCAGCAACGATCGTTGATATTCCTTAGCTCGCAAAAATTTATTATTGATTGATTTATCTGCGGACTAGAATCAGTATCCGCCAGAATCCGCCAATTATCCGATTCTTTTTTAAACAAGTTATATGAACCTCGCGAGCTGCAAATCAACTTCTGTGACCTTGATTATTATCAAACTTGGTTATCTTCAAGACTTAAATATTCTAAGCGTGTGACCTAAAGTCTATATAATGCGGACTAGTTTTCACCAAACAAAGATGGCTATTATTGATCAAACACAGCAGTCTCATCAAAGCATTGAAGAAATGAACAAAAAAATAGCAGAAGACGTGGACTGAGCAAAATATCCTTTATATTCATTCAAAAAATATTTACATCTTTTTGTCTTTGGCGAACTTGAATGGAGTCTGCCTCATTAAAATAAAGTAAAAAATGAAATACAACTTTTTTATCCTATGGTCTTTTGTTTCTTCTCTACAGGTGCCTCTGGGCTTGATCCATCAACATAGACTCCAGGAGAGTAACCTCCTGAGTCGCTGCTGCTGCTGCCACCATAACTAGTGCTATCTGCGGACTCCGTAAGCCCACTTCCCTCATCAGAACTAGAAGAGACGGACTTCCCGGACTTGCCCCCTTGTTGCAGACTTGAAGCAGCATCCACGGGGACTTCATCATCAGCGAGCCCCTCCTCTCCTTCTTCTTCATCCTCCTCATCGGCGACAGCCTTTCCCTTCGCTGCCCGCTAAAACTCGGCCACCTTATCCTTTAGCTCAGGGAACAGCTACAAGAAAGAGATCGTGTCCACTCCCTCCATCGCAAATCCATCATTGATGAGACGCTCGATAGCGTCCTCAATGGTTTCCTTCACAAAAGGAAACATAGCATTTTGGAAGCTATGGTTGGTGACTTCATACACGGTTTACAAGAAGAAGAAATGAGTCAGTCTGTCGCGGATAAGCAATAAAGATTGCGGCGATTACCGATACTTACACCTTCATTCTCCTTATGCTGATTGATCCTTTTCCCTAGCCTCTTATTCATGTTCGTTAACAACTTGTTTTCCCGCAGGAGTCGCTCATTCATCTTAAGTAGTTAGCGGGTCATGTGACCAATAAAGTGGTTGGTGATGGCGCTGCTCGCACTGTCTTGACAAGCGAGAAGTGGGAGGTCGGCAGGGGCCACGTTCTTCAGGTCGCGCAAGTTATGCTTCCCGTAGAGCGTGGAGATCGCCACATGGGCATGGAGGGAGGTGAGCGGACTCTTCCAGGAGGGAAGAGCAGTCAAAAGGAGGACATACTTATTCTTTTCGTTCAAGTGGATCATCGGGTTTCCCCTCAGATCCTTCTAGTTCTTCCCGAAGCCCTCCATATCGAAGCTGTCGGAGGTAGAGTACTCCGCAACGGGATCCCCTTCCTCCATCCTTTTACTTGCAACTTCTTTCTTCTTTTCTTCTTGAGTAGGAGTCAGCCCGCCTGACGTCTGGGGCGGATTAGCTGGCATCGCCAAGGTCGCTGCAAAAAAGAGAAACTAAATCAGTGCACTGCAGGTCACAGCGGATAATCTCCAGGTCATCGCGAATACAAAGACAGGTCACAGGACTAACTCTCTTGGCGGCCTATGGCGTCGAGGCTGGGCAGTAGCGGGATGTAGTGTTCGATGCCGAGCCTTGCCCCAGCCAAGAACTCGACGTTGGCGGTCTCCACCTTATTCAGCTTCGCGCTTTTGAAGGCGGAATCCTCGCGTATCTGCGGATACGTGTGATCGAATCCCAGGACGCCCTCAAAGATGAGGTACCTTGAGGACCGGTTATGGATCTTATTTGGTAAGCCCATGACTTTCATCCATCAGTAGTAGAAGTAGATGACACCTTTATATTGGCGACCTCCGAAAGGTGTTATTGAGCGAACAGAGAAAATTTTTCTTAATATATTTAGAGAGAATTCGATCTTTTCAGACCGCAGGTATGATAAGTAGTTGTAGATCGCAGCTATATTATTTTGGCGCGAGCTGGCCCGACACCATCCCGTAATGCTCGAAGATCTCCGCGACCTCCCACAACAAAGGAAACTTGAATTTGCAGTCGAAGTGATCGATGGGCATAGCTATCTTCGTTGTAGTGGAAAAGTTTATCCGCTCCTGATCTTCAGGCAAGCGAGCAAGCACCGGCGAGCTCGCCATATGCTTCTCTACGAAGGTGTACAAGTCGGCTTTGGTTAGTCTACATTTCTTATGGTCGGCAGAGTGAAAAGTGACCGCAACATCAGTACGTGCGGACAACATTTTCACAGACCGCAAGGACTTCTTCTTCGAGCGCATTTCCTATACGGAAGGAAGACTGGGGCTCTATTTATAGAAAAACCAGTCTGACAGCTTTCAGCCAGTCTGCGAGGATTGATCGTTCAGTCCGCCCATCTCGCATTATCCTGTTTTCCTGCAAATTCATAGCAAAATTTACAAGTAATTGCGGACTCAGAGGTAGTCCGCCCAGCTCGCAATTTTACATATTCCTAATTCATAAAGAAATGTGCGGACACATAGTCAGTCCACATATATCGAATTCAACATCAACCTGCAAAAAAGTTTTCATTACGCATATCGCAACATTATTCAAATCACAGAGCAATATCGTACAGAACAAATAGAATTCACATCACAGTACAAGTGAAACAAACAAGCAATGTTCAAAGAGCACACCAAATTATACAACATACAACAAATCAAATCAAACGCTTGCTTATTCATGGATTCAGCGGCCTCTACGGTCAGGTTAAGCAGGTCGCTCCTCCCTATACATATCAAGATGGGCCGTCTGGTTGCTCCCTCAGAGTATCTCTCTGTATAGCTGCTCGACGAGATGGTGCATGGAGTTGAAAGTACGATGCATATGGGCTGTCTCCCTGTTGATCCAGCTAACCAGAACCATGGGCTCGCCTTCCAGCCTCGGCTCCTCATCTGCCGCGGGCTGCCCACTTGCTGCTAGAACTGAGGCCTCTACAAAAGCGGGTTGAACCAGTGGTTGCAGCCTCACTGCGGCGACCTCAGCGACTTGCTTCTTTCCTTCCCGCACCAGAGCCAAGTACCTTCCTCTATAGTGGCGGGCGTCCTCACTTAACCGCTTCTTCTCCTTCTTCAATCCCTCTTCCTCAACAAAGATACTGGCGACCTGATTCTCCAGAATTTTCTCTCGCTCTATCCGCTTCTCTAGTTCTGTTAGAACTCCACTCAGCTTTTCTTCATACTTCCTTTCTAACAGTGCATATTTGTCCAGGTTGGATTGTTCGCCTTGTGTAGATTCGTCAAGAGAGACTGTCCCAATTTGCACCGGTGTGTCTACTTCTGGCGATGGCACAATCTCGCCAGCCTCAATAGAGCCGGGTGGCGACTTCCACACTGCAACAAATAAAACATTTACATTAACTCCCAGGTCATGGCGAACTCAAAAGGTAAAGATAAAATCACTTTTTGAAATCATTGCAGCGATCTGGAAACTATCCAGGACAGGCCGTCTCATGCGCTCCGGGTCAAAATCACTTAAGCGTTGCTTCAATTCACGATGAACTTTTGCTCTTGTTACGACCATTGATCTACTTGAAGCGATTATATCCTCAGTCTCCGTAATAATTTTATTGGTTGCGATTTTCGGGGTGGAGATTTATAAAGCAACGAACACTGAAATTGCCTGGGTGCCTGTTGTAGTTTCCCAAACCGCATCAGCTCAGCCGCAGTCCTCAAGTCTTCAGCCCTCCTGTCTGCATCTAGATTTTCTAAGACCGCATTGACCTTGGCATTCATGATGGCGAGCTGCTCCTTCTTCGTCTTCTCTCTTTCCTCAGCCACAAGCGAGGAGGGGGATAAGCAGTTTTTTCTCCCAATATCTCAACATCGGACTGCAACACCTCAAGCAGAGATTGATTCATATCAGCGAGCAGCTCGTTATCAATGTGTTCGAGTATTTCAGTGGTGGACAAACTGACCGTTGATAAAGAATCAACTCCTTAGATTGGAGTGTCTGGAGTGACTAAGCCAGCATCGGGAACCTCTTTTTCTCGCAGCTTATGCTGCATACTCGCATCGCTAGTCCGCACAGAAACATTCTTCTCCTTTCGAGCTCGCAGCTTTTTCTCCACCTACTCGGTAACCGAGGACTTTTCCCTCTTCCTCTTCTTTTTCTAAGGAGTTTTTTCCTCCAAGGCTGTCGCAACCTGTTCATTAGCCGGTTCTTTCGCTTGCTCTTCAGCTCGTTCCTATTTGGTCTCTTCTGCTTGTTTCTAAAACTGTTCATCAGTAGGCGACTTCTCCTCAGTATTCAGCTGCCGGACTTTTGGTGACTAAACCTCCCTATCCAGGTCAATCCGCAACATGACAGTTCCTGAGGTAGAAGGGTGTATTTCTATACCCCCAGATCTCGCAGGATTCTTGTCAGAAACTGATGGCAGATTCGATATTCTATCCGCTCTTTTGGTTGGTAAATTTTGAGCAGCAGAGGCAGTCGTAGATTTCTCATGTTCAGCGTTGCGGACTGAGTCATTCCTCTCTTATCCCGATCGTTAACTCTCCCCTGTGTGGAGGACAGGCATCTCGCTTCGATTGATTACTTTTTTAGTCCTATTGTTTGCCTTGGACTTCTCTGCCCTAGAGGTGAGGTTGCTAAAGAAAGATCCGAGTCTTGGTGGTCGCTAAGCTTAGAAGAAAATAAAAGCAACCGAACTAGAAATCCAATGAGGCAAGTATACCTATCGAACTGTAGCTTGGGGACACAAGTGTCGTATTGAAATCCGGGAACTGTTGAGTACACTTACTCACACAAAGGCTATTATTTTATCGATGGAAAAACTAAGGTTTGAGAAACTAATTGCAATTAAGGAAATAAAACTATACTAGAAAGAGAACTACTGCAGTTAATTAAAGGCCTATAAGAAGCGATTACCACGAAGGGCTGAAAAATATGAAATGGAAATGCACACAATCAAGAATCACCTCGGCTAAAGTTGACTAAGAAATGCGATAAAAACCAAAAATTAATAGGGTAAAGGTCCTTGACTGTGGAGGTTCCTAAAGCTTGAACACGCTTCTCTCAAAGTCGTGCCCAACTGAGTTTTGGAAGGTCCGACCAACTCTCGTCTAAATCAGATGACTAATGCTCGCTTTACGCGGTGAACCCCACTATTGGATTTTACTCCAATCCGAGAGATTTGGACGTCTGCCTCTCTCGAGGGGTTCGTACAACTCCCTTTTCTATTGAATACTCACTTCATTCTATCGGCCTCTCGGCTAGCCCGAAATGAAAGCAAAGGTGGAGAGTATATATCGATAATATACAGCCCATGAAAAATCAAGTGTAATTCATGGCCTAAAACATAAAAAGAAAAGGTAAATTAAAACATCATAACTTAATCGCTCGAACCTCGGATCATCAAGATCGAGTACGAGGAGGATTAGTTAATCATAATTGAGTGGAGGAGGGGGGATGAGTATTAAAGAATTAATAACACAACTTAATACAGAGTACTTATATTAATAAAGAGAGAGAGCTACACTTGAAAATGGAAATTACAATTGCATGAAATTGAAAACCTATTCTAGCCCTACATTAAGCAACTAGTGCAAGAGCAAAGATTACAACAAAAGCTATTACAAAGGCTAAAACTATACTAGGGTTAAGGGAAAACACAAAATAATGAAGAGAGAGAGAGGTAAGATCATGAAAAAGACCAAGAAACAATGTGGCAGCACCTCCCCTCTCAACCCAAGCTTGCTAAAATGGAAGGGGGGGTCTGAATTTATAGGAAAAGCTCATGGGTTGATCACGCCCTTCGACACGCCCTAGGGGGCGTGACATGTACTGGGTTGACCTCGGGCTATGGATTCTGGCAGGAAGGATGATTATTTCTATCTGTCGGTGGACATGCCCTGGGTCACGCCTGTGTAGGGGGCATGACACGCACGTTGCGTCGAAAAAATTTGTCGGAAATCAGTCAGTCATCGGAAAAGGAGGGGTCACGCCCTATGTCATGCCCGTGATGGGGGGGCGTGATAGTACTGTTGGCATGCTTAGTCGAAATGGCATTTTAATATAGCAGCAGGCTTTGGGAAGAGGGCAACATGCCCCGTGGACACGCCCGGGGAGGGCGTGTTAGGGGGGGCGTGACAGTCATTTTTCTGGTATTTTCCTCTAACTTCTGGATTCCTCTAGAACAGGTGACACGCCCTAGGTCACGCCCGGGGAGGGCATGATAGGGGGGCGTGCCAGGTCAATTTTTAGGAAAGCTGCACAAAGAGAGGAAAAAGTTAGGGGCAATAAAATTAACATAAGAAAAATAAAAATAAAGCTTAAAATACATGATTTGTACATTATAAACAAGAAAAATACGATAATAGTTAAGACTACAAAACATATTATCAAATTCCCCCAAGCTTAAGCTTTGCTTGCCCCCAAGCAACGAAAAAAAATGCATTGAGTTGTTACTAGATCCAAGCAACGCATTATAATTATATCAATTAAATAACAAAATTCTAAGTTTAAATCCAAAACTAAAACTGATTTACTTTTCTTCTTTTCTTAGTTATTAAAAAAAATTTAAAAGACGTGAATCAAAAGAACTTAAATAGGAAAGAAACGTTTGGTTTAGGAATATGATTAGGAGTGGAATTCAAAGATAAATGTGAAGGCTTAAATCACACTAAACAAAAACAAAGAGTTTCAAAAAAATTCATTTAAAATAAAAATACATTTTTTTTCTTTCTTTTTCTTTCTTTTCCTTTTTTTTCTTTTTCTTTTTCATAACAAAGGCTATAAATACTTTTATTTCCATTTTGAGTTGGCCAAACAAAAGAAAACAGCTCTTCTAAGCACTACTTTTTTCAAAAACTTTTCCCAAAAATATCACAAAATATCCTATCATAATCATGAAAATGTTTTATGAAACTCAAAAAGGCTAGTGTGATTAGATAGGTTGGAAATTTTTGCCTTGGTGAAAATGATATGAAAAGAAGAGCTATCAAATGAATTTGGAAAAAGGCTCAAAAGCGGCTAACTAGTGGTGAAAGTTTTTAGGTTGACAGGAAAGCTCAACCAAAAACAAAAACGCCCTAAATCATTTTCACGCTTTTAAATTTATTTAAAACAAAGATTTGAAAAGTTTCAAAAAGCAAGTCCAAGATAATAAAAGAAGATTGATGAAATTATCTTGAAAATAGAAATAATAAGTGACTTGGGTCGTTCACATCTTCTACGCTATTCAAAAGTTGACCTTGCAAAAATTATACAAAAATGAAAAGGAAAATAGTGGATAATGAATTTTTGAGAAAGTAAAGAAAATAAAGAAGGAAAAAACTATAATATAAATGCGAGTTTTAGAAAAATATTTCACCTTAACATGCTACCGTGAATTAGAAACACATCATGACCAATATTTTACTTGTGAAACATAATTAAAAAGGACGATTAGAAATATTATAATTAACTATGTTATTTATAGGAAATTTTGAGTAAAAAAAGACAAAAACTAGGGGTACTATTGAGATACCAAAATGTCTAAACTATTAAAGTAAGACCAAAAAAAGCAAATATATATTTTTTTTAATTTTTGAAATGTTCTCTTTTTTTTTATTCTTGAAAAATTTTCTTTTTTTTTTGGAATTTTAAGATATTCATTTTTTGGGTTTTTTGAAAAAAAATATACACAAAAAGAAAAAATATTTACATAAGAAAAAAGAAGGAGGAAGTCCTCCCCCAAGCTTAAAATGGACATTGTCCTCAATGGCAAAAGAAGGGGATTTGAGAAGGAGAGAAAATTAAAGTACAAAATTGAAACACAGAATTAAAAAACATGTACTTCCCCAGATTTATTTGCTGCTCCTCCAAGCTTCTTCTTTGGACTTCATGATGGATTCAGCGACGTTGGAGCAGGCGATCGCAGAAGATTCAGCTTGTCGGAGCCGTCCGGGGAAAAAATTATTAAATAAAGAAAACATAACAAGATAACTTGGGTTGCCTCCGAAGAGCGCCCTTTGTTTAAAGTATCGTTGAGCTCGACTCATCAAAAATAATATTGTCCAAAAATATTGTTGTCCAGAAATAAAATTGTTTTTAACAAAAAATAAAAGTTCAAAGCTAGAGTTCATGCAGCAGATACTTAATAATGTTTGGACTGACATCATCATCACCGGAGAAATAAAGTTTAAGACGCTGATCATTAACTTTGAAATTACCCTTATCAGGGTGAGAAATTAAAACAGTGCCATAAGGAAAAACTTGTATAACAGAAAAGGGCCCAGACCAACAAGATTTTAATTTTCCAGGAAATAAACGCAATCGAGAATTCTATAGAAGAATTGGGTCGCTCGGCTTAAAGGTTTTCGGATGCAATAAGTGCTTATCGTGCAAACGCTTCGTCCGCTCATTATAAAGTTTGTTATTTTCGTAAGCATAGGAGCGCCACTCGTCGAGTTCATTAAATTGAAATTTTCTAAGGTCACCGACAGAGTGGGGATCAAAGTTTAAAAATCTTAAGTCCCAAAAACCGTGTTGTTCTAATTCTACGAGTAAATGCAACGATTTTCCATAGACCAGCCGATACAGCCCATAGAGCATCGTCTAATTTTGCTGACCAGTCTTTCCTAGAAGTTGAAACAGTCTTTTCTAATATTCTTTTTATTTCTCTATTCACTACTTCGACTTGTCCATTAGTTTGGTGGTGGTAGGCTGTTGAAAGCTTATGTGTAACACCGTATTTAGTAAGGATTTTTGAAAACTGTGAATTACAGAAATGGGAACCCCTGTCACTTACGATGGCTCGCGACATTCTGAATTGAGAAAATAATTTTTTCAAAAAGGTAACTACAACTCGAGAGTCATTCGTAGGAAGAGCTTTGGCTTTGGCCCAACGAGAAACTTAATCAACGGCAACAAAAATATACTTATTTCTGAAGCTAGAAGGAAGAGGGCCAACAAAATCGATTCCCCAAAGGTCGAAAATTTCGCACTCGAGGAAATTATTTTGCGACATTTAATTTTTATATTAAATGTTGCCCTACCGTTGGCAACTATCACACCTACTCACAAAGGCTTGCGTGTCTTTAAAAAGGCTAGTCAAATAAAAACCCGCGCAGAGCACCTTGTGAGCGGTGCGAGCAGCTTGATAGTGCCCACCTGTCGACCTTCATGTAAGTGATTTAAAATATAAACTCCTTCTTCATAAGAAACATATCTCCTTATCACTTGGTCCGCACAGATTCTTAAAAGATGCGGGCCTTCCCAAAAAAAGTTCTTCAGCTCAGAAAAGAATTTCTTCTTTTGCTGAGAGGAGAACTCTTTTGGGAGCACTCGGGCCACTAAATAGTTGGCAAAGTGTGCGAACCAAGGAGAATTAGATGTGTTAATTGAAAGCAGCTTCTCATCGGGAAAATAATCATTAAAAGATTTTTCATTTAATTTTTCTATAAAGGGATTGTCTAATCTGGAGAGATGGTTGGCGGCCAAGTTCTCGGCTTCTCGCTTATCACGGATCTCTAAGTCAAACTCCTGAAGGAGTAAGACCCAGCGAATCACGCGCGGCTTGGCATCCGTTTTGGCAAGAAGATATTTGAGGGCTGAGTGGTCCGTAAAAACAATAATTTTCGAAAGTGTAATATAAGGATGGAATTTATCGAAAGCAGATACTATAACTAGTAGCTCCTTCTCGGTCGTGGTGTAATTTTCCTGTGTAGATGTGAGCATTTTGCTAGTGTAATAGATAAGGTGTAAATTTTTAGATATACGTTGACCTAATACGGCTCCCACCGTGAAACTACTCGCATCGCACATTATCTCAAATGGAAGGTCCCACACCAGAGCTATCATAATTGGTGCGTTAATTAACTTTTCTTTTATTAATTCGAAGGCAAGAAGGCCAAGAGTATTCAAAAATGAATGGGTCATCTTTTTCTAGAAGATGGGTGAGGGGCATGGTGATCTTGGAGAAGTCCTTTATGAAGCGGCGGTAGAAACTAGCATGACCTAAGAAACTTCTTATAGCTTTTATATTTGTAGGTGGCGACAGCTTCTCGATAACTTCTATCTTCGCAATATCTACCTCAATACCTCTCGCAAAAATTTTATGACCCAAAACTAACCTTCCCTCACCATAAAATGGCATTTTTCACAATTTAGGGCAAGGTTAGTCTCTTCGCATCGTTCTAAGAATTTTTCGAGGTTTTCTAAACATCTATCAAAGGAATCGCCGAACACGGAGAAATCTTCCATAAATACCTCCATAATTCTTTCTACGAACTTGTCAAAGATTGTGAACATACATTGCTGGAATGTAGCTGGCGCATTGCACAATCCAAACGGAAATCTTCGGTAGGCGAAGGTGCCGAAGGGACAAGTAAACGTAGTTTTATCTTGGTCCTTGGGAGAGATGGGGATTTGAAAATACCCTGAGAGGCCATTGAGAAAACAATAAAAGCTATGGCCGAATAATCGTTCTAAAATCTGGTCGATAAACAGCAAAGGAAAGTGGTCCTTGCGGGTGGCGTCATTCAACTTCCTATAATCTATACACATACTCCATCCCGTCACCGTCCGTGTCGGGATTAATTCGTTATTTTCATTACTAACTACCATTATCCCTCCCTTCTTTGGTACTACATGATCAGGGCTAACCCACTTACTATCTGATATAGGGTAGATAATTCCTGCGTCTAATAATTTCATAACCTCGCACTTATCTACTTCTTTCATGTTCGGGTTTATATGGTGCTGAGGTTGAACGGAGTTTCGCGAATTATCTTCCATTAAAATTTTATGAGTGCAGAAAGACGAGCTTATGCCCTTGATATTGGAAATCTGCCAAGCAATAGCTCGGCGATGTTTACGTAGTACTAAAAGAAGTTTTTCATTTTGGACATCCGTGAGGTAGGAAGAAATTATAACTTGCAGCTTGGAGTTCTTTTCTAAGAAGGCGTACTTGAGATGTTCAAGAAGTTCTTTAAGTTCTAGGGTACGGGGTTCTTCATAAGAGGTTTGAGAAATTCTTTCTTTTTCAAATACTATATCTTCGTAGATTTTTTTAGACGGAAAATTAAAAGGGGTGGAGCTGGTGGCCAAGGCGGCTTCTTACAGCAAATCAGTTGAAGAGTAGAAGAGAAACAAAAATCGGAAAATTCTTTTTCAAAATAAGATAAAAGATAAGAGGATTCTACACTTTCTTCACATAGTTGTAGCGATTCAGTTGGAAGAGAAGAGGAGGAAAAAAAGCAGAATTTTATTTCAAAATTAGAGAGGCAATAGGAGGATTCATCACTCACGACATCTACGAAAAAGCAGGAGTCATCATTTGCTAAGGTGTTTTTCATCGAAGGTGTAATAAAGAAAGTGACTTCATCGTCTCCTACTCAAAGGAAGAGCTTACCATTTCTTACGTCAATGATAGATCGGTAGGTGGCAAGGAAGGGTTGGCCAAGGATCAATGGAACCTCTACGTCTTCTTCGATGTCCAAAATGACAAAGACCACCGGGAAGATGAACTTGACGACTTTTCCTAGAACATCATCCACTATTCCTAACGGGTACTTAACGGATCTGTCGGCGAGCTGGATGCTCATGCGTGTGGGGGTGAGGCTACCAATTCCTATCATTTTAAACAACGAGAGGGGAATCAATTTAATACTCGCACCTAAGTCGGCTAATGTGTTCTTGACAAAAGATTACCAAAGATACACGGAATAGAAAAACTACCCGGGTAGCTTATTTTCTTTGGTAAGCCATTTGTCAAAACCACAGAGCACTCGACATTTAACATAACGTGCGAAAGGTTCTCAAACTTTTTCTTGTTGTTAAGGAGGTCCTTAAGGTACTTGGCTTACTTCGACATCTTGGAAATCGCTTCATGGAAGGGCAGATTTATGTTGATTTTCTTAAACATCTCTAAGAAACGGGAGTACTGATTGTCCTGACGTTGTTTATTAAGTTCGGAAGGGTAAGGAAGATTTTGATTTTTTTTAAAGATGAGTGGTGGAGTGAGATCTTTTTCTAAAATGGGGGTGATAACTTCTTCAACAGAGGGTGGAATTTTTAAAATGGGGGCGGAGCTTTGATTTTTTAAAGCGGAGGCGGAGCATGCCTCAGGCTCTTCACAAACCATACAGGGAACTTGCCTCCCACTCCGAAGAGTTATAGCTTTCGCTTGCTCTCTCGGGTTGGGCCCGGTATTGGAAGGAAGAGACCCTGCGAGTCGCTTAGAAAAAATTTTAGCGAGTTGTCCTACTTGATTTTCAAGACTTTTAATGCTTCCAGTTAAGGTTCTTATCGTAGCGTCATTTATAGCGATATATTTGGAAAGTAACTCCTCCAAGCTTGGAGGTTTTGGATAATTTTGAAGTGGTGGTGGTGGTGCAGAAAAATCATTTTGTGGTGGCGGGCGCATCGCGTTCGATGGATTACTCCATGAAAAATTCGGGTGATTTCTTAAAGAAGGATTATAACTATTCGGAAAATTAAAACCAGGAGGATGAAAATTCGGAGCATAAAAATTATTAAAAGCATTTCTAGGCATATTGTTAACAAAATCTAATTTTTCGGGGGAAGGAGTTGCAGATTCCTATACGTGAGGGGAGTAGGTAGCAGTTATCTCTGTTATCTTTTTGCTTAATATTTCAACTTGTAGAGCGAGATGGGAGACGTTGTCCACTTCAAAGATACCTGCAGGCTTGTTTGGGCGGGACCTAGGCACATTCCAATGAAAAGTGTTCATGGCCATGTCCTTGAAAAGATCAAGAGATTCTTCCGAGGTCTTATGATTTAAAGTACCGCCAGAAGCTGCGTCTATCATTTGCTTTGTATTTTGATTTAGACCGTTATAGAACGTCTGCACTTGTAACCATACAGGCAGCGCATGATGTTGGCATCGTCTTAATAATTCTTTAAATCTTTCCCGGGTTTCGTATAAGGTTTCTGAGTCTATTTGTCCAAAAGCGGAAATGTTGTTCCTAAGTTTTGCAGTTTTAGCTGGCGGAAAATACTTCGCCAAAAATTTTTCAGTTAATTCATTCCAGGTGGTTATGCTATTTTTAGGTAGAATGTTCAGCCACTGCTTAGCCTTAGTTCTTAAAGAAAAGGGGAAGAGTCTTAGCCTGATTGCATCATTTGTGACACCATTTATCTTGAAGGTGTAACAAATTTCGAGAAAACTTGTTATATGTGCGTTCGGATCTTCATCTCGAAGTCCATCAAATTGCACATACAGCTGCACCATTTGAATTATTCTAGACTTTAATTCGAAGTTATTATTTGTTATAGCAGGGCAGACTATGCTTGATTATGTTCCCTTAAGATTCAGTCGTGCATAATAGGACATCGTCCTTTGCAAGGCTTCATCTACGTTGGGTTCTTCCATTCTTAGAGTAGAGAATGACTCGGAGTCCTAAACCGGCACTTGGATAGTAGGACCTTAAAATCGCAATCTTCTCCGAAGAGTACGCTCAATTTAGTGGTCCAAATCAAAAATAACCGACGGACTCCCGCGGGTCTTGCACTAAAAGAAGAGAAGAGAAGAAAGAGAAATAAAATAAACTACAATGAAAAGTTAGATTTTTTTTTTGAAATAGATTTTTTTTTTGAAAAAGATTTTTTTTTAGATTAACTCCCAAACTTCCCAAGGACTACCCGGTGATGGGTTCGCAAGGTATTAGACAATATAGCGACACTTAAAGCTGCTTTTCCCTTTTCGAGAGAATTAGGTGGCGTAAGAAAATTGTGAAGTTGGTTACTATTAGGAGTGGTAAAAAAATAATTTGTTTTGATTTTAAATATTTTAAAGAAAGAAGATGAGAAAGAAAAGAGATAAAATTAATAGGTTTGTGTTTTCAATATATCAATGAAAGATGCTCCTTGGCAATGGCACCAAAAACTTGGTGGTCGCTAAGCTTCGAAGAAAATAAAAGCAACCGAACTAGCAATCCAATGAGGCAAGCATACCTATCAAACTGCAGCTAGGGGACACAAGTGTCGTACTGAAATCCGGGAACTGTTGAGTACACTTACTCACATGAAGGCTATTATTTTATCGACGGAAAAACTAGGGTTTGAGAAACTAATTGAAATTAAGGAAATAATACTATGCTAGAAAGATAACTACTACTGTTAATTAAAGGCCAATAAGAAGCGATTACAACGAAGGGCTGAAAATATGAAATGGAAATGCACTCGATCAAGAATCACCTCGGCTAAAGTCGCCTAAGAAATGCGATAAAAACCTATACTTAATAGGGTAAAGGTCCTTGACCTTGGAGGTTCCTAAAGCTTGAATACGCTTCTCTCAAAGTCATGCCCAACTGAGTTTAGGAAGGTCCGACCGACTCTCGTCGAAATCGGAGGCCTAAAGCTCGCTTTACGCGGTGAACCCCACTATTGGATTTTACTCCAATCTGGGAGATTCTGATGTCTGCCTCTCTGGAAAGGTGTGTATAACTCCCTTTACTCTTGAATGCTCAACTCATTCTATTGGCCACTCGGCTAGCCTAGTATGAAAGCAAAGGTGGAGAGTACATATCGATAATATACCTCCATCCCATGAAAAATCAAGAGTAATTCAAGGCCTAAAACAAAAAATCAAAAGGTAAATTAAAACATCATAACTTAATCGCTCGAACCTCAGATCATCAAGATCGAGTACAAGGAGGATTAGTTAATCATAATGGAGTGGAGGAGGAGGATGAGTAGTAAAGCATTAATAACACAATGTAATAAAGAGCACTTATATTAATAAAGAGAGAGAGCTACACTTGAAAAAGGAAATTACAATTGCATGAAATTGAAAACCTATTCCAGCCCTACATTAAGCAACTAGTGCAAGAGCAAAGATTACAACAAAAGCTATTATAAAGTCTAAAACTACACTAGGGTTAAGGGAAAACATAAAATAAAGAAGAGAGAGAGGGAAGAACATGAAAAAGACCAAGAAAAAAGGGACATCACCTCCCCTCTCATCCCAAGCTTGCTGAAATGGAAGGGGGGGGGTCTGAATTTATAGGAAAAGCTAATGGGTTAGTCACGCCCTTCAACAGGCCCTAGGGGGCGTGTCAGGGGCCGTGACATGTACGGGGTTGACCTCGGGCCCTAGATTCTTGCGGGAAGGATGATTGTTTCTGTACATCGGTGGACACGCCCTGGTTCACGCCCGTGTAGGGGGGGGGGGTGACACGCACATCGTGTCGAAATAATTGGTTGGAAATCCGTCAGTCATCGGAAAAGGAGGGGTCATGCCCTATGTCATGCCCGTGATGGGGGGCGTGATAGTACTATTGGCATGCTGAGTCAAAATGGCATTTAATGCGGCGGCATTCTTCGGCCAGAGGGCGACATGACCCGTGTCACGCCCGGGGACACGCCCGGGGAGGGCGTGTCAGGGGGGGCGTGATAGTTGTTTTTTCTAGTACTTTACTCTGAGTTCTGGATTCCTCTAGAACAGGTGACAGGCCCTAGGTCACGCCTGGGGAGGGCGTGATAGGGGTCGTGTCAAGTCAATTTTCACCAATTTTTCAGGAAACTTGCACAAAGAGAGAAAAAGTTAGGGGCAATAAAATTAACATAATAATGATAAAATAAAGCTTAAAATACAAGATTTGTACATTATAAACTAGAAAAATACGATAATAGTTAAGACTACAAAACGTATTATCAAGTCTCGCCATGCCGGACTGGAAAGTGCAGACCCCAAGTGGTGAGAACTGACCCATGGCACAGACGGTTTTCACAGAATGCAGGGTTTTCGGTGATATTTATAGCACTGATAGCATTTATAACAGTTACGGACTCGGCGGTAAAGGAAACATTTTCGAAATTTTCTGAAACTTGAAAATGTGCGGGGATTATGTTAGCCCTGGAATCCGCAACATGTTCAGCATGACAGATCCTTCTCCCCTTCTGGCAGACTCAATTTCCTCAGTCCTCTCAGGTCATTAGGAACATACAGATCAAAGGTTCCCCCTGCGGCGGACACCAGTTCCCAGTCCGCCCAGGTCCACGAGCCGGATTTCTAATGCTCCTCCTTCAGTGATGGACGCAATTGTCCAGTCCACCCAATTCGTCCAGCCTCAGTTGATCAGCTTCCAGATCGTCAGCCAGCTCTCCAGGCGAACTCAAGTGTCAGTCCGCACAGGTCGCGGACCCTCAGCCAGGATCGCGCCCTGCAGCCATACGGAAGCTCCAGCCCGCGAGCCTAGTCCCCCCCATTTGCACGGACTACTTGTCTTTTCTTTTTTGATTCCCGTCACCGCTGCCCAGTTCTCTTGTACTCCGGGCACCCGGTTATTTTAGCACTGCCCGTTTGGCCAGGCCCCCGAACCTATAAATATGGTGAAGCGGTGCACCCAACGCACGCTGACTCGAGCCTTAGAGCCTACTTGTTGAAGGTTGCGGACTCGAATCTCAGGCTTTGCGGACTTCCGCTTGCTCTGCTCTTATTCTTTCCCCTTGTTCAACTTGTGACCAACCCTGTAATCAAACTCATTCTTATCAAAGAAAAGCCCGTCGCAAGAGAGGCATTCAGACCGCGGCGGGCGAAGTATGGTGTTGTCGTGGCTCACGGCTCTGCTACTCTTTTTCTCTCATCCGCTCAGTAGATTGTTGCTTGTAGTTTGACTTTTCCCCTCCTTTCCCTAGTGCTTGAACCATTAGCTGGTGGTGCTCGACTCTCTTTCGCTTTTCGTGCATGAACAACAAGGACCAACCTACATGCATGAACTTGAACATACAACAAATACAACTATGTATATACCATTATCTTGTTTGAATTCTCCAAATCTGGGACATTGTGAGCAGTGGACCAAACAATCTCATCCTATTTGAAAAAGTCAAAAACCTCAAACAACATTTTGAGTCAATGATATACACTAACATATGCAGCAATACAACATTAAATTTGAACACTTATAACAAGAGAACACGAGTATCAAGTTATAGGTTACCATACTTTTCTTGCCTATAGGGTGATCATCATCACTACCTGCTCCCCCAATTTTGCTGCTTCCTAGCCTTGATCATTTCCTTCTCCTCCCTTTTTTGACTTCTGTAAATAGTCAAGGAGGTGCTGGCCTCTGATTATCTTCTCCCCCTTTTTGAGTTAAGATAATCAACTGTTGCAGCAGCTTGCTTCTTCTTCACAGGAAGCTGAATCCATCCCTATAAGTGCTAGACTTGCTCCCCCTCAACTGGAGCATCTTATATTATCCTTTTTGTTAAACACAATAGTCTATTCCAGTATGGATAACACTTGAACCACTTGAAGATCTTCATACCACTAAAGGTATTTTCCACCTGCAAGAAGTAGCACAACCTACAACAAAAACAATAAAAGGAGCAACTCAAGCTATACCAAGTTAAACATACCCAACTCAAACTTGAAGGTGTTGAACTTTGCTTCATCTAGTGGCTTAGGAAAGATGTCAGCCACTGGCTTGTCTGTAGGGACAAACTCATGACCTATATCTTCACATTCCACATGCTACCTAATGAAATAATACCTTATCTCAATGTTCTTAGTCCTGCTATGAGAGACAGGATTCCTAACAATTGAGATTGCACTAATAGAATCACAGTACAAAGAAGTTCTACTTATCCGGAGGTTATAGTCCTGGAGCTAATGCTGTGTTGATGTACAAAAACTGAAAGGGAGTCGAGCACCACAAGCTAACGGTTCAAGCACAGGGGAAAGGAGGGGAAAAGGAAAACTGCAAACAACATTCTAGTGAACGAACGAGAAAAAATAGCAGCAGAGCCGTGAGCCACAACAATACCAGACTTTGCCCGTCACAGCCTGAATGCCTCTCTTACGACGGGCTTTTCTTTGATTAGAATGAGTTTGATTACAGGGTTGGTCACAAGTTGAACAAGGGGAAAGAACAAGAGCAGAGCAGGCTGGAGTCCGTAAAGCCCGAGATTCGAGTCTGCAGCCTTCAACAAGTATGCTCCAAGGTTCGAGTCAGCATGCGTTGGCTGCACCACTTCCCACTATTTATTGGTTTGGGGGCCTGCCCAAACGGGCAGTGGTAAAATAACCGGCTACCCGGGGTACAGGAGAACCGGGCAGCGGTGATGGGAATCAAAAAAGAAAAGACAAGCAGTCTGCGCAAGAGGGGCGGACTCGGCTCGCGGGCTAGAGCTTCCGTCTGGATGCAGGGCGCGAGCCTGCCTGACGGTCCGCGACCTGTGCAGACTGATGCTTGAGTCCTCTTGGAGAGATGGAGAACGATCTGGAAGCTGATCAATTGAGGTTGGATGAACTGGGCGGACTAGACAATCAAGTCCGCCGCTGAAGGAGGAGTATTGGAAATCCGACCTGGGCGGACTTGCAACTGGAGTATGCCGCTGGGGCAGCTTTGGATCTTTATGATACTGACGACCTGAGCGGAATAATGAAATTGAGTCCGCTAGAATAGGAGAGGGATCTGTTCTGCTGAACATGTTGCGGATTCTGTGGTTAACATAATCCCGCACATTTTCAAGTTTCAGAAAATTTCGAAAATGTTTCCTTGACCGCCGAGTCCGCCACTATCATAAATGCTGTCAGTGCTATAAATACTGCTGGAAACCCTACATTCTGTCAAAACTGTCTGCGCCACGGGTCAGTTATCACCACTTGCAGTCTTCACGTTTTAGTCCGGCATAGCGAGACACGGATCTTTCTTTGTCAATCTCACCTCTAGGACAGAGAAGCCCAAGGCGAACACCAGGACTAAGAAAGTAATCCATCAAAGCATGACGCCTGTCCGCCACATGGGGGAGAGTTCATGACCGAGATAGGAGAGGACTTACACAGTCCGCAACACTGAACATGAGAAATCTACAACTACCTCTGCTGCTCAAAATTTATCAGCCAAAAGCGCGGATAGAATATCGAATCCGCCATTAGTTTCTGACCAGAATCCTGCGAGCTCTGGGGGGTATTGAATTACTCCCTTCTACCTCAGGAACTGTCATGCCGCGGATAGAACTGAATAAGGATTTTTCATCACCAAAAGCCCGACAGCTGAATACTTAGGAGAAGCGGCCTGCTGATGAACAAGTAGAGAAACAAGCAGAAGAGATAGCTGAGGAACGAGCTGAAAAGCAAGCGAAAAAACCAGCTAAAGAACAAACTAAAAAAAAGCCGAGGCACCAGTGTACTCAATGGCTCTGGTTTTTATTGACCCGATCAAAGTCCGCGAGAGTCTGGCAGACACGCAATAGGTCGTCATCGACTTGGAGAAAAATACACCTGAGAAGAAAAAGTGGAAAAGGGACAAGTACTCAGTTGTCGAACGGGTGGAGAAAAAGCTGCGAGCTCAAAAGGAGAAGAACATTTCTGTGCGGACTGGCACTGCGAGCTTGCAGCACAAGCCGTAAGAAAAAGAGTTTCCCGATGCTGGCTTAGTCACTTCGGACGCTCCAATCCAAGGAGGCGATTCTTAATCAACGGTCAGTTTGTCCACTACCGAAATACTCGACAACATTGATAACGAGCAGCTCGCTGATATAAATCAATCTCTGCTGGTGGTATTGCAGTCCGATGTTGAGATAGTGGGGGAAAAAATTGTTGATCCCCCCTCCTCGCTTGCGGATGAAGAAAGAGAGAATACGACGAAGGAGCAACTCGCCATCATGAAGGCCAAGGTCAAGGCGGTCTCAAAAAAGCTAGATGCGGATAAACTAGCTAAGGACTTACGGACTGCGGCTGAGTTAATGCGGTCAAGTAAACTGCAACCGGCACCCAGAAGATTTCAGAGTTGGTAGCTTTATAAATCGCCTCCCCGGAAATCGCGGCCAAAAAAGATTATTACGGAGACTGATGACATAGTCACTTCGAGTAGATCAATGGCCGAGATAAGAGCAAAAGTTAATCGTGAATGGAAGCAACGCCTAAGTGCTTTTGACCCGCAGCGCATGAGACAGCCTGTCGTGGATAGTCCCCAGATCGCTGCAATGATTACAAAAAGTGAATTAATTTTTACATTTTGATTCCGTCATAACCTGGGTATTAAGGTAAATGTTGTTTTCTTTGTTGTAGTGCAGAAGTCGCCACCCGGCACTATTGAGGCTGGCGAGATTGTGCCATCGCCCGATGTAGATTCACGGGTGCGAATTGGGACGGTTTCTCTTGGCGAGTCCGCATAAGGCGAGCAGTCCGGCCTTGACAAATATGCACTGTTAGAAAGGAAGCATGAAGAAAAGCTGAATGAAATACAAGTAGAGCTAAGAATGCAGATAGAGGGAGAAAAAGCTCTGGAGAATCAGGTCGCCAAAATCTCAGTGGAGATGGAGGAATTGAAGAAAGAGAAGCAGCGGTTAAGTGAGGTTGCCCGCCACTATAGAGGAAGGTACTTGGCCCTAGTGTATGAAGGAAAAAAGAAGCAAGTTGCTGAGGTCACCGTAGTGAGGCTGCAAACACTGGTTTAGCCAGCTTCTACAGAGGCTTCAGTCCCAGCGGCAAGTGGGCAGCCGGTGGCGGACGAGCCGAGGCCGGCAGGCGAGCCCGTAGTTCTGGTTAGCCAAATCAACAGGGACACTGCCCATATGCATCATACCTTCAACTCCATGCACCATATCTTCCAGCAGCTATACAGAGAGATACTAAGAGGGAGCGACCAGGAGGCCCATCCTGGTATGTATAGGGAGGAGCGGCCTGCTCAACCTGACCGTAGAGGTCGCTGAGTCCTCTAATAAACAAACGTTTGATTTGATTTGTTGTATGTTGTATAATTTGGTGTGCTCTTTGAACATTGCTTGTTTGTTTCACTTGTACTGAGATGCGAATTCTTATTTGTTTTGTATGATATTGCATTGCGATTTGAATAATGCTGCGATCTGCGTGATGAAAAATTTTCTATAGGTTGATGTTGAATGCGATACATGCAGACTATCTATGTGTCCGCACATTTGTTTGTGAATTAAGAATATTGATAATTACGAGCAGGGTGTAATGCCTCTGAGTCCGCAATCACTTGTAGATTTTCCTCTGAATTTGTAGGAAACCTGAAACGAAGCGAGCTTGGCAGACTGCTTCCGAGTCCGCAATCACTTGTAGATTTTGCTCTGAATTTGAAGGAAACCTGAAACGAAGCGAGCTGGGCGGACTGCTTCTAAGTCCGCAATTACTGTCCGGTCTGCCCGGACTGAATGATTGATCTCTGCGGACTTGCTGAAGAAGGTGTCAGACTAGTTTTCCTATAAATAGAGCCCCAGTCTTCATTCTGTATAGGAAATGCGCTCGAAGTAGAAGTCCCTGCGGTCTGTGAAAATTGCATCCAAACATACTTATGTTGCGTTCGCTTTCCACTCTGCCGACCATAAGAAATGTAGACTGATGGAAGCCGACTTGGACGCCTTTGTGGAGAATCATATGGCGAGCTCGCCAGTGCTTGCTCGCTTACATGAAGATCAGGAGCGGATAAATTTTTCCACTACAACGCAGGTCGCTGTGCCCATCGATCACTTCGACTATGGATTCAAGTTTCCTTTGCTATGGGATCTCGCGAAGATCTTCGAGCATTACGGGATGGTACTTGGGCAGCTCACGCCAAATACTATAGCTGCGATCTACAGCTTATTATCATACCTACGGTCGGAAAAGATCGAATTTTCTTTGAATGTATTTAGGAAAATTTTCTTTGTCCGCTCAATAATACCTTCCGGAGGGCGCGAATATAAAGGCATCATCTACTTCTATTGCCGAGGGATGAATGTCATGGGCTTAACAAAGAAGATCCATAACTAGACCTCGAGGTACCTCAAGGTACCTCATCTCTTAGGTACCTCATCTCACACGTATCCACAGGTGCGCGCGGATTCTGCCTTCAAAAGAACAAAGCTGAATGCGGTGGAGGCCGCCATCGTTGAGTTCTTGGCTGGTGCAAGGCTCGACATCAACCACTACATCCTGCTACTGCCCAGCCTCGATGCCATAGACCGCCAAGAGAGTAAGTCCTATGACCTGGCTTTGTATCCACGGCGATCTGGAGCTTATCCGCTGCGACCTACAGTGTACTAATTTAGTTTCTCTCTTTTTTTTTGCAGCGACCTTGGCGGTGCCTGCTAATACACCCCAGACGCCAGGCGGGCTGACACCTACTAAAGGAGAAAAGAAGAAAGAAGTTGCAAGGAAAAGGAAGGAGGAAGGGGATCCCGCTGCGGACAACTCTTCCTCCGATAGCTTCGATATGGCGGGCTTCGGGAGAACCAGAAGGATCTGAGGGGAAACCCGATGATCCACTAGCATGGAAAGAATAAGTATGTCTGCCTTTCAACTACTCTTCCCTCCTGGAAGTGTCCATGCACCTCCCTCCATGCCCATGTGGCAATCTCCACGCTCTACGGGAAGCATAACTGGCGTGACCTGAAGAGCATGGCCACTGCCAACCTCCCCCTACTCGCTGCTCAAGCCAGTGTGAGCAGCGCCGTCACCAACCACTTTATGTGTCGCATGACCCGGGAAAACAAGCTATTAACGGACAGGAATAAGAGGATAGGGAAAAGGATCAATCAGCATAAGGAGAATGAAGTTGTAAGTATCGGTAATCGCCACAGTCTTTGTTACTTATCCGCGGCGAACTAACTCATTTCTTCTTCTTACAGACCGTGTATGAAGTCACCAACCATTGCTTCCAAAATGCTATGTTTCCTTTTATGAAGGAAACCGTTGAGGTCGCTATTGAGTGCCTCATCAATGATGGCTTCACGAAGGAGGGAGTGGATACGCTCCATTTCTTGCAGCTATTTCCTGAGATGAAGGATAAGGTTGCCGAGTTTGAGCGGGATGCGAAGGGAAAGGCTGTCGCTGATGAGGAGGATGAAGAAGAAGAAGGAGGAGGTGAAGCCGAGATCATAGTGGGTGACTCTGGTTCAAGCCTGCATGGTAGGGATCAGTCCGGCGAGTCTAACGTGTCCACTTCTGGCTCTGCTGAAGAGAGCTCGCCCAGTGAGTCCGCAGTCAACAACAGCTCAGATAGCAGCAGCGGAAGTGGCTCGGAGGGCTACTCCCCTGAAATCGATATTGATGGTCTAAACTCTGACGAACCTGTAGAGAAAAAACAGAAGAGGAGTGATACATAACTATTTTTGTTGTTATTTTTGTAAAGGCGGCGGACTTAAGATTGGAGTCCGCTAAACACTTGAAAGTTGTAACTTGATTTATGAAGTACAAAGGGATATTTTGGGATCAACATGTGTCTTCTACAATGCTCTGCTTTTTTCTTGTTTAAATGTAATCTATAGTTAAAGGGAGAACTCCATATATCTGTCCGCGCAATGTAGATATTATCCGCACCATATAACCTTTCAACTCGTCAATTAAGAAACCATATCAATTAGTTTAACTAAAGCTCGCCGCAATATGAATAAGATTAATGTTATCTAATTGCTTGCAAAAATAATAAACCATTAAGCGGACACTGACGAGTTCCAATAGCAGTCCGCCATTTCCTTTGCCAAAATTGAATAAACCTTTGCAAGCTTAAGAGAGCTTTGACAATAAAAGTTGCGGTCTTAGGATAGTTGCTAGACTGTGAATTGAAAGAAAAGGTAAACCTGACCAAGTATGCGGACTGTGCGGATATTAAATCACAGTATGTTCTTAACTGTAAATAGAAATGACCCATAGTTCGTGACCACGCGGGCAGGTGCGACTGGAGCGACATTGCTATTCTCGCATGGACATGAAAACAATAAGGTCAACCCAAATGAATCCAGCGGACTGGGCCGATTAGAAAACCAGAGTCCTCACATAATAAAAGAGAAATGATCTATTGTTTGTGACCAAGTTGGCAGGTGCGGCCTGAGCGGCATTGCTTTCCATACTGGGCTTCAAACGATTAAGATCAACCCAAGGAAAACCAGCGGACTGGGCGGATTAGAAAACAAGAGTCCACCCAAAATCAAATTCCTGTGAAGAATGAGTTGCAGACTTGTGACCAAGTGGGCAGGTGTAACGCCCCTAGTTTATCTGTGTTTTTTTTTATCGTTGTTTGGCGTCATGATGTCGCGTTTATGGCCTTTTGCCATTTTTAGAGCGTGGTCTTAGTTCTTTAGGTTCCTTGAGTGTCCTATTTGTACCCTGTTTGCAAGATTCCCCAGCTAGCCGGAGTCAGTTTTGTTGGCTCGGCTGAGCCTCTCAGGGAATGCTTGTACTTTGGCCTCGGAGGTGTTAGACCGAGTGTTTGATCGTCGGATGTTATTTTCGACTTCGCCGTTGTTTTCGTTGCTTGGGTGTTTAGCTACGGTGCGAGTTTTGTCGAAATCCGAGATGATTTGTTTTTGCGTCATTTCGACGTTTGCTTGTTAGCTAGTAGTAGTTGTTTTTGTTGTGCATGGCCTTGAGTGGTCGAGCTTGGTAGGGCTGGTGCCCCGTTTTTAGGCTAAGTTTTTAGCTGTTTTCATTTCATGTATATATATACATATATTTTTAGATAACTAGCTGATAGTTTATGCTGTACAGAAATATGTATATAATGAAGAACTTGGTTGCATCTATTATATTAGTATTGAAGCTAATGATTTTGCTGTATTGTAATAGTTATATATTTATAAGCTTGGTTGGCTAAGTCGGTTCAGCTAGTGGCCGATTGTTTGCTTATGCTTATTATTTTATTATCTATAGGATGAGTTAGTGGGAGGATATATATTTAGGACCAGCTGCTTCTTCCCCACGTTTCCAAATTTCCCGAGCTGCTACTAGCTTCCAGTGGGTTGAACGGGAGGCAGAGGCGCTGGAGCTTTGGCCGGCGATTGCTGGAGGATTTAAGCTCGGTTTCCTCGTGTGTTTGCAGATTTGGCTTGCTCTCATCTATATCGTTCTTCCTATGTAAGTTATGCTTGTCCTTGGGCTGTTTCTAGGAGTTAGGGTTTTCGGGTTCTCTTCTTCTTCTCTAAAAGCTCTGTTTTTGAACAGTAGGTGGCCGATTTTTCCGCCAAAGCTAGATTTCATGTTATAGCTACTGCATCTTCGCAATGAGTCAAGTGGCTCCTTGCCCTTGTCAATTTGACCCCTTTTTACTTTGTTAATTTGCTGTAATTAGCTCTATTTTTGCTTCTAGGAGCTAGTGCAGCAGTGTTTCTTTACTTCAGCCATGTCCGGTTCTGGTTGTCTAAGAATTTTGCTAATCTCTCCCTCTTTATTCTCAGTTTGGTGTCCATTTTGTAGCTGGAGGTAGGGTATGGTTGTATTTAGTTGTAGTATAAGTTAAATGGCTGTTATGGCCGGGTAGAAAGGGGAGAGAGAGTTGAAATTAAATTTCCAACTCTCTGTTTCCAAGCGTTGAGTGAGCTTCGGCAGAGGTTTTAGCTTTTAAAATTAAAATTTATTCTAAGTCAAAAGCGTTGAGTGAGTGGACCTCGCTCAACGCCTTGCTGTTAGGCTTTTTGGCTTTGAGTGTGGTGAACTCACTCAACGCCAAAGTTAGTTTCTGCGGCTAAGTAGAAAAGCGTTGACAGCTTTCAGTGAGTCGAGCTCACTCAACGCCGTCATCAAGTGAAAGTTTTGCGGCTAAGTCATTTGGTATTGAGTGAGTAGAGCTCACCCAACACCGCGTCGAGTGTACTCGACGCCGTCCCTGGACATTGTTTGGCATTGAGTGAGTGAAGCTCACTCAACACCGCATCAGGTTTGGAATTGAGTGAGTGGAGCTCACTCAACGCCGCGTCGAGTGGACTCGACGCCATCCCTGGCCAGTGTTTGGCGTTGAGTGAGTGAAGCTCACTTAATGTCGCGTCAGGTTTGTCATTGAGTGAGTGGAGCTCACTCAACGTCGCGTCGAGTGGACTCGACGCAATCTATGGCAAGTGTTTGGCGATGAGTGAGTGAAGCTCACTCAATGCCGCGTCAGGTTTGGCGTTGAGTGAGTGTAGCTCACTCAACGCTGCATCGAGTGGACTCGAAACTTTTTCCTTATGTTGGTGTGTTTTCTTAGGATTGTTAGTGTGGCTTTTCCCTAGGGGGTGTTGGGTGTTCTGCTAGTTTTTATTGGATGCCGGCTCGTGGATTATGGCAGGTGGTGTGGCTTTGTGGGCTCTATAAGGGGTGAATTGTGTGTGTTGAGCTGTGGCCACCACCACCTAAGCAGTGTTGGGCTGGTATGGTTAGGTGTGTGGACCCTGTAGCTTCCACCGGTTGTTTTCACCCTGGAGTGTTTTTGGGTCAGGTTGTTGGTGAGGGCTGTGCCGCCCACTCCGACCCAAGGTTTTCACCACGGCCAATAATTCACAATGATTAGGACTATTAGTTCCTTTCCTTTCTTATGGCTATTTCTGTTGGTATAAATATGTCTTATTACTGCTGTAGGTTCTTTTCTTTTGCAGAGCATGCTGCTATTGTACTCACACTTGGTTTGGTTTTTTTTTTTTTTTTTGCTCTTTAGACAGTGTTCTTTTCTTACTTTCATGCCTTTTCTTCTACTGATAGAATTTTGTTGCCGGGTTGGTAAACCCTTCTTTATTTATTCATGAATCTAATACTTAACTTCTTTTGATTTTATTCTTGCTGAGGTGTTCCTTCTTTGAATGCCTCAGGTTCAGAGCAGTAGCCAGTTGAGCGGCTAGTTTTCTTGTGGAGCTTTCTTGTGGCCTCCAGGTTAGCTGGGATTTCTGTTCCTTATCCTTGTGAGGTAGTTTTCGTCTTTCTGTATAAAAATGCATGCTCACCAGTGGGTTCGTGTCAGGTTATTGACGCCCACTGATGGCTTACTTGTGATGCTGGGTATGAACTGAAACTGCTTTTTTTGCCTATTTGGAGGTTGTTCACTTGCTTTCTGGGAATGATTAATGCTAGGTTGTATGTTAGGTATTTTAAACCCTAAAAGCATTACTATATGTACCTCATGCACGTCATGTTTATAAACTAAAGCACTACTTTCCCAAGTAACGTAAAGGCTATTTTGATACTATATTAAATTTAGAGTCGTGCATACCATGAGTCGTCCCTTGGGGACACTTATGCTCATTTAGAATATCAACTTAACAAAAGTATTTTCCTCTGCGTATAAATATATTGTTAATTGTGTACTAGCTTATCCACTGTGTCGAAGGATACGACCATCAAAATTAACTAGTTTTCTTCCATATTAAATTATGTTTTTTCTTCAAAGATAGGGAGTCTGGAGTTTTTCCTAAACGTGTGCAGTTATCCCTTGCATGACGTGACATCATGACATGTATTTTCTCTTGCTCAAACATGATTTAATTGTTGAGAAAATGCGGGTTGTGACAGTTGGTATCATAGGGAGGTTGCTTGACAATTGGCCGGGAAACCTTTCTCTTGTCAGCATTAGTGGTTTAGCGTCATATCACACACACACCGATATGTCATCACTACGTCTTGGCTGAAGCATGAACACTACACTCATAAGCATGAATAGAAGTATACGGGACGTATTATGTACTATGGGATGCATAATATGTGTTTGTATATGGATCCACCATAGGTGGAAACAAGTGAGTGTTATGTAGTATGGGATGCATAACCTCAGCACATGAATGCCCATTAGCATGTTTCCTTTTTTTCGTTGCATGCAATGTTATGTAGTATGGGGTGCATAACATTATCATTCGTACGATCGCTCATGACATGCATTAAGGCCCTTTTTTAGAATGCATAGCACAACATGCATAGCATAACATTGCATAAGCATAATGTGGCAAGCTAAAGATTTGCATGATGACATATGTACACACATGGTTTTGAGTCAAAAGAAATGCAAATTCATGTTTTCATGGTCTAAGCACATGAGTTAGTATGATGGTGGTGAACCATACTAGGTTATGCATAACATCATTCTTGTAAAAATCCCAGAGCAAGTTAGTAGTTAAAGTTCATATTTAAGTATGTTTGTCTGTACCGGGTAGTTTTGTTCTAGCAGTTGGGCTAGGTTTTGATTAGTGCTAATATGATTATAGGATGGCAAGGCATCCTTCGATGAGACTTACTCCACAATCTGAGGTTGAGTATTCAGGAGCACAAAGCGAGGCGTTGATTGAAAGCCTGCGGTAGAGTAATGAAGCCTTGTTTAGGCAGGTGGTGGGTATGCAGACTAAGATCCAGAGTCTATTAGAAGTTGTGGGAGGACAGCCTCCGAGAGTGTCGGACCCTGCTGTGGGCGTAGATGTTCCTGTTCCTCCCGCTCCCCTGGTACCTCCTACTGCGTTGCCCCCGAAGAATATGTTTTTATCGCACTTCCAGTGGTTGGGACCTCCTACTTATGATGGGAAGGAAGACTTTATGGTTTTTGACGATTGGCTTATAGCCATCGAGGAGATGTTCTCCTATTCTGGAGTTACCCCTGATCAAAGGGTGGTGATCGCCGCCTATCAGCTAAAGGGATTGGCGAAGAGTTGGTGGCTGAGAGAGAAGGAGAGCTTGAAAGAGGGATGCTCTTGGGAGACCTTCAAGGGACTGTTGCTAAGTAAGTTTCTGCCTTCATTCGAGCGCGATCGCCTGATGAATTATTTCCTACATTTGAAGCAGAGGCAGCTCACAGTGAGTGAGTATGAGATCGAGTTCAGCAAACTGAGTCATTTTCCACCGGCATGGAAAGCTCTGAGGTGGATCGAGTTAAGCATTTTCTTGGTGGCCTAAGAAGTGATGTCCAACAGTTAGCAAGTGCTTATAGATCAACGAGCTATGCTGAAGTGGTGGAATCTGCTTTGAAAGTTGAGGAAATTGAGAATACAAAGCAAAGAGGGTAGCAAGTGAGAAAAGATAAGGGGAAATCAGTTGAAGGAAAGAGCCCTCAGGTACCCGATGCTGCCGAAAGAAAGAAAAGCAAGAAGGTTTGGGAACGGATTTGAGATATTCTTCTGCATACCACCCGCATACTAATGGTCAGATAAAGCGAGTTAATCAGATAGTGGAGGACAAGATCAGATGCTATATTTTAGACCACGGAGGAGCGTAGGATGAGTGTTTGCGGATTATGGAGTTTTCTTATAATAACAGTTATCAAGAAAGCTTGCAAATGTCTCCCTTTGAAGCTTTGTATGAGAGGCGCTAAAGGACTCTCTTATTTTGGGCTGAGGTTGGTGAGAAACCTTTGTTGGGTCTGGATGCGCTCGAAGAGATGGAAATTACTGTGAAGCTGATTTGGGAGAAGATTCGGATAGCCCAGGAGCGATATGAGAAGAACGCCAACCAGCGTAGATCTGATTTGGTGTTTGCTGTGGGGGACATAGTATTTCTAAAGGTTTCCCCGATGATTGGTATCAAGAGGTTTGGCAAGAACCGGAGGTTAGACCCGAGGTTTGTGGGGCCGTTTAAGATCGTTGAGAGGATTTGTGTGGCAGCTTATAGGCTGGACTTGCCCGCGAATTTTCCTGGCTTGCACGATGTTTTTCACATTAGCCAGCTACGAAAATGTGTGCAGAGTGACAGACAAGTTTTTGATTTTGTGCCACAATTGGAGCCAAATATTTCTTATGTGGACGTGCCTGTCCGTATTCTGGAGGCTAAGTATCACGTGTTGCGGAGGAAAACAATTCCTATGGTTAAGGTTTCGTGGAGAAATCATGGTGTGGAAAGCGCGACTTGGGAGCTAGAGTCGACGATGAGGATGGCCTACCCTCATCTATTTCCCTGACTTGTGCCTGGTATGTTTTGTGCTCTCTTTTATATAGTTTTTGCATGGCTGTTGATTCTTCCTTCTTGATAGAAGGTTTGAGTGTTAAGTTTCGATGCGAAACTTTCTTTTAGGGGGAGTGGCTGTAACGCCCCCGGTTTTTCTGTGTTTTGTTTGATCATTGTTTGGCATTACGATGCAGCGTTTTGGGCCTTTTGCCATTATTAGAGCGTGGTATTAACTCTTTAGGTTCCTTGAGTGGCCTATTTGTAGCCTGTTTGCAAGATTCCCCAACTAGCCGGAGTCTGTTTTGGTGACTCGACTGAGCCTCTCAGGGAATGCTTGTATTTTGGCTTGGGAGGTGTTAGCCCGAGTGTTTGATCGTCGGATGTTGTTTTCGACTTCGCCGTTGTTTTTGTAGCTTGGGTGTTTAGCTACGGTGTGAGTTCTATCGAAATCCGAGATCATTTGTCTTTGCGTTGTTTCAACATTTGCTTGCTAGCTAGTAGTAGTTGCTTTTGTTGTGCATGGCCTTGAGTGGCCGAGCTTGGTAGGGTCGGTGCCCTATTTTTAGGCTAAGTGTTTAGCTATTTTCATTTCATGTATATATATACATATATGTTTAGATAACTAGCTGATAGTTTATGTTGTACAGAATTATGTATATAATGAAGAAATTGGTTACAGCTATTATATTAGTATTAAAGCTAATGACTTTGCTGTATAGTAATCGTTATATATTTATAAGCTTGGTTGGCTAAGTCGGTTCAGCTAGTGGTCGATTGTTTTCTTATGCTTATTATTTTATTAGCTATAGGATTAGTTAGTGGGAGGATATATTTTTAGGAACAGCTACTTCTTCCCCACGTTTCCCCATTTCTCGAGCTGCTGCTAGCTTCTGGCGGGTTGAACGGGAGGTGGAGGCGCTGGAGCTTTGGCCGGTGATTGCCGGAGGATTTAAGCTCGGTTTCCTCGTGTGTTTGTAGATTTGGCTTGCTCTCATCTAGATCTTTATTCCTAGGTATGTTATGCTTGTCCTAGGGCTGTTTCTAGGTGTTAGGGTTTTCGAGTTCTCTTCTTCTTCTCTAAAAGCTCTGTTTTTGATCCGTAGGTTGCCGATCTTGCCACCAAAGTAAGATTTCTTGTTGCAGCTGCTGCATCTTGGCGGTGAGGCAAGTTTCTCCTTGCCCTTATCAATTTGACCCCTTTTTACTTTGATAATTTGTTGTAATTAGCTCTGTTTTTGCTTATAGAAGCTAGTGCAGCAGTTTTTCTTTACTTCAACCATGTCCGGTTCAGGTTGTCTAAGAATTTGGCTAATCTCTCCCTCTTTATTCTCGGTTTGGTATCCAGTTTGTAGCTGGAGGTAGGGTATGGCTATATTTAGTTGTAGTATAAGTCAGAGGGCTGATGTGGCCGGGTAGAAAGGGGAGGAGGGAGAGTTGGAATTAAATTTCCAACTCTCTGTTTTCAAGCGTTGAGTGAGCTTAGCTAAAGGTTGTACCTTTCAAAATTCAAATTTATTCTAAGTCAAAAGCGTTGAGTGAGTGGACCTCACTCAACATCTTGGCTGTTAGGCTCTTTGGCATTGAGTGTGATGAACTCACTCAACACCGAAGTTAGTTTCTGAGGCTAAGTAGAAAAGCGTTGATAGCATTGAGTGAGCCGATCTCACTCAACGCTATCATCCAGCGATGGTTTTGTGGCTAAGTTATTTGGCATTGAGTGAGTGGAGCTCACTCAACACTGCATTGGGTGGACTTGACGCCGTCCCTAGCCAGTGTTTGACACTAAATGAGTGAAGCTCACTCAACGCCGCGTCAGGTTTGGCGTTCAGTGAGTGGAGCTCACTCAATGCCGCGTCGAGTGGACTCGACGCCGTCCCGGGCCAGTGTTTGGCGCTGAGTGAGTGAAGCTCACTCAACACCGTATCAGGTTTGGCGTTGAGTGAGTGGAGCTCACTCAACGCCACATCGAGTGGACTTGACGCCTTCCCTGGCTAGTGTTTGGTGCTTAGTGAGTGAAACTCACTAACCGCCACGTCAGGTTTGGCGTTGAGTGAGTGGATCTAACTCAATACCGCGTCGAGTGGACTCGATGCTTTTGCCTTGGGTTGGTGTGTTTCCTTTGGATTTTTAGTGTGGCTTTTCCCTAGGGGGTGTTGGGTTTTCGGCTAGTTTTGCCTTGATGCTGACTCGTGGATTATGGCAGGTGGTGTGGTTTTTTGGGCTCTGTAAGGTGTGAATTGTGTGTGTTGAGCTATGGCCACCACCACCTAAGCCGTGTTGGGTTGGTATGGTTAGGTGTGTGGACCCTGTAGCTGCCACCGGTTGTTTTCACCCTGGAGTGTTTTTGGTTCTTGTTGTTGGTAAGGGTTGTGCCTCCCACTCCGACACAAGGTTTTCACCACGGCCAATAGTTCACAAAGATTAGGACTGTTAGTTCCTTTCCTTTCTTATGGCTATTTCTGTTGGTATAAATATGTCTTGTTGCTGCTTTAGTTTCTTTTCTTTTGCAGAGCATGCTGCTATTGTACTCACACTTGGTGTGTTTTTTTATTTATTGCTCTTTAGACAGTGTTCTTTTCTTACTGTCAGGCCTTTTCTTCTACTGATAGCATTTTGTTGTCGGGTTGGTAAACACTTCTTTATTTATTCATGAATCTAATGCTCCACTTCTTTCTATTATATTCTTGCTGAGGTGTTCCTTATTTGAATGCCTCAGGTTCAGAGCAGCAGCCGGTTGAGCGGTTAGTTTTCTTATGGAGCTTGCTTGTGGCCTCCTGCGTAGTTGGGATTTCTTTTCCTCATCCTTGTGAGGTAGTTTTCTTCTTTCGGTATAGACATGCATGCTCACCAATGGGTTCGTGTCAGGTTGTTGACTCCCATTGGTGGCTTACTTGTGATGCTGGGTATGAACTGAAACTGCTATTTTTGCATATTTGGAGGTTGTTCAATTGCTTTTTGGGAATGATTTATGCTAAGTTGCATGTTAGTTATTTTAAACCCTAAAAGCATTACTATATGTACATCATGCACATCATGTTTATAAAACTAAAGCACTACTTTCCCAAGTAACGTAAAGGATATTTTGATACTATATTAAATTTTGAGTCGTGCATACCATGAGTCGTCCCTTGGGGATACATATGCTCATTTAGAATATCAACTTAACCAAAGTATTTTCTGCTGCGTATAAATATATTTTTAATTGTGGACTAGCTGATCCACTGTGCCGAGGGATACGACAATCAAATTTGACTAGTTTTCTTCCATATTAAATTATGTTTTTTCTTCAAAGATTGGGAGTTTGGATTTTTGCCTGAACATGTGCAGTTATCCCCTGCACGACGTGGCATCATTACACGAATTTTCTCTTGCTCTTACATGATTTAATTGTTGAAAATATGCGGGTTGTGACAGCAGGTGTGGCCAGAGCGGCATTGCATTCCACACTGGATGTCAAGATCTACACACTTAATGAAACGATTCACTGGCCTCTTGCCTGGAGTACAGTCAAAATTGAACTTTTTTGGCAGTTGCGGCCAGAGCGGCATTGCTTTCCCCTGATATAAACAAGGCTGTGGGTGTCCTGCAGGCTCTGTTTGAGGGTACCAAGGAGTGTTCGAGGGTCACAAACTAAGATTATCCGCGGGCAGGTGCGTATAACATTGCTTTCCACAGGCGATCATCAAAGTTGTAACGATATACCTTAAATGGCATGGTAGAGCTAACCTCCACCCTGTCCCTCCATAATACAAAAGCGGGGTCAGGTACTAGCCGGGATCCAAAATCCAGTATCCTGCCGCACTAGAACCGGCAAGCTCCCACTACACGGTGCGAAATCTCCCCGCAACATGTGGTCTTCATGGTGTTACGCTAATGACAATAGTTCTAAGGGAGGTTTCAGCTGAACTCGGCGATATCTCCTGGTATCAGGCAACTGTTGGAGTTGTTCAGGAAACAATAGAAAGAAAGCACTTAAAAAGTGTTAGTATGAAGACTTTGATTAATACAAACTTTTGTGAAACTTGCATAAGAGAGAAAAGAGAAGGTTCAGGGATAGAACTGTTTGAAATTGCTCTTGCTTAATGCATTAACTGTCCATATTTAAGAGACAAAAAGACACTTGAAGAAGTGTTAGCAAGGAGCTTTTTATCAATGACAATCTCCGAAAAGTTTACATAGGAAGGAAAAAAGAGGAGGAGGTTCAGGAATAGAACAACTTTAGATCATCCCCACTCCATGTATGCGACACATCTTCTCCTTCATACGTTTGCAAGAGATAAGCCCCATTCTTGATCACTTCATTGACAATGAATGGCCCAGCCCAATTCGGATTAAGCTTCCCAACTGAGCTGGCTCTTGCAGCAATATCAACCTTTTTATGAACCAGATCTCCACTTGAAAGTGTTTGATCCTCATGTTCTGATCAAAGTAGCGGTCCATTCTTCTCTTGATTTCTTCTTGCCTTATTATCGCTTTATCTCTGATTTCTTCAATATGTTCCAAGCTGAACTTCATCTCTTCATTATTCAGCTCAAGCCAATCCTCCATGCCTTGTCTAGCAAGCAGAACTCTTAGTGACGGGACTTCAAACTCAACTGGAATAAATGCTTTTGAACCATGAGAAAGCTTGAATTGAGTTTCTCTTATTACAGATGTAGGCATTGTTCTCAGGGTCCAGAGAACCGAAGGAAGCTGATCAACCCAACTGCCATTGAGATTCTTCACTTTCTTTTTGAGCAAGCTGATGATCTGCTTATTAGCTGCTTCAACTTGACCATTACTTCTAGGATGATGGACTGACGCAAAGCACAGCTCTGTTCCGATCTGCTTGCAAAAATCAACCATCTCAGCATTGTTGAACTTTGGTCTGTTGTCAGTGATTATTGTCATTGGTATACCATGTCGGCATACTATCTCGCCCCAAATGAAATTCTTCACGACTTGAGTCGTTGTTTTTGCCAATGCCTTTGCCTCGATCCATTTGCTGAAGTAATCAATCATCACTATGATAAAACGCCGTTGTCCGCTTGCCATGGGAAAAGGAACAATGAGATCCATTCCGCAAACTGCAAAGGGCCAAGGAGTTGCAATTGATCTGAGTGACTGACCAGCTTGATGCTGAAGTGGAGCAAAATTCTAGCACTGAACACATTTTCTTGCATAAGACTCAGAATCTTTCTACATAGTAGGCCAGAAAGAACCTTGCCGCAGGATCCTTCTCTCTAAGGTTCTTGCTCCTGAGTGACTTCCGCACTCACCAGAATGTACTTCGTGAAGAATAATAAGAATTTCACCTTCTGAAACACATCTTTCCATTGAATACAAGAAGGTTTTTCTTTATAGAATACCAAACACAAGGTAATAGTAGGCTGCTTTTATCTTGAATCTTTTCTTATCTTTAATTGATTGATGAAAGTTTCCAGTTGACAAGTAAAAAATGAGCGGATCCATCTAAGAGGGACGCTAATCAATTTGCATCAACTCTTTTTCATCCACTGTCGGTTGGAAGAGTTCAGAAGTTGTTCCTCCTGATGGAAGTCCATACTTGGCAAGAACATCTGCCTCCTCATATTCTAATCTTGGGATGTGTTCAATAGTGAAACTTTTGAATCAACCAACTTAAACTTTTATAAGAGTAAGATACTTCTTTAACACAGGCTCTTTAGTCTCATAGTTACCGAGAACTTGTGATGCTATCACCAAAGAGTCAGTCTTTATGTGCATGCGGTCAATTCCGAGCTCTCTCGCAAGCCTCAAGCTTGCTAACAAGGCTTCATACTCTGCCTGGTTTTTTGTAACTAGAAAATAGAACATGATTGTCTGCTCAAGTTTGATGCCATTTGGATTGATCAGAACCACTCCTGCTCCAGAAGAATTTATGCCTGAGGCACCATCAACAAAGATGGTCCAAGCCAAAGGAGACCTTTCTGCTTGATCAGAACTAGACTCTGCAGTATTAATCAGGAAATTTTCTAGCACCTGAGCTTTGATAGCTGTTTTGGACACATAAGAAATTTCGAACTCACTTAATTCAATTGCCCGTTTAGCCAACCTGTTTGAATGCTCTGGTCTCTCCAGCACATTTTCAAAGGCTAATCAGTGACTACTTGAATTGAGTATGCCTGGAAGTAAGGACAGAGTCTACGAGCAGACATAACTAATGTCAAGGCTAACTTCTCCAGGATGGGATATCTCATTTCTGCATCTTTAAGAATATTGTTGATATAGTAAACTGGGAACTGCCTCCTGTTTTCTTCTCGAACGAGAAACGAGCTGACCGCCTCAGGGCGAACTCCTAAGTATAAGAACAACATCTCCCCTGAACGGGGGCTCTGCAGTAATGGTGTTGAATTCAATTGTCTCTTTAGTTGTTCAAAGGCTTGGGAACACTCTTCCGTCCATTAAAACTTGGACGCTCCTCGAAGAGTTTTAAAGAACGATGCACTTTTATCTCCCACTCGAGAGATAAACCTCTCGAGACCTGCCAACCTCCCCCCTAACTACTGAACTTCTTTTGGAGAATGGGGAGGTTCCATATCAAGTATGGCTTTAACTTTGTCAGGGTTAGGGGCAAGCCCTTCTAGAGTAAGGAGATGACCAAGGAATTTCCCCTTACTCGCCTTAAAAGTATACTTTGATGGGTTGAGTTTCATTTTATATCTACATAGAGTAGAGAAAGTCTCTGCTAGATCTTGCAGCTATAGTGAAAAAGACTTGCTTTTGAACAGAAGATCAACCACGTACACCTCAAGGTTTCTTCCTTTTTGTTCCTTAAACACGTGATCCATCATGCGTTGATAGGTCGCACCAACATTTTTATGCTTGAAGGGCATTACGAGATAACAATAGCAACCATCGTTGGTAATGAAGGATGTATGAGCGATGTCAGGCTTATGCATTATTATTTGGTGATAACCAGAGAATGCATCTAAAAAACTCATAAAAGAGTACCCTACCATAGAATCAACTAAAGAATTTATCTGAGGCAAGGGATAAAAATCTTTAGGGCACGCTGTATTTAAACGAGTAAAATCCACACACATTCGCCACTTCCCTCCTGGTTTCTTAACCATTACAACGTTTGATATCCAGGTAGGGTATTGAATTTCACGAATAAAATTTTCTTTGAGGAGCTTCGAGACCTCCTCTCTGTTGGGATCAGCAAGCTTTGTTGCCACATCCCTCTTCTTCTGTTGCACTGGCTTGAAGTTTGGATCAACATTGAGATTGTGGCAAGTAACATCCAGATCAATGCCTTCCATATCCTCCACTGCCCAAGCGAAGACATCCAGGTTCATCAGCAAACAAGAGATCAACTCAGCTTTTTGATCTTCAGGTAACTCCGAGTTGATGGAGAGCTTCCTCTCCTCCCACTCAGCAATGGGGACTCCTTACATCACCTGGGCAGGTTCCATGTGAACTCCTTCACTATCCACTGTAGCCTCTTACTGAGAAGATGCTTCCGCTACTGCTGGGAAGACGAGAGGGGCAATTTTGGTCATGTTGACTGCTCGAAGATTGCACTCTCTAGCATGCCTTGGGTTGCTCCTGACCCTACATAACCTGCCATCAGCATAAAACTTGATTGCAAGGTGGTAATTCGAAACCACCGCTTGATATTTGTTAAGCAAAGGCCTTCTAAATATTGTGTGATAATAACTAGGAGAATCGACCACAATAATCTTATTTGGCTTGATCGCTCCTCCAAGATTTACCTAGAGAGTGACGCTCCCCTTGACTTCTTTCCTTTCTCATGAAAAACTATAGAGAGGCCCTTCGGTGAAAAGAAAAGGCTTCCTAGTTCTCAGGGCCTCGAAGGTTGACTTGAATAGGAGATTAACTGAGCTGCCTGTATCAATTAGAATTCTATCCACTGTATAATCTTCAATTGATGCCTTGACCACAACAACGTCATCGAATGGATTGGCAGTCTGAGGAAGATCTTCCTGGCCAAAGTAAATATCTCCACCAAATGGAGCAGAGGATGAGATATAGGTTCGGTTGGCGTTATCGTCCTCGATGAATTGATTGACAATTGCGATCAATTCTTGATAGGTTGTTGGTGCCTTCGTTGTTGCTTTAAACTTTAAGGGGCCTTCCCGGAGGCCATGAATTAGGAAAACTTTATAATAATCGGGGTTCACGTTCCTCACCCCCTTGATCTTTTCTGAAAGCGATCAAAGAACCGTGCAACCAATTCGTTATCCCTCTGCTTGATGTCAAAGAGAGCCGCGGGTCAATCTTTACTCTTTTTTGATGTAGCAAACCTCAGCAAGAGTTCGCTGTGAAGCTCAGAGAAGGAAGGAATTTTGCCCGGAGACAGCTCACAAAACAACTCCCTCGCCTATCCATCGAGAGTGGTAACCAAAATCTTACATTTCAGGGCATCGTAGAGGCATTTCAATGAAATAGCCCCTTCAAATACCTGCAGATGGGCAATGGGATCACTCTCCCCTGAGTAGAAAGGAAGACGGGGTTCTCTAAAGCTATTAGGATCAGACTCCCATCGAATTCTATCGACGAAGGGAGATGAAGTTTCAAACTCTGCATGGTAAGAGGGGAGGACTAGAACGAAAGGGTCCGCTTGCTCGACGGACTGGCGGTCAGCGAAGTCGAGCTTGCATGCAAGAGTTCCCCTGGACACCTCTCTGAAGAAGTCTGTCAGAGGGGCGAACTAATCACATTGAGGAGGCAAAGGAACTCCGGACTGAGCTGGATGGCGAGGCTGAGGAGGAGTAACTGCAGGTGATCGCCGAAGAGGAGTTTGACGAGTTGGAATCCGACAGACCAGAGTATGGCGGACTGGGGTCTTGCAAACTTGGGTGTCCACAATATCTTCTGTGGCCTTAGGAGCAAGCCGCTCAGTCAGCGCGAGCAAGGCTTGACTGATGGTATCAAGTCGCTGATCGGTCTCCCTGCGAGATCGTTTAGCCTCCCAATAAGATTGTTCTATGGCCTCCCACAGCGAGTCCTCTGGAGAACTTGAGCGGTCTGAATGGCGGGCTCGGTTGTCTGACATGTCTGTCCGCTGGTTTCAAAAAACTACTTGAATCTGAAGGTCGCGTGTTAACTATTGATGCACGAAAAGCAAAAGGGATTTGAGCACCACTAGCTAACGGTTCGAGTACTCAGGAAAGGATGTGAAAAGGAAAAATGCAAGAAGCAATCTACTGAGCGGAAGAGAAAAAAGAGCAGCAGAGATGTGAGCCACAACAATAACAGACTTCGGCCGCCGCAGTCTTAATGCCTCTCTTGCGAACGACTTTTCTTTGATTATAAGGAGTTTGATTACAGGGTTGGTCACAAGTTGAACAAGGGGAAGGAATAAGAGCAGAGCAAGATGGTGTCCGTAAAGCCCAAGATTCGAGTCTGCAGCCTTCAACAAGTAGGATGCAAGGCTCGAGTAAGCGTGCATTGGGTGCACCGCTTCCCAATATTTATAGGTTCGGGGTCCTGCCCAAACGGGCAGTGCTAAAATAACCGGCTGCCCGTGGTAGAGGAGAACCGAGCAGCGGTGACGGGAATCAAAAAAGAAAAGACAAGAAGTCTGCGCAAGAGTGGCGGACTGGGCTCGCGGGCTGGAGCTTCCGTCTTGATGCAGGGCGCAAGCCTGGCTGAGGGTCCGCGATCCGTGCGGAATGATGCTTGAGTCCGCCTAGAGAGATGGAAAACGATCTGGAAGCTAATCAACTGAGACTGGATGAACTTGGCAGACTGGACAATCGAGTCTGGCGCTGAAGGAGGAGCACTGGAAATCCGGCCTGAGCGGACTGGGAACTGGAGTCCACCTCTTGGGTAGCTTTGGATCTGTATGGTCCTGATGACCTGAGCGGACTAAGGAAATCGAGTCTGCCAGTATAGGAGAGGGATCAATATTTATGAACATGTTGCGAATTCTGGGGTTAACATGTTGGATCCAGAGTTACTGTGCACAACAGTTACATGCTGAGATGTACCATGACTCAGCTATTTAGATTGCAACACTGGTCTGCTTCTTATTGCTCCAAGACACTAGTCTTCCTCCCAAGAACTGACAGGTGCCATAAGTGCTCTTCCTATCCTCTTTGCAGCCAGTAAAATTTGCATTTGAATAGCCTGTTAGTTCAAAATCCATTTTTCTATGGTACCATAGGACAAGATCGGGTGTGCCCTTAAGATACTTCAAAATCCTCTTTGCAGCATAGTATTGAAATTTTTTTAGGGCTAACCTGATACCTAGCACAAACATATGTAGCATATATGTTGTCTGGCTTACTTGTAGTTAGATATAGAAGGGAGTCAATTATCCCTCTATTCAAAGTTTCATCTACAAGTTTCCCTGCCTCATCTGTGTCTATAGTCATACTTGACCCATGGGAGTTTTCATGATGGAGGCATTCTCCATACCAAACTTTTTGCTCAACTCCCTAGTGAACTTAGACTAGGATATGGATAATCTATCTTCAGTCTGTCTTACTTGGAGGCTCAAGAAAAAAGTTAGTTCACCCATGGTGCTCATCTCAAACTTCCCTTGCATAATTTTGGCAAACTTCCTTCAAAGGTTGTCATCAGTAGATCCAAAAAATATGTCATTAACATAAATCTGGACTAGAATGATCTTGCACTTAGATTCCCTTAGGAGTAGGGTCATGTCTATCTTCCCTCTTGAGAATTTGTTCTCAATGAGGAAGCTAGAAAATGTCCCATACCATGCTCGAGTGGCTTGCTTTAGCCCATTTAGAGCTTTCCTAAGTCTATAAACAAATTTAGGTGAGTTAGAATCAACAAAACCTTGAGGTTGTTCATCATAGACTTCTTCCTTTAAGTCACCATTCAGGAAGGCTGACATCACTTCCATCTGGAAGGCTTTAAATCCTTTGAATGCAGAATATGCAAGAAAGAGTCTGATGGCTTCCAATCTTGCTACAGGGGAAAATGTTTGATCAAAGTTAATACCTTCTTCTTGTATTTACCCCTTAGATCCTATCCTAGCCATGTTCTTATTATAATATCATTTTCATCAAGTTTATTCATGTAAATCCACTTGACACCAATGACATTATGTCCTTATAGTCTGGGAACCAGCTTCCAGACCTTACACCTCTTAAACTAGTTCAATTCCTCTTGCATTGCTACAATCCAAAACTGATCTATGTTGCCCTCTTCAAATGTCTTTGGCTCAACAAATGACAAGAAACTTGCATACATTGCTTTATAAAGGCTCTTGCTTCTTGTAACCACTCCTTGGTTTGCATCACCAATAATCAGGTGCCTTGGATGATTTCTTAGATACTTAACAGCTAGAGGAAATCTTCTTTCAACATTAGCTTTAGTGGCAGCATCTTGCTGATCTTCATCCACTTTAGTTTGGCCTTTCCATTCCTAAGGAATACCCACTCCATCTTTTACTAATGGAGCAGCTTCTTTGATGGTTAGTTTGTCCATCATCAGCTCTATACCTGCAGTGCTAGAAGAGGAGCTTGGCAGCTCATTGTTACTATTAGTTGACTCATCAAAAATTACATTAACAGACCCTTCTACAACCTGATGTTCCAAGTTGTTGATCCTTTAGGCTTTGCTATGATTACTGTACCCAACTAAAATACCATCATGGGACTTGACATCAAACATAGTCACATAGGATTACTATTATAAAGCACATAACACTTGCTACCAAAGATCCTGAGATATCCTAGGTTTGGTTTTCTTCCCTTCAAGATCTCATAAGGAGTCTTCTTGTGGCTCTTGGTGATAGAGGCTCTGTTAAGGACATGACATACAGTATTCACTACCTTAGACCAGAAATATTCTAGGAGAGATGTGTCACTTAACAAGGTCCTTCCCGCCTCTATGAGAGTTCTATTTTTCCTCTCAACAATCCCATTTTGCTGTGTGTTCTTGGGGAAGAAAATTCTTGATGAATCCCTAGCTCTTCACAAAACTTTGTCATGCTATCAGACTTGAATTCTGTCCCATAGACACTTCTAATTTTCACCACAGTACTGTCTAGCTAATTCTGAATTTGTTTGACAAATGTCCTAATGATATAACTGGTTTCAGACTTTTTCTTGAGAAAGAAATCCCAAGCAAACCTAGAATAGTCATCAATCGCAACAAGGGTGTAGACTTTCCTACCTATACTATGAACTGCCATAGGACCAAATAAGTCTATATACAAGAGGTATTAGCACCTCACAGAATCGTTGGTCCTAATGCCCTTGAAAGAAGCTTTGGTCTGCTTGCCATTTTTGCATGCTGAGCAAATGTCTTCCTTGGTGCATTTCATCTTGGGCCCATTCCTAAATAGCTCTGCACGAAAGATCTTGCCAATAATCTTATGATTCAAATGAGCTAGTCTCTTATACCATTGTACATAATATGAGACATTCTCATTTGCAACTAGACAGATAAGAGAGTCTTTACTAAGACAGAAAAATTAAGAAATAAATATTTCCACTCCCAGTGACTGTCAAGATGACCTCTTGGTCACTTGAACTCTTAATCTGACACTCATCCTTGTGGAAGGAAATGACATAGCCAAGATCACATAGTTGACTTATGCTTATGAGGTTGTGTTGCAACCCCTCAATATAAGACATTTTTGAGATTGTGACTATCCATTGATAATCTTACCATAGCCTCTTCTCACTCCTCTATATGAAACACCAAGGATAACTTTGGGTCCATTCTTCACTAGAGTGTACTCCTTTAAGTTGCTCCAAGTTCCAATAATATTCCTAGAACAACCACTGTCCAAGTACCATATAGGGGTATGGGCACTTGGACTAACCTGCAGCAAATGATTTATCTTAGCTTAGGACTCCAATAATTTTTGGGTCCTAGGTTTTGATTAGTCTGAAACACAAACTATCTTCCTACAGAATTTCTTAGAGGGAGACTAACGTTTGCTCTCAACACACTTGGATTATGCTAACAATCTAGGCAAAATGCCCAACCTTACCACATCACCAACACTCATGGATATTGTATCTTCTTTTTTGGGAAGGTACTACAGTTTGGTTAACTACTGACTGAACAGAAGGAAGAGGTGCAACAGCCTTCTTCAAATTCCTTTCAGCAAGGATCTAACTGAAGGTAAGTCTCCTAGCAGGTTTCCTTGGCTGGATTTGACTGCCATTTACTGCAGTCTTCTTTGCAGATGACATGCTGTTTATAGCATCAAAGATAGCTAGATTTGGCCTGCTAATAGACTTACCATTTGTCTTAATCTTTATTGGATGGGATTGAGTGAAGGTAACTATCTTGTTCTTGAGAGTGGGGGTTGGGGTACCAAAAACAAATGGTCCAGGATGGGCCATTTAAATTTCCTCATGGGGAGCCTTAAAGGCACTCATTCCCTTGCTATACCTTCCACTATAGCTGTGAACATCTTATTTTATACTAGTGGAACTACCATTCATCCAATGACCATAGATTCTTTCTTGGTCATACCTGTTTGAAGGCAACTTCACATTCCTAAAAGAGATGGGAGGCTTAGAAGCCAGAGGCTGGACTGGAGCTTTCCCTTTCCCTTTGGAAGGGGCAACTCTAGTGTTTCAATTAAACCCCAACCCTTTCTTACCCTTCTGAGAGCAAAAATATTCTATCAAGGGTAACATAGTATTGGGCTTAGAGTAACTAGCCACAATTCTCTTCTCCCTCTAGAGCTTCTCTTCAAGATTTCTAATGATACTATCCTTGTACTTTATGGTGCCAATTTGGATGAGAGTAATGATTTTCAGTTGGCTGACTTCCCTAGCCTTCTGATCCAATATGAATGTTGTCTCAGCCTACTGTGCAGCATTTAGCTGAAGGGAGGCAATCTCCTCAGCTTTCTTTTTGGTCAACTTCCTGCTCCTCATGAAAGCATCCCAAAGTTCACCATACTTGTCAATCAGTTGATTGACATCATCCTCGAATTCTGACCCATCATCACCACTAGATGATGATGCCACAGAATTTGGACTAGTCTTAAAATCTGATTCAGGAGATGAGCTAGATAGAGAGTGTACCTTTGCTGGACCTAGTTGATCCTGGCTGGATTCTTAATCAGACATTGCCATCAGCCCACAGTAGTTGTTGGAATCTTCATCCTCCTCCTCCTCTGAGTCACAGCCTTAATGTGACAGAGGGGCCCTTTTACCTATCCTGGCATCACGATAGTCTTCAGATTTATCTATAATTGCAGCCAGTAGCCCAATAAGGGCTTCTTCTTCTTCAAACTAAGATGAGTATGAGTCCTTCTAGCTCTTCTACTACTTTGCAATGAAGGACTTATCCTTCTTGCCTTTGTGATAGTGTTGTTCTTCTCATTATCCTCTTTTCTCTTGACAGGGCAGTCAGCTAATACATGCCCAAGTTTGTTGTAACAGTAGCAAACATCTTTAGAGGAAACATGTTTACTAGGCTTAAAGTAATACCTGCCTCCCTTGAAGTGCTTCTTCTCTTCCTTATAGCAGTCCTCCTTCTGATGAGAGGAGGATGAAGCTCTGCTTCTCTACTACTTCCTCCTCAAAAAATTTTGAAGCTACTAAGAGAAGGCAGCAAAGACTTCATCTAACAAGCTGTTGTTAGATGAATGATGGTTAAAACGCCGGCTCTTATTTAGGTGTGAAAGTGGAGGTTTTTATTTATAAAAAGAAGAGCGTTTTGTTTTGTTAGAAACCGAGTTTTAACGAGAGGGAGGCAAGTGCACCTATCGCGTGTAGTACAGGATATTCCCGGTGTGGAATATCGGGATCGTATTGTTCTCGGGGCCGGCTTAGCTATATCTACTCTTTCCCTGAAAGACTATTATTCTACCGATAATTTTTCGGTTTGATAAAAAAGGAAATGGCATAAACATATAAAAAATGCATAATAATAATAAGCATAAAAAGAAAGCAGGAAAAATGCAGTAAATAAGTGCGGAAGTCCGATGACCAACTTAGCGCGACGCTATCAAAAAGAGAATTGAACTAAAGTAAACTTTTAATAAAAAGAGATCCTAAATTTCAAATTAATTAAGGCGGAGACTCGGCCGTGGAGGTTCCATAAGAATGAGCTCACTTATCTCTAGGACTATCGCTCACCTGAACGCTAAGACTATTCGACCGATCGCTAGACCGACGAAGGATTCCTCTTAACGCCCGCATTACGCTGAGAACCCCGCTATTGGGTGGGGAACCCAATCCGGTAGAGTCACGCGCCTCCTCTCTCGAGGGTTAGCGCGGAGCTCTCTTTACCCAAGGGTGATCGGTCCATACGTGCGGCCTCTCGGCATTGCGTATGGATAACGGAAATAGAGCCCGCACATCGATATGCGGTCCTACGCGTCGTTAACCCGGGGCAAACCTTAAGAAATTTAATTAAATAGAAAACAGGACCTTTAATTATTTAAAGCTACTTTATCTGTCCCAATGCTCTTCGATATTGTGGGCTAAGGGCGGTTAGCCACTCATCAGAATGGGGACACTTACGCTAGAAAGCGATAAAGAAAGGAGTAAGAAAGCAGTAAAGAAAGCTGAAAATTGCAAGTCCTACTCAAACGAGTAGGACTGAAGAAAGCAGTAAATGCGAATCCCAGCTCGAGCGAGTGGGCGGGGGTAAAATTATACTCATACACACACACACTCTACAGAAATGAAACGCACTCACGCACTCTACTTGAAAGAAAACACACACACGCACTCTACAGAAATGAAAACACACGCACCCACAAAAAGTTTTCCTACTCAAGTGAGTAGGAAGAAAATGAAAGCAGTAAAAAGACAAGTCCCACTCAAACGAGTGGGCGGGAAATGAAAGCAGAGCGTCATTTAACTCTTAACGAGTAGGCGGAAATAAATGCATACGCACACACTCTACAGAAATTGAAATAAAGCAATAAAATCTAACTCATATACGCACGCACACTTGCAAAAATAAGAAAAAGCAAAGTGACTGAAAAATTAAAACAAGTGCATTTCTACCGCTAGAATGCGGTAGAAATGCATAAAAAGTGCAAATAAAAATTAACCGAACAAAAAGTTTTGAAAATTAAAATGAAAGGCTAAGTGCTCGGAAAATTAAAACGACTGCATTTCTACCGCTAGAATGCGGTAGAAATGCATAAAAAGATGAAATAAAAATTTAACGGAGCGAAAAGTTTTGCAAATAAACGCAAAATGGAAGTGAGCGAAAATTTATAAAGATTATATTTTCATTCTTATGTTTTTATAAAAAAGCCAAAAAAGTGAAAAGAAAACTAAAAAAGACGAAAAGTTTTTACGATCCTAAAGAGCCTAAGTTAAATAAAATGAAAACATCACTTTTTAGGTGTTTTTATAAAAGCCTTAAGAATGAAAATAGAAAAAAGAAAGAAAAATTAAACTAAAAAAGTGCGGAAAATGAAAATAAAACGGACATTACAACGGCTAGAAATGCGGAAAATTTCCTAAACTAAACGAGTTATGAAAGCTATAAAAAGATGAAGACATAAAAAGCACGAAAAAGATGAACAAAAAATCACATAAGTGAGGCGCTTCCATGAATTTTTCATACTATGCAAGAGAGAAAAAGTCTACAATTTTATTAAATAAAAAGCTATTACAAAGTAAACTAAAGCAAACATCCTAATACGAACTAAAAGAGAGAGATAAAACAATTCCCTTACATAAGCATGGAATCGAAATGGGCAGCACCTCCCCTAAGTAATTTGGACCAAAAAGGTGGACAGAATTCTCATACAGCAGCTGCCCTTTTATAGGCAAAATTTCGGGTTGGTCACGCCCTAGGTCACGGGCGTGATAGGGGGGCGTGTCAGTACTGTTCATGAGCTGATCGGTGATTTGACTGGAGCTTTGACTTCGGCTGAAAACGTGGCGGTCACGCCCCAGGTCACGGGCGTGACAGGTGTCAGTCACGGGCGTGACTAGGGCGTGACGGGGAGCTGGCTCTAGGGATTTACTGCGCGCTTTGACTTCAGGGCAGCCCACGTGGCGGACACGGGCGTGACAGAATTGTCACGGGCGTGACAGGGGGGCGTGACCCGGACAGCTGGCATCCTGATGTCGGCATTATTGACTGTTTGACTAAGCATTGCGTGTCGGCCTCGACACGGGCATGACAGGCTTTGACACGGGCGTGACGTTGGGCGTGTCGGGCTCGGAACAGTGAAATTGTTGATTTTGACTGGCTAATTGCGTTGAGAGCCTGACACGCCCGTGTCGGGGGGTGACACGGGCGTGACAAGGCCGAAAATTATTTTTCTGGACAATTTCAGAAAAACAAAAAAAGCTAAGTTAGAAATAAAAATTTACAAAAAAGAAACAATTTATTGAACAAAACAAACTAAAAAAGAAGAAAATAAAGTAAAACAACAAAATAAATACACTATAAAATGGGTATATTTACAACTCATCAAATACCCCCATACTTAAGCTTTTGCTATTCCAGAGCAAAAGTTGGAGATGAACCTATAAGGAATTAAAAAGAATCCTGAATTTAACTACCGCTTGATTTAATTGTACGAAAGATCGAAATGAATTTTCGGGGTTTCGGAATTAAATCCTAAATTATGAAAGTGTTAAAAATAGAGGAACTGTTTCAAAAAATACTTCTAAATGGAAAAAAGAAAGCGAAAATTATTTTTGTTAGTTTAACAAAAATGGATTGGAATTTTCGAAAAAAAACTTTAGCTAAAAAGAAATTGATAGGAAATAATTCAATTTAAAAATTATGCTCTCAAAAAGATTTAAATTAATTCTAGAATCATGAAAAATAGGCTAAGTGGTTTGGCGGATATGAAGAAGGCATGGATTTTTGAGGCGAGGTAATTTTTTCTCGAACCTCCATAATAATAATTTTTTTGAATAATTAGGAAAATGAAACCTTATTTTCCTAACTTATAATTTTTCTTTCTTTCTTCATAAAAAATAATAAACCCAATGTATATGTATAGGGGTAATGAATTTTATCCTCTTACTCCGTAGCATATAATCTTTTTAATTATTGGGTGCCTATGTTTGCGGGACGAAATCTTATCCCCATTGACATAAGATCTTTTAAGGGTGAGTGTGGAATCATACTGATTAAGGCATGAAAAAAAAGGTGGATGGTTTAGTTTCTAAAAGAAAACAAGAGTTTAATAAAAAATTTCGAGAGCAACCTTTTTAATTTGAACGTTCCTACGTTTCTAAAAGCATAAGTGGAAATAATGTAAAATCCATGAATGTTATTTTCTAACATAAAAATGTGCTTTATTTCAAAAAATAAGAAGCAAAATTAGAAATGTAAGTTCCCTATAATAAGAAAAAGCCATAAAAAATTCTTTAAAATCTTAACCCCAGAAATTTAAGTCTATCGAGCTACAATTAAAAAACGAATAGTAAATAAAGAATTAATTAAAATTCGCTTATAAATAAACTCGAAATGATCATTTTGGGGAGCAAAGAGGTTAAGAAATGAGGTTTTCGAATTATTTATTACAAAATAATTTTTTTTGATTTTTATGAGTTTTTCTTATTATTTTTGTTTTTTTTATATTTTGGGGTTATTATCATTTTTTGGAATTTTTTAAAAGGTTATGCAAATTTTTTGAGTTTTTGAGTTATACAGATTTTTTTTCAATTTTTGGATTTACAGAAATAATTACAAGAAAAGAGAGATTTTTTTTACAAGATAGGAAAGAGAAGTGGAAATGGACAAGAATATTTACAAAATATTTATAAAGTAGAAAAAGGATCGCCCGCAAACAGACTCTTATTTGTGGTTGGTTCGATGAGTCGATTGCCGCGGAGCGATGTTTTATTTTTTTGAAATTTTGACATTTTATTATTAATATTTAAAGCAAGAAAATATTTTTTTTTTTTGAAATTTTTAATTTTTGCAAATTTTTTGGGATTTTTATTAAGTGCTTGAAATAAAAGGACAGAAAATAGGAAACACCCACATACTTAAGTCCAACATTGTCTCCAATGTTGCACAAAGTATGAGGAACATGATATATATAAAAATCTAAGCAGTATGTACAAAATTTAAAATTAATAACAGGGGTTTAGAAATCTTCCCTAAACCGCGTTCGGGGAAGCCCGTTGAGTTTAACCCTGCAAAAGTTAAAAGTAAAAGCAAAAATATAATATAAAAAACGAAAAAGAAAAATTCGGCGAAAATGGTGCGGGTGATAGGGGGCGCGAGGGATAAGTGAGTGTGATAAATGTGCGACGGATACGCGATCCGTTAGTGCTCACAATTGTGAAGCGCGCCGAAACGACAAAATAAATACATAATTAGTAAAAAAAAATTTTGTTTTATATATTTTTTCTTAGTTTTTTTTTTTGAATTTTTAGATAAGTTTATTTCTTTAGTTTTTGATTTTTTGAAAATAAAAATAAGAAAATAAGAAAATAAGTTAAAGGCAAAATAAAAATGAAAGAGATATATATATATATTTTTTTGAATTTTAAATTTTTGGATGAAAAGAAAGAAAAAATTTTCATCATTTATTTTTATATATATATTTTTTATTTTATTTTATTTTTTTAGTTTTTTACTTTGTTTTTGTTTTAAAGTTTTTAAGTTTTTTTTTTTTTTAAGTTTTTGATTTTTTTTTTAGTGTTAAATTTTTCTGAATTTTTTTTTTGTTTTAAAGTTTTAAATTTTTTTTTAATATTTTTTTATTTTTTAAATTAGTTATTATTAATATTAATATTGATATTATTATTATTATTAATATAATTTTTTTTTTGTTGATCAATTATTTTTTTTATAATATAATAGTACAAATAAAGGGTAAAATTAATAGGTTTTAGGAATTCAAAATAGTAAGACGAAATTTTCCCCGGCAACGGCGCCAAAAACTTGATGGTTAAAACGCCGGCTCTTATTTAGGTGTGAAAGTGGAGGTTTTTATTTATAAAAAGAAGAGCATTTTATTTTGTTAGAAACCGAGTTTAAACGAGAGGGAGGCAAGTGCACCTATCACGTGTAGTGCAGGATATTCCCGGTGTGGAATATCGGGGTCGTATTGTTCTCGGGGCCGGCTTAGCTATATCTACTCTTTCCCTGAAAGCCTATTATTCTACCGATAATTTTTCGGTTTGATAAAAAAGGAAATGGCATAAACATATAAAAAATGCATAACAATAATAAGCATAAAAAGAAAGCAGGAAAAATGCAGTAAATAAGTGCGGAAGTCCGATAACCAACTTAGCGCGACGCTATCAAAAAGAGAATTGAACTAAAGTAAACTTTTAATAAAAAGAGATCCTAAATTTCAAATTAATTAAGGCGGAGACTCGGCCGTGGAGGTTCCATAAGAATGAGCTCACTTATCTCTAGGACTATCGCTCACCTGAACGCTAAGACTATTCGACCGATCGCTAGACCGACGAAGGATTCCTCTTAACGCCCGCATTATGCTGAGAACCCCGTTATTGGGTGGGGAACCCAATCCGGTAGAGTCACGCGCCTCCTCTCTCGAGGGTTAGCGCGGAGCTCTCTTTACCCAAGGGTGATCGGTCCATACGTGCGGCCTCTCGGCATTGCGTATGGATAACGGAAATAGAGCCCGCACATCGATATGCGGTCCTACGCGTCGTTAACCCGGGGCAAACCTTAAGAAATTTAATTAAATAAAAAACAAGACCTTTAATTATTTAAAGCTACTTTATCTGTCCCAATGCTCTTCGATATTGAGGGCTAAGGGCGGTTAGCCACTCATCGGAATGGGGACACTTACGCTAGAAAGCGATAAAGAAAGCAGTAAGAAAGCAGTAAAGAAAGCTGAAAATTGCAAGTCCTACTCAAACGAGTAGGACTGAAGAAAGCAGTAAATGCGAATCCCGGCTCGAGCGAGTGGGCGGGGGTAAATTTATACTCATACACACACACACTCTACAGAAATGAAACGCACTCACGCACTCTACTTGAAAGAAAACACACACACGCACTCTACAGAAATGAAAACACACGCACCCACACAAAGTTTTCCTACTCAAGTGAGTAGGAAGAAAATGAAAGCAGTAAAAAGACAAGTCCCACTCAAACGAGTGGGCGGGAAATGAAAGCAGAGCGCCATTTAACTATTAATGAGTAGGCGGAAATAAATGCATACGCACACACTCTACAGAAATTGAAATAAAGCAATAAAATCTAACTCATATACGCACGCACACTTGCAAAAATAAGAAAAAGCAAAGTGACTGAAAAATTAAAACAACTGCATTTCTACCGCTAGAATGCGGTAGAAATGCATAAAAAGTGCAAATAAAAATTAACCGAACAAAAAGTTTTGAAAATTAAAATGAAAGGCTAAGTGCTCGGAAAATTAAAACGACTGCATTTCTACCGCTAGAATGCGGTAGAAATGCATAAAAAGATGAAATAAAAATTTAACGGAGCGAAAAGTTTTGCAAATAAACGCAAAATGGAAGTGAGCGAAAATTTATAATGATTATATTTTCATTCTTATGTTTTTATAAAAAGCCAAAAAAGTGAAAAGAAAACTAAAAAAGACGAAAAGTTTTTACGATCCTAAAGAGCCTAAGTTAAATAAAATGAAAACATCACTTTTTAGGTGTTTTTATAAAAGCCTTAAGAATGAAAATAGAAAAAAGAAAGAAAAATTAAACTAAAAAAGAGCGGAAAATGAAAATAAAACGGACATTACAACGGCTAGAAATGCGGAAAATTTCCTAAACTAAACGAGTTATGAAAGCTATAAAAAGATGAAGACATAAAAAGCACGAAAAAGATGAACAAAAAAATCACATAAGTGAGGCGCTTCCATGAATTTTTCATACTATGCAAGAGAGAAAGTCTACAATTTTATTAAATAAAAAGTTATTACAAAGTAAACTAAAGCAAACATCCTAATACGAACTAAAAGAGAGAGATAAAACAATTCCCTTACATAAGCATGGAATCGAAATGGGCAGCACCTCCCCTAAGTAATTTGGACCAAAAAGGTGGACAGAATTCTCATACAGCAGCTGCCCTTTTATAGGCAAAATTTCGGGTTGGTCACGCCCTAGGTCACGGGCGTGACAGGGGGGCGTGTCAGTACTGTTCATGAGCTGATCGGTGATTTGACTGGAGCTTTGACTTCGGCTGAAAACGTGGCCGTCACGCCCCAGGTCACGGGCGTGATAGGTGTCAGTCACGGGCGTGACTAGGGCGTGACGGGGAGCTGGCTCTGGGGATTTGACGCGCACTTTGACTTCGGGGCAGCCCACGTGGCGGACACGGGCGTGACAGAATTGTCACGGGCGTGACAGGGGGGCGTGACCCGGACAGCTGGCATCCTGATGTCGGCAGCGTTGACTGTTTGACTAAGCGTTGCGTGTCGGCCTCGACACGGGCGTGACAGGCTTTTACACGGGCGTGACGTTGGGCGTGTCGGGCTCGGAACAGTGAAATTGTTGATTTTGACTGGCTGATTGCGTTGAGAGCCTGACACGCCCGTGTCGGGGGGTGACACGGGCGTGACAAGGCCGAAAATTATTTTTCTGGACAATTTTAGAAAAACAAAAAAAGCTAAGTTAGAAATAAAAATTTACAAAAAAGAAACAATTTATTGAACAAAATAAACTAAAAAAGAAGAAAATAAAGTAAAACAACAAAATAAATACACTATAAAATGGGTATATTTACAACTCATCAATGAACTTGGCCCCGTGCTATCTTAGTCAGCAGACCTTCTTGGAGGGGAGGAAATCCTCTCATTGGTCTTCTTGTTGTTGTTTGCTCTGAAGGCCAAAAACTTTTGATTGGCCTGGGATTTGCTGATGGTTTCCTTCTCTTTCCTCGCAGCCAACTACATCTTATAAGTGAGTAGCTTTTCAAACAGAGTATGTGGAGGAGTATCTGCTCGCTTGGACACCTCTCTGATGACACATATCTTTATGTCCCAGTCTCTAGTGAGAAACCTTAGGAACTTATCATTAAGCTCATAATGACTGAAGACCCTCCTATAGGTCTTTAGCTCATTCACTATTCTGAAGAATCTTTTTTAGAAAATAGCTATGCTCTCTCCCTCTTTGTTTATCATAAAGATCATTAGGTCAGAGGCTTCCATAAACATCCTGACCCTCTCTTTCCAGATTCCAAAACTCTCCTTTCTGTAGATAGGAAGTTTCATGGAACACAGCTCTTTATGGTTCTCTTCTGAACCCATAAGTATACTTATTTCAGCTACCCTTTGAGATATGCTCTGACTGTTAAATCTTTAATTCCAAGGTACCTAAACACCAAGAGGGGGGGGGGTGAATATGTATCTAGTCTTTTAAGGTTTTCTTTAATATGGTGTGTTGTGAGTTAGCTAGGTTAGCTTGCTTTCAAGACAATCTACAAAAGCACACACAATATTTAAAGTAGTTCCCCAGTTTATCTGTACGTCTGTTGTCCCTCACCTTTCTAATAGCTTGTTAGACAAGGCCAATCTCCAAAACTCGGCTCCTAAGAGCTTACAACTCATATCCAGTAGGATCTCTCAGTCTCCTCCAAGACCTACAAGTCAGGCACAAGGCCCTACCTCAGAGCAAGCTTGCTCCTACAACTCAGTGATCAAAAAACCACCTATCTAAGACTTGAACACAAGTCCTACAACTCAGGCTATGGAGGTTAGCCCTTTAACTTAGAGAGTTATACTATCCTACAACTCAGATATGTTAAGATCCTACCTCACTCCAAAGGCCCTACCTCAGGCACACATGCCCTACACTCAGATCAACTAATGATCCTACCTCAGCCTTTATAAATCTGGTCTACAACTCAGATCTAAAAGGATCCTACAGCTCAGATCCAAAAATGGATCCTATAGAAAGAAAGGAGTTTGTTGTTGTTGATTTGACACCAGAGAAAATTTCTCCATACCTGCCTTCCTGGAATGAGTTATCTTAGCCCTAACTTTCTTCACAAAAAAAATAAGATCTTCAGTAAGCAGTTGTCTGTGCTGGAAGAACCTCAGAAATAAATTTCTGATCTTGTTGTTGATTTGCTTTTCAATCAGCTAACCTGGAATGCAGAAACAAGATGGCTCTGCTCCTTCTTTATCAGAATCTTATCTGAACTTGTTGTAGCAGAAGAAATTAGTTACAGCTAACTTGCTAGAACTCTTGGAACAGCTTGCTAAACTTCTAGGTTTCATGCTTGGCAATAATGGCGAGGAAGATGAAGTTCAACCGCCTCTTTTCAAACCCTAAAAGTTGTCTTCTTAACTCCTGATCTTGTCCCTTTTTATCTTCCGCTGATTCATGGCTCCTTGAAGCAGAGGGGGCCACCTGTAGTTGTTGGATACAACTTGCTTTGACAGTAGTAGAAGTATAATAGGCTTCCGACTCCATTTGTGGTGTTCTATAGCTTTCCCGCAATGAATTTGAATTCTGTTGACTTTTGTTGACTTTTGTTGATGTTAGCATCTGTGGACTTTGCCAAATTCTTAGATTTAATCCATGCGTTGAGTGTGTTGAGTGAATGGCCTTTAGTCAATGCCTCTAGACTTAGCCAACTCTTCTGCCTTGCTTAGGCGTTGAGTGCGTTAAGTGAACTGGCTTCACTCAATGCCTCTGGAATTAGCCAATTATTCTTCCTTGCTTAGGCATTGAGTGCATTGAGTGCGTTGAGTGAACTGGCTTCACTCAACGCCTGTGGACTTAGACAATTCTTCTACCATACATAAGCATTGAGTGCATTGAGTGAACTGGCTTCACTCAATGCCTCAATACTTAAACAATTTCTTCTACACTTCTAAGCGTTGAGTACGTTGAGTGGATTTTCATCACTCAATGCCCCTAGACTTAGCTACAACTTCCTTTATCAACTAGGCATTGAGAGCGTTGAGTGAGACTTTATCTGTCAACACTTTTGTCCTTAGCCGCTTCTATGGAGTCTGCCAGCTTGCTGAGGCATTGAGTGCATTGAATGAGCTATCCTCACTCAACATATTTGGACTATGACAGATTTTTCTATCCATCTTTCCTTGAGCTCTGACATCACATGATGCTTTCTTCTCTGGCATTGAGTGAGTTATATTCACTCGACGCTTCTAAACTTATCCAGATTTCTTTGACATAATCTTCAAAAGATTTGACTGTGTGAGCTTGACTCAATGCGTGTTTATTCAGGCATTGAGTGAGATGTCCTCAGTCAATGATTCTGGACTTATTCGATTATTCAGCTTTCTAATGCTGAGGCTCTGACAGAATTAGCTAAACTCTACGCCTCTTGTTATATGGCGTTGAGTTAACTGCCTTCACTCAACACCTATGGACTTCACCGTAGAATTGCTTTACAGACTGCTGGGCCTTGACTGTCCACACCTTACTCAGTGCTTTTTGGCATCTGTCATTGAGTGAACTGGCTTTACTCAACACCTTTGGACTTAGGCAATTTTCAGCCTTTCCAGCTTTTGGTTTTACCATTGTGATCCGGAAGCGATCAAGTATGTAGCCTCACTACCAATGCAGTATGAGCCTATCAGGGTCGCATATAAGAATGTTTGGAGAAATTTGGAGATTGGATTTGTTTGGTTTTACTCATATGATGAGTGGAAAAGACATAGCTCAGTCAGGCTTGAAAAGCATCAAGTGCGTTGAGACCACTTAATGCTTTCGTAAAGTCAAGTGTTGGCTCATTGAATAGTGGCATTGAGTGTGTTGAGTATACTCAACGATTCTTCGAGTAAAAGTCTTGATTCATCGAGTATTGCACTTAAGCATTGAGTGTGTTGATTTCACTCAACGATTCGTATAGTCAAAGTGTTGATTTGATGAGTTTGTTTCTCAGGCGTTGAGTGCGTTGAGTTCACTCAACACCTTCCTTGAGTCAAAGGTTGATTTGACGAATCAGGCACTTAGGCATTGGGTATATTGAATTCACTCAATGCATTTGTCGAGTCATGTGTTGATTCGACGGGTTTAGCTCTGAGAGCGTTGAGTGCGTTGAGTTCACTCAATGCCTTCATCGTGTATCATATGGATACTCGACGATTCGTCGATTATGGTTTTGTATACTCGACGATTCGTCAAATATGTTATGGATACTTGACAATTCGTCGAGACAAGGGTTATGTGGTTGAATTTATGTATTCCAAGTCTTGGGTATGCGAATAGCAACAAGATGTTCTGTTTATTCCTTTGGGTATAAACAGAATATTTTAGGGTTTCTGAATATATGGGATTAACTTTTCATTCAGTCTAAGCACACGAGCCGCACTATACGAAAACCCGAGACCTAAAAGGCTGGTGTAACTGTTCCATCTTTGTCGATCCCACCGCCGTCGCTAAGCCTCAATCCGGTGAGTGTCGCCGCCGCCTCTTCTACAACAGACCTAACAGTCTGTGAAGATGCCGATGTTGATGCACGAAATGCACTTCCGGGTTCTATAAAGAGAAAATACGGGGGCATAAACTGTCGAATAGTCTGTTACTAGCGGCTAGGATTGATGGTTGAGACCGAGAGAGGGAAAAAGAGAGGGAAAGGGGGCCGCTTGCAGCCACAACAACAGAGTTCGCCCACCGCGGCTTAAATGCCACTCCTGCGATTGGCTTTCCTTTGATTATGAATTAGATTACAGCTTAAGATTGCACCTTTACAAGGAAAGAAAATAAAGGGTACAAAGGGTGAAGTTGGCAGGTAAGGAAGGAATATGCCAGAGGCTAGAGAAGAGTAGGTCGGATAGGCCGTTTGGCTTGATGTCTCAAGCCACGCGAGTTGACTGCAGGAGTCCACCCGGTCTATTGGTCAGACTGCGGGTTAGTGCAAGCGGACTAGGAAGTTATGTCCATAAGATTTGTTGTCTTGGTTGTCCCACTCCACCGTGCCCGTTGAATGATAGGTTTGGGGGGCCTATTTATAGGGTTAGATTGAAGGAGTCCGCCGAGTCCGCACAATGTTGTGCAGTGGGAATACTGAGCTGATCCTATTGATATCAAACTGGGACGAGTCCGCCCCTGCTATGCTGGGCATGACCGCATCGAGCTATGCGAGCTAAGGAGTAGTCTCCCTCTTGCTAAGAAGAAGCGGGCACCGGAAAATGGAGGGCTAGCTGGCGGACTGCAGAATGAGTCCGCCTTGCCCGCTTCGAAGAGGATGAGGTAGATCGTCGGCTGCTGAGCTAGTGTTTTTATGGCAGAATGCATGATCAATTTGCCTAGCTCGCGGTGTACTTGAGGAGTCCGCCTCTACGGGTTGAGGCTTGTCGACCTGACGAACTGAAGAGTCCAAGTCGCCACTTCTGATTGGCGACCTGGAGGCAGGTCTCCACTGCTGACTAGCGACCTGGAGGCAGGTCGCCACTCCTGACTGGCGACCTTGAGGCAGGTCGCCACTGCTATTAGAGGCTTATGTCAGAGGTAGGCGACCTATCAGATAGAATATAGCATGTCGACTTCCGACTGAAGTTGAGTCCGCGTTGTGTTGTGTGGCCTAATGAAGAGCTGTTGGTCCTACTGCCAAGTCTCAGGAAGACAGACTGAGTATGCCCGCTACTAGCGGATAGGAGGGTAGTCGCCAACTTACAACCTGGTGGGCTGTAGGAGATTCCACTGAGTGGAGAGCTAGAGGGAGGAGAGTTCACCTCCCTTAGGCGGACTGAAGACTGAGTCCGCCACCTTCTACTGAATAGAAGGTGCAGGTCACCTGGCGATGGCGCAGCCTGTCAGCCGGGCGACCTGTAAGAGCGGGCTGGAGAGTAGACCGCGCTTCTTGCCAAGTATGCTGCTACCTGGCAGTCTGTGCGGATGGAAATGTGAGTCCGCGAATGAGTTGTGGCCTGCACCTGTTGGAATAGAGAACCAATGTGCGGTTAGCTGATCAAACCGGGCGGCCTGTAGGGGCGGACTGAGGATGTCGTCTGCAGCCCCTATAGAACGAGCAGCCGCTACGCGACTTAGGCGGTCAGGTTGGTGAGACCTCCCTAGCCGCGCGTCGTAAGTGGACAGAGAATTCTGTCTGCCCCAACCTTATAAAAGAGGTCTGACAGGCCGGGACCTCCAGAGGGAACCTGGAGCAGTCCGCGACTTGTGAGTTGGTTACCTTGGGAGGGATCGCCGATTTCTAAGTCAACATAATCCTCGTACTTTTTTAAGTCTCTAAGGGAACTTTGAAAACGTAGGAGACCCAAGAAAATCACGATCCTCTTCTTAAAAAAATTAGAGGCATCGAGAGATAGAACCTGATGTCTCTCCTCAAAAAAAACCTGTCAGTTCCTATTTTTCTCCCTCAAAGGAAGAGTCAATGCAAGCAGAAGAAGGAACATCTTGCGTGTACCTTGAGGAAACTTGCAAGCATCTGCTAATATCTGAAGGGAACTTACAAATATCAGCTAATCTCTACAAAAAAAGAGTGTGTAGCAGATATGAAAAAAAAAGTAAGCTGCAAGTACCTGAAGGGAACTTGCAAATATCTGCAAATCTCTACAAAAAGTAGAGTAAGGAGCAGATTTGAAAGAAAACTAAGCTGCAAGTACCTGAAGGGAACTGGAAAATATCTGCTGATCTCTGCAAAAGAAGAGTGAGTAGCAGATATGAAAGAAAAGTAACTCGAGTACCTGAGGAGTTTATGAATAAATCTTCTGCTAATTGTTATTGCGGTAAGATAGATATGATTAGACTGTAGAAGGAATATCCATGAAATCCTGCGATTGTCTGAGTAACCAAAATCAAGTAGGGATCAAGCCACAACAATAAGATTCTCTCTTGGTCAGATATGATATCCCAATATGAAATCCAAATTAGTCAGATGAAAATACTAACTAGACTTCAACCGGATGGTTTTCCAATCAAAGAGAACCAGATTATCTGACTATCAATTAGTGCTAGAAAAATCCAATAAGAGCAACATAGATCTTGTTAACCATCATCTGATAGAGCTTCAAGCAAGCATGGTTGTGAGGAGTTGTGGGGACTTTGATGTCCTCCTTCAGCTCAAACTTATAACAATCAAAGGGATACTTCATCGATAGCGTCGATGGTTTCATAGATATCGATGTTGTTGACTTTGTTTGTCCTTTTTGAGCCAAGAGAGTGGTTCTCTACTTCTTTGCCCTTCATGACTTGACCTACTTCCTGCATGGTTGCATTCTATTCGGACTCAAACAAGTCTTCATCCAAATTTTAAAGAGATCCTCGTAAAGGATGAAGTTACAAGCGACCTAGAAGATGTACCCACAGAGACCGCTGCGGACGAAATTTTATGCCAAACCAGCAGCTCGAGCGAAGAGGAATCTCTGAGTTCAAGTTCAGCCAAAACTAGTAGCTCTCCAAGTTCTTCTGGTGAGGCGACTCTGAGCTAGAGAGGAAGAAAGCGAAAATTGATGTATAATAATAATTTTTTAGCTTAGTTTTTTTGATCCCGCGATAAGAATTATGTAAGCCGTGTGGATATGGATATTGTATTTTTGATAAAGGAAATGATATTACACTTTTGTTTGATTTCTGCTAACCAATGAACCCATATTATCCGATCTATTACTGTCTTTCTTTTCGCGCAAATATGACACTTTTGTATGTAGATCTTGATAACCTATTAAGCGAAATGTAGGCGAATAAAATAATCAAATTAGAACGAATAATTCTGACGCGAATAGATAAATCTAGGTGATCCGTCCGTTGAAAAAATGCCAACTTTCATAGTAAACATCGAAGTTTATCCTCTGCCGTACTAACCGCATTTCCACGCTTTACGGGGTTGAGGGTGAATCCGGAAAGAATGCCAATTTTGCTGCTATTTGAAGACCCTATTTTTGAAATGCTAATATGGTAAGAGAGATATAAGTCAGAATAGAGCGATCAGATGTATCTTGATGGGAGGCTAAGTACTTTTTTACTATATCATTGAGTTAGGCCAGCAGGAGGGATCAAAACTCTTCTATTTAACTGAGTATGAAAGAGTAGTTTTAACAGCCATAACAATCATCTTATTGCGCGAGTAGAGACGATATCCTCAATATGAGTAAGGAACCGAATAGATAAGTGATAACCACGCATGATCTTCTCGAGCGGTTAATAACAACGATATCCGAAATAAGAATTAGGAGTCGAATAGACAAGTGATAACCACGCATGATCTTCTCGAGCGGTTAATAACAACGATATCCACAATATGAATAAGGAGCCGAATAGAAAAGTGATAACCACGCATGATCTTCTCGAGTGGTTAATAACAACGATATCCACAATATAAATAAGTGGACGAATAGACAAGTGATAACCACACATGATCTTCTTGAGCGATTAATAATAATGATATCTGCTATATGAATAAGGAGCTGAATAGACAAGTGATAACCACGCATAATCTTCTCGAGCGGTTAATAACAACGATATCCGCAATAAGAATAAGGATCCGAATAGACATGTGATAACCACGCATGATCTTCCTACAAGTGCTGGACTTGCTACTATTGATGGGGAGCCAGTCTAGCACTTGTAGGAACAGGTTCAGCTTCCTGTAGAGAGGAAGCAAGCAGCTGCAACAGTGGAATTCCTGTTAAGAGGATCAACACTGCTGATCTGTATATCCTCAGGACAATGCATAGACAAACAGGGAGATTACTGATCTCCCTGCTCTAAAGATTGTTTATGAAATTATCATAAACTTCTCTTAGTTTGAGATGGTATCCTGCTGTTGAGAATTCAATGATCAAGGAAGGACCACTAAAGTTTCAAGTTGTTGCATTGGAGTGTTGAGTCAGTGGTATCAACTCAAGTGGAATGATATTTTGTCAAGTGGCATGATCAATATTGGAGTGGAATCAGGCTAGGATCAAGAGAAATGTTCTCGCATGATCCTATCTCATCCCTCATTATATGAATGACTATTGAAGAAGCTAGAAAGGGGGAGGAGTGGGAGAGCAATACTTGACATTTTGAGTAAGTGCATATACTTAGAGGAGTGGGAGAGCAATGACTACATGTTGAGTCAGTGAATAATACTTGAAAACATTCAAGTGGTATGAGGAAAGCAATGGCTCGACATGTAGTCACTGCATTAAATTGGAGAACTTTGAACAAGCTATTTCTGCTAGGTTGCACTTGCTTAATTGATATGTTTTATGAGTTAATGTATCTTAGTATTGCTGTGTGTTCTGCCTTCTTAAAATAGTGGGAGTTTGTTGAGAATATTTCCCCTCATTGTTCCCTTGATTTGAAGAGGCATCACCATCAATACGAAGAGCATAATTGTACTTGATGTATGTACAAGTTCATTGTGTGCAGGATGTTCTTTGGAACAATGATTAGAAAGGGTTGTATAAGTTACAGTGTTAGGTGTGTTGATGCACGAAATGAGCCATCTAGTTAACTATTCGAAATCTCATGGCGGGATGAGGAGAAGGAAGGAGAGACTGTCGAGTAGTCGGTTACTAGCAGTTAGAGCAGAAACAAGAGTAAGCCGTAAGAAGCGGCGACACCACACTTCGCTCGCCGCGGCCTGAATGCCTCTCCTACAGTGGGATTTACTTTTATATAAAATGAAGCGGTTACACTTGGGGATGAAGGAGAGAAAAAAGGGAGAAGCCGGCCGGACAGCAGGCCGCATGGCACTAGGCTCGAGACTGCAGCTCTAAACAAGTGAGCTCCTGGATTCGAGTCAGCGTGCTTTGGGTGTGCTGTCTGTCCGACTTCTCCCTTTTTATTCTCCTTCCTCCCCAAGTGTAACCACTTCATTTTATATAAAAGGAAAGCGCGCCGTAGGAGAGGCATTCATGCTGTGGCGAGCGAAGTGTGGTGTTGCCGCTTCTTGCGGCTTGCTCTGGTTTCTACTCTAACTGCTACTTACCTACTACCCGACAGTCTCTCTTTCCTTCTCCTAATCCCCCATGAGATTTTGAAAGGTTAACTAGAGGGTGCATTTCGTGCATCAACAATTAACACGCGGCCTTCAGATCTCGAGTAGTCGATGAAATCAACAGACTAATAACGTAAGACCGCTTAAGCTGCTAGGACTTGACGGCTAGTCAAACAAGCCGCGACATCGCCGGTTATCATTTTCAGTCTGTCACCAGCCTACCACTCTACCTGCTAGCTTTCTCGCTGGTCTCCTAACCGGCCTGTCCTACCATCTAACCGCCCGTTCAAGCCGCAACTGTTCAGCGGTTTCTAAGTTATGTTTGGCTATTTTCGTCTATTCAAAATGGGTTTTGCAGAGGAACAAGATGAATCTAATTTTTTATCTGATATTACGGATCTCTCGAAGAGGCAAGGTGTTTCTCAACATAGTGGCGAAGCACTTGAAAGTAGTAAGGAATTTTATGCCAATCGAGTTGAGTACGTGTTGCAATCCGTTGTACAAGAGACCTTCAACCCTATTTTAGAAATTTGCAAACAAAACACGACCTCTTATCATAATCAAGACCATGAAAATGAAGAACCCCCTTTTGGAGAAGAGGAAGTCCCTTCTCCGTTCATTAACCGAATTCATTGGGATACTGCCGCTGGCGATTTCAGAGTACCTCGTCTTCCAGAGTATTGTGGGTTCGATGATCCAATTACTCATCTAAAAGCTTTTGAATAGGCAGTTTTGCTAAGGAAAGTGTCAGACGGAGTCAAATGTAAACCTCTTATAATATCTTTTGGTGATCATGCTAGGGAATGGTTCTATAGTCTACCATCTCGGTCAGTCACTACCATTAAAGATCTTCGAAGGCAATTTCTTTCAAAATTTGATACCTATAGGAAACGGAAATAAGACGTTTGAGCTCTCTTCTTAATCAAGTAGGGGGATGACGAGTATAATCCTGACTTCGTCGATCGTTTCCAAATGGAAATTTTGGATATTATTAACATTCGTCAAAATTATTACCGATGTGCTTTCGTGAACGGACTTCAAGAAGGTCCTCTAAAGTTCGAGCTCATTGTTAAGGACCCCCAGACTTATGGAGATCTTATTGAAATTGTTAATAAGTTCATAATTGGTGAAGAAGCAAACAAAGGCTACATCTCGTTTTTGAATCAGAAAGCTAAGCAGCCTCCTGATAATTCTTGTGATCAACAGCTTAGTCCTTCGCAAAATATTTCACAATTCAAAAGTTACGAATCTCCTCCTCACCCTTAGAATATGCCTGCAGAACCACTTCAACTTAATGAGATGTCTGGGTTTGCAGAAGCATATCCTATCGTACCCTTCGATCCCAAAATTCAAAGCGTGAAAAATGTTCAGATGGGTATGTCAAGTTTAAGATCTCTATGGAAGATCTCCTTTAAGTTCTTCAAGGAAAGCCAGAGTTCAAAATGCCTCGACGCATGAAATCTATGATTAAATATTGGCATGAAGAACTTTTCTGCAAATTTCACAAGGATATAGGCCATCTAACGAAAGATTATATGGCTTTTGAAAAACTTGCAAACCAATTTGCAAAGGCTGGGAAATTGCAAGATTATGTCATGCAGTGACCCTCTAGCGCATTCTTCTCAAACGAAGTCAATAGTACAAGCAAAGTTTTGGTTTTCTTCATAATAAGGGCATTTGAGGTTGGAATAATGGAGCATTTTACATGCCATCTGATCAAGACCCAAGTATATATCCTTTTGCTACATCCTTCAATACAAACAAGCATTCATATGGCATTTGAATCTTATATCTTAGCTTTGCTTTTGATGCTAAAATTCACTCGTATGGATGCAAAATGCCTTTTGACAAAGGTAATATTTGAATATCGTGCTAGGTTCTTAAGCCCTCTACATCCCGCTTGAAACCAGTCGCAGATGTGTCGTGGCAATTCCGTTTGACACCAGTCGCAAATGCGTAGTGGTAATTCTGCTTGACATCAGTCGCAGATATTACGTACTTCTCCCGCTTGACATCAGCCACAAATATTACGTACTTATCCTGCTTGACATCGGTCATGGATATTGAACTTTTGCCCTGCTTATGTGGTCTTTGTGTGGAAAGTAATGCCTCATGCACCTGCCCACATCGACAAATAAGTTTGCAGCTCCTCCTATTTTTGCAGGTTAGTATGAGCTTATCCGCCATCTTACGGTTTTACAGCCTTCTCTAGCCGACTTATATAATGCATTCTGCAGACCGTGTGGTTATGTATTTCGGTTTTTTCTATTCCACTTATGGAGGCATGTCTATCGGTTTATTATTAATATACTCGGGAATCCGGCCGACTTTAATTCTGTCAATTAACTCTAGGCCTGAGTCCGCCGGCTTATGGTATTCATTTTAATCAACCTGCGACTCATCGCTTCAAAGTTTGCATGAACTTTGCCTCTATTACCAGACGGTCTATTTGCCGGTTTGGCATGCAGAAATATCTCTAGTCACCGGCTTGAATACTTATATAAGAATCCCCCTTTATCTCTATCCTTAAGTATAAATCTCATATTGGAAATGCGGTCTGAGTTAACGATCGGCCAAGCCGCAAATATCAGTTGTCTTTAAAGCTCCTTAGCGGCTAAGGCCGTTATCCACGCGGCTTAATTTTCAGTGTATATGATCAGGCATACCGCAAGTTAGTTGTCCCAACCCGTTCCCTCACTATAAAAGTGTGGTCTGCCTAGCAGTTTTGAAATGTGTACTATCCATTATATAGTTCATCTAACTTACTAGCAGTTAAATCTGCCAAACCATTTGGTTTGTGACTTAGTAGATGATTTAAGGGAAATCTTCTCTTCCTTGCTGTTAACTCAGATCGATTTACATAATAGTTATATTATCTGTTAAATCGGAAGCAGACCATTGGAACTAATACAAGTAAGTAAAAAATTACAAAAATAGAAAAGTGACAACAAAGTTAAGTGTTCTTTCATTTCCTTTTCAAAAGAAAATTACAAAAATCAAACAGTGCGATTAACATAAACAAACCTCCGGTTTCCAAAAGAAATGCAAATACAAGTTTGAATTCAAAATATTATAATCGTCGGACTTGCGTTTCTTAGACGCAGGAACTCCGGAGTCATCAACATTGACATTGGAGAGTGAGTCTCCATTGCTGCTCGATGAAGTGCCATCTGATCCATCTATTTCCGCGTTCTTACATCCTCCGGACTTAGACCATGCGGTCTCTGAAGCTTGGCCGCTGTTATCAGAAGTGGAGTGATATACATAATTTGACCTAAGTTATTAATATAAAAATCTAAATAATCTAATATAAATATATTTATATTATTAATTTTATCCGCTAAATCATATTTTTTTTATAAGTCTATCCTAACCATGCACATTTTACTATTTTTCTGCGCGCAACGAACTTTGGGGCCACTTTTGGGCATGTTGCGACCAGATTCAGATCTTGGGTAGAACACAAAAGTTGTAGCCCTCTGAAAGACCTTTTCAACGGATTGTTACACGCCTTTATCGGATTATTGTAACCTCGGAAATCATCCATCGAAGTTGCTGTCCAGCAGGTTTCCTACATGTATGAAACTCGTATTTGAGCAAGAACCGAGGATCCCGGGACAAATTACATTATCAATTCTAAAAGAACATGCCTTCAGTTATGGTGTGCCAAAATAAATGTCGAGTGCACTCATGTCATGGTGTTGTTGAACTATATTTAAGAATGTAATGAAGCCACAATGGTCCGATGTGATGTTTTCTCATAAGTATGAAAGAGGCTAGCCACCATTGACTATATATTAAGCATGTGTTCTTAAAGGAAACTTCTTGGAAAGAGAGAAAGCTAGACAACTTTTATCATGCTTTTCATGACAAGTGTGAAATAGGCTAGCCACCTTTGACTATATATTCAGCATGTGTCCTTAAAGGAAGCTTCTTGGAAAGAGAGAAAGCTAGCCAACTTTTATCATGCTTTTCATGACAAGTGTGAAAGAGGCTAGCCACCTTTGAATTTTAAACCAACATGTGCTTTTTGACCAAGGTATGCTACATGGAAACTTCATCCTCATGCCAAATTCCAACTCTACCCCCTTGGTTTTGGCCCTATAAATAGGCATGAAGAAAGGGGGGAAAGCATCATCCTTCCTACTTCATTTTGAGCATATTAGAGAGCCTTTAGAGTTTGTTTGTAGAGTATTTTAGTTTAATATTTTCATGCTTTAATGTTCTTGCAAAATATTTTTATCGTACTTGTAATCTTCTTGCAAACTCTCTTTATAATGTCTTTTTTTGAAATCTTTTGTAACTTTTTTTCAATAAGAAATAAATTAGTTTGTTATTCCCTTTCCCTCTTTCTCTTTCTTTTTATGCATATTCTTAACATGATTTTCATTTCCTATATTATGAGCAACTAAACATTGTTTAGTACTTGATCGAAATGATCCGAGGAATGAAATGATCTCTTTTACTTAACCCATATCTTCTCTTTCTCTTTGAACAAATGTTTAGGATTTACCCTTGATTAATTTATAGAGAGGTCATATCATCGATATAAGATTTTCTCTTCTATTTTCATACTCTAGCAGTCGAAAGGATCATGCGTATGGATTGATCACTCACGGGTAAAGGGAGTTGAATGCAATCCTTGAAAGAGGACGACGTAAATTTCCCGGATTGGAGTCGAATCCAATAGAGGGGTTCACCACATAAAGCGAGTTTTAGGGGTTTCAATTATAGAATGAAAGTTTGGTTGATCAACTTAAACTCAGTTGGGCGTAGCCTTGAAAGAGGTGCGTTCATATTCTGGGAACCTCCACGGTCCAAGCACCTTCGTTAAAGAGAATTAGGGATTTATCTATTTTTGGTCATTTTCATTCCAAGGTTATTCAAGATCAAGTACTAACATTTTAAATTATTGCTTAATCAACCTCTTTTATTGTATAACCGTTCTCTTATTTGCAAACCAAATCAAAGTATCTAATTGATAAAATAACAGAAATCTCTTTGAAGTAGAAGTAATCGATGCGCCTTGGTTCTAATACGACCTTGATATTATATCCTATGCTATAAGCGATAAGGTACACTTGCCTTTATCGAATATAGATTCGGAGAACATCATCTTCATATTCTCTCTTTCATAAAACACCTCCGGGATTTTCTCCATCAAGTTTTTGGCGCCGTTGCCGGGGACTTGTGTCGATATTTAAAAAAAAAAATAACTGTTAATTTTATCATTTTTCCTTTTTTTCTAAAAAATATATATATATCTTAATAATATACCTAAAACCGCCAAAAAAGAACAAAAAGAAAAAAATTCCATTATTAATTTTTAAACTAATCTTTAATCATTTGTCTTTTTTTTCTTCTAGTATAAGACCCGAGCAAGTTCTTCGAATAATCCTTAATCCCATTTTGATCCAGAAATTGAGCGCACCTTTAGGCGACGCCTTGAATCTCGTGGACAGGATTTACCAATTATTTTTGAAGAATCTATCGGAGATACTAATATAGCAACTATGGGTGACCCCAATCCTAATGAATCCCAGCAACGGACCATGTCCTATTATGCCCGAACGAACTTTGAAGGGACACAATCTAGTATTGTTCGCCCTACTATAGCTAATAATAATTTTGAGATCAAGTCTAGCATCATACAAATGGTGCAACAATCAGTTACTTTTGATGGTTTACCAGATCAACATCTTTCAAATTTTCTTGAAATCTGTGATACCTTCAAAATCAATGGTGTTACTGATGATGCCATTCGATTACGACTATTTCCCTTTTCTTTGCTGTCAAAGTCCAAGCAGTGGTTAGGCTCTCTTCCTAGAGGATTTATCACTACATGGGCCGAAATGGCGGAAAAATTCATGACTAAATATTTTCCTCCTGCAAAGATCGCCAAATTACGTACTGATATCTCTTCATTTATGTAAATCGACTCAGAGACTCTCTACGATACATGAGAGCGCTTGAAGGACCTTTTGCGTAGATGTCCTCACCATGCACTTCCTACTTGGCAACAAGTACAAATTTTTTATAATGGCATATATTTTAAAACAAGGCAGATGATTGATGTAGCCGCTGGGGGTACTCTCAAAAATAAAACCCTAAGGGCCGCTCAAGAGCTTTTTGAGGAAATGGCCATGAATGCCTATCAGTGGAATGTGCCCCGAGCGCACCCTAGCAAACCAGTAGGACTTTATGACGTTGATATGACAACTAATTTATCTTTACAACTTGAACGTTTAAGCAAGCAAGTGGCATAGATGTCTGCTTCCTCTTCCACTCCTTCTTGGGCAAATAGTACTACTAATACTTTTATTGAAGAACAGGTTGATTTCATGGGGAATCTTACTCGTCCTTCCTTTAACCTGAACAACGCTGCGTATAACAATGCTTATAATCCAAGTTATAGGAACCACCCGAATTTCTCATGGATCAACCAAAGTAATGCCAAGCGCCCTCCTAATATGAACCCACCTGGTTTTCTTCCACCACCACCAAAGCCCTCTTCGATTGAAGAGGTATTTTCTAAATATGTTGCCTCGAACGAATCCAACATCCGGAATCTCACCGGATCTGTAAAGAACATAGAGAATCAAATTGGGCAGCTTCCCAAAATGAGTGTCGAGCGCCCACATGGAGCTTTGTCGGGCAACACTGATGCGAATCCATGGGAGAATGCAAATGCCATTAACCTTCGCAGTGGAAAGGAGGTAACCTCTCCAAGTAGGATTGAACCCAAGGTAACTGTTTCTATTTTACCCCCTCCAGTTTTATTTTCTAATTCTCTGAAAGCTTCAAAATCTCCTCTTGTTTCTACTTCTACACCCCCTTATCCCTCTAAAATTAAAAATGAGCGAGTAGAGGAGCAATACAAAATTTTTTTAGAAATTTTAAAACAAATTCATATAAATGTTCCCTTCTGTAAGGCAATCTCTCAAATGCCTAAATATGTGAAATATCTCAAGGAGTTATTCTCCAATAAAAAGAAACTTGAAAATATCTCATGTGTTTCCCTCAATGCAGAATGCTTAGTAGCTTTATTAAAAAAAATTGCCTATAAAATTGAATTATCCGGGACGGTTTTCTATCCCGTGCCTCTTTGGAAATTTATTAATAAAGAATGCCCTCGCCGACCTAGGTGCTAGCATAAATCTAATGCCTTACTCTTTGTTTAAGAAATTGGGGTTAGGAGATCCATTCCCAACAAAAATAAGTACACAACTAGCGGTCGTTTTGTTAAGTATCCAGTAGGGGTAGTGGAAGACGTGTTAGTCAAGGTTGACAAGTTCATCATTCCGGTGGACTTTGTCATTCTTGACATTGAAGAGGGTGCTGAAGTACCACTCATACTCGGCCGCCCCTTCCTTGCCACCTCCCGCGCAATAATAGATTTGAGTAACGGAAAACTCCTCCTTCGTGTTGGAGATGATGAAGTTACTTTCAGTATCAACCCCTCAATGCGGGATTCTCTTTCAAATCATGATTCTTGTTACCATCTAGATGCATCATTTGAAGAAGATTTTTCTTCATTTTCTAATTCTGGTCCCACATCTTGTGATGATATAGAACATGATGAATTATTTTGTTTTAAGGAATTATCTCGTTCTTCGCCTCCTGAGCCAATTGGCTTAGAGAGTATTAAAATTACGACCTCCTACGAAGTACCACCTACTCTTGAGCTTAAGCAACTTCAAGAGCACCTAAGATATGTCTTTTTAGAAAAAGACTCTAAATTGTCGGTCAACATTTCTTCTACTTTGTGTGATTCAGAAATTTTTGAATTAATTCAAATCTTAAATAGGCATCGCCGAGCTATAGCTTGGAAAATATCTGATATTAAAGGGATAAGCCCCTCCTTCTGCACACACAAAATATTACTTGAAGATAATTCTCGCAACAGTGTACAGCCTCAGCGACGACTTAATCCCAACATGAAAGACGTTGTTAAGGATGAAGTAATTAAACTATTAGATGCAGAAATTATCTACCCGATTTGGGATAGCCCGTAGGTTAGCCCCGTGCAAGTAGTACCAAAGAAAGGCAGCATGACAGTAGTGGTTAATGAGAACAATTAACTAATTCCAACTCGTACTGTTACGAGTTGGCGAATGTGCATCGACTATAGAAAACTAAATGATACAACCCGAAAAGACCACTTTCCCTTGCCATTCATTGATAACATTTTAGAATGCCTTTCTGGTCACTCCTACTATTGCTTTCTTGATGGTTTATCGAGATATTTCCAAATACCAATCTCGCCCTAGGACCCGGAGAAAACAACCTTTGCTTGTCCCTTCGTCACCTTTGCTTATATAAGGATGCCATTTGGCCTTTGCAATGCACCAACTACATTCCAAAGATGTATGTTGGCCATATTTTATGTGTTGGTTGAGGATGTGATGGAAGTCTTCATGGATGACTTTTCCGTATTTGGAAATTCTTTTAAATCATGCTTAGCTAATCTTGAACGTGTTCTTCAACGTTGTGAAGAGACGAATCTAGCCCTAAATTGGGAAAAATGTCATTTCATGGTCCGAGAGGGGTTGATACTCGGTCATAAAATATCGGGTAAAGGAATCGAGGTTGATAAGGCCAAGATCGAGGAGATTGAGAAACTTCCCCCTCCCATAAATGTAAAATATATTAGAAGTTTCCTTGGACACGCAGATTTTTATCGGCGGTTTATGCAAAATTTTTCCAAAATTACAAAGCCGTTAACACACTTGTTAGAAAAAGAGTCTTCTTTCATTTTTGATAATGAATGTTTAGCAGCTTTTAATATTATCAAAGATAAGTTTATCAACTCGCCAATACTAGTAGCACCAGATTGGTCCTTTCCATTCGAGATACTGTGCGATGCAAGTGACATTGCTGTAGGTGCAGTGTTAGGCCAACGGGTGAACAAGTATTTTCACCCAATTTATTATGCAAGCAAGACACTCACATCCGTACAGGCGAATTACACAACTACAGAGAAAGAACTTCTGGCAATTATTTTTGCGTTTGATAAGTTTAGGTCTTATATTACACTCTCTAAAGTCATTGTGTTTACTGATCATTCTGCCCTTAGGTACCTACTAAACAAGGCAGACGCCAAGCCCCGATTATTAAGATGGATCCTCCTACTGCAAGAATTTGACTTGGAGATCTGGGACAAGAAAGGAGCGGAGAACTTGGCGGCCGATCATCTCTCCCGCTTAGAAAACCCTGTTGCGTATACGCTGGCGGAAGCTTATATTGATGATAAATGCCCTAAAGAGAGCCTCCTCACCATCGAAAAATTAACGAATTCTTTTACCCCTTGGTTTGCGGATTTTGCCAACTATCTCGTGGCTCGGGTCCTGCCAAAAGCTTTTTCAAGTAAACAAAAGAAGAAATTCTTTTCCGACGTGAAGAACTACTTTTGGGAGGACCCCTTCTTATTTCGTATCTGCGCAGATCAAGTGGTAAGAAGATGTGTATTGAGCGAGGAAGGCTTGCAAATATTGCGGCACTGCCATGAAGGACCAACCACCGAGCATTATCAAGCAAGACGGACTGCAAGGAAAGTGCTGGAGGTCGGTTTCTACTGGCCCTTGATCTTTAAGGTTCTCACTCTTTTGTAAGTGGATGCGACAACTGCCAAAGGTCAGGTAACATATCTCGCCGAGATGAAATGCCCCAAAACTCCTTTATGGAGTGTGAAATTTTCGATCTATGGGGAATAAATTTCGTAGGTCCTCTCCCTACCTCATTTAATAATAAAAATATTCTCGTCGCAGTCGACTACGTGTCGAGATGGGCAGAAGCACAAGCTCTCCCATCCAACGATGCAAGAGTGGTCATCAAATTTTTGAAGAAATTATTCTCTCATTTTTGCACGCCTCGTGCTATAGTTAGTGATAAGGGGCACACACTTCTGCAATAGCCAGTTTGCTAAAATTTTAGCAAAATATGGCGTTACACACAAACTCTCCACCTCCTATCACCCTCAAACTAGTGGCCATGTAGAGGTAGTGAACCGCGAGCTCAAGCGGATTTTGGATAAGACTATCTCTTTTAATAGGAAGGACTAGTCTTTGAAGCTCGATGATGCTCTATGGGCTTATCAGATGGCATACAAGACCGTCGTTGGTTGTACACCATATCGATTAGTCTACGGCAAAGCTTGCCATCTTCCAGTTGAGTTAGAGCACCGTGTCTATTGGGTGCTAAAATTCCTCAATATTGATTATACTTTGTCCTCCGAGAAAAGAAAATTCCAACTGAACGAACTAGATGAATGGCGTGCTAACGCCTATGAAAATAATAAGTTTTATAAGGAGCACTCAAAGTTCTACCATGATAAAAATTTTAAAATTCCTAAAATTTTTTCACTGGATGATCTAGTCCTTCTTTACAACTCACGCCTTCATCTTTTTCCAGGAAAGTTAAAATATCAATGGTCCGACCCCTTTGTCGTCAAAGAGGTTTGGCCATATGGGACCGCTCTTATTTCCCACCCGGAACTCGGCTCCTTTAAAGTGAACGACCACCGATTAAAATTTTATTTCTCTAATGATTCTTCGGCCACAAATATTGAGACCCTCACCATATAATCTTCCATGCCAATTAGTCAAGCTATGCGACGGTAAACAAAGCGCTTTTGGGAGGAACCCCAAACTTTATCTTCTTATTACTATTTTCTATGTTTTAATATGTATTTGCAGGTTTCCTTCTAGCCTCCTCGATTTCACCATTAGGGATGTCCTCTTTCCTCACTTCATCTTTTATAGCATTTTTATTACTTCATACTTAGTTTTAAACATTGGGGACAATGTTTAACTTTAAGTATGGGGGTATAAGTACTTAAATAATAAAATTTTTAAAAATTATAAATTCCAAAAATTCAAAAAATATATATACATATTTCTTTCTTTTGTCTTTAATATATATACCAAAAAAATAGAGGATGAAACTTATATAAAATAATTAATAATTTGAGTTAATCTTTGCTAAATCATTTAGTACCCCATGACTTTGCATTTTCTTGTTTTTAATCATTTATGTACTTGTTTAGTTGAAATAAATTAAATTAAATTTCATTTTGTCTATGTTTCATGAGTAATATGTTGACTCATGTAGTGTTCCTAATTAAGGTAACATTTTATTTTTGAAAAACATTCTTAAATATTTGCACTTTTTTCATAGCCATTTTTTTATGTTTTTCACTTTTATAAAATCTACCATCCCTTGTTTTCTATTTTAAAAATATTTGAAATGATTGATTAGTGTTAAGTATAGTAGATGCAAACTAATTTAAGATGCTTATTATCTTTATTTTTCATGAAAAGTCAATTCTCTGTATTTTTTATCTGGAATTTGCGTCTCTTGAATTTTTTAATACCTTGCTTTGAGTAGACTTAGGAGCATGATGATGATCTAGGCAACTTTTTGATTAGTTTTAGCTTTTGCATCCCAAACCTTAAATTCCTAACCATTGCTAGCCACGTTGTGCCTTTTCCATTTTCTTTTTATAAGTTTCATTTATTTTTCACCAAAGCCATATAGCTTACCCATGTCGCACACTTAAAACTTTTTGAGCTTTATGTCACTTATGTGTACTATATTTTGTGAAAATGGTGGAGATTTGTATTATATCTCAATTGCTACAAAAGAGGAAAAAGAAAAAAAAAGGGAAAACTCAATTGCATCAAAAGAAGGAAGAAGATATGATATATATTTATATATATATGCAAAAAAAAAATTTATGAATGACCTTTTAACCCCAACTTTATATTGCAAAATGACTTGGGGTGTCAAAATTTTATTTTCTAGCAACAAGTTATTTGCAAAGCTCTTCTTTTTGTTTTAAGTGTGCTTTACCCATCATGTTTATCTTTTGAACTCCACACCCTTAAAACCTAAGCCAAAAATTTACACCTAATGAAAGTCCTTTTGATTCATGCTTTTGAGGTTTATTTTTAGTATGGTAGCGAGAAAGTAAATTGAGTAAGTTCTTAGGTAGCAGTATTGATCTTTTATTTAGATTGGTATGAATATAAAATGTCTCTTATATTTTAGTAGCAACTCAATATCCTTTTCATTTATCACATTACTTAATTTTTAGTTTTGCTTAAAAACATGAGATGATTTATTTTTTTTATGCTAGTGAAAATTGTAAAATTCTATGCTAAAACAAAGTAAAAATATTTTGTTTTCTTTTCATAATTCCTCTACCTTAATTTCGCATCGTACTTGTGTTTGGCATTGCCAATTTGTTTTGTTGTTTTTTTTATTTTTTCTAGATCGTATGTCTTTGCTTGAGGAAAAGCCAAATAATAAGTCTGGGGGAATTTGATGATGCATAATTTGACCTAAGTTATTAATATAAAAATCTAAATAATCTAATATAAATATATTTGTATTATTAATTTTATCTGTTAAATCATAATTTTTTTATAAGTCTATCCTAACCATGCACATTTTACTATTTTTCTGCGCGCAGCGAAATTCGGGGCCACCTTTGGGCATTTTGCGGCCAGATTCAGATCTTGGGTTGAACACGAAAGTTGTAGCCCTCGAAAAGATCTTTCCAACGGATGGTTACACACCATTATCAGATTATTGTAGCCTCAGTAATCCTCCGTCGAAGTTGCTGTCCAGTAGGTTTCCTGCATGTATGAAACTCGTGTTTGAGCAAGAACCGAGGATCCCGGGACAAATTGCATTATCAATTCTAAAAGAACATGCCTTAAGTTATGATGTTCCAAAATAAATGTCGAGTGCACTCATGTCATAGTGTTGTTGAACTATATTCAAGAATGGAATGAAGCCACAATGGTTCGATGTGATTTTTTCTCATAAGTATGAAAGAGGCTAGCCACCATTGACTATATATTAAGCATGTGTTCTTAAAGGAAACTTCTTGGAAAGAGAGAAAGCTAGACAACTTTTATCATGCTTTTCATGACAAGTGTGAAATAAGCTAGCCACCTTTGACTATATATTCAAAATGTGTCTTTAAAGGAAGCTTCTTGGTAAGAGAGAAAGCTAGCCAAATTTTATCATGCTTTTCATGTCAAGTGTGAAAGAGGCTAGCCACCTTTGAATTTTAAACCAACATGTGCTTTTTGACCAAGGTATGTTTCATGGAGACTTCATCCTCATGCAAAATTCCAACTCTACCCCCTTGGTTTTGGCCCTATAAATAGGCATGAAGAAAGGGGGGAAAGCATCATCCTTCCTACTTCATTTTGAGCATTGTAGAGAGACTTTAGAGTTTGTTTGTAGAGTATTTTAGTTTAATATTTTCATGCTTTAATGTTCTTGCAATTTCTTTTATCATACTTGTAATCTTCTTGCAAACTCTCTTTATAATGTCTTTTTTTGAAATCTTTTGTAACTTCTTTTCAATAAGAAATAAATTAGTTTGTTATTCCCTTTCCCTCTTTCTCTTTCTTTTTATGCATATTCTTAACATGATTTTCATTTCCTATATTATGAGTAACTAAACTTTGCTTAGTACTTGATCGAAATTATCCGAGGAATGAAATGATCTCTTTTTCTTAACCCATATCTTTTCTTTCTCTTTGAACAAATGTTTAGGATTTACCCTTGATTAATTTATAGAGAGGTCATATCATCGATATATGATTTTCTCTTCTGTTTTCATACTCTAGTAGCCGAAAGGATCATGCGTATGGATTGATCACTCACGGGTAAAGGGAGTTGAATGCAATCCTTGAAAGAGGACGACGTAAATTTCTTGGATTGGAGTCAAATCCAATAGAGGGGTTCACCACATAAAGCGAGTTTTAGGGGTTTAGATAATAGAACGAAAGTTTGGTTGATCAACCTAAACTCAGTTGGGCGTAGCCTTTAAAGAGATGCGTCCATATTCTAAGAACCTCCATGGTCCAAGCACCTTCGTTAAAGGGAATGAGGGATTTATCTATTTTTGGTCATTTTCATTCCAAGGTGATTCAAGATCAAGTACTAACCTTTTAAATTATTGCTTAATCAACCTCTTTTACTGTATAACCGTTCTCTTATTTGCAAACCAAATAAAAGTATCTAATTGATAAAATAACAGAAATCTCTTTGAAGTAGAAGTAATCGATGCGCCTTGGTTCTAATACGACCTTGATATTATATCCTATGCTATAAGCGATAAGGTACACTTGTCTTTATCGAATATAGATTCGGAGAACATCATCTTCATCTTCCCTCTTTCATAAAACACCTCTGGGATTTTCTCCATCAAGTTTTTGGCACCGTTGCCGGGGACTTGCGTCGATATTTCAAAAAAAAGATAACCGTTAATTTTATCATTTTTCCTTTTTTTCTAATATATATATATATATATATATATATCTTAATAATATACCTAAAACCGACAAAAAAGAACAAAAAGAAAAAAAATCCATTATTAATTTTTAAACTCATCTTTAATCATTTGTCTTTTTTTTTTCTTCTAGTATATGACCCGAGCAAGTTCTTCGAATAATCCTGAATATCATTTTGATCCACAAATTGAGCGCACCTTTAGGCGATGCCTTGAATCTCGTGGACAGGATTTACCAATTATTTTTGAAAAATCTATCGGAGATACTAATATAGCAACTATGGGTGACCCTAATCCTAATGAAGCCCAACAACGGACCATGTCCTATTATGCACGACCGAACTTGGAAGGGACAAAATCTAGTATTGTTCGCCCTACTTTAGCTAATAATAATTTTGAGATCAAGTCTAGCATAATCCAAATTGTGCAACAATCGGTTACTTTTGATGGTTTACCAGATGAAGATCCAAATCAACATCTTTCAAATTTTCTTGAAATCTATGATACCTTCAAAATCAATGGCATTACTGATGATGCCATTCGATTACGACTATTTCCCTTTTCTTTGCGGTCAAAGGCCAAGCAGTGGTTAGGCTCTCTTCCTATAGGATTTATCACTACATGGGCCGAAATGCCGGAAAAATTCATGACTAAATATTTTCCTCCTGCAAAGACCGCCAAATTACGTACTGATATCTCTTCATTTATACAAATCGACTCAGAGACTCTCTACGATACATGGGAGCGCTTCAAGGAGCTTTTGCGTAGATGTCCTCACCATGCACTTCCTACTTGGCAATAAGTACAAATTTTTTATAATGGCATAAATTTCCAAACAATGCAGATGATTGATGTAGCCGCTGGGGGTACTCTCAAAAATAAAACCCTAAGGGCCGCTCAAGAGCTTTTTGAGGAAATGGCCATGAATGCCTATCAGTGGACTGTGCCCCGAGCGCACCCTAGCAAACCAGTAGGACTTTATGATGTTGATATGACAACTAATTTAGCTTTACAACTTGAACGTTTAAGCAAGCAAGTGGCATAGATGTCTGCTTCCTCTTCCACTCCTTCTTGGGCAAATAGTACTACTAATACTTTTATTGAAGAACAGGTTGATTTCATGGGGAATCTTACTCGTCCTTCCTTTAACCTGAACAACGCTCCGTATAACAATGCTTATAATCCAAGTTATAGGAACCACCCGAATTTCTCATGGATCAACCAAAGTAATGCCAAGCGCCCTCCTAATATGAACCCACCTGGTTTTCTTCCACCACCACCAAAGCCCTCTTCGATTGAAGAGGTATTTTCTAAATATGTTGCCTCGAACGAATCCAACATCCGGAATCTCACCGGATCTGTAAAGAACATAGAGAATCAAATTGGGCAGCTTCCCAAAATGAGTGTCGAGCGCCCACATGGAGCTTTGTCGGGCAACACTGATGCGAATCCATGGGAGAATGCAAATGCCATTAACCTTCGCAGTGGAAAGGAGGTAACCTCTCCAAGTAGGATTGAACCCAAGGTAACTGTTTCTATTTTACCCCCTCCAGTTTTATTTTCTAATTCTCTGAAAGCTTCAAAATCTCCTCTTGTTTCTATTTCTGCACCCCCTTATCCATCTAAAATTAAAAATGAGTGAGTAGAGGAGCAATACAAATTTTTTTTAGAAATTTTAAAACAAATTCATATAAATGTTCCCTTCTGCGAGGCAATCTCTCAAATGCCTAAATACGCGAAATATCTCAAGGTGTTACTCTCCAATAAAAAGAAACTTGAAGATATCTCACGTGTTTCCCTCAATGCAGAATGCTCAGTAGCTTTATTAAATAAATTGCCTCAAAAATTGAATGATCCGGGACGGTTTTCTATCCCGTGCCTCTTTGGCAATTTATTAGTAAAGCATGCCCTTGCCGACCTAGGTGCTAGCATAAATCTAATGCCTACTCTTTGTTTAAGAAATTGGGGTTAGGAGATCCAATCCCAATAAAAATAAGTATACAACTAGCGGATCGTTCTGTTAAGTATCCAGTAGGGGTAGTGGAAGACTTGTTAGTCAAGGTTGACAAGTTCATCTTTCCGGTAGACTTTGTCATTCTTGACATCGAAGAGGGTGCTGAAGTACCACTCATACTCGGCCGCCCCTTCCTTGCCACCTCACACGCAATAATAGATTTGAGTAACGGAAAACTCCTCCTTCGTGTTGGAGATGATGAAGTTACTTTCAGTATCAACCCCTCAATGCGCAATTCTCTTTCAAATGATGATTCTTGTTACCATCTAGATGCATCATTTGAAAATGATTTTTCTTCATTTTCTAATTCTTGTCCCACATCTTGTGATGATGTAGAACATGATGATTTATTTTGTTTTAAGGAATTATCTCGTTCTTCGCCTCCTTAACCAATTGGCTTAGAGAGTATTAAAATTACGACCACTTACAAAGTACCACCTACTCTTGAGCTTAAGCAACTTCCAGAGCACCTAAGACTCTTTTTAGAAAAAACTCTAAATTGTCGGTCATCATTTCTTCTACTTTGTGTGATTCGGAAATTTTTGACTTAATTCAAATCTTAAATAGGCATCGCTGAGCTATAGCTTGGCAATTATCTAATATTAAAGGGATAAGCCCCTCCTCCTGCACATACAAAATATTACTTGAAGATAATTCTCGCAATAGTGTACAGCCTCAGCGACGACTTAATCCCAACATGAAAGACGTCGTTAAGGCTGAAGTAATTAAACTATTAGATGCAGGAATTATCTACCTGATTTGGGATAGCCCGTGGGTTAGCCCCGTGCAAGTAGTACCAAAGAAAGGCGGCATGACAGTAGTGGTTAATGAGAACAATGAACTAATTCCAACTTGTACTATTACGGGTTGGCAGATGTGCATCGACTATAGAAAATTAAATGATGCCACCCGAAAAGACCACTTTCCCTTGCCATTCATTAATCAAATTTTAGAACGCCTTTCTGGTCACTCCTACTATTGCTTTCTTGATGGTTTATCGAGATATTTCCAAATACCAATCTAACCCGAGGACCAGGAGAAAACAACCTTTACTTGTCCCTTCGGCACCTTTGCTTATAGAAGGATGCCATTTTGCCTTTGTAATGCACCAGCATCATTCCAAAGATGTATGTTGGCCATCTTTAATGTGTTGGTTGAGGATGTGATTGAAGTCTTCATGGATGACTTTTACGTATTTGGAAATTCTTTTAAATCATGCATAGCTAATCTTGAACGTGTTCTTCAACATTGTGAAGACACGAATCTAGCCCTAAATTGGGAAAAATGTCATTTCATGGTCCGAGAGGGGTTGATACTCGGTCATAAAATATCGGGTAAAGGAATCGAGGTTGATAAGGACAAGATCGTGGAGATTTAGAAACTTCCCCCTCCCATAAATGTAAAATATATTAGAAGTTTCCTTGGTCACGCAGGTTTTTATCGGCAGTTTATACAAAATTTTGCCAAAATTACAATGCTGTTAACACACTTGTTAGAAAAAGAGTCTTCTTTCATTTTTGATAATGAATGTTTAGCAGCTTTTAATATTATGAAAGATAAGCTTATCAACTCGCCAATTCTAGTAGCACCAAATTGGTCCTTTCCATTCGAGATAATGTGTGATGCAAGTGACATTGCTGTAGGCGCAGTGTAAGGCCAACGGGTGAACAAGTATTTTCACCCAATTTATTATGCAAGCAAGACACTCACATCCGTACAGGCCAATTACACAACTACAGATAAAGAACTTATGGCAATTTTTTTTGCGTTTGATAAGTTTAGGTCTTATATTACACTCTCTAAAGTCATTGTGTTTACTGATCATTCTGCCCTTAGGTACCTACTAAACAAGGCAGACGCCAAGCCCCGATTATTAAGATGGATCCTCCTACTGCAAGAATTTGACTTGGAGATCCGGGACTAGAAAGGAGCGGAGAACTTGGCGGCCGATCATCTCTCCCGCTTAGAAAACCCTGCCGCGGATACGCTCGCAAAAGATGATATTGATGATAAATTCCCTGAAGAGAGCCTCCTCGCCATCGAAAAATTAACGAATTCTTCTACCCCTTGGTTTGCGGATTGGGCCAACTATCTAGTGGATCGGGTCCTGCGAAAAGGTTTTTCAAGTCAACAAAAGAAGAAATTCTTTTCCGACGCGAAGAAGTACTTTTGGGAGGACCCCTTCTTATTTCGTATCTGCGCAGATCAAGTGGTAAGAAGATGTGTATCGAGCGAGGATGGCTTGCAAATATTGCGGCACTTCCATGAAGGACCAACCAGCGGACATTATCAAGCAAAACATACTGCAAGGAAAGTGCTGGAGGTCAATTTCTAATGCTTTTGATCTTTAAGGATGCTCACTCTTTTGTAAGTGGATGCGACAACTTCCAAAGGTCAGGTAACATATCTCGCCGTGACGAAATGCCCCAAAACTCCTTTATGGATTGTGAAATTTTCGATCTATGGGGTATCAATTTCGTAGGTCCTCTCCCTCCCTCATTTAATAATAAAAATATTCTCGTCGCAGTCGACTGCGTGTCGAGGTGGGCGAAAGCACAAGCTCTCCCATCCAACGATGCAAGAGTGGTCATCAAATTTTTGAAGAAATTATTCCCTCGTTTTGGCACGCCTCGTGCTATAGTTAGTGATAGGGGCACACACTTCTGCAATAGCTAGTTTGCTAAAATTTTAGCAAAATATGGCATTACACACAAACTCTCCACCTCCTATCACCCACAAACTAGTGGCCAAGTGGAAGCAGTGAACCGCGAGCTCAAGCGGATTGTTGATAAGACTATCTCTTTTAATAGGAAGGACTGGTCTTTAAAGCTCGATGATGCTCTATGGGCTTATCAGACGGCATACAAGACCACCATTGGTTGTACACCATACCGATTAGTCTACGACAAAGCTTACCATCTTCTAGTTGAGCTAGAGCACCGTGCCTATTGGGCGCTAAAATTCCTAAATCTTGATTATACTTTGTCCTCCGAGCAAAGAAAATTCCAACTAAACGAACTAGATTAATGGCGTGCTAACCCCTATGAAAATAATAAGTTTTATAAGGAGCGCTCAAAGTTCTACCATGATAAAAATATTAAAATTCCTAAAAGTTTTTCACCGGGGGATCGTGTCCTTCTTTACAACTCACGCCTTCATCTTTTTCCAAGAAAGTTAAAATCTCGATGGTCTGGCCCCTTTGTCATCAAAGAGGTTTGGCCATATGGGACCGCTCTTATTTTCCACCCGGAACTCGGCTCCTTTAAAGTGAATGACCACCGATTTAAATTTTATTTCTCTAATGATACTTCGGCCACCAATATTGAGACCAATCTTCCATGCCAATTAGTCAAGCTTCGCGATGGTAAACAAAGCACTTTTGGGAGGCACCCCAAACTTTATCTTCTTATTACTATTTTCTTTGTTTTAATATGTATTTGCAGGTTTCCTTCTAGCCTCCTCGATTTCACCATCAGGGATGTCCTCTTTCCTCACTTCATCTTTTATAGCATTTTTATTACTTCATACTTAGTTTTAAACATTGGGGACAATGTTTAACTTTAAGTATGGGGGTATAAGTCCTTAAATAATAAAAATTTTAAAAAATATAAATTCCAAAAATTCAAAAATATATATATATTTCTTTATTTTGTCTTTAATATATATACCAAGAAAAGAGAGGATAAAACATATATAAAATAATTAATAATTTGAGTTAATCTTTGCTAAATCATTTAGTACCCCATGACTTTGCATTTTCATATTTTTAATCATTTATGTACTTATTTGGTTGAAATAAATTAAATTAAATTTCATTTTGTCTATGTTTCATGAGTAATATGTTGACTCATGTAGTGTTCCTAATTAAGGTTACATGTTATTTTTGGAAAACATTCTTAAATATTTGCACTTTTTCATAACCATTTTTTTATGTTTTTCACTTTTATAAAATCTACCATCCTTTGTTTTCTATTTTAAAAATATTTTAAATAATTGATTAGTGTTAATTATAGTAGATGTGAACTAATCTAAGATGCTAATTATCTTCATTTTTCATGAAAAGTCAATTATCTGTATTTTCTATCTAGAATTTGCGTCTCTTGAATTTTTTAATACCTTACTTTGAGTAGACTTAGGAGCATGAAGATGATCTAGGCAACTTTTTGATTAGTTTGAGCTTTTGCATCACGAACCTTAAATTCCAAACCATTGCTAGCCACATTGTGCCTTTTCAATTTTCTTTTTATAAGTCTCACTTATTTTTCACCAAAGCCATATAGCTTACCCATATCGCACACTTAAAACTTTTTGAGCTTTATGTCACTTATGTGTACTATATTTTGTGAAAATGGTGGAGATTTTTATTATATCTCAATTGCTACAAAAGAGGAAAAAGAAAAAAAGGGAAAAACTCAATTGCTTAAAAAGAAGGAAGAAGATATGATATATATTTATATATATATGCAAAAAAAATTTATGAATGACCTTTAAACCCCAACTTTATATTGCAAAATGACTTGGGGTGTCAAAATTTTATTTTCTAGCAATAAGTTATTTGCAAAGCTCTTCTTTTTGTTTTAAGTGTGCTTTACACATAATGTTTATCTTTTGAACTCCACACCCTTAAAACCTAAGCCAAAAATTTATAACTAATGAAAGTCCTTTTGATTCATGCATCTGAGGTTTATTTTTAGTACGGTAGCGAGAAAGTAAATTGAGTAAGTTCTTAGGTAGCAGTATTGATCTTTGATTTAGATTGGTATGAATATAAAATTTCTCTTAGATTTTAGTAGCAACTCAATATCCTTTTCATTTATCACATTACTCAATTTTTAGTTTTGCTTAAAAACAAGGGATGATTTATTTTTTTTATGCTAGTGAAAATTGTAAAATTCTATGCCAAGACAAAGTAAAAATATTTTGTTTTATTTTCATAATTCCTTTACCTTAATTTCGCATCGTACTTGTGTTTGGCATAGCCAATTTGTTTGGTTGGTTTTTTTATTTTTTCTAGCTCGTATGTCTTTGCTTGAGGACAAGCAAAATAATAAGTCTGGGAGAATTTGATGATGCATAATTTGACCTAAGTTATTAATATAAAAATCTAAATAATCTAATATAAATATATTTATATTATTAATTTTATTCGCTAAATCATAATTTTTTTATAAGTCTATCTTAACCATGCACATTTTTCTATTTTTCTGCGCGCAGCGAAATTCGGGGCCACCTTTGGGCATGTTGCGGCCAGATTCAGATCTTGGGTTGAACACAAAAGTTGTAGCCCTCGGAAAGACCTTTCCAATGGATGGTTACACACCTTTATCAGATTATTGTAGCCTCAGGAATCATCCGTCGAAGTTGTTGTCTAGCAGGTTTCCTGTATGTATGAAATTCGTGTTTGAGCAAGAACCGAGGATCTCAGGACAAATTGCATTATCAATTCTAGAAGAACATGCCTTCAGTTATGGTGTGCCAAAATAAATGTCGAGTGCACTCATGTCATGGTGTTGTTGAACTATATTCAAGAATAGAATGAAGCCACAATGGTCCGATGTGATTTTTCTCATAAGTATGAAAGAGGCTAGCCACCTTTGACTATATATTCAGCATGTGTTCTTAAAGGAAACTTCTTGGAAAGAGAGAAATCTAGACAACTTTTATCATGCTTTTCATGACAAGTGTGAAATAGGCTAGCCACCTTTGACTATATATTCAGCATGTGTCCTTAAAGGAAGCTTCTTGGAAAGAGAGAAAGCTAGCCAACTTTTATCATGCTTTTCATGACAAGTGTGAAAGAGGCTAGCCACCTTTGAATTTTAAACCAACATGTGCTTTTTGACCAAGGTATGCTACATGGAAACTTCATCCTCATGCCAAATTCCAACTCTACCCCCTTGGTTTTGGCCCTATAAATAGGCATGAAGAAAGGGGGGAAAGCATCATCCTTCCTACTTCATTTTGAGCATATTAGAGAGCCTTTAGAGTTTGTTTGTAGAGTATTTTAGTTTAATATTTTCATGCTTTAATGTTCTTGCAAAATATTTTTATCGTACTTGTAATCTTCTTGCAAACTCTCTTTATAATGTCTTTTTTTGAAATCTTTTGTAACTTTTTTTCAATAAGAAATAAATTAGTTTGTTATTCCCTTTCCCTCTTTCTCTTTCTTTTTATGCATATTCTTAACATGATTTTCATTTCCTATATTATGAGCAACTAAACATTGTTTAGTACTTGATCGAAATGATCCGAGGAATGAAATGATCTCTTTTACTTAACCCATATCTTCTCTTTCTCTTTGAACAAATGTTTAGGATTTACCCTTGATTAATTTATAGAGAGGTCATATCATCGATATAAGATTTTCTCTTCTATTTTCATACTCTAGCAGTCGAAAGGATCATGCGTATGGATTGATCACTCACGGGTAAAGGGACTTGAATGCAATCCTTGAAAGAGGACGACGTAAATTTCCCGGATTGGAGTCGAATCCAATAGAGGGGTTCACCACATAAAGCGAGTTTTAGGGGTTTCAATTATAGAATGAAAGTTTGGTTGATCAACTTAAACTCAGTTGGGCGTAGCCTTGAAAGAGGTGCGTTCATATTCTGGGAACCTCCACGGTCCAAGCACCTTCGTTAAAGAGAATTAGGGATTTATCTATTTTTGGTCATTTTCATTCCAAGGTTATTCAAGATCAAGTACTAACATTTTAAATTATTGCTTAATCAACCTCTTTTATTGTATAACCGTTCTCTTATTTGCAAACCAAATCAAAGTATCTAATTGATAAAATAACAGAAATCTCTTTGAAGTAGAAGTAATCGATGCACCTTTATTCTAATACGACCTTGATATTATATCCTATGCTATAAGCGATAAGGTACACTTGCCTTTATCGAATATAGATTCGGAGAACATCATCTTCATCTTCTCTCTTTCATAAAACAACTCCGGGATTTTCTCCATCATGGAGCATGCGCTCCGGCTTTCACGGTTGTCAGCATCCTAGTCTTATTTGTCATCGTATTCTCGTTCCTCCTCCCAAAACTTACCCTTGTCTTTGGCCACGCGATCAATATCGGCCACTTTCTTTTTTATGGTGGGGTAGAGGTCGAGGAAGAAGAAGACGTCAAATCCTGGAGCCAAGCCGCCAAGATCGCGGAGGCAGTTAAGCGCTCCGTCGATTGCCATGACGATCTACGGGAAAATGACATTTTGGAAAGCCGGATTGGCCGAGTCATACATCTTCTGCAAAAGAAGTAAAAGGTTAGACTGAGCGGCTTGAGAATGGTAACCATAAGAACATCAGGTAACACCTTACCGATTTTTTCTGTTAAAGCCGCTTTATTTTTTCTTCCTTTTCCTAAATCCACTCCTCGAGGTCACTTCTCTCTTTCACTAACCGATTATAAGCTAAGATCATAAAGTGGCTAGTGATGAAGCTTCTTGCGCCGACCTGTGCGGATAGCCATGACAAGTCCTCTTTTGGGACTCTCTTCAATGCCTTCAGATTACCGTTTTGATATAAAGCCGCGCCCGCTACACTGGGGTGGCGGCTAACACTATGCCTTCCCCAGTAAGAGAGGGCAGTTGAAACCTGAATGCAGTCGCCTTCCAGACTCCACAACATTGTCGGGTTGTCATGCTGGTCCTTCAGTCCGCTACCCATTCCGTGGAGGTCGAACTCTCCTGTCGAGGTTGAATCTTCCTCCTCGTCAACCTGTGCCGACCTGACTCGTTTGGCCCGCTTTTCCCTTTGAGTAAGGGTCAAGCCACCCGGAGTCAGTAGATTGTTGAGCGAGACCGCCAAAGCAGCTGCAGAAACAGGAAAAAGATTAGTTAAAGGCCGCACGGCTAGCTCCTGAAAGTGGCAGCGGTTTGGTACTTACTATCTTCCACCTGGACTCCTTTTAGGGAAGAAGCAATGGGATGTAGTGGTTTACATCGAGCCGCTCTTCTTTGAAGAACTTGTATATGTCCTTATCAGGGCCCTCCAGCTCGTAGTTGCCAAAGGCGGCTTCAGCGCGAACTTGTAGATTGACCTGCAGCAGGCCGAGCTATCCCTCGAAGATCAGGTAGCGCTCTGACCAGCTCGGGATCTTATTCGTGAGGTTCACCACCTTCATCCCCCGACAACCGAAGTACAAGTGACTACGGAAGATCTCTATTCCCTAATCAGTGATAGACCGGACTGAGAAGCATGTCTGGAAGAGATTAATAGTAAAGCGAACTCTTTCAGACCGCAGATAGGAGATGAAGCTGTAGATGGAGGCTATCTAATTGGGCGGAAGTTGTCCGGGCACAACTCCAGAGTGATCGAAGATCGCCATGGCTTACACTAAGACTGGTAAGCAGAAGCCGTAGTCAAATTGATCTATGGGGATGGCTATTTGGTTGGCGTTCGATGAGTTGATCCTTTCATTCAGCAGTGGAAGCCACGTGAGAAGCGGGCTACCATGCATGTACTTCTCCGCAAAGCTGTCTAGCTCAGCTTGGGTAAGCCGACACTCTTTGTGGTCAGCAGAGTGGAAAGCGGTGGCCGCGTCAGTCCTAAGAGAAGCAACCCTTTGAGACTGCATCGACCTAACCTTAGCCGGCATCTTGAATTCTTGTACCGAAATCTTCGGGACCGCCACTATTTATAGAACAAGGGTGATGCAACCCATATAAAATTGCGGCTAGGTTACAAGCTGCGCGGCTTGATTCGTCAAAGTTCGCAATTGACTGTACTGTAAAGCCGGGATTCTGTTCGCCAGATCACGCAGCTAAGTTCCTGCACTTGGGAAATTTCAAGGCAAAGCAAATATATAGAGGCCATAAATTACAAGTTGCACAAAGCCGCAGGAAATTCATAGAACCATAAAGCGAATACATTACATTGCAGCAATCAAATTGTCCAGCAAAAGTAAGTAAAATCATGTTACAATACATAGCAAAGTCAAATCGCTCAACCCTGCTTCTCGCTCTCAGAAGTTTCTCTGACAATCCACGTGACTCGGTCGCCGGTCTGAACTAACTATACATAAACTTGACTAATTTTTTGTGGATTGAATGCATGGACCGATGAACTCGCGAGGTATCGCGCTCCATGCAAACAAATGGAACCATTTGTAGAGCGCGACCCTCCAAGTCGCCAGATACTGCAACCTGCCCATCCATCGCAACCCTAGGTGGACCAGAAGTCTCCCCGGAAGTCGGGTAGCTTAGTGGTTGCGGCCTCTCAGAAGTTGCCATAGGAAATTGGTGGTCTCTGCCGGCCTCCGCTGGCGGGTCAACTTCCATTCCCTCGCCAAGTCAGCAAGTGTCTTGTCTTTCACTCTCAATTCGGCCGACCATCAACACTAGATCTTGCAGATCCATCTTCTGTATCCTCTCCTACTCCAAGGAGGCATGCATGTTTTGCGTGCTCTTCTAAGCGGCCTCCATCGTTGACCGCCTCTTTTCCCTCTCCAGGTCCAAGATGGCCTGTATCTCTTGCATCGAATTCTCAGTGGCCTCCATTGCGAACCGCCTCTCTACTCTCTCAAGCTCCAAGGTGGCCTGCACCTCATGCATCCCCATCTCGGCGGCCTCCACCGCATACCGCTGCCATTGTCTTTCAACCCGCAATTCCTCTTCCTTATCCTGAAGGGCCTCGTCGTGCTCCCTCACCCTCACCTGCAGGTCGTCGACTTCCTTGCGGAATTCGCCAACCCTTTCATCTTGGACACATAACAGCGGTAGTGGCAACGGAGGAAATGAAGCGGTTAGGTAACCCGGCCACATCTCGGTCTCCGTTTTACCTGCAATGAAGAACATGGTGCTCAGAATCGGTTAAAATCGGTCAGATAGTGTCGAGTTTTTTTTCTAGATCATCAGTCGAAGGTGACTGCCAATCTGAGTGTTCTCTCCTTCACTAGCCGTGGTAACAAATCAAAAAACTTGCCGCCTAGATCGTTTGGAATCCATTTGCAAAAGTTTATCCTTCCATAGCTGCGCGGTCTCTTGACCCTTGATTTTCAGTTGAGCCACATTTGGGAAAAAGCTGGCTGGCGGATTCAAGATTATATCCGCCCCCTTCTTCTGTGACCACGACTTATAGAAGTTTATGGTTTGCTTAAAATCTTCATGTATACCTTACAGGAGGTCAACCGCAGTTGTCGGCTTATCCGCGGCTAGTAATCTCTTCATTTCCTATATCTTCTCCACAAGTTTTTATTTCTGGTCTCCTATAGAGACCACAGAAACCGGCTCTCCTGCCCTCTCCCCGACCACATAAGTATCCGCGATGATGATCTCTTTTAAAGATGGTGGGGTATCTAACAGCTTGTCCTGCTTCTCCAGCGTTTCCATACCCTTGAGGATATCGCTCATTGTCTCACTAGCCGTCGAAGCGCTCTTCTGTTCCTCTAGCTTGGATGAAGGGGTCGACGAGCTCTCAGACACTTCTTTCTCTTTCATCCTATGTTGAAGACTAGTCGCACCGGTCTTTACGGTAACATTCAAGTTTCCTTCCTACATCTTTAGCGCCTTCCTTTTCATTCTTTCCTCAAGGGTCTCACTACTTTTCCTTCGTCGTTTCGAAGAGGCGACTTTCGTCTCCGCCTGCTTGACCTTGGCACCAGAAGACTGGACGTTTTCTAGCGGTCTCTCCAGATAATCTTCCACTGTTATCATCTCATTTGTTTTCGGCAGTTCGCCCGGCTTGTCAGAGCCGACGCTCTTTTCCTCTGCCCCTCCGACTTTCAGGAGGGGTTCCCCCGAAGGCGAGAAGGTAATAGCAAAGGATGGCTCGGTTGTGGTTTATGGAAGAGCAGTTTCCGAAGCCACTGCAACTTTGGACACGACTTGCGAGGATTCGACAACGATCTCTACCGGCCTGTTTATCGAGTCGGAATCCGTTGGAGTACTTGTCTTCTCTGGATCTAGCTCCTGTTGTCGGCGGGAAATTTTTGGTTTAAGGCTTTTCTTCTTCTTCTTCTCGGCCGACCTCTTTGTGCGGTCTAGCAATACGGAAAGGAAATCCATCTCGCATACAGACGCACCGGCCTGAAAAATTCTTAATGCAAGAGGCGAATAATGACCCGTAGTTTTGCAGAATTTTAGAGAAATGACAGAGTTCAGCGCATTTTATAGACATTACAATATTTATGGCAGTCGCGGTCTCCGACTTAGTCTAACATTTCCAAAATTTCATGAAATTTTGAAATGTGCGGGGATTATATTAACCAAGAATCTGCGACTATTTCACATGGACTTTCAGAGCCGGGTGGCCTGGTTCCCTAACCGCCATTCTACGTGTGCCGGACTGTCCTCACCGAAGCCGTGCGGCCTATTCACCAGGTTGCCGCTAGAGGGAGTCCAGATCAGCCTATCTAGAGGCCGATGCTCTCAGCTTGCTAGAGGAAGCCCGTCAGGCCGCGCGACCTTCCCTCTGCCCTCTTCTCTTTTTGCTTGCTTCCCGTCTTCTCTACCCGGTTCTCCTGTACCCCGGGTAGCCGGTAACTTTATCCATGCCCGTTTGGGAAGGCACCGAAGCCTATAAATAGGGGGTGGGAGCACACCCAAAGCACACTGACTCGAATCCAGGATCTCACTTGTTAAGAGATGTAGTCTCGAGCCTAGTGCCTTGTGTCCTGCTGTCCGGCCGGCTTCCCCCTTTTTTCACTCCTTCCTCCCAAAGTGTAACTGCTTCATTTTATATTAAAATAAAGCTTGCTGTAGGAGAGGCATTCAGGCTGCGGTGGGCAAAGTGTGGTGTCACTGCTTCTTGCAGCTTGCTCTAGTTTTTGCTCTAACCGCTAGTAACCAACTTCCCGACAGTCTCTCTTTCCTTCTCCTCATCCCCCCGTGAGATTTCAAACAGTTAACTAGAGGGCACATTTCATGCATTAACAAGGTGGACACAAGGAAGAATGCAGGAAATACATAAATTTACCTAAGTCCGACGGCGTTGAGTGAAGTTAGATCACTCAATGCCAGATGTCAAGGAAGAATGCTGGGAAGACAGAAATCTGTCTAAGTCCACAGGCGTTGAGTGAAGCCAATTCACTCAACGCCAGATGTTAAGGAAGAATGTTGGGAAGACAAAAATCTGTCTAAGTCCATAGGCGTTGAGTGAAGCCAGTTCACTCAATGCCAGATGTCAAGAAGCGTTGAGTAAAGTATGGGCAGTCAATGCCTGACTATTGACAAAGCAGGATTTTGGCTAAGTCCATAGGCGTTGAGTGACAGCAGTTCACTCAATGCCATATAACAAGAGGCATCGGGTAAAGCTCAGATAGTCAAAGCTTCAACATTGGCAAGGAAGAAATCTGGATAACTCCAGAGGCATCAAGTGAGCACAGATCAATCAATGCCTGAAGATAGAAGCGTTGAGTCAAGCTCAAGCAGTCAAACATCTGAGAATTAGAGCAGGATTCTTCCAAAGCTCAGAAGCGTTGAGTGAAGGCAGTTCACTCAGCTCCTAAAGAAGAAAGCATCGACAGAACTAGGTGAAGTCAAAGCTTAAGAAGAAATAGACAGAAATTCTATCTAAGTCTAGAAGTGTTGAGTAAAGGAAGTTCACTCAACGCAAGCTCAACAAGAAATTCTACTAAGTACAAAAGCATTGAGTGAAGGCTATTCACTCAATGCCTCTTCGAGAAGACAGGTAAAGGTAGAAAGCGTTGAGTGAAGACAACTCACTCAATGCATTCTTAAAGCTTGAAATCGGCTAAGTACAGAAGCATTGAGTGAAGGTAGTTCACTCAACTCCTCAACAAGATGGCAGGCTTCAAAGAAGCAGCTAAGTCCAAACGCATTGAGTGATGAAGTCTCACTCAACACACTCAACGCCTATCAGCAGAAATTATGTCTAAGGACAAATGCGTTGAGTGAAGGCCATTCAGTCAACGCACTCAACGCCTAATGGTACAGAAATAGAGGCTAAGTCCAATTGTGTTGAGTGATAAAGGTTCACTCAACGCCTGACAGTGCAGAAATATGATTCTGCCCAGATTTCTGTTGCGCGGTACCTGGCAGAAATATGATTCTGCCAAGATTTCTGGGTGATCCTTGGAGTTAGTCCCCAAGGTTCATTGCTGCAATCTACCATGTAGAAACCCAAAAAACATACAGCACGGAGTCTTCGTCGGCAATACAAGCATTATGAAAACATCAACAATATAGACCAGCCTATCCAGATGGGCTTTAAACACCATGCCTATGTTCGTACTTCGATTCCGAACTCTAAATGCAAAGCTACGGGGATACACTGTATCTACCCGAAGGAAGACTTATCGCTCACTGCACACTCACGGGAGAGGGTTTCCTATGCAAAAGAAAGAGTACTTCACATGTCCAACTAGAGAATCGTTAACTTTTGAGCTCTCTTCGGTGCCATCCCAAAGATCTAGATGGATGAACACGACCACAACAATCTTGCCTCCACAGATCCAAACTTGTTTTGCGAATCAGAGCTACGGAACTCCAACGGCGATGAGGTCTCCTTCCTCTTCTTCCTTATTAACTCTCTCTTCTCTCTTAGAAAAAGAAGATAGAAAGGAAAAATTAGATAGAACCCTACACTATCGGCCATATACCCACAGAGGCAACCTCCAGCCATTGGATCCCTAAATAAAACCGGCAAACGGTCACGATTCGCTCAAGAATTTAGTTTACGAGCGCTACCGTCGTGCTGTAAGAAGTTACTATCGTGCAGTACCTCAATCGTTTAACTTCTTAGGGAGGTAGCCGGTAAAAACTCGAATCGGGCATTTACACGTGGATGCATCATAACTTCTCTGCTACCGCTCTGGAGTAAGGCTAACATTGTGCAGTAGCCAGCCCGAGAGCTTGGCCAAATAAATCTCCAAAGCTACCGCCAATGCTAATACTACCACCGCGCGCTAGAAAGATCTGAGGTGTTGAGAACATTGAGTGATCCGAGCTACCGTCGCGCGGTAGTCACTACCGTATGGTGGTACCTTCCAGAAAAGGGTTCACAATTCTCCCCCACTTGAAGAAAATTCGTCCCGAAATTTGACGTTACAGGAGTATATATAAAAATATTAACAGTGCATCTGATTACCTTATTGAAAAAGCTCAGGGAACTCCCCCCTCCTAGTTTGCTCGTGCCCCCAAGACAGCTCCTCTCGGCCACAGTTATCCCATAGGACCTTGACCATTTTTATATATTTGTTACATAGTTGTTTTACCTCTACGTCCTCGATCCGAATGGGCATAAAACATGTCGTCAACCCACTATCGACCGACACTAGATTCGCAGTAACCACTTGATTAGTCTCTTGAATAGCCTTCCGTAGCACAGAGATGTGAATACATCATGCAAACCGCTTTACTCCAATGAAAGAGCCAAATGATAGGCGGCTTCACCAACCCGCTCCAAGATCTATAAAGGCCCAACATACCTGAGACTAAGCTTCTTAAAGCGCTGAATCCTTGATACGCCTTTAAACGGCTTTGTCTTGAGGTATACCCAATCGCCCACCACAAACTCCATATTTTGATGCATGGTTTTATAGTATTTAGCCTGCCTATCTTGAGCAATAAGTAGCCATTCTCTAATCAACCGTATCTTTGAGTAGCTTCTTCAACGTCCCTTCTCTTATACAGCTTCGATTCTCCCATTTCTACCCAAGCCAACGACGTACGAAACCTCCTTCCATATAGAGCCTCAAAAGGCGTCGTATGAATGCTGGCTTGGTAGCTGTTATTGTACGCAAACTCAATCATTAAAAGATGGTCCTCCAACCTTTTCCCAAAATCCAAAGCACACATACAAAACATAACATCCATTATCCAGTTCACCCTTTAAGTATGACCATCTGTTTGTGGGTGAAAAGCCGTGTTGAAATTCAACTTTGTACCCAACAACTGAAGAACGAGCCTCCCATCGTTAGACGTGAACCGACCATCTCGGTCATTAACAATGCTCTGGGGTACACCGTGTAATTGGACTATGCTGTCCACATAAAACTTCGCCAGATACTCCATTGAATCATCCTTCCTATTGGGTATGAAATGTGATACCTTCGTTAAATGATCAAAAATGACCCAAATGGCGTCGTTCCCCTTCTGTGATCTTGGCAAACCGTGCATGAAATCCATGGAGATGTCATCAAATTTCCACTCTGGTATAGGCAAGGTCTTCAGGAATCCGCCAGGCTTCGGGAATTCAGCCTTCACCAAGGCACAAGTCTGACACTTCGCCACATATAACGTAATGTCTTTCTTCAAACCTGGCTGCCAAAAAAGTTTATTCATGTCCTTGAACATCTTTGTTCTCCCGGGGTGATCGAGTACTTTATGAAATGTGCCTCGTACATCAATTCTTCTCGTAACTTCCCCACATTGGGGACGCACAATCCACTGCCTTTCCACAAAAGGCCATCGTCGATAGAGAACTGGTCGTTAGACCTATCAATGGCTTCCGCCTAGTGATCTTTCAAGCTCACGTCCAACTCCAAGGCCTGCTGAATCCTGTTCACGAGGTCATTTTTAACCTCCGTCCACTCAAACATGCATTTGCACTAGATCCCTTGTCAACACAGGAGATCTCCAAGGCCTCTAAATCTTCAATAAGCTGCTCGTCGTGCATCTGTAACAAGGTTGCCTATGCATGAGTCTTACGGCTCAAAGCATTTGCCACAATGTTCTCCTTCCCATGAATATAATGAATCTTGTAGGTGTAGTCCCCAAGGAACTCCATCCACCTTCACTGATGCACGTTCAGGTCATTCTGATCTATCAGATACTTCAGGCTCGTGTGATCTGAATAAATATCGACCTTAACCCCATACAAGATAATGCCTCCAAAGCTTGAGAACGAATACCACGGCTGCCAACTCCAAATCATGGACCGAGTAATTCCTCTCATGCACCTTCAACTAGCGCAATCCATAGGCTATCACCTTCCCGTGTTGAAGCAGAACATAACCTTATCCACTTCCAGATGCATCACTGTAAATCTCATAGCCCTCCGAACCACATGGCGAACATAAGATAGGCATCTTCGTAAGACGACACTTTAGCTCTTCGAAAGCTTGTGCACACTCTGGTGACCAAATAAACTTCTTATACTTACTTGTCAGAGTAGTGAGGGGCAATGCTATCCGCTAGAAGTTCTCCATGAATCGCATGTAATAGCCGACAAGCCACAGAAAACTCCAGACTTCTGTCATAGTATACAATAGAGGCCACTCTCGTATCGCAACTATCTTCGCCAGATCCACCGCAATTCCCTCTCCACTAACTACGTGACCAAAGAATGCTACCAAGGACAATCAAAACCCATATTTGGAGAACTTGACATACAGTTGGTTCCTCTTCAGGGTCTCCAATACCATATGTTGATGCTTGAAATGATCATCCTCGCACTGTGAGTACACTAATATATCATCGATGTAGACTATCACAAACTGGTCCGTGTACTCTCTAAATGTCATGTTCATCAAATACATAAACACGAATGGCATATTCGTCAACCCAAATGGCATGACGGTGAACTCATAATGCCCATAACGTGTGCATAAAGCCATCTTAGGAATGTCTCTTTCCCTAATTCTATCCAAATAGTACCCGGATTTCAAATCTAGCATTGAGTACACAATCGACCCGACCAGCTGATCAAACAGATCATCAATCCACGGGATCGGATATCTATTATTCTCTGTCAGCTTAGTCAACTCTCGGTAATCAAGACACAGTCGTAAGATTCAGTCCTTCTTCTTAATAAAAAGGACTGGCGCGATCCAAGGCAACGAACTTGGGCGCACATACCATTGATCTAACAGCTCTTGAATTTGTACCTTCAATTCTGCCATCTCCTTAGGCACTAAGCGGTATGGGGAGCATGACACAGGATTGGATCCTGGCACTAACTTAATGGTGAAGTCGATCTCTCGCTGAGGTGGAGCTCCAGGGAGGTTTTCAGGAAAAACATTAGGAAATTGATGAGTATAAAATATACAATTTTGGATAGTATTAATTTTTAATATTTATAAATAAAACCTTAGTTTTTATATATAAAACTAATTATTTTTGTTATATTTTATTTTTTTATGTTTTATACTTATTTTCTAAGTTTTTCTGAATTTTTGTATTTTTTACATAGGTCACGCCCGTGACCTAGGGCGTGACAGCCCTGTTTAATTCCTTTTTATTTTCTGTTTTTATTATTTAATATAATCAAAAAAGTTGATGACACGTCCACGAAATGCCCGTGACCCAATCAGACACGCACATGCCCGTACCGGTGTTAGTCTATTTCCAGCAAGATTCCGCGTTGTCGCCATGCCCCGTGCCGCCTGATGAACCGACTGCCAGACACGCCCGTGACCCAATTCTACATGCCCGTGACTTGATGAAGTTCTATCCAAAGTTCAGCATAGCTCGACACATGTCCTGATATGCCGCCCGACACGCCCGTGACCTTGTCACGCCCACCCGACACACCCATGTCCAGGGCGTGTCGTTTAAAATTTTTTCTATAAATAGAGGGGCAGAGCTTTGTAAAATTATTCGAACACCAGCAGCTTCCTTAAGAACTGTTAGGACTCCCCAGCTCTCTGACAAAGAACTGGTAGTAGCTTTCAAGTATTCCAAGTTCTGTAAGTTGTAATTTTTTAGCTTTCTTCTCAGCTTCGTAGAAAGTTGTAATAACTTTTTGAATTTATAAAATAGAATATTTCAATTTCAATTCTGAGTGATTTACAGTTTTATTTTCTGCTTTATTTTATTTTCTCATACTATCGTGAATGAAAGGAGAAGCTCTGCTTATGTCCTGGATTAAGAAAGCGTGAAACTTCTTTCGAAACTATTTTCCAAAACCTAATTATTTCATACTATCCTGAATGAAAGGCGAGACGAAATCCTATGACCTGGATAAAGATAGTGTGAAAGCTTTTCAATTGTTTAGATTTTACTACCCTATCCCGAATGAATGGCAAAGCGGACGCTTAAGTCCTGAATTAAAATAGATAGGTAGATATTATTTTCTACACTTTATACTGCCCCCATCCTGATAAGAGTCTAAGAACCCTTAGCACTTGGTCAAGATGAGCACTGGGCTGGATATTATTTTCAACTATTTCAACTCTACATTCTAGTTATTCTAACTAGGGTTTACTGCTAATTGATCATATACCAGGTGAAGAGACACTACGTTTTACGTTAACCCGTTTTAAACGCAAGCCTCCCCTGTCGTACTTTTGATTCAGTGATGCTACAAAAAGGACCCTCTCGTTAAGTTAGGTAATCAAGAAATAAAGTTGTTCTTTAATAGGTGAATTAATATTCTCTCATAGTAATTCTTAAATCAAGGACTACCTTCTGAGTCCTTATCAAAATAAAACCGCATATTTATATTTTTCTGTCTTTTATTTTTAATATAAACTCCACTCCGTTCTTTCGATAAGATAATTGTCTGTTCTAAAAAGTAGAATAATTAACACCGATCCTAGGAAAAATATGACATTGATATTTTCTACTAAATACTATACTCCTATGCGATAGGTACTCTTGTCTTAATCCACAGGATATAAGTAAGTAAAAAAGAGACAGACTTATATACGTAAAAAATTATATAACACCAAATGTATCCTCTTTAATTCAAAATTTACTTATCAAGCTTTTTGGCGACGTTGCCGGGGATTCGTTTATATGTGTTAATATTTGAAAATAAAAGAGCGCTATTAATTTTATCTTTTTTTTCTTGTTATTTAAAACCTTAGTTTTTATAAAAATAAAAAAAACATAAAATTCACTGAATTTAAAACTTTGTTTTTATAAAACCTAACTTTTATTAACAATTTTATTAACCACTAACAAATTCTAACAAAAACCTAACATACTATTTTAACATATTTTATATAAAAACTTTTCTTATTATAAAACTAGTTTATAATAAAACTGTTTTTTATTATAAAACCTGTTTTATATAAAACCTTATTTTTAGTTATTTTCCTGTTTTAAGTCTTTTTGTGTGTTTGTATTTGTGAGTTTATATATATTTGTTTTTAATTTAGTTTTTTTTATTGTATCTTTTTTTTTTACTTAGTTTCTATATATATGTTTTATTTTTTGTTTTTATCAAAAGTGTTTTTTTTGTGCATGACCCGCAGAACTCCATCTAATTTAAATCTTGAATTTGATCCTGAAATCGATCGCACCTTTCGCATGCGCCTCCGATCTTTGAATGAAGAGCTAGTATTAAATCTGGAAGAGTCCGTAGGCACCGCACACGTACAAGAGATGGCAGCAGAGCCACAACAAATGCCAGAGGTGGTCCCCCAAAGGACCATGTCTTATTATGAACGACCCAATTTAGATGACACCTAGTATAGTATCGTTTCACCAACAATTGCTAATAATAACTTTGATATTAAATCGAGAATAATCCAAATGATTCAAAATTCCGTTCAATTTGATGGATTGCCCGACGAAGACCCAAACACGCACTTGTCCAACTTTTTAGAAATATGCGACACATTTAAGATAAATGGCATGACTGATGATGCCATCCGTCTTCGCTTATTTCCTTTTTTTGCTACGAACGAAAGCCAAATAGTTGCTAGCTTCTCTCACCAGAGGATGTATCACCACTTCGGCTGACATGACCGAGAAATTCCTCACAAAGTACTTTCCACTTACAAAAACCACACGTGCGTGCGAATATTTCTTCCTTTGTGCAAGGCGAGTCCGAGTCTCTCTATGAGACTTGGGGACGTTTTAAGGAATACCTACGTCGGTGTCCACATCATGCGCTGCCAGCTTGGCTCCAGGTACAGACATTCTATAATGGTCTGAACACTTAGACTCGACAAGCCATTGATGTTGCCGTTAGGGGCACGCTCAATAAACAAAACCCCCGAGGCTGCTCAAACCCTATTTGAGGAGATGGTCATGAATGCGTACCAGTGGAACATGCCAAGGTCATGCCCTAAACAAGTTAGGATTTATGAGCTTAACTCCTCTTCAAACTTAGCTCTCAAAGTAGAGTATCTGACTAGGCAAGTGGCAGGGATGAGTGCTTCCTCCACCTATACATCTTTGAATCCACCTAATTCAACTAATAATAATTAATAATGAAGAATTCGACTATATGGGGAACTCATTTAGACCTTCCTATAATCTGAATAATAATAATAATTATTATTATTACAATCCAGGATATAGGAATCATCCTAATTTTTCGTGGAGCAACCCCAATAATGCTCAATGCCCTCCGAATGCAAATCCAATTAGATTTGCACTGCAACCCCCACAACCATAGACACCACCACCACAACCGCACCAATTTAGGCCAACCCTTATAGAAGACATATTCACAAAATATGTCAGTATCAATGAGTCCAATATCTGGAACCTGACCGAATCAATCAAAAACTTAGAAACACAAATTGGACAACTATCAAAAATGCTATCACAATGTCAACCTTGTAATTTGCCAGGAAATACGAAACCAAATCTGCAGGAAACTGTCCATTCCAGTAACCCACCAAGTTGATAAGCCGTAAAACTATGAAGTGGCAGGGAGCTACCACCACCCGTTAGGGTAGAAAAAGAAACTACGGTTAGCCCTCCTACACCACCTCCTGTTACGTCTCTACCTCCTAAACCCCCGCAAATTGTTCCACCTCATGTTGTTGTACCTTATCCTTCAAAATTAAAATATGAGCGAGAAGATGAACATATAAATTTTTTCTAAAAATGCTAAAACAAATTCAAATCAAAATACATTTCTACGAGGCAATTGCATAGATGCCTAAATATGAAAAATATTTAAAAGTTTTACTTTCAAATTAAAAGAAACTCGAAGATGTTTCTAGGGATTTTCTTAACGCTGAATGTTAAGTCATTTTATTACATAAATTACCCCCAAAATTAAACGATCCAGGACGATTTTCCATCCCGTGTCTCTTTCGTAATCTATTAATAAAAGATGCGTTACCAGACTTAGGTGCTAGCATAAATTTAATGCCCTACTCGCCCTTTAAGAAACTAGGATTAGGTAACCCCAGCCCAAATAAAATGAGCATACAGTTAGCAGATCGTTTTATTAAATATCTAATAGGGATAATAGAGGATGTTCTGGTCAAAATTGACTTGTTTATCTTCCCGGTAGACTTTGTTATACTTGACATAGAGGAAAACGTCGATGTTCCCATAATTCTTGGCCGACCTTTTCTCGCAACCTCTCGCGCAATAATAGACATAAGTAATGGTAGACTTCTCTAACGAGTAGGAGATGACGAGGTTACTATTGATATAGATCCCTCTATGAAAAATTCTTTAATAAACGACGATTCCTGCTATCTTGCAGAAGCCTCTTTTGAGGAAAATGGTTTTCCCTATTCTGATTTACTTTCAATAACAGTAGAAGAATCAGACTTGGCAGACTCACCCATTTCACAAGAAATGCCTACCGATGACCCTTTAAAACCTTTTATATCCTTAACTTCTACAACTCTAAAAACCCCAACTTCGTTTGAAAAACCACCAACCCTTGAGAGGAAAACACTTCCCACACATTTAAAATATGTTTTACTTTAAGCCGAATCTAAACTCCCTGTTATCATTTCTGCCGAATTAAATGATAAGAATAAGTTTGAATTAATAGAAGTGTTAAAACAACATCGCCATGCATTAGCACGGAAAATTTCTGATATACTATGACTCAACCCATCTTTTTGTATGCGTAAAATATCTCTTGAAGATAAACCTCGTAGATCTATCAAGCCCCAACGACGTTTAAATCCTAATATGAAGGATGTCGTAAAAGCTGAAGTAATTAAATTATTAGACGTAGGAATTATCTATCCAATCTCAGATAGCACATGAGTTAGTCCCGTTGAATTCATCCCTAAGAAGGGTGGTATAACAGTAGTACCAAATGCTAATAATGAACTAAATCTAACACGTATTATTACGGGTTGGAGGATGTGCATCGATTATCGAAAATTAAATGATGACAACCGTAAAGATCACTTTCCACTACTGTTTATAGATTAAATATAAGAGCGACTCTCGGGTCACTCATATTATTGTTTTCTCGATGGTTATATAGGGTATTTACAAATCCCTATAGCTCCTAAAGACCAAGAGAAAACTACATTCACTTGCCCCTTTGGTACTTTCGCCTATAGGCGAATGCCGTTTGGACTTTGTAATGTGTCAGCTACATTTCAAAGATATATGCTAGCTATTTTCGGCAAGTTAGTAGTGGACGTTATTGAAGTGTTTATGGATGATTTCTCCGTGTTTGGAGAGTCATTCCATACATGTTTAGATAACCTCGCTCGTGTTCTTCAATGTTGTGAAGACACTAATTTAGTGTTGAACTGGGAGAAATGTTTTATGGTCCGCGAAGGTTTAGTTCTCGGTCATAAAATTTTTTCCCATTGAATCGAGGTCTATAAGGCAAAAATAGAAATAATAGAAAAACTTCCTCCTCCAACAAATGTGAAATCTATTCGATGTTTCTTAGGTCATGCAGGTTTCTATAGACGGTTCATTCAAAATTTCTCTAAAATAACAAAACTGTTAACTCATTTATTAGAAAAAGAAGCCTCATTTATATTCAATTGCGAATGCTTAGTAGCATTCAACATTATTAAGGACAAACTTATAAACTATCCTATTTTAGTAGCCCCAGACTGGTCCTTTCCTTTTGAGATCATTTGTGACGCGAGTGATTATGCGGTAGGAGCTGTCTTAGGACTGCGAGTAGACAAATATTTTCATCCAATCTATTATTCAAGTAAAACTCCCACATCCACAAAACAAATTACACGACCACGGAAAAGGAACTACTGGCGATTGTATTCGCATTTGATAAGTTTAGATCTTATATAACGCTATCAAAAGTTATAGTTTTTACGGATCATTCTACTTTAAAATATTTACTAACTAAGGCAGACGCAAAACCCCGTTTATTATGTTGAATTCTCTTATTACAAGAATTTGATTTTGAGATCCGAGATAAGAAAGGCGTAGAGAATTTAGCAGCCGATCATCTTTCTCGACTAGAGAATGTTGCAACAGATACACTCGTGGAAGCCGACATCGAAGATAAATTCCCTAAAGAAAGTCTTCTCGCCCTCAAAAAGGTAACAAACTATTCTACTCCTTGGTTCACAGACTTGGATAACTATTTAGTAGCCCGAGTCGTTCCAAAAGCTTTTACAATTCAAGAAAAGAGGAAATTCTTTTCTGACTTGAAAAACAACTTTTGGGAAGACCTGTATTTATTCCGAGTCTATGCCGACCAAGTAATTAGAAGATGTATTTCGAACGAGGAAGGACTAAAAGTACTACGACACTGCCACGAAGGACCAACCGACATACATTATCAAGCCAACCGGACTGCACGTAAAGCCCTTAAAGAAGGATTCTTTTGGCCTACTTTATTCAAGGATGCTAAACAATTGGTAATCGTTTGCAACCGCTGCCAACGGTCAGGTAACATTTACCGTCGGGACAAAATGGCCCAAAATTTTTACTTAGAATGTGAAATTTTTTATCTATGGAGCATAGATTTTGTAGGCCCTTTACCTCCTTTAAAAAATCGTTATATCTTAGTAGCGGTCGATTAAATTTCATGATGGGCTGAAGCGCAAGCTTTTCCCACCACTGACACGAGAGTCATCGTTAAATTTCTGAAATCCTTATTTTAATGTTTTGGCATGCCTAGGGCTATAGTTAGCGATCGAGGTACTCATTTTTGTAACACCCAGATGGCTAAAGTGTTAGCCAAATATAAAGTTACTCATAAAATCCATACCGCTTATCACCCCCAAACAAGCAGCCAAGAGGAGGGAGTCAATAAAGAACTAAAGCGCATATTAGAAAAGACTTTAGATACCAATCAAAAAGATTGGTCCCTCAAATTAGATGATGCACTTTGGGCCTACCGTACAACATTCAAAACTGCGATCGGTTGTACACCTTATCATTTAGTATATGAAAAGGCATGTCACCTACCTTTAGAATTAGAACATCGCGCATACTGGGCGGTAAAATTTCTTAACTTAGATATAAACTTAGCCGCAGAATAAAGTAAATTTTAACTCAATGAACTTGAGGAATGGCGTGCAAACGCCTATGAAAATAACAAATTTTATAAAGAGTGATCTAAGTTTTATCATGATAAGAAAATTAAATTTCCAAAATCTTTTTCACCGGGTGATCATGTCCTACTATATAACTCGCGCCTTAAATTATTTCCAGGAAAATTAAAATCCAGATGGACCGGACCCTTTACTGTTACACAAATCTAGCCATATGTGACCGTTCTTATTTCTAACCCTGAACTAGGAACTTTCAAAGTAAACGGGCACCGTTTAAAACTTTATTTTACTAGGGACCCTTTTCAAAAAGAACCTAGAACCCTAACACTACTCCATAACATCGAAATATAAATTAACATGTATATTTCCATCTTTTATGCTATTATATATTCTGTACATGTGTTTTTTTCTGTCTTTATTTTGTTACTTTATACGTATGCCTAACATAAGTATGGGGTGCTTTTAGCTGCAATTTTTATCACTTTTATGTTATATTTTTCCTTTTAAATAAAAACATAGTTTATTTTATTACTCATCCAAAACAAGTCAAAACTTTCAAAACCATACTATTTATATATATTCCAAAAATCTGCGTTGATAAAAATGCAAATTATTCAATTTTCAAATTTACTACTCCTTCTCATAACTAATAGATATAAATATATGGAATAAACTTGTAAACCCTACCTTGTAAATTTTATTACAATCGGAGTTATTATTTTAGCAAGCCTGCTTTAACATATCAAAAATACACATATATATACAATAGAAGCAAAACATATTATTTTCACCAAATAATTTTAGACTGTAATTATCCTTACTCCATTCTTAACAAAATATAAGAAATACAAACTATTATAGTTGCTCTCAAATTTTTTTATCCAACTCTTTAATATTTATTTTTCCTACTTGGCATGTTTTCTTACGCAAGCAATTATCTAGGAGTATGTGCTTCTAGTAAAAGAAAAGATCTTATGTCAATGGGAATACGATTTCATTCCGTACACATAGGCATCCAATAAATACGAAAAGATTATATGGAAAGGAGTATGTGCTCTTCTAAATATACATTGGATTCAAATAAAAACTCAAGTATGTATTGTATTTTTTGCCACTTTGGAATTACATTCCTTAGTAGTTATAACAATGCATAACTTAGATAAAAAGAAGATAGAATACAAAAATCTATCACTTCTACAAAAGCCTATTGTATAGGTAAATTCCACCCTTCCAAAGTTGATATTATATGGTTGTTTAAAATTTTGAGAAAGCATAAATAATAGGATGTATATTTTCCAATATATCTCATATAAGATATAGTAATCATAAAGCCAATCTATCCTTGTTATATCTGATTTTAATATGTACTTACTATTTGTTTTCCAAAACTTTTTATGGCTATAAATTCTAACTCTGGTATCAATGATATATATATAAGATAGCATTCAACTCTTTATTCACAAGATTTTTATACCTGTTTTATATTAAAGAATTATATTGATAGTAAATAAAAAATTTCATAACTTGTAAATAAACTCAATTCTATATTTGCTCTAGAATAGCAAAATCTTAGTATGGGGGTATTTGATGAGTATAAAAATATACAATTTTGTATAGTATTAATTTTGAATATTTATAAATAAAACCTTAGTTTTTATATATATAATTAATTATTTTGTTATATTTTATTTTTTTATGTTTTATATTTATTTTCAAAGTTTTTCTGAATTTTTGTATTTTTTACTTAGGTCGTGCCCCTAGGTCACGCCCGTGACTTAGGGCATGACATCCCTGTTTAATTCCTTTTTATTTTCTGTTTTTGTTATTTAGGAAAATAAGAAAAGCTGCTGACACATCCATGATACGCCTGTGACCCAATCAGACACGCCCGTGCCTGCACCGATGTTAGCCTGTTTCCAGCAAGATGCTGTGTTGTCGCCAAACCCCGTGCCGCCAGATGAACCGACTGCGAGACATGCCCGTGACCCAATTTGACATACCCATAACTTGATGAAGTTCTATCCAAAGTTCAGCCCAGCTAGACACATGTACCGATACGCTGCCCGACACGCCCGTGACCATGTCACGCCCACCCAACACACACGTGTCCAGGGGCGTGTCGTTTCAAATTTTTTTCTATAAAAAGAGGGGCAGAGCTTTGTAAAATTATTCGAACACTAGCAGCTTCCTTAAGAGATAGGACTCCCCAGCTCTTTGACAAAGAACTAGTAGTAGCTTTCAAGTATTCCAAGTTCTATAAGTTGTAATTTTTTAGCTTTCTTTTCAACTTTGTAGAAAGTTGTAATAACTTTTTTAATTTATAAAATAGAATATTTCAATTTCAATTCTAAGTACTTTACAGTTTTATTTTCTGCTTTACTTTATTTTCTCATACTATCCTGAATGAAAGGCAAAGCTCTGCTTATGTCCTAGATAAAGATAGCGTAAAACTACTTTCAAAACTATTTTCCAAAACCTTATTATTTCATACTATCCCGAATGAAAGGCGAGGCGAAAGCCTATGACCTAGATTAAGATAATGTCAAAGCTTTTCAATTGTTTAGATTTTACTACCCTATCCCTAATGAAAGGCAAAGCGAAAGCTTAAGTCCTGAATTAAGATAGATAGGTAGATATTATTTTCTGCACTTTATACCGCCCCTATCCTGATAAGAGACTAAGAACCCTTAACACTTGGTCAAGATGAGCTCTGGGCTTGATATTATTTTCAACTATTTCAACTCTACGTTCTAGTTATTCTAACTAGGGTTTACTGTTAATTGATCATATACCTGGTGAAGAGACACTACATTTTGCGTTAACATATTTTAAACGCAAGCCTCCCCGGTCGTACTTTCAAGTCAGTGATGCTACCAAAGAGACCCTCTCGTTAAGTTAGGTAATCAAGAAATTAAGTTGTTCTTTAATAGGTGAATTAATATTATCTTATAATAATTCTGAAATCAAGGACTACCTTCTGAGTCCTTATCTTAATAAAACCACATATTTATATTTTCTTGTCTTTTTTCTTATATAAACTCCACTCCGTTCTTTCGATAAGATAATAGTCTGTTTTAAAAAGTAGAATAATTAACACCGACCCTAGGAAAAATACGACCTTGATATTTTCTACAAAATACTATACTCCTATGCGATAGGTACTCTTGCCTTAATCCACATGATATAAGTAAGTAGAAAAGAGATAGACTTATATACGTAAAAGATTATATAACACCAAATCTATACTCTTTAATTCAAAATTTAGTTATCAGAAACTCTGATACGACTGGGATACTATCCAGACCGGGCATGGGCTTCGAAGCCTCCACAAAAGTAAAAAAGAGCTCTACACCACTACATACTGCCTTAACCACCTTGAGAGAAGAAATCAAAGTCTTGCTCGATCCCTTCATGCCACAGAATGTCGTCTCAAGCTCTGTATCGAATCCCAGTCTGACTACCTTATGGTTGCAATCAATGTACGCACGCTACTCCGAGAGGCAGTCCATTCCAAAGATCACATCAAACTCTACTATCGGTAGTAGAGATGGTTGCAAGTCAAACTCTTGACTCCCATTCCGTACCTTCATGCAGCAAACTCTATCCGTGCGCATAGAACACCAGTTAGGCAGCTCACATTTTAGAAACTCTTTATTACTAATTTGGGCTAGGATTACTATTAGGATTTTTTTTGACCAACTTGTATAGACTAAGGGTTGTATTTTATTTCCATAAGTATTTTAGAAGGAATTCTTGAGAAGATTAGTTCGACGAACTTTGAGCTCAGTTCGACAAACTCTAAACTCAGTTTGATTGACTCAGAACTCAAACTCTGAGCTGAGTTCGACGAACTCTGAGCTCAGTTTGACGAACATAGAGCTCAGCACAACGAAAGTATGAAGTAATTTTGTAAAAGATCAGTTTGATGATTGCCAGGTTCAGTTCGACGAAATGCTTGCTGAATTCGACGAATCCTACGGTTTCTCTGTCAACAAAAGGTAGAATGATTTCAAAAGCTTGGTAACAGTCAGTTACAACTCTTATATTTAATGCTAAATATTCTATTGAATATAGCCGTTTAAGGCAGCACTAAATATGGATTTATCACAGAGTTTTAATTCTAATTAATTCCAAGACAGTTAGAAATTCTTAAGGGATTCAAACGTTTCAGAATCATTTTATTTCAAATATTCAAATCTTCCCTGATAGTCTACATATATAAAGGATTGTTTCTTCACTAGTGACAAGCAGTTAGAGATATAGAGAGATACTTTCATTCTGCTTAAAACTCTCCTTGAGACATCTATATACACATCTATCTCAAACATCTGCTGGAGAGGAACAACATACAAGAAGGCCTACACCCTGAAGAAAATTCGCCTCCTTGATCACAAATTCTATTCAAATCAGGGGGAGCTTTTTGCAACATCATCCACTAAGTCTTATAAGAGATTCTTGAAAGTGAAGAAAACATCTAACTCTTTTAGTTTATTCCAAAACTGTGTACAGTGTTTTAACTCCCTTCAAAAGTTTACTTTTGGTTCCTAAGTAACCTGATCAAAAGACTTAAGCTTGGTTTTTGGGTACTTGGTCAAAAAGCCAAAGGGTTGCTAGATCTCCCTTAGAAAATAGATCTTCTGGTGACAGGACACCTAATCAAAACCTATAGTGGATTCATACCAGGGTGGTAGAAGAGTAGACGTATCCAGATTTATTAGGGAACAACTATAAAATCCTTGTGTCTTCTTGTGAATGTTGCTTTCTATTTTATGTGTTGTGATTATCATATATATATCACTAATTTTAAATCCGCTATAAAAATAAATCAAAAATTTTAAAATACTCTATTCACCCCTCTCTAGAGTAAAGTTAGATTTATCCCTCATTTTCAATTGGTATCAAAGGTTGGTTTTTGGTTATACAGGCTAACACCTGAACCAATAGATCTAATAGATCTTATTTTATCTAAAAATTTATCATGGCACAAAATAAGGAGTACTCAAGCACTAGACCTCCAGTTTGAAATCTTAATAAGTTTGCACTATGGAAAGCATGAATTAGATTATATATGAATTCTATTTTTGAGGATATCAACAATTCCATTTTGACAGGTCCACCTTTACCACTAGCAATAATAAGCACCAGTGCTACACCACCACCAGAATGGACTGAGGCTCAAAGAAAAGCATAGACTGATGATGCAAAGGATATGGATATACTAGCCCAAACAATGTTTGATGATATTTTTCAGAAGGTTGTAGAATGCACCTCAGTAAAAGATATCTGGTACTCCCTCACTGCAATGGTAGCTTGATCAGCAAATGGAAGAAAAGATATGAGATCTCACCTAATTTCTCAATATGAGAATTTCAAAAAGGGTAAAATTGAATTTGTTGCTGATATGTACATAAGACTAAGTCTCATAATTAATGAACTAAAAACCTTGGAGAAGGATATTACTTTAATAGAAGTTAATGACAAAATTCTAATGTGTTTCCCTATCACATGGGATTCAAGAATTTTACCAATTAAAGAAGCCAGAAGTGTAAATTAAATTTCAATAAAAAAAATTTTGGGCAAGCTCAAATCATATGAGCAGCTCATCAAAAGAAGGGAAGCTGAACAAATGACCCTATCTTTAGTAAAGAAGGAGAAGAGTATTGCTTTTCAAGCAACTGATGAGGAAGAACAACTAACAAAAAATGAAGAACTCATGAGTCTTTTGGCTAAAAGATTTTACAAAATGGCCAGGAAAGACTTTAGGAGAAGAATTTCGAGAAACAAGGAGAAACTAAGGTATGACAAAACACCTACTAAGGAAATTGTTTGTTAGGTGTTAACCGGAATCTGCGACTAGTTTTCATGGCTGTCAAGACCAGGCAGCCTACATTTTCTAACCGTCATACACAACAAGCAGGCTAGTAGTCAGAGAAGCCACACGGTCTCCATGTCAGGCCGCTATCAGCGCCAGCCAAGCTCAACGCCAAGTCCCAGGGCCTAGCCGCTCAGCTTGCCGGGAGGAATCTGCCAGGCCGTGCGGTTTCACTCCTTTCTCCTATTTTATTTATTTGTTTCCCCTCACCTCTGCCCGGTTCTCCTATACCTCGGGCAGCCGGTAAATTTAACCCTGCCCGTTTGGGCAGGCCCCCGAGCCTATATATAGGGGGAGGTAGCGCTCCCCAAAGCATGCTGACTCGAGTCTAGGAGCTCAATTGTTAAGAGCTGCGGTCTCGAGCTTAGCGCAATGCAGCCTGTTGTCCGGCCAGCTTCTCTTTTTCTCTTTTATTTCCTCTCTAAGCGTAACCGCTATATTTTAATTAAAAGGAAAGCTCGCCGTAAGAGAGGCACTCAGGTCGCGGCGAGCGAAGTGTGGTGTCGCCTTTTCTTGAGGCTTGCTCTGGTTTCTTCTCTATTTTGGACCGTGGCGAGCCTAGGGAGAGGTTGCTGCCACTGGTCGAGTTTTCATTCAACAACGCCCATCAGTCCAGCATAGGCATGGCTCCATACGAGGCGTTGTACGGAAGGAGGTACAGGACCCCACTATCATGGGTTCAGGATGAGGATCCGCAGGCACTAGGCTCGGAGTTTGTGGGAGATACAGATGCTCAGATTAGATTGATCCGGGACTGGATGTTGGAAGCCCATAGCAGACAAGCAAAATACTACGATGCGAGGCATCGTCAAGTGGAGTTTCAGGTGGGAGATCGGGTTTTCTTAAAGATACGGCCGATGCACGGAGTCTCGTGGGTTCGCGGGCGGAAGAAGCTCAGCCCGAGATATATGGGGCCTTATAGGATCCTGGAGCGGATCAGCCTCTTAGCCTATAGACTAGAGCTACCACCGGAGTTAGCGGGATTGCATGACGTCTTCCACGTCTTCTCACTTCGGAGGGCTCTGCTACGCCCTGAGCAGCTGATTTCCTCGGCAGATGGCCCGGTGGCCTTGGATCGGTCAGTCAACTTGGAGCTTATCAGGATTGACGATACAGCAGTGCGGGTCTTGCGACGGAAGAAGGTTCCGTTAGTCAAGGTTCTGTGGAACAATCATGGGCAGGAGGAGCATACATGGGAGCTACAGGGCTTGATGCGACAAAAATACCCGGAACTTTTTCGTCAGGTATACCTCATAACCCCTCTGGACAATCAATTTGCTTTCCTGCTTTAAACCAATAAGACTGAAATTTCAAGAATAGGGGCTAATCTTTTGTTTATTGGGGTGTATATACCTAGTTAATTGGGCGAATTAATCTTAGATTTGAAACCGCACAAAGCAAACATAACGTAGAGATATAATCTTTCAATTCTCATGGGATGTTACAAGCTTCTTTTTCCCGATTAGAGTCCCGTAGGCTTAACCTTGATTTCGGGGACGAAATCTTTGTTTTGTTTATTGGGATTTGTAACATCCAATTTCCGGCTAGACCCCTAGGAGTCGATTGGTCGTGACAGAACGCTAGGAAGCCCAAAAATTGAAATACATCAACCGAGATTTCGGGTCACGGGTTGGTCATGCCCGTGACCGACCCGTCATGCCCGTGACCTTGGGCGTGACTCCTTCGACGATCGTCGATCTCAGGGAGACGATCGTCAAAATGCAGAATTTGCGTCATGGCCCTGTCACGCCCGTGACCCAAGTGTCACGCCCGTGACCCAAGTGTCACGCCCGTGACCTAAGTGTCACGCCCGTGACCCAAGTGTCACGCCCGTGACCAAGGGCATGACCCCCTTCGGCGATCGTCGATCTCAGTGAGACGATCGTCGAGCGCAGAATTTGCCTGATGACCATGTCACGCCCGTGACCCATGTGTCACGCCCGTGACGCAGGGCGTGACCACCCTTCAACGATCGTCGATCTCAGTTCGACGATCGTCGAACTCAGAATTGGCCACCCGGGCCTGTCACGCCCGTGACCCATGTGTCACGCCCGTGACCTAGGGCGTTACCACCCTTCGACGACCGTCGATCTCAGTTCGATGATCGTCAAACTCAGAATTGGCCACCCGGGCCTGTCACGCCCGTGACCTATGTGTCACTCCCGTGACCATGGCCGAAATGTCAGCCAGACTGGAAATTTAGGTAACCGACGTCATAATCAATTCTAATTATGGGAATGTACAGTAGGAATATTTATGGGCCGTTTTCGTCTTTAATTATTTAATAGAAAGAGAGAGTGAGGTCCAATAGAAAATCGCCACCTGGATCAGCCATTTCATCTTCCACCTTTTCCTCTTCCCTACATCATAACCGAAACGTTATTAAGAGAAACATTCATGGCCATGAATGTTTCATCCTTTCCCCTCCCCACTTGGAGATCTATAATAGCCTCCTTAGAGTAAGAGGAGAAGGTTACACGCTCGATCAAACAGATTCAGATTCCTCCCCTTGCTGTTGAAGAAGTTCCGGCGACGCCGCCACCGCGAAAATGGCTTCCCGACAGTCTGCATGCCTCCAGCCCGCGAACAAGGTCCTCCCCTCACTCTTCTTCTGCGAATAGATCTTAGAAATCATTAGGAGAGATATCGGGCTCAAACGAGCCGGATCGGGTTAGCGTTTCCATGGTTTTCCAAAAATTTCATGGTGGCGGGTTCGTCGGAAACCGCCTCTCCGGCGGCCGTGCCGCCGCCCGACGGTAGCCCTCACCTCAACAGAGGTGGTGGTGGTGGTGGCCGGCCAGGGAGACGGCTGAGTGGCCGGGAAATAGCTTTAGAAAAGCTACAGGAAGTGTTTGTTTTTCTGATGCTGTTCGAGTTCGGGTAAAGAAGAAGGTGAACAGTAGCATTTAGTTATATTATATAATGTATAGTTAGGAATTAATCTCATTTACTGTACACTAGGTTAAAACTGAAAATTATTGCCTGTAAGGGCTGAAAAATAAAAAGTGGTTTACATAGAAAATGTAGTCCTTGAAGTATAGTTTAATTCAAAATTGATTTCACTCGATTTGGAGTCCTGGTTAGACCACAACACACTTTTTGGTGAGGTCTATCCATAGGGTTATCTTGACCTTAGAAAAATTCCCCACTCCAATCCAGTCATCAAAATGACTTGAAATTTAGGATGTGGCCTAATCTTACCTATATCTAAGTGCTATCCAAAAATTAGTATTTTTGGAAAATATTTTTCTATAGTTTTTAGAAAAAATTCAATAATCCTAGCATAATTTAATTAGATGGCTAAATGAATTTCAAACCCTCCCAAATTTTGGTGAGAGGTCCCTGGGTTTATCATAAGGTTCTAGTAAAAATTTCATCTCATTTGCAGACATTTTGATTATGTTTTTATCCAACCCTAGGTTGGTCCTTATAGGATAATTTAGGATCAAACACCCCCCTTGGTATTTGGGTGGTCATATCACCTCAATTGAGGCTGATATTTTGTCCAAAGGCTGTTTAGGGCATGACACACCCTCCAAGGGAGTTTGGGGTGGATTGGTGTAGGGTAGCCCTAGAACCCTAGGGAAAATCCCATAATGGTAGTTTTTGGGGTTGTGAAGGTCATGGGGTCAAATGACCTTGGACTGACTTAAAATTTGGTGGAGAGAACCATAGGGCCAGTATAGTTCTCTGGACAAAAGTTTAGGGTATTTGGAGACAGCTAGGCCACCTAAAATCCTAACCCTAGTTTAGGTCACCAAACTTAATTTGAATTATTAAGCTGTCAAATGAACTTTAAATCAAGTAAAATTAGAGTAGGGTGATTTTCTATTCTAATAGCCATGTTATAATTTTGTTGAGATTTTTGGGTTAATTTATACAGTACTTCATTTACAACTCTAATTGTGCCCTAGATATTTATCTTGATGATTTTGGAATTTCTGTTCACTGGAATGTTACGAAACCTTGGATTAGGGCATCTTATAGCATGTTATACCTTCTATATTTTTCTTGGAAATTTTAACGGATTATTTTGAGTACATAATTCTTTAACGTACTAGTTGTGATATGTAGTCAAAAATACAAATAATGTCCAATTACTGTCTGAAAAATTATGAAATTTGGTCAGTGGGTGTTTAAAGTTATGTTAGTCACCCTGTAATTTTATATGAATTTTAGATGATTAAAAATAGCATTTCCTTCACTAAGCTGGGAAAATTAGCATTTTACATTAAAATAGATTCAGAGCCCAAATATTAGAGAAAAATTATGGGACTTGGTTTTTGATTGTTTTAGGTCACCATAAAGCTTATATAATTTTCTTGGTATTTTTGGATACATATTTACAGTACTTCCTTCATAATATAATAGAAATGGCCTAAAATGGTAAATTAAGAAATATAGGGCCTAAACACCTCTGAAATTTCTCAAATCTTAGAATTGTTGTTTAAATGCTTCATAAGATTTTTACTGATTTTATGATGATTTATTGTTGGCTCATTAGTACACTTCATGTTCATACTAGGGCATTTGGAATCTTAGAATAAATATATTAAATGCCCGATAAATAGGAAAATTTGGAAATCTTGGTCTTAACTATATTATGTCACGATAGACCTCCAGTAAATATTATAGGAGATTCGGAAGACAATTTGGAATACCTCCCCTTATACTCCTCACGTATCTTAGGATGGGCTGCATATAGTAAAACCACGGAAACAGACTAGAGCGGATAATGAACTTTGGGAGATGGAATTTTGGTAGTTTCTAGTTGGTTAGGGCAAGCTAGGTTTAAGTACATTATTGGGGTCAGGATAGGTAGAGTGCGAGACTGGTTAAGGATAAGGGCGTACGGGAACGACAAAAGATCGTCCACCCCGAGTAGTAGTGGAAGAGTCTTAATACGCTAGGGCCAGATCTAAAGTAACTTAAAAAGGGATCGGGTAATGGGTATCAACCAATAACAATAAGTGCCTTGCGAAAGGGAACGACGGGCTTCAACTACCATCATAGTTCCTAGTCCCCTTTGAGAGCCCTTCACGGGGAATACCGGGGGCAGACCTAGGCTAATGTAAACTGTAGAATTTAATAATCTTAAGAGCAACTAGTATAATTAGGGTTGTACACACATACACCCCGATAGCAAGGAAGGTAGTATAATTGGTTTGGTTTCCATTCAGACGGTAGCTCTGAAGGTAGGTACACGGACGGGACAGTCCGGGGAGCCGAGGGCTCGAGGGTTGGAGTACAGAATAAAGGTGGTGGGTCTTCGATATCTGATTATCGTTCACACCGGCATCGGTATGTTGACTCGGCGGTGTGGGACACTTAGCCAAAGAAAGTCTGGTGGGTATAGCCAGCAGTAGTACGCGGATACTCTAGGTTGTGTTCTTCTAGGGGCGTATGGAAGGGCTAGGCTCGATAGTGTGGATACCCGCCTAGGAGTGGGGGCCCGACCCACTGTCTCTGTTTGCCACTACGGAGGTTCCTGGGAGTGAAGCTAGCTGCTCGAACAGGTGGAACTAAAGGTCTGTGCGCATTGAGTCGTGTGCGTGTGTTGCACTTGCATGAATCATGGCATAGCATATCACTACACTCATATTTTCATACAACCGGCACCCCAACGTATAAATCGATATGGGACTTTTTATATGATGGGAGCCTTGCTGAAGACCCCTTAACTTATAAGTTTGTATGGGCATTCATATAAGGTAAGGTTACTTACTTATTTACTTGCTTGTTTACTTACTGTTCTCTAGCTGCCTTTTTATACAATTGCTACTTACTACTTCTCTTCTTTACCACTTACTACCATATGATTGCTAGTTGTACTTTGTTCTAGATAGTTGTTAGAATAACTCCCCTGTCACTTGCTTGATTATTCTCCACCTTTCTAGCTTCCCTTTCCTCCTCTCTGCTCGGTGCTTAAGAGCCATAGGGGGAGGGGTAGGGGATGATAGGGCTTAGTCTTTATGACTAATGGTTTTCGAACCACAACATTACAGGATCTCCGGATGGGATACAGGGACCAGCAGTCTAGGAACCAGCACCAGTGGAGTACGGTGCGCATGGAGTTGGGTCAGTCTAGCACTGGTGCACCTGCGACCAGCTCTGTAAGTGATTTGTACTTTCATAGTTCTGCGATGAGTGATTTGTAGTGAGGACTCTGATGTACCGGGCTCGAGCCTGTTTATCTAAACTGTATCTTTACAGTACTCTTGTTATCTACTTTCTGTTATTATCTATTGATAGACTGATTATGATTTCACTTTTATTTACATGCTTCTATGGACTTGTTTACATTTATGTATAATTACTTCTCTCTCTCGTGATCGAAAAGGGCCGGCAGAATTGGCGTTTTGTAGTGGCGGCCTTCCCGTGAGTCGGTGCCACCGCAAAGCGGCAGTTCTAGGCTAAGACCCCAGTGGATGTCAAAAAAGAAAAAAAAAGGGGGTCGTACAAGAGAAGTGAATATCTATCTCGACACAATGTCTTGAGTCGAGAAATCTGAAGGAGTAGTCGACCAGATTTTGTCTTCCCCTATTTATAGTCTTCTAGTAAAGGGTAGGTCAAAGGACGCACCTTACGTAGTAAAAAATACATGTCAACATATTTGTACATGTGTTGATATAAAAGACTTAGGTCACGACAAAACTTAATTTTTGTCGACATATCATTGTGTCGACATACTTGTGTTAGTGTAGACACCGGCTGGTCATGTCTCGACATAGTTTTGTCGACACCTATTCTTCAGTTGACACAGATACTGTTTTTGTGTCGACACATCTTTTTTCTTTGCCGACACAACATACTTAGTTTGTCGACATAATTTGCTTGTGTCGACACAAACTTTGTACTTAGATAACTCTTCTGAGAAATATTGTGCTTATATTTTCTACTTAGAAATGCTTGAGCTGACCTATTGTAGGTTGAACATACCTAATTAAATTTTAAAATAATTGAATTTAGTTTCATCCAGAGATTTTGAAAAAATATAAGCAATTTGATTTTGTGTTTACAAATTCTAGACTAATATCTTCCTTCTCCACATGTTACTTTATAAAATGAAACTTAATTTCTATATGCTTGGTTCCACTGTGAGATACATGATTCTTGGCAATAGAAATAGCACTAGTAGAATCACAGAATAGTGGAATTCTACTTACCTTGATGTAATCAAGTTGATGCTTTATCCACATAAACTGTGCATAGCAGCTGCCTGCAGCTATATATTATGACTCAGCAGTTGAGATAGCTACACTTGTTTTCTTTTTGCTGCACCATGACACCAGGAATCAACCTACGAATTGACAAGTTCCTGTAGTACTTTTCCTGTCTTCTTTGCATCCTGCAAAGTCGGCATCTGAGAAGCCTGTTAGTAAGAAATCTCTATTCTTAGGGTACCAAAGACCTAGATTTGGTGTGCCCATAAGATATCTCAAAATTCTTTTAACTGTAGTATAATGAGATTCCTTTGGGAAAGCTTGGTACCTAGCACAGACATATGTAGCATATATGATGTCAGGTCTACTAGCAGTTAAGTAGATTAGGAGCCAATCATTCCTCTATACAAAGACTCATCAATAGGTTTCTCTGTCTCATCTTTGCCTATAGGCATACTTGTTGCCATTGGAGTTTTCATGGTGGAGGCTGAGTCCATTCCATATTTCTTAATCAACTCCTTGGTGAACTTTGACTGCGATATGGATAATCCATCATCAGTTGGTCTTACTTGAAGTCCCAAAAAAAACTTCAGCTCACCCATACTGCTCATCTCAAACTTCCCTTGCATAAGTTTGGCAAACTTTCTACAAAGGTTGTTTTCAGTAGATCCAAAGATAATGTCATCAACATATATCTGGACTAGGATTATCATGCCTTTAGATTCCTAAAAAATAGATTTTTGTCTATCTTTCCTCTAGAGAATTTATTCTAAATAAGAAAAGAAGACAAGGTTTCATACAAAGCCCTAGGGGATTTTTTCAAACCATATAGAGCATCCTAAGCCTATATACATAATCAAGATAATGAGAATCAACAAAACCTGAAGGTTGTTCAACATAGACTTCCTCTTTTAAATCACCATTCAGAAATGCTGACTTTACATCCATCTGATATACCTTGAACCCTTGATAGGCAGCATAGGCCAAGAACAACCATATAGCCTCCAGCCTTGCCATTGGGGCAAAGGTTTGATCAAAGTCAATCCCTTCCTCTTTCTTGTAGCCTTTTGCTACCAATCTGGCCTTGTTATTGATTATAGTGCCATTCTCACCCAGTTTGTTTTTGTAGATCCACTTGGTTCCTATAATGTTGTGATCCTTTGGTTTAGGAACTAGTTCCCAGACTTTATATCTTCTGTATTGATTCAGCTCTTCTTGCATAGCATCAATCTAGTTTGTATCTAGCATAGCTTCTTCAAACTTCTGTTTTCTATCTGTGATAAGAAACTTGAACATAAAACTGTGTTCATGTTTTCGCTCCTGGTTAGTACACCTTGACTTGCATCACCAATTATTTGATGAGCTGGATGATCCTTTAGGTATCTTCTTATTGGAGGAAATCTGTCAACCTCTTAGCCTTCTTCATTTTCCTCAACCTGATGCTCCTCATTGACTTCTTCATCAAGTGAGTCTTGTTCTCCCCTTGGACAAAATTCATCCTTTTCTTCATCCATCCTAGCAGTTGCTTCTTTATTGATAGTCAGCTTGTCCAGCCTATCCTTTAAACTTGTAGAACTACCTGAAGAGCTAGACAATTCACTGTTAATCAACTTAGACTCATCAAATACTATATGTAGAGATTCTTCTACAACTTGTGTAGTAAATTTGTAGATCCTGTATGCCCTACTATTATTGTTGTACCCAACAAATATCCCTTCTAGAGATTTGACAGCAAACATAGTTTGGTAGTGCTTACCATTAACTAGGACATAACACTTGCTACTAAAGATTCTGAAGTAGGAAATGTTTTGTTTTCTGCCTTTCAAAATATGATATAGAGTCATCTTATGTTTCTTATTTATAGATGCTCTATTTATTACATGACAAGCAGAATTTACTACCTCAGCACAGAAGTAATCAGGGAGAGTAGTGTCACTAAGTAGTGTTCTACCTGCCTCAATAAGAGTCCTATTCTTTCTTTCAGCAACACCATTTTGCTGGGGTGTTCTAGGTGAGGAGAACTCCTAATGAATCCCAAGTTCTTCACAGAACTTTTTCATACATTCAGACTGAAATTCAGTTCTATAGTCACTATTGATTTTGACCACTGAATTGTTATATTCATTCTGAATTTGTCTAACAAAGGTCTGGAAAATAGTAGGAGTTTCAGATTTCTGCCTCAAGAAGAAAACTCATGTGAATCAAGAATAGTTATCCATAATAACTAATGTGTATACTTTCCTACCAAGACTATGAATTTGCATAGGACCAAACAAATCCATATGCAAGAGATATAAACATCTCATAGAATCTTTGGTATCAAGTACATGAAAAGAGGACTTGGTCTGTTTACCCTTTTGCCAAGCTAAACACACTCCCTCTTTAATGCACTTGACATGAAGACCATTCCTCACTAATCCCATGCTAAACAGCTGTCCTATAGACTTATAGTTCAGATGAGCTAGCCTCTTGTGCCATTTGACACATAGTGAAGATTTCTCACCTGCAACTAGGCAAATGGGTGAGTTGTTAAACTAACAATCTAGGTTAAGACAATATACATTCCCTTTCCTAGTGCCAGTCAAAATGATCTCTTGATCACTTGACCTCCTTATTTGGCACTCCCCTTTGAGAAAAGAGATGACATAACCTAGATCACCAAGTTGACTTAGTCTAATCAGGTCATATTTTAGACCCTTTACATAAGCCACTTTAGTGATGGTAATTGAATCACTAGAAATGTTACCAAATCCTTTGATGATTCCTTTTTCTGATCAACCAAAGATTACTTTGGGTCCATTCTCTATGGGTACATAGTCCCTCAACATTCTTCTTATTCCAGTCATCTGTCTGGAACATCCACTATCCAAGTACCATATAGGGGTACGGTCACTTGGATTCACCGACATCAAATAAAAAATTACTTATCCTTAGAACCCAAATTAATTTTGGGTCGTAGGTTCTTGTTAGTTTGAAAACTATCATGTTCACCTATAGCTTTTCTGATAGGTAAACTATTCTTGGTTTTAACACTTGTGTTAAACCAACAATAAATAGCAAAATGGCCTACCTTGCCAAAACACAAACACTCAAATCTGTTGTACCTTCTCTTAGGTACAGACTTCACAACCTTGTTGTTAGTAGTCCTTTTAATTGTAGGTGCTAGAGCAGCAAACCCCAAGAATTCCTTTTGAACATGATAGGCTTGCCGATAGAGTAGCCTACTTGCATTTGCACACTTGCCAATGTGATCTCCATACTCACAGTGACCATGAGTAATTTCATGATCATACCTATTTGTAGGTTGCATCACCTTCCTAAAGAAAATAGGGGCTTAGAGGTTATTGGCTGAACTGGGGCCTTACCTTTTCCATGTGAATTGGTGGCCCTTGTTCTTACCTTAAAGCCTAGACCAGTCTTTCCTTTATGAGAAATGAGGTTGTCTATTAAAGGCAAGACTGATTTTGGCTTAGAGAATTTAGCCACTAACTCTTTTTCTTTCTGAAGTTTTGCCTCCAAATTCTTGATATGATTTTCCTTGAAAGATATTGTGCCCATTGGAATGATAGTTATGTTCTTCAGTTTGACAACCTCTTTCAGTTTCAAATCAATCAGCTTGGATGATTCTGATGCAGCCTGCTTAAGAGATTCAATATCCTTGGCCTGCTCCTTGACAAGAACTTGATCCTCTTCAGAGCTTGCAATAGCCCTCCAAACTCATTAATGAGTTGATGTACATCCCCCTTAGAATCAGAACCATCAACTTCTCTTGAAGTTGATGCTACTTATTGTGATCTATTAAAATAATCAGACTCTAAGGGTGAATTGTATACCCTGCGTGGACTAGGTTGATCCTGGCACTGATCATTTTCTGACAGAGCCATCAGCCTCTACAGCATTAGTCTTCCACTCCATTTATGGAGTTAAGCATTTGTAGAAATTCTAGTTCCCTAGAATCCTCTTCTGTTGAGAACAGCCCAACATATGCTTCTGCATCATCTTCTTCTCCTGATCCTAAAGATGAAGAGTCTGTCCAACTCTTCTGGTTTTGAGAAACAAAGGATTTCTCTTTCTTACCTTTCACTTAATGCTTCTTCTTGTCCTTAGATTCTGTCCTCTTGTCTAGACAGTCAGGTATGACATTTCCTGGCTTGTTGCAACAATAGCAAACAATCTTATAATTAGTTTATTTACTAGGTTTTGAGGCATACCTGTCCTCCTTGGGAGTCTTCTTTTTCTTGTAATACTCATCCTTGGAAAAAATGTTGATGGTCTGGTTCTCCACTTTTTCTTTTTCATGAACCTTTGGAATTGCCTTGTAAAGGCAGCAAAGTTATCATCAGAGGTGTGGCTGTCTGATGATGTATTATCAGGAATTCCTTCTTCTGCCTCAGCACATCTTCTGGGTGGAGAAGGAAATTTTCTGCTGCCCTTTCTTGTGCCTTCAGCCCTGAAGGCAACTGATTTATCCTTATACTCAGACCTTCTGCTCTTCTCTTCCTCCTTTCTAGCAGTGAGCTGCATTTCATATGATAGTAGCTTTCCAAACAGTGTGGGTGGAGGTGTATCATCAAGCTTGGCCACATCTCTAATGGCACAAATATTTGTGTCCCAGTCCTTTGTCAGAGACCTGAGAAACTTGTCATTCAGTTCATATGTGCTGAAGACTCTTCCATATATCATCAGCTCATAAACTATCCTGAAGAACTTTTTGTAACACTCAGCTTTGCTGTCAGTCTTGGCTTGTCTAAAGCTCTCATATTCTTGATTCAGCATAGATTTCCTGTTCTCTCTAACTTCTTATGTTCCCTCCATATAGACAATAAGGGTGTCCCACATTTCCTTGGAGGTTTTATAATGCACTAGATTCTGAAATGTGGCATCATCTATAGCACTTACAATAATGTTCTGTGCTCTTTTGTCTAATTTTGCAAGGATGATCTCATCCTTTGTCATTTTAGAATAATTCTTAGGGGTTTTAATATTTGCATCTAGAGCTGATACCCTCATTGGAATGAAGGGTCCTTTTTGTACAGTGATGTAGATTCTTGGATCAAAAGCTTCCATAAACAATCTAACCCTTTCCTTCCATATGCCAAAAAATTCTTTCCTGCAGATAGGCAGTTTCATAGATCCAAACTCCTTTTGATTCTCATTTGAACCCATTCTTGAAATCTGCTAATTGCCTTGGAGATTCACTCAGACTGTTAGGTCAATCTTTAAGCAACCTCCCTCTTATACCACATGAAAGACTTATTTCAAGAGCCTAGACACCTAGAGGGGGGGGGGTTAATAGGTTCTAATTTTCTTTAATAATTTAGGCAATTAACAAGTTCTTTCTTAGCATAGAAAATGCAAATCACATCACAGAAATTACAGCACCGTATACACTAGATTTATAGTGGTTCCCTAAGGTATGGGTACATCCATTTTCCCCCTTCGCCTATCCAGTATAGAACTGGATTCAACCCAACTTATTTCCACTTACTCTAATCCACAGATCTTACAACTCAGAACCAGATTGGTTCCTACAGCTCAGGCTTATACAAGTATTACCTCAGATTCTTCCCAAGAATCCTACCTCAAGCCTCACCCCTACATCAGCCTTTATCACTAGGCTTACAACTCAGACTTTTACAAGTCCTGCACCTCAAGCACTCAGCCCTACCTCATCCTTTATAATTACAGGCTTACAACTTAGATCTTACAAAAGATCCTACAAGAAATTAATTGTTTAAGAGGTACGAAGATATCACCAGATAGAACTCTCTATAGATGTGAGCTTCTTGATCAGTTCTTGAATAAACTGAGTCTTTAGATAAAACCTGACTTAGCTATTTCAAAGCTTCTTGATATAACACAATAAGGTTGAACTTTACTTGATGTAGAAGTTGATATCCTGTCAGCTCCTTCCTTGAATTCAGAATAAGATCTGAATCTTCTCTTGCAGACTGTTCAGAATTTGCCTTCTTAAAAGTCTCCCCTTTTCTTGTTGTAGAATTCTCTTTTTGGATGATTCGCCCTTTTTTTTATCTCTGTATACATCGTATCCTGGTTGTCAAGGATTAGTCCTTTATATAGAGTTTTCTCATGATTACCGGCTGATCCGATTTGTAACAACCTTCTGACAGTTCTAACAAAGGTGTCAGACATGTTGGTTATGACAGCTGTCGAGTCACCAGTCATGACAGTTGATTCCTCAAAGACTTTATAACTCAGCATGAACCACTTAGCAAACTGCTTCACATATGTCGACAGAAATAGACTAAGTGTCGACACAAGTCTTGAAGATGTCGACACAACACTTCATGTGTTGACATAGTCATTCTTCTACTACTCGACAAAGCTTTTGTTTGTATGTGTCGACACAAGTTCAATGTGTCGACACAACTGCTCCTGGTCTTGACATAACTGATACTGACATATGGTGTTGAGTGTATGTCCAGCTGTCGTTGAGTGTGTTTTGACACAAGTCCTGTGTGTCGACACAAGTCTTAAGACCCAGTATAGTTGTTGATGTAAGATGGTGTTGAGTGTGTGTCGACACAAGTCTTGTGTGTCGACACAAATCTTCTTCAGGTGTTGACATAATTCCTGAGTATTGACACATGCCTTTCTTCTAGTGTCAACATAACTCCTAGGTGTCGACACAACTTCTTCTTTAGGTGTCGACACAAACCTTGCCTTACGTCTCGACATAATTTTGGGTGTCGACAAAACTTATTCTTCAGGTGTCGACATAATGCCTGGGTGCCAAAACAGGCCTTGCTTCTAGTGTCAACACAACTTCTCGGTGTCGACACAATTCTTCACAAGTGTCGATACTTGTACTTAAAGAGTTTTCTTGCAAACTTTACACCTGCACAATGAAACTCAAACATCCATCAAATACAAATTGATGGATATCATTGAATAAGATGAGGCTTCTTCAAATCTGGTACATCTTTTTCAGTGTACCCAACAGTAATAACTCCTAAAACATACGGTAGAATGCTCTGAGTTAGGATGCATGTACTGGTTTTGATATTCATACGTAACGTTGCTGACTGTCTGTGGAATATGGCGTTGGGCCCCGGCCGGACCCTCTTTTTATTTCATGTGACGGACGGAGGTGTTACATAAAAATTCAAATCACCTCAGGTATGGATTTGTGATTTGAATTTACATTCTCAAGACGACCGTTTAAAGAAGTAAAATCAAGAAGTAAGCGGAGGAGTAGTCGGGCGAGCGACTTCGACGTATTCACTGAAGCGTGAATTAAGGGAGTTTGTCATTCAATTCAACTTTTATTTTCCTTTTTCTTAATAATAACCTTCTAGCTTAAAGACGATAAAAATAAAAGCGTTCTTGGGAGACACTCTTTTCTTATCCTTTACTTTCTCGCATTTTTTTGTTTTAAAAAATTTAGCTAACCTATCTTTTTTTTCTTTTTCCTTTCTTAGTTGGCTTATAAACATTGGGGACAATGTTTATTCTTAAATATGGGGGTGGAGTCTCATTTACTGTTTTTATTTAAAAAAATCGAAAATCAATAAAATTATTAAAAAAATTTATTTTCTTTTTATTTTAACCAAAAACATAAAAAATTAGAAAATCGAAAATTAACTTCTTGGAAAGGGTCATGTTGGGCTTTCATCCCACAAAATTGCTTAGTACCTTGCTAACCCTGTTGGGTATTGTATCCTCAATGTACCTGATTTGAAGAAGCCCCTGAACCAGCTAAGGTGAATTTACAATGTATTTGATCATTTGTATTCAAGTTGTGCTTGCAGTTACTCCAAGCTAAGTACACACCAATGTCATGGTGTAGTAGGTTAATATACACGGGTCTGCGCAACGTAATCCCTCGTTGAGCAGATCAGTGTGTTGGCTTACGTGCACTCTCTCTATTGGAGTGTACTTATATTCAAGTACAGGGCTGAGAAAGATCAAGAGCAGAAAAGGAGCAAGGATGGGTCAAAGATCAGCTCACGGGAAGACAGACAAAAATTCGTCTAAGTAAGATTCTCGCCGGATGGCCGCCGAATCGTCGAGAATTACTAGCCGATTCTCGCCGAATGCTTCAGGCTGTCTCAACGCCGTCTTGAATTTAGCCAAGGAAGAATCGACGAGAATCACTAAGTGATTCTCTCCGAATCGTCGAGAATGACTTTGCATTCTCACTGATTCGTCGAGAATGGATTGTGATTCTCGCCGATTCTCTCTGGATGGCTTGCTGTTCAGCTAAAAATTCTTCTAAGTAGAATTCGACGGGAATCATTAGAGATTCTCGCCAATTCGTCGAGAATCACCAATGATTCCCGCCGAATTTACTGTAGGCGATTTTCGTTGGCTCGCTTGACCGGACCAAGTATACACGCGGTTTTTTGAACCGGACTTAGGGTTTCTACTGGTAAGGCCAACAACGGTCATAATGTATGACCTACTGTATAAATACTGTTGTATTTTCGAACATCACAATCAATCAATACCGAGAATAAGAAACGGGCCGCCATCATGACCTAAAACATCGCAGATTTCTTTCCGCCGCCGTCGCCGCTCGGAACACCATCGCCTCTCGGGAGAAAGTCACCGCCGCTGATCTTGGATTCATCTTGATCTCCCGGTGATAGAAGCTTACTCAAGCAACGCGTCTCACGTGTCTATCTTGAGATCCTTTGTCTCTTGGTTTGTAGATTGGGAACACCTTCCCTTTCCGAATTGATTGAGACGATCGATCCATGTTGGATCGTTGGTAGACCTTACTAGCTTTGCTATGAAGGTTGGATCTACAAAGCTCGCCGCGCAAACCTTGCCGCCTCCGATCCCGAAAGCTCCGCCGCCGCCGATTTCAGAGAGATCCTCTCTAAGTGAGAGCTAAGGTCGTGGACTCTTTGTCTTCTTCAAGAATGTGTCATTGAACGAAGAGGGACACCAAGCACTCCATAAGTAGTTTGTATTTTATACATTCTAATTTTTCTTTTGTTGTAAAGGAACGTTGGTTCCGCGTTGTATGGGTTGGGTGCAACCCGTGGTGGAGGAGTGGTGACTCCTTCGGGTGGAAGGGTTCCTTCCATTAGTGTGAGGATTAGATTTCAATCCGGTTGGTGAAGTGACCGAGTCGTCCCTTGTTGGGAGATAGGTCGAATGGGGAAAGTGGATGTACCCAAATCAGGGAACCACTATAACTGTCTGCGTATTTTTGTGCTGTGTTGTTTTGTTTAATTGTGCAGGTATAATATTAATTCCTCTAAAAGACTGTGCAAGACACCTATTCCCCCCCCCCCATAGGTGAAGGTAGTTTACACTAGTGTGACTTTCAAGTGGTATCAGAGGGAGGTTACTCGTCAAAAAGGTTAACACCTTGAGTAAGTTCCTTCCACTAGTGTCAAGAACAAGACAGATATCTACTATGGACGGACTCAAGTACTCAGGCAAGATCCTAGTGTGCACCAGGCTAAACTTTCCTATCTGGAAGGAAAGGATTAGATTTTACATGGAAGTTGTCGACCCTCGACTCTTCATGATCGTGGAGGAGGGACCTTATATTCCCACTAAGGCCTCCACCATTGATCCTACCGAAATGGTGCCAAAGAAGCTTCATGAAATGGACAAGGACGAGATGGTGCTGGTCGGACATGATAAGAAGGCACAGAACGTACTAATCAGCTCAGTCGATGACTCCATGATGCAGAACTTCTGCAACTACAGGACAACCAAGGATATCTGGCATATCCTGATTATTCTGATGGAGGGCACAGATGAAGTGAGGGATGATCGGAGATCCCTCCCGAACCATAAATATGAGGCCTTCAGGCAGGGGCCCAAGGAAGAGATCGGAGTTACCTTCGAGAATTTCCTCAAGATCGTTAATGCTCTCAAGGGATATGGAAGAGTGTTCACTGATGGTGAACTTAATGATAAATTTCTTTGGTCCCTTACTAAGGAATGGGACACGAAGGTCTGCGCCATCTGAGAGTTTGGCTGATTAGCAGAAACTGATCCTCAGATACTCTTTTGGAAGCTCATGTCCGATGAGCTCCAGTTGAACACGAGGAAAGCAGAAGAAGAAGCAGAGAAAGCCGCTGCTAAGGAAAAGACTGTGGCCCTAAAAGCCATTCACTCCAGGAAGGGAAAGGGTACGGCTTCATCCCATGCGGGGAAAAAGGATGAGGAGGAAGACTCCGAGCCATGTTCCTCCGGCTCAGAGTTGTCTGAAGAAGACTTCTCCCTCATCACCCGAGAATTAAAGAAGTTCCTCAAGATGAGGAATCAAAGAAACAGAGATGGCTCCTCCTCCAGAAACCAGAAGAAGAATTATGAAAGTCCACCTAGTGCCAACTACCTTCACCTATGGGGGAGGGGAATAGGTATCTTGTAACGATTTTAGCGGAATTAAAATTCTACCTGCACAAGTAAACAAAACAATACAGCACAAACAAACACAAGCAGTTATAGTGGTTCCCCGATTTGGGTATGTCCACTTTCCCCCTTCGACCTATCTCCCACCAAGGGACGACTCGGTCACTTCACCAACCGGATTGAAATCCAATCCTCACACTAACGGAAGGAACCCTTCCAAATGAAGGAGTCACCACTCCTCCACCACGGGTTGCACCCAACCCTGACAACGAGGAACCTACGTTCCTTTACAACAAAATTAAATGGAATGTATAAAATATACAAACTACTTATGGAGTGTTAGGTGTCCCTCTTCGTCCGATGACGCGTTCTTGACGAAGAAGAAGAGTCCACGACCTTAGCTCTCACTTAGAATGAATCTCCACGAAACCGGCGGCGGCAAGAAGAGCGGCGGCTTGGCGTTCGGGATCGACGGCGGCAAGAAGTGCGGCGGCTGAGCATTAGAGATCCAACCTTCGTAGCTATGCTGACAAGGTCTACCAATGGTCTTCCTTGGATCAATCGTCTCGATCAATTCGGAAAGGGAAGGTATTCCCGATCTACAAACCAAGAGACAAAGGATCTTAAGAAGGACACGTGAGATGCGTTGCATGTCAAAGCTTCTTTCGCCGGAAGATCAGGAGGTATCCACGATCAACGGCAGCGACTAACTTCCCGAGCGATGATGGCGGCGGCGGAAGAGAAATCCGCGATCTAGTTCACGTCTGCGGCTCGGTTTTCTTTCTTGTGTATTCGTACTCCTTACTGTTCAAAATGCCGAAGTATTTATACAGTAGGTCATACAATATGACCGTTGTGGGCCCCACCAAAAGAAACCCTAGCTCTAGTTCAAAACAGCGCCTGAAACTTGGTCCGGTCCAGCGAGCACCAGAATTTCGCCTAAGGCAAATTCGGCGAGAATCATAGGTGATTCTCGACGAATCGGAGAGAATCACCTACGATTCTCGCCGATTTCTACTTAGCAGAAATCATGCTGAACAACTTGGCAAACCAGAGAGGATCGGCGAGAGTCATCAATCATTCTCGACAAATCGTCGAGAATGCAGAATCATTCTCGACGAATCGTCGAGAAACACTTGATGACTCTCTACGATTTTGACTTGGCGTGAGATTTGCACGCGCTGAGTAAGCCGGAGATAATCGGCGAGAATCAGCTAGTGATTCTCGACGATTCGGAGAGAATCACTAGTGATTCTCGTCGAATCGGCGAGAATCCCTTAGTGATTCTCGTCGATTCTTACTTAGACGATATTTCGTCTTTCCACCCGTGAGCTGCTCTTTGGCCCATCCTTGCTCCTTGACTGCTCTTATCTATCACAGCCCTGTACTTGTAAATAAGTACACTCCAATAGAGAGAGTACATGTAGGCCAACACACTGATCTTCTCAACGAGGGATTACGTTGCGCAGACCTGTGTATATTGACCCACTGCACCCTGACATTGGTGTGTACTTAGCGTGGAATAACTGCAATCACAACTTGAAGACAAATGATCAAATACAATGTCAATTCACCTTAGCTGGTCTAGGGGCTTCTTCAAATCAGGTACATTATGGATACAATACCCAACAATCTCCCCCTATTTGAAGAAGCCTAAACCTTACAAGCTAAGGTGAATATAACGGATGGAAGAAAAACATAAACTGAATAATCAGTTGAGAAAGAATTTCCATACCATTATCTTTAGAGCATTTGGAGCATACTTTGCGAGAGCACCTTAGACCTTAGCACCGTAGCCGAGAGGGCAATCTCCCCCTTTTTGGCTTCTACAAATCTGGGACTTTAGTACTTGGCACAATGCTCCCCCTCAGTTCTTGCACCTGTGCTTACACTTGAGTTCCTAGCAGATGATCCCCCTAGATGCACGAGCCTGGAGCTTCTGTAGTCTTCATTCCTCATAGTTTAGCATCCCCAGTTCAGTTTTGAAGAGACTGAACTTGGCCTCTTCTAGGGGCTTTGTGAAAATATCTGCAATCTGCTTATCCGTGGGGACATAGCAGAGAGAGATGTCATTGTTTTCCACATGCTCCCGAATGAAGTGGTAGCGCACTTCAATATGCTTCGTCCTGCTGTGCAATACCGGATTGTTCGCAATGGCAATTGCACTAGAGGAGTCGCAGTACATTGGTACTTCCTTGAACTGAAGGTCATAATATGCTAGCTGATTTCTGATCCATAGAAGTTGTGCGCAACAGCTGTCTGCTGAGATGTACTCAGATTCAGCTGTGGAGGTTGCGACACAATTCTGCTTCTTACTATTCCATGATATAATCCTTCTTCCGAGTAATTGACATGTCCCGGAAGTTCTTTTCCGATCATCCCTGCTTCCTGCAAAATTAGCATCTGAAAAGCCTATTAGCTCGGCATCATTGTTTCTCGGGGACCACAAGCCAAGATTAGGTGTACCCTTAAGGTATCTAAGAATTCGCTTTGCAGCGACATAGTGAGATTCCTTAGTTTTCACCTCATATTTGGCACAAACGCATGTGGAGAACATAATATTCGGTCTACTTACAGTAAGGTAGAGCATGGATCCAATAATGCTTCTGTATTTGGTTTCATCAAAAGGTTTCCCTTTCTCATCCTTATCCAGAGACATAGTGGATCCCATTGGAGTCCTCATAGAGGTTGCATTCTCAATTCCGAATTTCTTGAGGAGTTAATTTGTGATCTTCGTCTGAGAAATGAAAATTCCATCCTCAGATTGTTTCACTTGAAGTCCCAAGAAATATTTTAGCTCTCCCATACTGCTCATTTCAAACTTTCCTTGCATAAGTTTAGAAAACTTTTTGCAAAGATTGTTATCCGTTGAGCCGAATATAATGTCATCAACATAGATTTGCACCAGCAAGATCTTGCCTTTGACTTCTCTAAGAAACAATGTCTTATCTATTTTTCATCTAGAAAACTTGTTCTCAAGAAGAAAACTAGACAGAGTCTCATACCAAGCTCGTGGAGCTTGTTTTAAGCCATATAGAGCTTTATTAAGAAATTATACATGATTAGGATAAGTAGGATTGACAAAACCTGGGGGTTGACCGACGTATACTTCCTCTTTCAAGTCTCCATTCAAGAATGCCGATTTCACGTCCATCTGATAGACAGTGAATCCTTTGTGAGAGGCATATGACAGAAACAGTCTGATTGCCTCGAGCCTTGCAACCGGCGCAAATGTTTGGTCGAAGTCGATCCCCTCCTCCTGTCTGTATCCTTGAGCCACCGGTCTGGCCTTGTTCTTTATGATGACCCCGTGTTCATCCAGCTTGTTTCTGAAGATCCACTTGGTGCCAATCACGTTTTGTGTCTTTGGTCTGGGAACCAGCGTCCAGACGTTGCATCGTTCAAATTGATGCAGTTCATGTTGCATGGCCAATATCCATGCTGCATCCTTGTTCGCTTCATCAAACTTCGTTGGCTCAACCTGTGACAGAAAGCTAAAATGCAAAAACTCGTTAAGTGTACCTCGGTGAGTTATGACACCGTCTCGAGGATCTCCGATGATTTGATTTCTGGGATGATCCCTCACGTGTCAGAGCTCTAGTAGTATTGCATCAGGAGCTCTAGCATTTTCTGGGGCTCCTTCCTCTTCAGGGAGGACTACTCCATCCTGACCGTCATCATCTCCGATCGGCATTGAGGTGGAGACCTTGACGTACTTTGGAGTTGCATCTTTATCGGGCTCATCCAGGTGTAGCTGTTCGATTCTTGCACCTGCATCTTCAAGAAAACCACTGGAAGAATTGCAATTAAGCAAGCTTCCTTCATCAAATACAACATTTATTAATTCCTCTACCACTTGGGTTTTCTTATTGAAGACCCTATAAGCCCGGCTATGGCTACTATAGCCCTTAAATATGCCTTCGAAGCATTTTTCACAAAACTTAGTACGCGGATACTTCCCGTTATTTAGTACATAGCATCTGCAGCCAAAGATCCTAAAATAGGACATGGTTGGCTTCATGACTTTCAGTAGCTCATAAGGCGTCTTATGATGACTCTTGTTGATCAAGGCCCGGTTTTGTACATGACACGCCGTATTGATAGCCTCTTCCCAGAAATATTCTGGGAGAGAAGCGTCATTCAACATTGTCGTGCAGGCTTCAATGAGCGTTCTATTTCTCCTCTCCGCAACTCCATTCTGCTGAGGAGTGCGCGGGGAGTAAAACTCATGAAAGATACCAAGTTATTCACAGAACTCTGTCATAGCACCGGACTCGAACTCTGTTCCATGGTCACTTCTGATTTTGACCACCGAGCAGTTAAGTTCGTTCTGAATCTGCCTGACAAAATTGGTGAAGATGTCAAACGTATCAGACTTGCGTTTTAAGAAGAACACCCAAGTAAACCGAGAGTGATCATCAACAATCACTAGCGTATAAGACTTGCCTCCCATGCTATGAACTTGCATTGGACCAAACAAGTCCATATGCAGAAGATAAAGACATCTGGAGGAGTCTTTTTCAACGATGCCCTTAAAGGTAGCCCGAGTATGTTTGTCCTTATGGCATGCAGGATAGGGGCTATCTTTGATGCACTTAATGATGGGAGCATCCCTTACTATGTTTTTATAAAACAGCATACTAATTGTCTTGAAATTAATATGTGCCAATCTCTTGTGCCATTGTTCACAAAGAGATGCACTGCCTATTGCTACTAGGCATACAGGGATAGATTAATCTAAACTAATAAAATCTAAGCAGAAGATATTTCTGCTCCTAATGTCTCTTAATACCGTCTCCGAAAAGGCACACAATAGTATCAGGCATTTATCCTTGTAGAACTTAACGTCATAACCTTTATGACATAACTGACTTACACTGATCAGGTAATTATTTAACCCTTCAACGTAAGCCACGTCGATGATACAAATTATACCGTTGGAAATCATACCGTAACCCCTGGTAACTCCTCGATCTGATCCCCCAAAGATGACTTTGGGTCCATTCTCGACTGGAGAGTAATCACACAGCAGGCTTCTTGTCCCAGTCATATGCCGGGAGCATCCACTGTCCAAGTACCATATGGGAGTTTTGGTGGCCTTTGGACATTCCTGCAAAACAGAGTTAATTTCCCTTAGGAACACAATCGAACTTGGGTCTTAGATTCCTCGTTAGCATACTCCCCCTCGGATGGTTAGCCCTACGAGTGGTCTGCCTCACATTGCCAACATGAGGAGTCTCGTTATTCCTGGGATTAAACCAGCAATCCACGGCAAAGTGACCAACTTTGCCACAGCACCAGCAGTCAAATCTGTTATACTTTCTCCTAGGCACCTGCTTCACCCTTGGAACGAAAGGTTCAGCCGGGGCCTAGGACCTGGAGGTGGAGGCATCATGATGACAACAGTCGTATGATTTCTTCACCTCCTGGTTTCTCAGTGTAACAGGCTTGGCCATGGGTGCCTGCTTCCTATTATGGCCGCTAGAGAAGTGGCATTAATCCTCCATTTGAACTTCCTCATAAGGTGCCTTGAAGACACTCTCGCCAAAGTTGCGGGGGAAGGCCCACCCCTCATACCGGCTCTTGGGCTTTTCAACCAAGGGCCGGAAGAAGTGGCCATAGGTTGACTCAAAGTCCTGTTCATTGCAGGGAAAGCCAGGCTTCCTGAATACAACAGGGTTGAGTGGGGCCCTTCTCTTTTCTGCAGTAGAGGCCTTCTTAGCAGCCTTATTTCTCCTCTGCTTTTTGTTTCTCCTGGATGATTTACCAGGCACACCCACATGCCCCAAGCCAGCCCCCTTAGCCTGAGCAGACAAGGTATCAACTAGTGGAAGAATGGTCTTTGGCATAGAGAAGCTTTGGACAATCTTCTTTTCTGTCGTAAGTTGTTCTTCGAACTTATTGATTTCTTCCTGTTTAAGGTCAAGGAGACTTAAAGATTCTGAGTGCTTAGAGATCAGGTCCAGGTGCTCCTGTCGGAGAGAAATAAAGCTATTGATCTCTTACCTTAGGGAGACACCCTCGACCTTAAGGAATTTGACTTCCTTTTTCTGAGCCCTCAATCTCTTGCGGCATTCCTCGAAGTTGTTGAGCAGAAGCTCGTACTTTTCGAGGAACTCAGCTTCTCGGGCAGATGGGCTGTCCTCGAGATCATCATAAGGAGACTCATAGTCAGAGTTGGAGAGGGGGGTACAAGATTTTACCTTCCCAGTGAATGGGGGGCATTCTCCTTCAGAGTCAGAGCGACCCACCAGCCCGAAGTAGGCTTCCTCATCATCACTGGAGTCTGAGGAATCAGACAAACTTAGTGTCTTTAACTTTTTGGCGATGTAGCTCCTCTCCTTCTTTTTATCTCTAGAGGTTCTGTGCTCTTCTCCCTTCCCCTTCTCTCTCTTGCCTTGATGCCAGTCGGCCACGACGTGTCCTGGCTTATTGCACCCAAAACAAATGATGTCAGTATGACGATGTTTGTTTGGTTTTCATTCATACCTGTCAGAAGAATAATTCTTCTCTTGATTTCTGGAGGAGGAGCCATCTCTCTTTCTTTGATTCCTCATCTTGAGGAACTTCTTGAATTCTCGGGTGATGAGGGATAAGTATTCTTCAGACAACTCTGAGCCGGAGGAGCATGGCTCGGAGTCTTCCTCCTCATCCTTTTTCCCCGTACGGGATGAAGCCGCACCCTTGCCCTTCCTGGAGTGAATGGCTTTTAGGGCCACAGTCTTTTCCTTGGTTGCGCCCTTCTCTGCTTCTTCTTCATCTTTCCTCGTGTTCAACTGGAGCTCATAGGACATGAGCTTCCCAAAGAGTATCTGAGGATCAGTTTCAGCTAATCTGCCAAACTATCAAATGGCGCAGATCTTCGTGTCACATTCCTTAGTAAGGGACCTAAGGAATTTATCATTAAGTTAACCATCAGTGAACACTCTTCCATATCCCTTGAGAGCGTTGACGATCTTGAGGAAGTTCTCGAAGGTAACTCCGATCTCTTCCTTGGGCCCCTGCATGAAAGCCTCATATTTCTTGTTCAGGAGGGATCTCCGATCATCCCTCACTTCATCTATGCCCTCCATCAGGATAATCAAGTTGTGCCAGATATCCTTTGCTGTCCTGTAGTTGCAGAAGTTCTGCATCATGGAGTCATCGACTGCGTTGATGAGTATGTTATGTGCCTTCTTGTCAAGTCCGACCAGCACCATCTCGTCCTTGTCCATTTCAGAAAGCTTCTTTGGCACCTTTTTGGTAGGATCAATGGTGGAGGCGTTAGTGGAAATATAAGTTCCCTCCTCCACAACCATGAATAGTCGAGGGTCGACTGCTTCCATGTAAAATCTAATCCTTTCCTTCCAGATAGTAAAGTTTAGCCTGGTGCACACTGGGATCTTGCCTGAGTACTTGAGTCCGTCCATAGTAGATATCTGCCTTCTTCTTGACACTAGTGGCAGGAACTTACTCGAGGTGTTAACCCCTTTGATGAGCAACCTCGCTCTGATACCACTTGAAAGTCCACCTAGTGCCAACTACCTTCACCTATGGGGGGGAATAGGTGTCTTGCAGCGATTTAAGCGAAATTAAAATTCTACCTGCACAAGTAAACAAAACAACACAGCACAAACAGACACAAGCAGTTATAGTGGTTCCCCGATTTGGGTACGTCCACTTTCCCCCTTCGACCTATCTCCCAACAAGGGACGACTCGGTCACTTAACCAACCGGATTGAAATCCAATCCTCACACTAACCGAAGGAACCCTTCTGAACGAAGGAGTTACCACTCCTCCACCACGGGTTGCACCCAACCCTAACAACGAGGAACCTACGTTCCTTTACAATAAAAATAAAATGGAATGTATAAAATATACAAACTACTTATGGAGTGCTAGGTGTCCCTCTTCGTTCGATGATGCGTTCTTGACGAAGACGAAGAGTCCACGACCTTATCTCTCACTTAGAATGTATCTCTACGAAACCGGCGGCGGCAAGAAGAGCGGCGGCTTGGCGTTCGGGATCGGCGGCGGCAAGAAGTGCGGCGGCTGAGCTTTAGAGATCCAACCTTCGTAGCTATGCTGGAAAGGTCTACCAACAGTCTTCCTTGGATCAATCGTCTCGATCGATTCGGAAAGGGAAGGTATTCCCGATCTACAAACCAAGAGACAAAGGATCTTAAGAAGGACACGTGAGACGCATTGCTTGGCAAAGCTTCTGTCGCCGGAAGATCAGGAGGTATCCACGATCAACGGCGGCGACTAACTTCCCGAGAGACGATGGCGGCGGCGGAAGAGAAATCTGCGATCTAGGTCACGTCGGCGGCTCGGTTTTCTTTCTTGTGTATTCGTACTCCTTACTGTTCAAAATGCCGAAGTATTTATACAGTAGGTCATATAATATGACCGTTTTGGGCCCCACAAAAAGAAACCCTAGCTCCGGTTCACAACAGCGCCTGAAACTTGTTCCGGTCCAGCGAGCACCAAAATTTCGCGTAAGGCAAATTCGGTGAGAATCATAGGTGATTCTCGACGAATCGGCCAGAATCACCTACAATTCTCGCCGATTTCTACTTAGCAGAAATCACGCTGAACAACTTGGCAAACCAGAGAGGATCGGCAACAGTCATCAATCATTCTCGACAAATCGTCGAGAATGCAGAATCATTCTCGACGAATCGTCGATAAACACTTGATGACTCTCGACGATTTTGACTTGGCGTGAGATTTGCATGCGCTGAGTCAGCCGGAGATAGTCGGCGAGAATCAGCCAGTGATTCTCGATGATTCGACGAGAATCACTAGTGATCCTCATCGAATCGGCGAGAATCACTTAGTGATTCTCGTCGATTCTTACTTAGACGATATTTCGTCTTTCCACCCATGAGCTGCTCTTTGGCCCATCCTTGCTCCTTGACTGCTCTTGATCTATCACAGCCCTGTACTTGTAAATAAGTACACTCCGATAGAGAGAGTACACGTAGGGCAACACACTGATCTGCTCATCGAGGGATTACGTTGCGCAGACCCGTATATATTGACCCACTGCACCCTGACATTGGTGTGTACTTAGCGTAGAATAACTGCAAGCACAACTTGAAGACAAATGATCAAATACAATGTCAATTCACCTTAGCTGGTCTAGGGGCTTCTTCAAATCAAGTACATTGTGGATACAATACCCAATAAATTATTCTTCTGACAGGTATGAATCAAAACCGAACCAAATTCGTCATACTGACATCATTTGTTTTGGGTGCAATAAGCCAGGACACGTCGTGTCTGACTGCCATCAAGGCAAGAGAGAGAAGGGGAAGGGAGAAGAGCACAGAACCTCTAGAGATAAAAAGAAGGAGAGGAGCTACATCGCCAAAAAGTCAAAGACACTTAGTGAGTCTGATTCCTCAGACTCCAGTGATGATGAGGAAGCCTACTTTGGGATGGTGGGTCGCTCTGACTCAGAAGGAGAATGCCCCCCATTCACTGGGAACGTAAAGGCTCGTACCCCCCTCTCTGACTCTGACTATGAGTCTCCTGATGATGACCTCGAGGACAGCCCATCTACCTGAGAAGCTTAGCTCCTCTAAAAGTATGAGCTTCTGCTCAACACCTTCGAGGAATGCCGTAAGAGATTGAGGGCTCAGAAAAAGGAAGTCAAATTCCTTATGGTCGAGGGTGTCTCCCTAAGGGAAGAGATCATTAGCTTGATTTCTCTCCGACAGGAGCACCTGGACCAGATCTCTAAGCACTAAGAGTCTCGAAGTCTCCTTGACCTTAAACAGGAAGAAATCAATAAGTTGGAAGAACAACTTGCGGCAGAAAGGAAGATTGTCCAAAGCTTCTCTATGCCAAAGACTGTTCTTCCACATGTTGATACCTTCTCTGCTCAGGCTAAGGGGGCTGGCTTGGGGAATATGGGTGTGCCTGGTAAATCCTCCAGGAGAAACAAAAAGCAGAGGAAAAATAAAGCTGCTAAGAAGGCCTTTGCTGTAGAAAAGGGAAAGTCCCCACTCAACCCTGTTGTATTCAGGAAGCCTGGCTTTCCCTGCAATGAACAGGACTTTGAGTCAACCTATGGCCACTTCTTCCGGCCCTCGGTTGAAAAGTCCAAGAGCCGGTATGATGGTAGGGCCTTCCCCCGCGACTTTGGCGAGAGTGTCTTCAAGGCACCTTATGAGGAAAACCAAGTGGAGGATTATGGCCACTTCTCCAGGGGCCATAATAGGAAGCAGGAACTAAAAGCCAAGCCTGTTATATTGAAGGAACAAGAGGTGAAGAATTCTTATGACTGCTGTCATCATGATGGCTCCACCTCAAGATCCAAGGCCCCGGCTGGACCCACCGTTCCCAGGGTGAAGCAGGAGCCTAAGAAAAGGTACAACAGATTTGACTGTTGGTGCTGTGGAAAAGTTGTTCACTTTGCCGTGGATTGCTGGTTTAATCCGAGATATAACGAGACTCCTCATGTTAGCAATGCGAGACCGATCAATCGTAGGGTTACCCATCCGAGGGAGAGTATGCTAACAAGGAATCTAGGACCCAAGTTCGATTGTGTTCCTAATGGAAACTGATTCTGTTTTGCAGGTATGTCCAAAAGCCACTAAAACTCCTATATGGTACTTGGACAATGGAAGCTCCCGGCATATGACTGGGACAAGAAGCCTGCTGCGTGATTACTCTCCAGTCGAAAATGGACCCAAAGTCATCTTTGGAGGATCAGATCGAGGAGTCACCCAAGGTTAAGGTATGATTTCCAACGGTATAGTCTCTATCACCGATGTGGCTTATGTTGAAGGTTTAAATCATAACCTGATCAGTGTAAGTCAATTGTGTGATAATGGTTATAACATTAAGTTCTGCAAGGATAAATGCCTGATAATATCGTGTGCCTCTTCGGAGACGGTATTAACAGGCATTAGGAGCAGAAACATCTTCTGTTTAGATTTTCTTAGTTTAGATTCATCTACCCCCGTATGCCTAGTAGCAACACGCAGTGCATCTCTTTTTTAACAATGGCACAAGAGATTGGCACATATTAATTTCAAGACAATTAGTATGCTATTTTCTAAAAACTTAGAAAGGGATGCTCCCATCATTAAGTGCATCAAAGATAGCCCCTGTCCTGCATGCCAGAAGGGCAAACAGACTCGGGCTACCTTTAAGGGCATTGCAGACAAAGACTCCTCCAGATGTCTTTATCTTCTGCATATGGACTTGTTTGGTCCAATGCAAGTTCATATCTTGGGAGGCAAGTCTTATACGCTAGTTATTGTTAATGATCACACTCGGTTTACTTGGGTGTTCTTCTTAAAACGCAAGTCTGATACGTTTGACATCTTCACTAGTTTTGTCAAGCAAATTCAGAACGAACTTAACTGCTCGGTGGTAAAAATCAGAATTAACCATGGAATAGAGTTCGAGTCTGGTGCTATGACAGAGTTCTTTGAAGAACTTGGTATCTTTCATGAGTTTTCCTCCCCGCGCACTCCTCAGCAGAATGGAGTTGTGGAGAGGAGAAATAGAACACTCATTGAAGCTTGCACGACAATGTTGAATGACGCTTCTCTCCAAGAATACTTCTGGGCAGAGGCTGTCAACACAGCTTGTCATGTACAAAGCCGGGCCTTGATCAACAAGAGCCATCGTAAGATGCCTTATGAGCTACTGAAAGGCAGGAAACCAACCATGTCCTAGTTTAGGATCTTTGGCTGCAGATGCTATGTACTAAATAACGGGAAGTACCCGCGTACTAAGTTTGGTGAAAAATGCTTTGAAGGCATATTTATGGGCTATAGTAGCCATAGCCGGGCATATAGTGTTTTCAATAAGAAAACCCTAGTAGTAGAGGAATCAATAAATGTTGTATTTGATGAAGGAAGCTTGCTTAATAGCAATTCTTCCAGTGGTCTTCTTGAAGATGCAGTTACAAGAATTGAACAGCTTAGTCTCGATAAGACCGCTAAAGATGCAACTCCCAAGTACGTCAAAGTCTCCACCACAACGCCTATCAGAGATGATGACGGTCAGAATGGAGTTATCCTCCCTAAAGAAAGAGAAGCCCGAGAAGACGTCAGAGCTCCAAATGCCAAACTCCTAGAGCTCCGACACGTGAGGGATCATCCTAGAGATTAGATCATCGGAGATCCCCATGACGGTGTCAAAACTCGCCGAGGTACAATTAACGAGATTCTGCATTTTAGCTTTCTATCACAGGTTGAGCCAAAGAAGTTCGACGAAGCGAACAAGGATGCATCTTGGATCTTAGCCATACAAGATGAATTGCATCAATTTGAATGATGCAACGTCTGGACGCTGGTTCCCAGACCAAAGGGGAAGAACGTGATTGGCACAAAGTGGATCTTCAAAAACAAACTGGATGAACACGGTTTCATCATAAAGAACAAGGCCAGGCTGGTGGCTCAAGGTTACAGACAGGAGGAGGGGATTCACTTCGACCAGACCTTTGCACCAGTAGCAAGGCTCGAGGCAATTAGATTGTTCCTTGCGTATGCTTCTCACAAAGGATTCACAGTCTATACGATGGACGTGAAATCGGCCTTCTTAAATGGCAACCTGAAAGAGGAAGTATATGTCGCACAACCCCCAGGTTTTGTTAATCTGACTTATCCCAATCATGTATATTTTCTTAATAAAGCTTTGTATGGCTTAAAACAAGCTCCTCGAGCTTGGTATGAGACTCTGTCTAGCTTTCTTCTTGAGAACAAGTTCTTTAGAGGAAAAATAGATAAGACATTGTTTCTTAGGGAAGTCAAAGGCAAGATTTTGCTGGTGCAAATCTATGTCGATGACATAATATTCGGGTCAACGGATAACAACCTTTGCAAGAATTTTTCCAAACATATGCAAGGGAAGTTTGAAATGAGTAGTATGGGAGAGCTGAAGTATTTCTTGGGACTTCAAGTGAAACAGTCTGAGGATGGGATTTTCATCTCTCAGACGAAGTTCACAAATGAACTCAAGAAATTCGGAATGGAGAGTGCAACCTCTATGAGGACTCCAATGGGATCCACTGTGTCTCTGGACAAGGATGAGAAAGGGAAACCTTTTGATGAAACAAAGTACAGAAGCATAATTGGATGCCTGCTCTATCTTACTGCTAGTAGACCGGATATTATGTTTTCCACATGCGTTTGTTCCAAATATCAGGTGAACACTAAGGAATCTCATTATGTCGCTGCAAAGCGGATTCTTAGATATCTTAAAGGTACACCAAATCTTGGCTTATGGTACCCAAGAAACAATGATGTCGAGCTGATAGGCTTTTCAGATACTGACTTTGCAGGAAGCATGGATGACAGGAAAAGCACTTCCGGGACGTGTCAATTCCTCGGAAGAAGGCTTATTTCATGGAACAGTAAGAAGGAGAATTTTGTCGCAACCTCCACAGCTGAATCTGAGTACATCTCAGCAGGCAGCTATTGCGCACAACTTCTATGGATCAGAAATCAGCTTAAAGATTATGACCTGAAATTCAGCGAAGTTCCGATGTATTGCGACTCCTCGAGCGCAATAGCAATTGCGAACAATCCTGTATCGCACAGCAGAACGAAGCATATTGAAGTGCGCTATCACTTCATTCGGGAGCATGTGGAAAATAAAGACATATCTGTCTACTATGTCCCCACGGATAAGTAGGTTGCAGATATCTTCACAAAGCCCCTAGACGAGGACAAGTTCAGTGTCTTCAAAACTGAACTCGACATGCTGAACTATGAAGAATGAAGACTGTGCGGCTCAAGGCTCTTGGATCAAGGGGGAGCATCCGCAAGGAACTCAAGAGTAAGCACAGATGCAAGAACTGTGGGGGAGCACTGTGATAAGTGCAAAAGTCCCAGATTTGTAGAAGCCGAAAAGGGGGAGATTACCCTCTCGGTTAAGGTGCTAAGGTGCTCAGGCTAAGTATGCTCCAAAGGCTCTAAAGATAATGGTATGAAAATTTATAATTCATTCACAACTGATTATTGAGTTTGTGTTTTTCTTCCATTTGTTATATTCACCTTAGCTTGTAGGGTTTAGGCTTCTTCAAATAGGGGGAGATTGTTGGGTATTGTATCCTCAATGTACCTAATTTGAAGAAGCCCCTGAACCAGCTAAGGTGAATTGAAAATGTATTTGATCATTTGTATTCAAGTTGTGCTTGCAGTTACTCCACGTTAAGTACAAACCAATGTCAGGGTGTAGTAGGTCAATATACACGGGTATGCGCAACGTAATCCCTCGTTGAGCAGATCAGTGTGTTGGCTTACGTGCACTCTCTCTATTGGAGTGTACTTATATTCAAGTACAAGGCTGAGAAAGATCAAGAGCAGACAGGGAGCAAGGATGGGTCAAAGACCAACTCACGGGAAGATAGACGAAAATTCGTTTAAGTAAGATTCGACGAGAATCACTAAGTGATTCTCGCCAATTCGAAGAGAACCACACGCTGAATTGTCGAGAATCACTAGCCGATTCACGCTGAATGCTTCAGGCTGTCTCAATGCCGTCTTGAATTCAGCCAAGGCAGAATCGACGAGAATCACTAAGTGATTCTCGCCGAATCATCGAGAATGACTTTGCATTCTCGCCGATTCATCGAGAATGGATTGTGATTCTCGCCGATTCTCTCTGGATGGCTTGCTGTTCAGCTAAGAATTCTTCTAAGTAGAATTCGACGGGAATCATTAGTGATTCTCGTCGATTCGTCGAGAATCACCAATGATTCCCGCCGAATTTGCCTTAGGCGATTTTCGTTGGCTCGCTGGACCGGACCAAGTATACACACGCTGTTTTGAACCAGACATAGGGTTTCCACTGGTAGGGCCCACAACGGTCATAATGTATGACCTACTATATTAATACTATTGTATTTTCGAACATCACAATCAATCAATACCGAGAACAAGAAACGGGCCGCCATCGTGACCTAAAGCATCGCGGATTTCTTTCCGTCGCCGTCGCCGTTCGGAACACCATCGTCGCTCGGGAGAAAGTCACCGCCACTGATCTTGGATTCATCTTGATCTACCGGTGACAGAAGCTTAGTCAAGCAACGCGTCTCACGTGTCTATCTTGAGATCCTTTGTCTCTTGGTTTGTAGATCGGGAACACATTCCCTTTCCGAATCGATTCAGACGATCGATCCAAGTGTGATCGTTGGTAGACCTTGCTAGCTTTGGTACGAAGGTTGGATCTACAAAGCTCTCCGCCGCAAACCTTGCCGCCGCCGATCCCGAAAGCTCCTCCGTCGCACTTCTTGCCACCGCCGATTTCGGGGAGATCCTCTCTAAGTGAGAGCTATGGTCGTGGACTCTTCGTCTTCTTCAAGAACGCATCATTGAACGAAGAGGGACACCAAGCACTCCATAAGTAGTTTGTATTTTATACATTCTAATTTTTCTTTTGTTGTAAAGGAACGTTGGTTCCGCGTTGTAAGGGTTGGGTGCAACCCGTGGTGGAGGAGTGGTGACTCCTTCGAGTGGAAGGTTTCCTTCCATTAGTGTTAGGATTGGATTTCAATCCGGTTGGTGAAGTGACCGAGTCATCCCTTGTTGGGAGATAGGTCGAAGGGTGAAAGTGGACGTACCTAGATCGGGGAACCACTATAACTGCCTGCGTATTTTGGTGTTGTGTTGTTTTGTTTAATTATGCAGGTATAATATTAATTCCGCTAAAAGACTGTGCAAGACACCTATCCCCCCCCATAGGTGAAGGTAGTTGACACTAGTGTGACTTTCAAACCAATCATTGGCTAGTCCTCAGGAAGTTCAAGAAATAAAAAATTTTATGATTATAATTTATGTTATTTGTATTTATGTTTAATTTAAAAATCAAAAAAATATAATAAACCCCTACTAATTTTTTTTTTTTTTTAAATTTTGAGCTTATTTATAAGAATTTTTATACTTTTTGATTTTCTAATCTTTTATTTCATCATTGTTAGTTATATTTAATTTTTTAGTTATTTGATTTTAAGAAATACTTTATGAATTAAATTTGTTTAGAGTAATTTCTTTAGCTCTTTTTTTATCTTATTCTAATTAGTTTCAATTTTGTTGTGCTTAGCCGAACAATCTTTAGATATCAATTATATTCATTTATGCTTTAAGATTCTGAGGAAATTTTAATTTACTATAGTTGCTCTCTAATTATTTTAATTTAATCTAAAAAATTGTTTAGCCTTTCCCTTTGTTCTTTTTATTTTTTTGTTAGATCATATGTCACGGGGTTAAGAGTATAAAATTCATTATCACCTGGTACACATATGTATTTATTTTCTTTATTGTTAGATCATATATCATGGGAATCAAGCATTCCCTGATACACATATTAAATCCCACAAATAAAAGATGGAGTAAGAGAATAAAATTCAATACTCCTAATTATTTTGTTTTTATTTGAAGAAAGAAAAATATTTGTTCATATGTCATGAAAAATGAGAGGATAGAATTCATTATTTTTTGGGTAAACATATGCAAATATCAAAAAGAAAAATATTTTGTGGGGTGAGAGAATAAAATTCATCACCTCCGATCCAAAACCTCTTCAATTTCCTTGTTCCCAAAACCCAATAGCCAATATAATTGCTTTAGACTTAAATTGAAATACTAAGAGAGCATAAGTAGTAGATAGAATTTTCCTTTAAGTTTCTTTTTAGTTAAAAGTGTTAATAATTTTTAAATCTAATTTTGTTTGCTAACTATTTAATTTTGAAATATAATTAATTTATTTGAAAAAATTTTGCTAAATATCTTTGCTCTTAACATTTTTATTTAATATTTTAGGACTTAAATATTTAAATCCCTAATTTTTTTTAACTTTCTTTTGATTTAATAAATTTTTAGTTTATGCAAAAATTATATTAATTTCTTATAACTACTTCTCATAGTTTTGCTCTAGAATAGCAAAAGCTTAAGTATGAGGGTATTTGATAAGTCAATATTTATAGTTATTTGAATTTTGATTTTATTTAATAAATCGTTATATTCTAGTTAGTTTTATATTAATATTTGTAGTAATTCCTTTATTTTCTTATTTAAGGTTAATCTGGGTTGCCAATATCAATTTAGAGCTTTCAGGACTGATCAGGAGAAGAAAATGAAGACATCTTGAAAAAGAACAAATTATACACCCCGGTCGTCGGCGTGACCCTAAAGTCACGGGGTTGACCAGCAAGCGTGATCCATCCATGACTTCCAGATTTCATTTCCACATCTTCTTAAAGTTATACGCATCGGATAAGGGGGTGACCTCAAAGTCACGAGCATGACTCGAAGGCGTGACGATCAGGCATGCCGCGCTTTATGAAGCCAGTTTCAGATCCAGACAGTTTTCATCTTACACGCCCTAGGTAACGCACGTGACCTAGTGCGTGACCTCTTCAACAACGCTAGTTTTAACTCCTGATATTTATCTTTCCCGCCATTTCAAGTAACAGTATAGACATGCCCTAGATCACGGGCATGACCGAGGGGCGTGACCCGCAGAATGAGGAATTTTGGAAGTTTTCTCTCAATATTCCCGGGCTTTCAAGAGGACTGTTCCGCACCTTGCACGCCCCATAGTCACGGGCGTTACTAAGGGGCGTGACTCTCCAAAAAATTCCTATAAATTGTAGATTGTGTCAGGAGCTGAGGAGTAATCTGGGAGCGGACTAGGAGTAGTTTTAGTAGCTTATTTTCCTATTTTTATGCATTTCCTTTATGTACTTTTAAATTTCATAGTTTAGTTTTACTCTTTGTTAACTTTAATATTAAGTACTATTTTATTTCAATCATGTCTCTCTTTATCTTTTTATGTATCTCCCGTTTTGTGTTTAGCAGCTAATCCTCAATTAGCAATTGATCATGAAAATCTTTAGAATAAAATAAAATTCTTTTTGTCAAACTCTATTATTATCGATTCGATCTACCTTTGATTTATTTTCATCGATTTCATATTTCAATATTCTATTCTTTTCTTAGATTTACCGAGAGGTTGTGGATATGAGTAGATCACTAAAAGGTAGAAGGAGCCGCTTGAGAGCGCTAAGTTTTCAACCTAAAACACCTAGAGGGGGTGAATAGGTGAATTTCGTGTCAAATGCGGAATAAAAAAATATAACACAGCACGGATCCGTAATCAAGCAATCACACAGACGACAAGAGATTTATAGTGGTTCCTCAATCTTGGGTACGTCCACTTTTCTCACCGATCTAGCAAATCATTAGACTCGGCTACTCCACTATCTCGGATTGCAAAAACAATCCTACACCTCGGAACCACGTTCCTACAAAACTCGATCCCAAACGGATCTACACTCGGAAGATAAAACTTCCTACCACTCGGAGAAAGATCTCCTACAATGAAATTTGTTTAAATAAAGTTTACAAACAAGAATATCACAGATCTGGATCTTTGACGTAATCTTCTTCTTGAGAGCTTTTTGGTTTGAACAGAAACAGTTGAAGAAGACTTGACTGAGATCCACGATTCTGAGATCTGGATTCACCACGATCAAGAAAGTAAATCAGAGACGATGAAGCACGGAGAGATCGGATGATTCTTCTTGAGTCTGGATCGTTAGAGAAACTGAGATCGATAGCAGCGGCGTGAGAAAAGATGATCCAGAGCTTCTTTCGAAAACAGTAATGGCGGCGGATGAGAAAATTAGGGTTTTCGGGATTTTCTCTTTCTTAAAAGATAATCTCTGTAAACGCGTATTTAGTCAAATCTGAAAAGACCTATTTATAGGCTATCTCCAACGGTCATAATCGTAATTTAGATTGACATGTGGACCAATCAGAAAAAGGTTAATTTCAAATCTCCGTCAATTCTGGACTTAACGATTTCTGGAATTCTGAGCCAACATACTCGGGTTAGATAAGATACTCGAGTATAAAGGTCTGCTACTCGAGTAGATAAGAGAAACATGTACTCGAGTAATAGAAATGACTACTCGAGTGCCTTGGAAGAACTACCCGAGTTACTCTAGACAGATTACTCGAGTAAGTAGAAACATCTACTCGAGTACTAATCCAAACTACTCGAGTATAAGAAAAATCTACTCGAGTGCTAAGCCAGTCTACTCGAGTATAAGAAGGATCTACTCGAGTGCTAAGCCACTTACTCGAGTATATAAGTGAAGTTACTCAAGTATGTGGACTTAGAAATATTTATACAGAACAGTTAGCCCTACTCGAGTATAACTAAGAGACTACTCGAGTATGACTAAGGCTCTACTCGAGTAAACAAACACCTACTCGAGTAAGGAAAAGAGGTACTCGAGTATATGAATGGATTTACTCGAGTATATGGACTTAGAAACTTTCTGAGATGAGAAGTCCAGATCAACTCGAGTACGATCAGAACACTTGCTCGAGTAACTTGAGACTACTCGAGTATGTAATCCAATCTACTCGAGTACTAAGTCACTTACTCGAGTATATAGAAGATACTACTCGAGTATGTGGACTTAAAAAAAAATTCTTCTGAGAAAGTCTTCAATACTCCAGAGTCCAGTAGTCCAAGTGCATGGAAACAAAGTGTACCCCAATAGAGAGGTTATACATGAATCAACACCTTGGATCACACAATGAAGAATTACATTGTATGGTCCTGTGTTTGATGACCCACTATAGACTGATATTGGTTTACACTTGGCAATAGAGTCCTGCATGCACAACTTAAACACAACATCAAATACAACTTAATTCATCTTAGTTTCAGGTCTGACTTCCTACAAATCTGGGGTATTGTGAAGACAATTCCCAACAATCTCCCCCTATTTGTAGAAGTCAGCACCCTTTGCACTAAGATGAATTTCTAGAAAAGAAATGATCATCTATAACAACAAGCAATAGAAAATGACTAAAATAGAGAATAATAGCAAATAAGGGAACCATAATCAGAATTAGATATATTAAATAGAAAGATTTTCCAGTTCCACAAAACACTTTCAGGGGTAATTCTCTCTGTGAAGTTTAGCTTTCTTCAGCTCTTGCCTTTCCAAATAACTGAAGGGTTTAGGAAAATAAGTCTTTGGCCTTGGAGGAGCTGCTAGATTGTTGAATCCCCATTGCATGTAAAGTAATTTGATCTTGATTTGAGATACATCATAGGCTTTCCATTCTGAGTAGCTGTAGAATTTGTCTTTATTTTTCCCAAAATCAGTTACCAGCTTTAGAGTATCAATGATTAAGGATTTGGAAGTTGGACTCCAAACTTCTGAATGTACTGACTCTGATCTGCCCTCTGAAGCTTGAGCTTGCTCTCTCTTAGGTGCAGAACGGCTAGCAGAAGCGCTGTCACCATATTTTATTTTCTTGCTGGGGCCACCTTGATCAGCAGGTCTTTTAGATGAGGAAGTACCTCGATCAAAGTGCCCCTGAGAGCTGGCAGGGACATCCTCTTTCCACACATCAGAATATGAAAGAGGAGGCTCAGACATCTCTCCAGCAGGTCTGGGCGAGAAGGCTGGCACTGCCTTTGTAATGGTGGCATGAACCTGGGCATCAGATGGAGGATGTTCCTCAAGAGAATTTAAGCTTTTAGGAATGATGGAGGGGTCGAGCTGGAATTCTGGAAAATTCTGATTATGTACCCAAACTGCAGTGTCATAAATGTAGAATTTGACAGACTGTAGCTAGGCTAGAATAACTGCTTTCATGGTGTTAACTAATCCATCCAGGGTCTCTTTAGACTTGGTAGAGATTTCAGCATAAATTTTCTCAACTTGTTCTTTCACGATTTTCTCCCCCTTGCTTATTTCTACAGATAGCTTTTCAATAACTTCATCTCTGAATGTGCCTACTTCTTCACAAACTTTCATCACATTGGCTTTAGCTCTTTTGTCTAGCAAAATCTAGTTATGTGCCACTGTTTCAGCTTGATTTCTGACTTCACCCATGCTGGTGATGGCATGATCTATCGCTTTTCCACCTATTTTGAAGAGTTGTTTAAGTTCATCAGTGTTAGCTTTAATTTCTGCAAAGCCTCTGCTCATCTCAGTTTCAAGAGCAGAGACCTTGCTGTTAACTGATTTCAGAGACTCATCAAAGTAATTTCTCTGTTCTTGGAGAATCTTCTCAATCTTACTGATGATGTCTGAGGAGCTAAGGGAAGCAGAAGATGGAGCACTGGGAGAAGTAGAGACCTGAGGGAGCTGAGAGACTGGGGGAGCCCGAGGGGGGATTTCTTCCACAACCACTGAGCTAGCAGTTCTCTTGGTGTGAGTGATTTCTACTGAATCCAGGGGATCTGTGAAGGAGGGGAGAGTGAAGGCTAATGTCCTTAGAGGAGGCTCAACAGGTTTTGGGGATAACTCCTCTTCATCGGACAAGATGATACTATCATGTTGTTCTGCTTCTTCAATGGGAGACTAAGCTGAGGATGGAGAGGGTTCCTTGAGAGGGATTTGTTCATCTTGTACATGAACCTCAGGAGCACCAACAACTGTGTCTGCTAGAGGTAGGGGACTGTCTGACCTTAGTTCTTCAATGAGTTTATCAATCTCTACAGCTGTGGACAGAAGGTCTTGTTGAACTTGAATCTCTTGGGAAACTTGATTATCTGCTGGACTTTGTACATCTATTGGAATATCTTCTGGAGGAGGAGGAGGAGTAGAGGGATCTCTGACTGTCTAGGAGGGAAGTTCTGTAAGCAGAATCTGGGAGCTAGATTAGGCAGGCTCCCCCTCAACTACTGCACCCAGGGAGTCAGTAGCTTGATGTAGAGGACGAGATGGAGTCCTGTCATCAGCAACATGCTTAGGGCTGGGGACATCTTCATCCATAATGACTTTGGAGTCTTGGGCAGTGTTGTTGAGTTGGATTTCATATCTTTGGATGGAAGAGATGGATACCTTTTTCATGTGATGGAGGGGAGTTCCTTTGGAGAAATCAAACACTGTAGGATTAATCTCATGAAGGAGGAGGGAGATAATCCTGGCATAGCTGGGTTTTTTCACACTTTCTTTGATCTTATCCAGTATCATCATTCCAAACTAGAATTTCTTCCGGCATACGATGGCTTGAATAACATCAAAAAAATTTTGGGAAATTTCTCTGAGGGAATAGGTTTTGTAGAGAAGAACTTTGGCAATGACATCCACAAGGAATTTGCCATCTAAATTAAAATCTGCACGTCAGAACGAATATCCTTCATACGGGTCTATTCCACAGAAGAAACTGGTTCTCTCGGAATCTTCAGAAGTCAGATCATCTTCCTCATCCACCACTGGCAATTTTAACAGAGTAGTAAAGGAGGTTTTGTCCAGGCAAATTTTGATTCCACTGACCTTAGATTTGAGAACAGTACCATTTCGCTTGATCTTCAGATTCTTGTAGAACTCTTCCACTGCAGAAAATAGGATCTTACACGGCGTCTGTAACAGGAACGACAGCCCGGCTGTGTCAAGGAGAATGAGAAGTTTTCGGAAGTCATCAGAGAGGTCCGCGATTCCATCTATAACCAATTCGGACCCGATTCCGATCTTGGATGTAGGAGCCATCGAGTTCTGGAGTAACGGATTCTGGAGAAGACAGCGCTCTGCGGTTCTGGAAGGCGAAGCGCCGGCGAGTACTCGAGAAAGGTTTCGTGGAAATGGATTACGGGATCATTCTATTTATATACATAACCCTAATTAGGTTTAAGATTGGGTTTTTAAATAAAACATACCTTATGGGGGGCGGCAAAAATCAAGGCGTGCGAAAAGAGAAAAATGAGATTTTCAAAGTTCTGGAATTTCAAGGTACTCGAGTATATATCGACATACACGAGTAGTCTGTTGTAACTTACACGAGTAAGTCGAAGACCAAGTAGATCATGAAGTACTCGAGTGAGTTACTAAGTACTCGAGTATGAAGAATATGTAATCGAGTGAATTTTTACCTACACGAATAGATACTTTGAGTTACTCGAGAATATAGTAATGTACTCGAGTGTATTCGTGTAACCACTCGTGATTGTTTCCAAGTACTCGAGTATGTGAGTACACTTACTCGAGTAAGTCACTTTGACAAAATATTTTTCTCGATGCACTGATCTTTACCTCCACCACCTTTTAACTCTGAGAATTTGATAGAGACCACTAATCTTCTTTGTTGAGCATCCCAAGTTCAGTTTTGAAGAATGAGAACTTGGTCTCATCTAGCGGCTTCGTGAATATATCTGCAACTTGCCTATCTGTGGAGACGTATTGTAGATCTATGTCTCCATTCTCCACATGCTCCCGGATGAAGTGATAGAGAAGCTCTATGTGCTTTGTCCGACTGTGGGAGACTGGGTTGTTGGCGATTGCTATTGCACCGGAAGAGTCGCAAAGCAGAGGGATGTTCTGGAACTTCATGTTATAGTCTTCAAATTGATTCTTGATCCATAGAAGCTGTGCACAACAGCTGCCTGCAGAGATGTACTCTGATTCAGTCGTTGAGATGGCTACACAGTTCTGCTTCTTACTGCTCCAGGAAATAAGTCTCCTTCCGAGAAATTGGCAAGTCCCGGAAGTACTTTTCCTGTCGTCTTTGCTTCCTGCAAAATCTGCGTCTGAAAATCCAATTAGTTCACTATCATTACTTCTTGGGTACCATAAGCCAAGATTTGGTGTACCTTTGAGGTATCTCAAGATTCGCTTTGCAGCAATGTAGTGAGATTCCTTAGAGTTCACCTGAAATCTAGCACATACACATGTTGAAAACATTATGTCTGGTCTACTTGCGGTAAGGTAGAGCAAGGACCCAATTATGCTTCTGTACTTGGTTTCATCAAAAGGTTTCCCTTTCTCATCCTTGTCTAGAGACATAGTTGAGGCCATTGGAGTCCTCATAGAGGTTGCGTTCTCCATTCCGAATTTCTTAAGTAGCTCTTTGGTGAATTTAGTCTGTGAGATGAAAATTCCATCCTCAGATTGTTTCACCTGAAGCCCTAAGAAATACTTCAGCTCACCCATACTGCTCATTTCAAACTTCCCTTACATAAGTTTAGAAAACTTCTTGCAGAGGTTGTCATCCGTAGAGCCAAAAATAATGTTGTCAACATATATTTGTACCAGCAAAATCTTGCCTTTTATTTCCCTAAGAAATAATGTATTGTCTATCTTTCCTCTTGTTAACTTCCTCTCAAGAAGGAAGCTAGGCAGCATCTCATACCAAGCTCGGGGAGCTTGTTTAAGACCATATAAAGCTTTTTGCAGTAAATAAACATGATTAGGAAAAGTTCAGTCAACAAAACCTGGCGGTTGCTCTACATACACTTCTTCCTTTATGTCACCATTCAGGAAGGCGGACTTGACGTCCTTCTGATAGACGGCAAAGCCCTTAAGTGCAGCGTAGGCAAGAAATAACCTGATCGCCTCCAGTCTTGCCATTGGAGCATATGTTTGGTCAAAGTCGATTCCTTCTTCTTGATGATAGCCCTTGGCGACAAGTCTTGCTTTATTCTTTATAATTGTTCCATCTTCGTCCATCTTATTCCGGTAAACCAATTTTGTCCCGATGACATTCTTACTCTTGGGTCTAGGAACAAGTGTCCAAACTTTACAATGTTTGAACTGATTCAACTCTTCTTCCATGGCTAGTATCCAGGATGCATCCGAGTTTGCTTCCTCGAACTTCTTAGGTTCAACCTGTGATAGAAAGCTCAAGAATAAATTCTCGTTAGTTGTACCTCTCCGGTTCTGACACAATCCTGAGGATCTCCTATGATTTGATCTAAGGGATGATCCTTCAAATGTCTGAACTCTAGAGTCCTTGCATCTGGGATCTCTTCAGCCACTGGTGTTGCATCTTCAGCTGGGATGTGTTCTTCATCTTGATCATCTACCTCTCCAATAGGGGTTGTAGAGGTGATTTTGATGAACGTCTCATCTTTATCTTGAGTAGGCTCATCCAAGCTAAGTTCCTTCATCTTGGTACCTGCATCTTCAATGAGCACACTAGAAAAGTTGCTTTGCAGCAAACTCGTCTCATCAAATACAAGGTGTATCGACTCTACTACCACCAGAGTTTTTCTATTAAATACTCTATAGGCCTTACTATGGCTACTATAACCTACAAAAATACCTTCAAAGCTTTTCTCGCTAAACTTGGTAGTGTGATACTTGTCGTTATTAAGTACGAAACACTTACAGCCAAAGATTCTAAAATATGAAATGGTTGGTTTCCTGCCTTTTAGAAGTTCGTAAGGAGTCTTATCATGGTTCTTGTTGATGAGAGCTCGATTTTGCACGTGACAAGCGGTGTTGACGGCTTCAGCCCAGAAATACTCTGGAAGTGAGGCATCACTCAACATGGCCCGGCAAGCCTCTATGAGTATTCTGTTCCTTCTCTCGGCTACTCCATTTTGCTGTGGAGTGCGAGGAGAGGAAAACTCATGAAAGATACCTTGACTTTCGCAGAATTCTGTCATGGCTCCAGACTTGAATTCCGTTCCATTGTCACTTCTGATTTTGACTACGGAACACTTGTATTCATTCTGGATTTGCCTAACAAAACTAGTGAAAGTACTGAATGTGTCTGACTTGTGTTTCAGAAAGAACACCCACGCAAAGCGCGAGTAATAATCCACAATAACCAACGTATATTCCTTACCTCCCAAACTTCTAACTTACAGTGGACCAAACAAGTCCATATGGAGAAGTTGTAAGCTTCTATTGGAATCCTTGCCTATTATGCTTTTAAATGAACTCCTTGTTTGCTTGCCTTTGATACAGGCGTGACAAAGACTGTCCATAATGCACTTGACGCTTGGTGCATCACGTACTAAGTTTTGAGAGAATGGTTTATTAATAGTTTTGAAATTAATATGTGCTAGTCTCTTGTGTCATTGGTCAGTAAGAGATGCACTACTTTTTGCTAAAAGACACACTAGTGTAGACGAGTCTATACAAATGAAGTTTAAACAGAAAATATTTCTGCTTCGAGTGCCTGATAAAACAGTTTCCATGTTATCAACCGATTTTATCAAACACTTGTCAGCATGAAATTCAACCACGTATCCTTTGTCGCATAGTTGGCTTATGCTGATGAGATTGTGTTCCAATCCTTCAACATAAGCTACATCCGAAAAGGATACGCTACCATTAGTAATCATACCGTAGCCTTTAGTTATTCCTCGATCTGAACCTCCAAAGATGACCTTAGGTCCGTTGTAGACTGAGGTGAAATTCTGGAGTAGGCTTTTTGTCCCGGTCATATGCCGAGAGCATCCACTGTCCAAGTACCAGATTGGCATTTTGGTGGTCTTTGGACATACCTGCAATTACAATAACTTAGCCTTAGGAACCTAAACAAGTTTGGGTCCTTGGTCTCGAGTTAGAATACTCCCTCTACGAGAATTAGCCTCATGAGTGGTCATTCTCACGTTGCTAACTTGAGGGGTTGCAACATTTCTAGGATTGAACCAACAATCGATGCCAAAATGACCAATTTTGCCACAGCACCAACAGTCGAACCTGTTGTATCTTTGCCTAGTGTATTCCTGCTTGATTTTATTAAGTGATGGTCTAGCAGGAACTTCACTCTTGGAGGAAGAAGCTTCATTATGATGGAAGCTACATGAAGTCTTCTCCTTCATAGGCTTTTCCACAATAGGTTTTACCTTTAGTGTCTTCTTGATGTTATGACCATGAGTATAAGGTCCATAGCTTTGAAGTTGAACCTCTTCATAAGGGGACTTAAAGACACTCTCGCCAAAGTTACGAGGACGAGTCCAACTTTGGTATCTTGACTTAGGCTTCTCGGGGATTGGCCTAGAGAAGTGTCCATAGGTGGACTCATAGTCATATTCGTTCGTAGGAAAGATAACTTTCTTGAACAAAACCGGTTCCAAGGGAGCTTTCCCCTTTTCTCCAGCTAAAGCCTTTCGGGCAGCCTTATTCTTTCTCTTGGCCTTGTTTCTCCTAGAAGATTTACTAGAAGCACCAATGTGGCCTATACCAGCACCCTTGGCCTTAGCTAAGAACTCAGCAACGAGTGGAAGAACTGTCTTAGGCTTGGAGAAACTCTCAACAAGTTTCTTCTAAGCCTCGAGTAGTTGTTCCAATTCTTTGATGATTTCATCTTTAAGGTCGAGGTGCTTGAGTTCTTGATTGTATTCTTCCATAGCAGCATTGAAGTTCTCTTGAAGAGAATTAGTCTTAGTGACTTCTTCTCTCAAGCTGCTCTCAATAGCCTGTAGAGATTTTATCTCTTTGGCTTGAGTTTTCACGACTCAGCGACATTTTTCGTAAGCCGTGAGTAACTCCTTATACTGTCCCATGAGTTCAGATTCATCTTCAGAGGAATAGCCCTCTTGCTCATTATCATCATCAGATTCAGAGAGAGGAGTGTGAGATTTTACCTCCCCAGTGAACTGGGGGACTTGTTCATCATCAGAGTGAGCCATGAGCCCGAAGTAAGCTTCCTCTTCTTCACTCGACTCAGATGAGTCGGAGTCGCTGAGAGTTTTGCTCTTCTTGGCTAATAAGCTCTTCTCTGTCCTCTTCTTGTGGTATGAGGATTTCTTTTCCTCTCTTCTTCCACCCTCTTTCTTCTTGTGAGGGCAGTCCGCGATGACGTGACCTGGCTTATTACAACAATAACAAACGATGTCAGTTGAAATTTGTTTGTTCTGTTTGGAGTTATACCTGTCATGGCTGCTCGAGCCATTCTTTCGCTGATCACCGTTATGTCGTGATCTTCTGTATGAGGTATCTTTGCCTCTCCATTGCTTCTTCTTATTCAAGAACTTCTTGAACTGCCGCGAGTGCAATGAGAACTCTCCTTCAGATAGTTCTGAGCCTGAGGTGCTTGGCTCGGAGCCTTCTTCTTCACTTACTTCTTGAGGAGGTGCTGGTGAGGCAGCTTTGCCCTTCCTTGAACTGTCAGACTTTAAAGCAACCGACTTCTCTTTTGAGGAGAAGCGACTTATCTCTTCTTCGGCTTTTCTGGAGTTGATTTGCAGTTCATAGGACATTAGCTTGCCAAATAGGTTCTGTGGATCTGTCTCTGCTAGTCTGCCAAACTCTCGGATGGCACAGACTTTATTGTCCCATTCTTTGGTGAGAGATCTCAAAAACTTATCATTCAGCTCCCCATTAGTAAAGACTCGGCCATACACTCTCAGTCCATTGACTATCTGAAAGAAGTTTTCAAATGTGTCAGCTATGGGTTCCTTGTGACCTTGTCGGAAGGCTTCATACTTCTGATTTAAGAGGGATCTCCGATCATCCCTAACTTCCTCAGTCCCTTCCATCAGAGTCACCAGGGATTGCCACATCTCCTTGGCAGATTGGCAATGTATAAGATTTTGCAGCATTGAGTCATCGACTGCACTTGCGATAATATTTTTAGCTTTCTTGTCTAGGGAGACAAGTTTAATCTCGTCCTTATCCAAGTCCATCAACTTCTTTGGGACCTTTTTGGTTGGGTCTATTGTTGATGCAGTCATAGGAACATGCGGACCTTCTTCCACAATCATGAAGATCCGAGGGTCTACTGCTTCCATGAAGAACTTAACTCTTTCCTTCCACATAGGAAAATTGTTCTTGGTGCAGATAGGGAGCTTAGCAAAATCCTTGGTCTTACTCATGCTTGATACTTCTCTTGAGACAACTTGATGAGGATTAGATCAAGGTGTTAACCTTTTAACGATCAACCTCCGCCTCTGATACCCATTGAGAGCGCTAAGTTGTCAAACTAAATCACCTAGAGGGGGGTGAATAGGTGAATTTCGTGTCAAATGCGGAATAAAAAATATAACACAGCACAGATCCGTAATCAAGCAATCACACAGATGACAAGAGATTTATAGTGGTTCCCCAATCTTGGGTACGTCCACTTTTCTCACCGATCTAGCAAATCACTAGACTCGGCTACTCCACTATCTCGGATTGCAAAAACAATCCTACACCTCGGAACCACGTTCCTACAAAACTCGATCCCAAACGGATCTACACTCGGAAGATAAAACTTCCTACCACTCAGAGAAAGATCTCCTACAATGAAATTTGTTTAAATAAAGTTTACAAACAAGAATATCACAGATCTGGATCTTTGACGTAATCTTCTTCTTGAGAGCTTTTCGGTTTGAACATAAACAGTTGAAGAAGACTTGACTGAGATCCACGATTCTGAGATCTGGAATCACCACGATCAAGAAAGTAAATCAGAGACGATGAAGCACGGAGAGATCGGATGATTCTTCTTGAGTCTGGATCGCTAGAGAAACTGAGATCGATAGCAGCGGCGTGAGAAAAGACGATCCAGAGCTTCTAACGAAAATAGTAATGGCGGCGGATGAGAAAATTAGGGTTTTCGGGATTTTCTCTTTCTTAAAAGATAATCTCTGTAAACGCGTATTTAGTCAAATCTGAAAAGACCTATTTATAGGCTATCTCCAACGGTCATAATCGTAACTAAGATTGGCACGTGGACCAATCAGAAAAAGGTTAATTTCAAATCTCCGTCAATTCTGGACTTAACGATTTCTGGAATTCTGAGCCAACATACTCGGGTTAGATAAGATACTCGAGTATAAAGGTCTGCTACTCGAGTAGATAAGAGAAACATGTACTCGAGTAATTGAAATGACTACTCGAGTGCCTTGGAAGAACTACCCGAGTTACTCTAGACAGATTACTTGAGTAAGTAGAAACATCTACTCGAGTACTAATCAAAACTACTCGAGTATAAGAAAAATCTACTCGAGTGCTAAGCCAGTCTACTCGAGTATAAGAAGGATCTGCTCGAGTGCTAAGCCACTTGCTCGAGTATATGAGTGAAGTTACTCAAGTATGTGGACTTAGAAATATTTAGACTGAACAGTTAGCCCTACTCGAGTATAACTAAGAGACTACTCGAGTATGACTAAGGCTCTACTCGAGTATACAAACACCTACTCGAGTAAGGAAAAGAGGTACTCAAGTATATGAATGGATTTACTCGAGTATATGGACTTAGAAACTTTTTGAGATGAGAAGTCCAGATCAACTCGAGTATGATCAGAACACTTACTCGAGTAACTTGAGAACTACTCGAGTATGTAATCCAATCTACTCGAGTACTAAGTCACTTACTCTAGTATATAGAAGATACTACTCGAGTATGTGGACTTAGAAAAAAATTTCTTCTGAGAAAGTCTTCAATACTCAAGAGTCCAGTAGTCCAAGTGCATGGAAACAATGTGTACCCCAATAGAGAGGTTATACATGAGTCAACACCTTGGATCACACAATGAAGAATTACATTGTATAGTCCCGTGTTTGATGACCCACTATAGACTGACATTGGTTTACACTTGGCAATAGAGTCCTGCATGCACAACTTAAACACAACATCAAATACAACTTAATTCATCTTAGTTTCAGGTCTGACTTCCCACAAATCTGGGGTATTGTGAAGACAATTCCCAACACCGCTTGTACTCCTCGAGAGAGGTTTACATGGATCTTCCGGATTGGAGCCAATTCCAATAGTGGGGTTCACCGCTTTAAGAAAGCTTGGGGGTTTCCACTAGATGAGATGTCTTAATTGATCAACCTAGGTTTAGACGAGAGCGTATTCTCGAGAGAGGCGCTTCTGTATTTTGGGAACCTCCACTGTCAAAATAGGTAATTTAGAAATTTGCATTTTATGAAAGTTTATTTTATTTCAAAGGGAGTCTAGATCAAGTTCTATGCTTTACTCCATTATCTTCATTTAGTTTTAATTAATCTTTTTATTTTCTGATAAAATAACATTAATTTGCGTGAGTAGAAGTAGTCAACAGGCCCCGAGTCTAATACGACACTTGATTGTATACTCTAGAATGATAGGTATACTTGCCTAATCAATTTAGAATTGCGCTCTAGTCTAAATTGTATCCATCATCATCCCATTGTATCTGTTAGTTCCTTGTGAACCCTTCTTCGGGTAGCTCTTGGAAAGTCCAAGACTAATTTAAGCAGCCCAAAAAATAGTTCCCTTTTTGTTGTTTCTAGGGAGTTTCAAAAAAACCCAGAAAAATTTAAAACTTAAAAATAAAAAAAAATTAAAAAACTTAAAAAAAATTATAAAACTTATAAAAAATCATAAAAAATATTTCATTATGTTTGTTTTCATTTTATATTTTTGTTGTTTTTATTTTAACGTGTTTTGTAGGTTTTCATGGTGGTCACTCCATCTCCAAATCACGGACGTGTTTCACCCCCCCCCCCTCTTTATGTTCATGTTTGCGTACCTTTTGTTTCTTATATACTTAGTTTTCAACGTTGGGGACAATGTTGAACTTTAACTATGGGGAAGTGTTTTACCTTTCATTTTACATTTATAAAAAAGTACAAAAAAAATTATAAAACAACAAAATTTCAAAAAATAATTTGCTTTATTTTATTTTTTTTATCTCTTAGCAAAATTTTAAAAAACACAAAAAATTGAAAAAAGAAAAAATTCAAAAAATAAGATTATAAACTTATTTTTTTATTAGTTTTATTTTTAATATCGAAAATAAAAATAAGATCATATTCAAAAATAAAAAAAATTAAAAACCAATACGAATCCAAAAATAAAATAAACCCTTACTTAATTTTTTTGGTCATTTTAAAAAATTTAATTTGTGTATATTTATAAGCATTTTCATTATTTTTAATTTGCTGATATTTTATTTCATCATGGTTAGTTAGATTTTATTTTTAGGTTATTTAGTTTTGCGAAATATCTTATGATTTTAAATTTTTTTTAGTAATTTCTTTAGTATCTTTTCTCTTTTATTTTAAATAGCTTCAATTTTGTAGTAGTTTTGCTTATCCTTTTTTAGATTTTAATTATATTCACCTCATGCTTTTAGATTCTTCGAAAAAATTAATCTACTAGTAATTGCTCTCTAATATTTTGGTTTATTTTTTAAAATATTTTTACCTATTTTTTAGCCTCCCCTACCCTTATTTTTCCTTTTAATTGTTAGATCAAATTTCATGGGAATAAGATGATAAAATTCATTATTCCTTGATAAACATATGCAACCCCTAAAATGGTCTATCATTTTTTGGTAAACATATAATTTTTTTAAAAAATGAGTCGGGCGAGAGAATAAAATTCATCACCTCCTATCAAAGTTCTCTTTATATACCTTATTTCCCCAAAAAAATATTTAGACAATATAATTGTCTTAGATTTAAATTAAAATATTGGGAGAGCATAAGTAGTAGATTGCATTTTTACTTCAAGTTTCTTTAAAATTTGGGCTTCTATAATTTAAATCTAATGTTTGCTAATTACTCAATTTTGAAATGCTAGTAATTTTATTAGAGATATTTTGGATAAATATTTCACTCTTTTCATTTTAATTTCATAATATATGACATAACTATTAAATTCCTATATTTTATTTTTAACTTGCCTATGATTTAATAAATTTTTAGTTTAATTAAAAATTCTATTTATGTGTTTAAACCGAAATTCGGCTTCTATGGAGTTTGAACCCTTGGGGAAGGTATGACCGCACACTTTCTTCTCCTTAACGAGCATGAACGACAAAAGACTTAGAAATTGAACCGATCCAAAGCTCCAGCACGAGGTCTCACCACACACCTAGAATATCTTAGAGCATTTCCCCTCCTTAGCCTTTGCTAAGCTAATGACACCTCAGAAATCACTAAAAAATCAGAGAGTAAGAAAGTTGGAACTGAAAACTTGCCTTCTGAGGTACCCCCTTGGGCCTATTTATTGCTTTTAAAGCTTGGCCTGCCAACAACGTAACTCCGCTATTCTGAGGGTTACATGCAGCTAAAAGTGGTCTGTCAATAGCCAAACTCCGTTGTTTAGAAGAACTAAATGCAGAACTAATCACCTTTTAGCAGACCAAATTAGATTTACAACATGATACATGCACCCCACTCATTGGGGGAAATCGGGACCACCTCGATAATAGCCCAGGTGGACGCGGCTTGGCTCTCACAGCTCGTCTACCCCTCGCGTAGAGGCGGTTCGACACTTATAGACGAGCTTGTTCGCGTGAGAGACGCATGGCTGCTTAGGATAGCGCGGGCTGGCTGCGATGGCCCGCGCGGCTCCCTCACCCTTCCTAGCAGAAGCAAGCGTGTGTTTGCTGCACTGGAACGCGCGGCTCACTCTGCCTGCCTGGCGAAAGCGGGCCTGCTGTAAAAAAGGCCTATAAAACTAAGAAAAAATCTGGCAAAGTTCATGAAGCGTCGAGAGGGAGAGATTCACTCAGAACCATAGAAGATGGCATCGAGAGGGAGAGCTTCACTCAGCGCCATAGAAGATGATGTCGAGAGTGCGAGCTTCACTCAGCACCTCAGAAGATGGCATCGAGAGGGCGAGCTCACCTTAGCGCCTTAGAAGATGGCATCAAGAGGGCGAGCCCCACTCAGTACCTCAGAAGGTGGCATCGAGATGGCAAGCTTCACTCAGTTCTATAGAAGATGGTGTCGAGAGGGCGAACTTAAGTCAGCACCATAGAAGGTGGCGTCGAGAGGGCGAGCTCCACTTTGCGCCTCAGAAGATGGCGTCGAGAGGGAGAGCTCCACTCAGTGCCTTAGAGGTTAGTGATAGAAAGTCTGTCCTGGCCCGCTCGCCTTCCCGTCTCGCCTGCCTGGCGGTCCCACTCGGCGAACACTGGGTGGCACACAATCCCCACTCTTTTTTATCCTTGCAAAGCTCAAAAAAAATCATCCAACCCCAGGTGTTTGGTGAGTGCTTGCTGAGCTGGAGGGAATCTTTCAGTGGGCCCCACCAGCGTGCTATAAATACACAACTAGGCCCAAGAGAAAAAAACCCTCGTCCTTCTGCTTTTCTTCTCTTATGAACTACTGTAGCCGAGCAATGCCTATATCAGAAGAGATGCGAGCGTGCCTAGCGACCGTGAGGGAGAAGATGCAGGGGCAGGTCCTCGATGTTGTTCCTTGGCTGGCGCGCGGATCACCTAGTCCTATCTTCAGGCTGAAGAAGGCAAAGATTATCCGGCGATCCCCCCCAGAATGACTCCCCCGTGTCTAGTTTGGCGGCCGATGTCGAGGCCACCTATAATGTATGTGGGCCTATTGCCTAGTTTGTTGCTTTGATTCTAATTTTTCCTTTTTTGCTGGAGGCACCCCGTGTAGACGGAGGAGGGAGAGTGGAACGGAGGCATTCCTCCCCACGGAAAATGGAGCAGGCCACCAGCCCCTCGACTCTTGGGCCTTCCCTTCCCGTGGTTCCTCCATTTCCAACCCACCCTGGGATAGGAAAATCTCTTGCGGCTCTTGAAGACGAGCCCTTCAAGGGCCAACCGGGTACCTACCGCCTGAATACTTATGCAGGGGATGTGCCAACCCCTAGTGAGTGTTAGATCGCTTGCTTATGGCTACTTGCTTTGTATGATCTTTCCCATTTTTGCAAACTTCAACATTATCTCATCGTCCGACGTCGACATCAGCGGGGGATACCCGTCTCCCCCTTCTACGGACCACATCTTAGATTGCTTGGGCGATCTGCAGGGTTCCGAGGAGATTAAGAGGTGGGTGACCCGACTGCTCCAGAAACACTCCCTAATGTTGCAGGAGGTTTGCGATATGGTCAACGAGGACAAGGCTGAGGTAGAAGAGTGGTTTGCGATCCTTGAGGGCATGAGGCACCCAAAAGATGGAGACGGGACTATTTACCTGGGAGCTCATATTACGGGAGCGGAGGAGCGACTCCACTATGCCACACAACAGGTCGACCTGACCTAGTGGGAACTGCTGGCGGTCCGCGAGAACTTCTATCCTCGCATGCCTCCCTATTTTTGGGTGCGGGGGGCGGGGTAGGTGGAAGTGGATTCAATAATGAGCCACCCACCACTTCCTTGTTGTCAGCTGGTAGTCCTGGGTAACATCTACTTCTTGGATCAGCTCGTGTGTTAGAACAACAAACTTTAATTATTTTTCCTTGGGCATCGAACCTTTATTATTTGTAAATATTTGAGAGTTCTTGCCCGTTGATGGGCCAATGCTTGTTGCATATTATTTTCATAGCTGGTAACCGCTTAACTTTTCATTAGGCGGATTCAGGCGAGCTACCCTTTCTGGCCTACAACCTACTTCGGCAGGCGCGATTCTATTGGGTATGCTCGCCTCTCTGCCAGACACAAGCCAGCATGGCTCGCCTGCCACTTTTGCAGATGCGAGTCAGCATGGATTGCCTGCCATTTGTGCAGACGCGAGTCAGCGTGGCTCGCCCGCTACTTGGGCTGACACGAGTCAGCATGGCTCTCCTCCGCATCACTTCAACATGACCATGGCGAGTAGGCGGGAGTTATTGGCGGGCTGGGAAGTCGAAGCGTCCGGGTCAATTATTGCTATCCGCGCATTTCCTGCCGATGGGACATTTTCCCGCCCTTTCTTTTCTATAAATAGGCCCTGACGCTCCTTCTTACATGCCATATTAAATACCTTCCATTCCTTCTCCACTTCCTATGACTTCCGACCCGCCTTCTCTTTGCGAGAACTCCAGCGTCCCGCTCAGCTATCTGTATGCGAGATGGGCAGCAGTGGTGGAGATGCTAAGGGGCAAAGCAAGTGTGCCTGGACCTTCTCCGATGTGCGAACAAGAAAGAATAGTCCGAAATTTGGAATAACAAAATTTTTATTATCCAAAAAAGTAAGTTTTACAAAGATATAGCCTCCCATTTATAGAATTGAGGATAGGGGAGAGATTACAAATAAGCAATGTGGGATAAATAATTACAAGTACTAGCGGCTATACAAAAATAGACCACAAAAGTCGTGCGGTTAAACAAAAAGGATAACCACCCAGCAACAACCATAAAGAGAAGACAAGCTGCTAGGGGAGACCTCTAGACCGCCCGGTCTTTAAGTCGCCTGCGTCAAACCGCTAGACTTCCATGTTTCCAATCAGAAACATCTTGGCTACCAAATCGCTAGAGAGAAACTGCCAGACCGCACGGTCTTCAAGCTGTCAGGGTAAGACCGCTAGACTGCCCGGTCACCATACATCAACACTCCCCCTCAAGCTGGAGCATATATATCAATCATGCCCAGCTTGTCACAAATGTGAAAAAAGGAAACGAACACAGGCTTGGTGAAGATATCTGCTAACTCGTTGTTGGTGGTAACAAACGGAGTACAAATCTATTTCATTAAAATCTCTTCCCAAATAAAATGGCAGTCGACTACAATGTGCTTTGTTCTCTCATAGAAGATCGGATTTTTGGAGAGATATATAGCGGCCTTGTTGTCGTAGAACATAGGTAGAGGATGGTTGTAGACCTCTCCTAAGTCAAGCATGAGATCCCGTAACCACTTTAATTCACACGTGGTCTATTCCATAGTAAAATATTCCACTTCTGCACTAGACCTAGAGATGATAGACTGTTTCTTGCTCTTCCAGGTCACAAGGTTTCCCCCCACAAATGTGCAAAAGCCCGATGTGTACTTGCAATCTCCTTTGTCATCAACATAGCTAGAATCCGAGCACGCTTCAATTTTTAAATTACCATTCTTCTGAAACAGTAGTCCGTTACCTGGCGCCGCTTTAATATATTCCAATATCCTAGGGGCAAACTATAGATGGCACTTCCTAGGAGCTTGCATGAACTGGCTAATCTTGCCTAGAGTGTAGGAGATGTCAGGTATGGTTACCGTGAGATAAATGAGTTTTACTACCAGATGCCTGTACCTCGTAACATCTGATAGAGGAGGCGAGTCATCTATCTAGTATTTATCTTCTCTAGTAGCCATGGGGCATCGGGCAAGTTTAGCCCACGTCAACCCTATCTCTTTTAGAAGATCAAGAACATACTTACGCTGGGAGAGGACTAAGGAGTTGGGATTTCGAGAGATTTGTATCCTCATAATATATTTTGGGGAGCCCATATCATTCGTGACAAGGTGTTGATGGAGATGTTTCTTTGTCAAGGCTACCCCAACGTGGCCATCTCAAGTGAGAAGAATACCATCCACATATATGGCAAGAACCACCAGACCCAGGGAGGTTTTACGACTGAACAATGAGCGATCGACAGAACTTCTTATAAAATCCACGGCCGCCACAATACCGCTAAACTTGTCGAACCAAGCCCAAGGGCTATGCTTTAGGCCATAGATCGCCTTCTTCATCCTGCATACCCGCGTCTCCCCCTGAGAAACATACCTAGGAGGTTGCTCTATGTAGACATCTCCTTAAGATCACCATAGAGAAAGGCATTCTTGACATCCAGTTGGGAAATGGGCCAATCCCTGTTGACGGTCTTAGAGAGGAGTACTCGAATAGTGCTGAGACGAGCAATGGGAGAGAGAGTGTCAAAATAATCAACACCATATTTCTGAGTGAATCCTTTGGCGACAAGGCATGCCTTGTAACGATCCACCCTGCCATCCAGACTGAACTTCACAACAAAGACCCAGCGACAGCAAACAACATAGGTTCCCAACGGAGGCGGAATAAGGGTCCATGTACCCCGCTTAGTGAGGGTGGAAATTTCCTCATCCATGGCAGCCTTCCAATGAGGAACATCAAGGGATTCCTGGTAGGTGCGGGGAGTGGAAGTGGCAGAGATAGCCAATGCAAAAGTCCTGCGAGAAGGAGTAAGACGAGCATATGAAACAACATCAGCAAAAGAGTGTTAGGTACATGTTCGCACCCCTTTGCAAAGAATAATGGGAAGGTCCAGGTCGGCATGTTCCTTAGTATCCAGTGTATCCGCAGCAGAGAGAGCTGGCCTGGGAGTAGATAGAGACGGTTGCAGATAAGAGAAAGACTGTGAAGGTGGAGTGAGAGGATGAGGAGATGGTGGACACGATGGAGGAGGAGAAATCTCGGTAGGTGTAGATGGGACGGAGGGGACGGTAGGAGAAGCAGGAACATAAGGAAGAAAAGTGGAGTAGCTAAAGAAATAGGATGCTTTTTTGAAGAAGGTGACGTCCGCGGAGACGAACTGGTAGTGAAGAACAGGGTCAAAATAACAGTAACCTTTCTGAGTGGTAGAGTAACCCAAAAAGACACATTTAGTGGCACATGGGGATAGTGTATAACTAATGGCGGAAGGACCGTGCACAAAATCCGTGCACCCAAAGATACACAGAGGGAGAGGAAACAGATTGAAAGTCTTTAATTTCAAGGATAGCTAAATCACCTAAAGGGGGGTGAATAGGTTATTGGTCTCTTTATTAGTTCTTTTCTTTTTGTTTGTTGCTTGAGTGGTAGGTTAATTTCTGAGTTCAAGATGATTTACCCTACACAAAGAAAACAACATAGTAAAGCACACAGATATTTATAGTCGTTCCCCAACAAGGTACATCCACTTTCCCACCCACCTATCCAACTTTATTGTTGGACTAGGCACTTCTCCAAAATGCTCCAAGGAGTTTACACCTCAAGCCCTCAGCCTTACACTCAGGTTCTCTTCAGAACCCTACCTCAGAGCCCTACAGTGCTCCTACAGCTTAGTGGTCCTCAAACAACCTACCTCACCCTTATCTCTAAGGCCTACAACTCAGGGTTTTCAGCCCTACAAGTTCAGGCACTAGGCCCTACTCTCAGAGTGCTGCAGCACTCCTACAACTCAGATCTAGATGAATCCTACATGATGGAAATGGATTAATGTGGTTCTTGATTGATCACAAGAGGAATTCCTCTGTGGCAATCAGCCTTGGATGAGTTAGACTCCCCCCCCCACCACCACCACTATGACACAAGGAGAGTTTTCCTGTGTCAACTTTACTGGACTGAGTGCACCTCAGTCCCAACTACTTCACAGCAACAAGTTTATGCACTTGAGCTGGAAGAAACTTGCAGAATACTATTCTGATTCTTTCTGAACTGAACCAAAGATTCAGCTCTCTCTTCTTCACAACAACAATTATATAGAAGCTTTGGCTTTAGATGGAAGCAACTAGCAGATCTGTTTCTCTGCTCCCTTCGGAACTGAGTTGACTGCTTAGCTTTATCTTCTCCTTCACAACTCCTCAAGTGTATGTTCTTTTAGAAAGTAATGGCTGGATCTATGAAGCTCCTGCAGCAAGGGTTGGCTCTTGCTACAACCTCTTTCTCAGAGAATCACTCTGAGCTTCCTTATTTGTGCAAATGAAGATAGCACTAACAAACATTCTATTGAAGATGTTTATCTCAACAACTAACTTGCTCTTTTTCTTTCTCACTTGAGCTTCATGTTCTTTAGCTCCACAATAATGCCGGAGAGGAAGAACCAATGTCACTGCTTTTATTTATTGAGACCCAATGACTCTTTTAGCAGTGGGTCCCACACTTTTAATGCTGACTGCAATTTTGCTTTAACGCCAACTGTCGTATAGTATGTCTGCGCCAACCTTTGTCGCGTACTGTAGCCATCCCACCACTTTTTTGAAATATATTGACTTGTTGACTTGCTGACGTCACCAGCTGTGGACTTAGCAAAAAATCAAGCAACATTATTATAGGCGTTGAGTGAGTAAGCATCACTCAATGCCAAAACACTTAGACAGTTTTACTATCTCTTAGCGTTGAGAGAGTAGCCTTCACTCAACGCCAAACTACTTGGAATATAAATCTGTTACTAGGTAATGAGAGCATTGAGTGAACAACCCTCACTCAATGCCATCTTCCTTAGCTATATATCTGCTTCTTCAGCAACTGAAGTGTTGAGAGCGTTGAGTGAGCATGCCTCACTCAACGCTATTTGCTTTTAACTCATTTCTACAAAAAGGCGTTGAGAGCATTGAGTGAGCACGCCTCACTCAACGTTTTTTGCCTTGGCCAACTTTCCTGTGTATAAACCCACTGGGCTTAGACTGTCTTACTTTGAACTCAGTTCGACGAATGGTGAATCTGAGCTCGACGAACTCAGAATCCCAAGCTCTAAACTTAGCTCGACAAAATGTGAGCTGAGCTCGACGAACTCATAACTGAGCTCAACGAACTCAGAACTCAAGCTCTGAACTTAGCTCGATTAAATGTGAGCTGAGCTAGATGAAATGTGAGCTAAACTCAGTTCGACGAAATCTTAACTCAGTTCAACCAGTTAAACTTACAGCCTTTTTGCTGAATGGCATTGAGTGTGTCTTCATCACTCAATGCCAACACACATGGCCAACTTTCTCTTTAGTAGCATGGCGTTGAGTTAGTTGACTTCACTCAACGCCTGTGGACATGTCCACATTTCAGCTCATTCCAACTTTAGGCTTTTATTGCTTTAGCTTATCTCACAGTTTTTTACTATATGGCGTTGAGTAAGTTGACTTCACTCAACACTTGTGGACTTGGTCATTTTCTCAGCTTGCCACGTCCTTGGCTTTGAGTGTATAGGATTCACTCAGCGCTATAAGTCATCTAGCATTGAGTGACTGATCTTCAATCAACGCCTGTAGACTTAGACGATTATCTATTTTTTCACCACTTAGGTAAGAACTTACCTGTCTTAGCCACTTAGGCTACCTGTCTCATCATAGCTTATAATGAAAAACTGCAATCATTCATCTTAAACACAAGTTAGATCACAACATGTGTATACATTGTTTTGCTAGTCCTTCAAATTCAGGACATTGGGATCAATGGACTCAACACGGATCCTTGTCCGGATATAGAATGGAGAATGGGGTTTGACCGTAGAGAACCGTGGAGAGAATGCGATTGATGAGATAGTAGGAGATGAGAACAGCAAAGCACCAATAGGAGCGAGTAACCTGCATCTGTGTCATCAGAGTGCGAGCGATATAAAGGAGGTGATGATTTTTGCGTTCTCCCACACCATTTTGCTGTGAGGTATATACACATCTAGTTTGATGAACAATCCCATTTTGCATACAGAAAGAAGAAAAATCATGACTAGGATATTTTTTGGCATTATAAGAGCATAAGATTTAATAGAGACATCAAACTAATTTTTAATCATAAAATAAAAAAATGTTCATACAGAGAATAATGCGGAGCGATCTTTTAAGAGATACACCCATGTACAACGAGAGAAATCATCAATAAAAGTTAAGAAATATGAACTGCCCCGACCTATGGTAAGGGTAGGAGCAGGAACCCAGACATCGGAGTGAACGAGATCAAACAAATAGGAAGATCCACGACCTTGCTTAAGTGGGAAGAAGGAGTGGTGATGTGTGCCAAGCTGATATGTGGCATAGTTGAGAGGAGGACTATGCGGAGAGAGGTGGGGCAGAAGCTGACGAAGAAGCTGTGGAGGAGGATGACCAAGGCGAAGATGTCATTACAGAAGGTCTGTAGAAGAGGAGGAGAAGGCGGATGAAGCAGAAACATTATCTAGGAAGTAGAGGCCACCGCTCTGTGTCAAGAAGCAATCGTCCGTATGGAGCCTGGATCCTGAAAAGAACAAGAAGTAGGAGTGAATGGGTGACGAAACACTGTAGTTGCTTGCATAGAGAAGTAACAGATAATAAAATGCAAGGATACTTAGGCATGTAGAGAGTATCCGCCAAGCAAAGAGATGATGTGACTTCAACCACTCCCATCCCATTGACCGGTGAGGGAGAGTCGTCCGCAATAAAGACTAGGGGCAACCGATCATGTGTTTCTAGGAGATAAAAACACTGAGGATTGTCGGTCATATAATTGGTAGCACCAGATTCTATCTGCAATTTACCTTGAGTAACGACGTGGGCACTACCTAAAGACGTGACCACCGAGGCGTACTGCTTCGAAGAGGAGGTGGAAGCATCCACAGAGGGGCGAATATATGGAAGTTTCATCTAGCAGCGATCAATCATATGGTCGGTGCGGCCACAACGAGAGCAGAGAAAGCGGGAAGGACCACACCCGCCGGATTGGTGGTTGCGGTCACCAGAGCCACTCTGCTGAGTCTGGTGAGCATAGTTGTCCGATTGAGGAGGGTGGGCCACGGGAGTTGTAGTGATAGAGGTATCAAAGAGAGCCATAGAAGAGAAGAGAGGGGCAAAAAAGAGGGTGTGTGAGTAGAAATAAGGTCGTGTGAATAGGGAAAAAGGAGAGACCGCGCAAACAGCAAAGAGGTCGCGCAAATAGAAAAGAACCTGCAAAAATTGGAGGGGATCGCGGGGCGAAAGGGAGGTCACAAAAACAAGTTGCGAGCAGAAAAACCACGCGAACAAAGAAGAGTCTGCATGAAAGCAAGAGAAAGCAGGGAGCAGAGAGACCGCGAAGACAGGTCGCGAATAGGGAGGGAGAGCGATCAGAGAGACCGCGCACACAGAGGGCAGAGACAAACCGCGCCAACAAAAGAAGCTCATAGAAGAAAAGGAAGCCGCATGAACAGGACGCATGAAGAATAGGCAAACAGAGCGAACAAAAGAAGCTCACAGAATCAGGTGGAAAAGATCGAGTCCTCTGATACCATCTGCGAACAAGAAAGAATAGACCGAAAAATTGGAATAACAGAATTTTTATTATCCAAAAAACTAAATATTACAAAGGTATAGCCTCCCTTTTATAGAATGGAGGAGAGGGGAGATATTACAAATAAGCAATGTGGGACAAATAATTAGAGGTACAAGAAGCTATACAAAAACAGACTGTACAAGCCGCGCGGTTAGACAAATAGGTTAACTGCCCGGCAACAACTATAAAGAGAAGACAAGCTGCTAGGGGAGACCGCTATACCACCCGGTCTTCAAGTCGGCTACATCAAACCGCCAGATCGCCAAGTCTCCAATCAACAACATCTCAGCTACAAAACTGTTGGCGAGAAACCACCAGACCGCGCGGTCTTCAAGCCGCTAGGGTCAGACCGCCCGATAACCATACAGCAACATCCGACCACTCCTTCGCCACCACTATTGAAACTAAATTTGTTTAAGTGGTTGGTGAATTCATCCTTCCCGGCTTTGAGGCGAGGAGGCCAGGAGAGGAATATAAGATCAATGACCTTTCCGTCGGGGAGCTCGCCATCCTCATTACTCATTTTGACATGGGCCTCCGACTTCATTAATGGATGGAGGTCAGGCAGGTACTGAAGTACTTTGGGGTCATCCCCGGCTAGATGACTCCCTATTCGGTGGGCTCCGTGGTCTGGTTCATGTACTTCCTACAGGAGGATCCGATCGAGTTCAGCCTTGCGGTCTTCCGCAAGATGTTCTCCTTCTGGGCGATCAAGGATGGCACCTCCTTTCTCTAGCACCCATGTCAAGGTGCACGAGACGGTGAATAAGAGATACAATTGGCTCTGGAAGTTTATCTTCGTCAAATGCGACTTCAGCAATGTTTCTTTTTCATCGGTACAACTCAATGAGGCGAGCTACCGCACAAAAGCATGGGGAGCCACGAAGTCAAGCTGTGCGGGTTCTTCTAAGGGATGAACTTTAAAGTGGCGTTCCTCCACAGGAATGTGGATTGCCTCGCCCCTGTACTGCTGGGGGTGGTAAGCTACTCACACTTTACCCCTTTTACTTAGCCTCTCTTTTTTCTTCTTTTCTCTAACCCACTTACTATAGGTGAGCGATACATCCTCCTGCACCTTCCATACGATAGCATGCGAGTCACCTCCGGCAAGATTGCCCATGCCGAGGCGTCAGTTGTCACACATAGCGAAGCACCGTCCCTTACTACCTAGAAGCAGGCCACCTACGAACAACCTCTACCGCCACAACTACCCAAGAATCCGAAGACCGCGGGTGGCGCTCCCCCTGTAACCCAGGAGAAACGCAAGGCTCGGGTGGGCCAACAAACTGAAGAGTCCACCACCCCGGGTGCCTCAACCGGGGGCCCTTCTATAGAGGAGGCCGACACCTCAAGTGCACGAGGATAGGTGTCCGCCGCCAAGCCCGTGCCTAGAGGGCACCGTAACTTTTGCTATGGCGAGCGGCGCCTAGACGAGCTTGGCAAGCCTCTCCTCTGGTGGGACAAAGAGGCGAACCGGGCTGGTAGAGCAGGATTCCATCAGCGGGGAGGCTTATGCCTTCTCCTTTGGCCTCTACTACGTATAGGAGGACACCACGATCTTCAATGAGGAGGCCACGGGAGTCTTTATGCAAGAGAGCGCGCGGGCCAAGCTCCGTGGCATGGAGCTGGCTCACATTGTGGGACGCCAGTGCACGTAGGTGGAGCTGAATTCAGCCTCGCTCCAATACCTCTCCGATGAAAAGGAAGAGTCCTTCCTTCTTGCTCAGGAGGAAGCGGAGCACTAGAAGAAGCGGGCGGACGCGGCCGGCGCCGTTATCGCTGGATACCAGGGGGTGGTAAGTCCCATAACTTGAACAAGATTCCTAAAGACTGCTTCCACATTTCTTAGGTTCCTTTTGTTTTTTATCCGTTGGATGAGGAGGCGGCCCAGCGTCTCGGCCTTCAAATCGCCACCCTCCAAAAGGAGAATGAGGGGCTGCAAGCGCGGGTGCAAGAGCAGGAAACTGCCGCTCCACCACCACCAACCAGCAGTAGCTGCCGGGTCACCCACTACTCTCACCACGATCTAAAAAAGATGTTACAAAAGAATGTTGCCAATGCCACGACTTATACTCTCAAGACCATGCAGTGAGATGGCTTAGTGCCGCGTGAGGGCGCGGGGCTCTCAGTGAGTGATGTGGTGTGGGAGCTGTTCCTTCACGTACCAAAGTTGGGAAACGAGTCCTACAAACCCCTATAGGAGAGCTCGTCGCCCGAGGGCTCGCCCTATTGAACCACCGCACCACACTTCTTTCTTTTTGCAGTCCATGTATTTTATTTTTTCCTATTTATAATGAAAATGCGGGTTGAGCCCCATCCTCGTAACTTTTTATGAATAATACATGTTACTTTATGAAATGATCTCATTTTTTATCTTTTCCTTTTCTTTTTTTTTTTATACTCGCGACCTGGCTCGACCTTCCTGCACGCCGCCTCCAAACCCACGCTTTTGTCGTGAGATTGCACGGTCTTCAGGGACTTAGCTTAGGGAATGAAAGGATCTTAGATTGTCGACCCGCAAGCAGCACCCCTACCTTATCCAGAGCTTCTCCTGTGGCGCCCGCGGGATCTAATGTCCGGCCCATCTCAGATCGCATCCAAGGAACTTGGCTTTGTCCGAGCCAAGCCTCATTAGGTCGCGGTGCGTCCTGAGTGCTCGCGACCTTGGTCTCCTTGTGGTTTCGGGTTGGTTGCATGCTGGGCGGGCGCCCAAGGTATGGGATCCAACTCGCTCATGATCTTTGCCCTTTGGTGATACTTCTTTCATTTCTTTTTCTAGAGATCTGTTAGGAATCTCTACTTTCCTTCTTTCTGTCGGCTGGTAGGAACCTGACGATATGAGATGAGTGTCAACCGGTCCTTCACTTTGGCCAAACATCGGGTGCCCCACCCAACCGGCACTGGCCTCCTGCCCCCTAAGTCCGCGCACGTATTGAACTTATTGCTTTTTCCTCCTGCCTCTGATTTTTCTGAACAAAATCCTTCTCCTGATCTGTAATAACTCAGAATATTTTTAGATTTCAATGATTGCTATTCAGATGTAATAACCTTTACGTTCAGCTCCGCATGTGATACGACAGGTCTCAAAAGTTGGTGAGCTGGGGTTGGCGAGCTGAGCCTGGCGAGCATCACTGATCGTTTTGCTCGGCCTTGAACTTCTTTTCCTATAAATAGCCCCCTAACCAACCCCGGCCCACCGTATTTACTGCTTTCATACCCCCCCCCTTCTGATCTTCTCTCCTATTGTACTCGCGCTCCAAACCTTCCGCGAGTATGGGCATGACCAATCCGGATTTTGATGGCCTCTCCAAATGCGCTCAACATTTCACCGACTACTGCTTCTTCGAGGGGAACACCTCCGAGGGGGAGTTCGCGGAGTTCATTACCGACTTTGTGCCCCCCGATTTTTAGGCTCGCCGACCCAGGTAAGGCGAGGCCATCAACACCTTCTTACCTGACGAACTCGCCTTTCCCATCTCACATTTCGAGATGGGGTTGCGCCTGCCTCTCGGGCCAGAAATCCGCCAGATCCTGATATTTCGGCACGGTGCCCACGCAGCTCAACTCGAACGCCATCGCCATTATGGTGGTATTCACATACTTCCTCCATAGGGAGCGAATAGAGTTCAACCTGACTGTCTTCAGAAAACTCTTCACCTACAAGTCCACTCTCGATGGCGTTTCCTACTTCGGGGGCTCCTTCATCAAGGTTCGTGAGATCGCGAACAAACATCACAACTGGATGACCAAGATCGTCTTCATAAAGGGCGATCTTGGCAACGTTCCCTACTCACCCCAGCAGAAAGTCTAGGAGGTGTACCGACCCCCAACATGTCTGGAAAAAACGCCGAGCTCCACAAGTTCTTTCTCCACAAGGACTTCGAGGTCTCCTTCCTCCGATGGGGCCTCAACTCCCTCCTCCCCATCCTTCCCGGCGAAGGTATACCTTTCAACTTTCCCCTCTCCCGATCTCGCCAAATCCATCGGAGTTTTAAACAAGTTATTTATGCAGGGGAGCGATTGATTCCCGAGAACCCGCCTTTCGCGGATCCCGGACTACTCCCCGACCCCCTTGCTCGCGAGAAAGCGTCTGCAGCCGCCAGTAGAGATGAGCCGGAATCGTCCAAGCCCTCCTCCGTCAAGAAGCAGGCTGACCCCGTGGGGTCCAGATTTCCCCGTCGTCATCCACTATAGAAGAAGTTGAAAGCGGTGGTGGCATCTCGGGCGAGACAACAAAAACAACATCAACAACCCAAGTACATAAGCTTTCCCAAGAACACCGTGGATGGATTGCCGGGGAGCCCGCTAAAGGAGACAGCAGACAAAGGGATGAAGGGAGGCGAGTCCTCCACTCCTCCAGCTCCTAAGAAGGTGGTGGCATGCGAGTCGGGCCAACTGAAGTGTCACCACCTCTTCGGCCTCGGGGGGAGGTGGAAAGATTCAGCCGGTGAGCCCGTGGTCCAATGGTATGGGGCGGCCCACAGGATCTCCGTCTCCACCCTCCAGCCCTCCTGGGCAGACCGCGAGCCTTCCTCCAGTCATGCCTATGCGCTCGTCTTCGGCCTCTACGGGCATGAGGATGTCGCGGCCTACAAGCACACAACCGTGTGCCAGCTCGGCCATGAGGTCCTGCAAGCTCATATACGGGCATCACATGATGGTCCGTCGCGGATTCAACCTCAGCCACCTCCTGCAGAAGGCTGAGTAGAAGCGCAATGTCCCCCAAGACAAGGTCGTCGACCTGGAGAGGAGGCTTGACATTGCCGAGGATTTACTCGCCAAAGTCGCTGGCGGGCTGGTAAGCACTGATCACCACTTTCCCTTTTTATTTTAGATTTTTCCCGCCTTAGATATACTTACCCATTTTGCCATACAGTATGCCGAGGCCGCTAGGGAGCTGCGGACTCGCGCCATCGGGCTAGAGGAATAAAAAAACAAGTTCCGTGCCCGCTCAACCCTGCTGGAGCATCGCGTCTCCGAGCTAGAGGCTCGCATTGCCGAGCTGGAGGGGAATAATGCGAAGTTGAGCAAGGAGAACAGAGGGCTCCATGGAGAGATCATCTACCAAGAAGAAGTCCTCCTCCCTCCGTGTTGTAGCGAGCCATCTATCCCGTACAAGAGGCCAAGGATTTTCGGCGAGGCTGGGGTCATTGAGTGGTTGAGGATCAACTCGATTGAATCTTCCGAATGCACCTTGTAGATTATGAAGGATACACGGGTGCTGGTTTAAGGATGCGAGGAGATCACGACACGAGACCTCATGTCGAGTCTATTCCGGTCGACGCCCCCTAGCAAGAAGGAGGATATCTTCGACATGCTCTTCGTAAAAGGGTTCAAGGATGATCCTTCTTGAGTAGCGGGCGAAGATCGATAGTACGTGGAGGGAGGTGAGAGCTGAATAGGCAGGCTCACTTTTGTAATTCCTCCACCCCCCTTTTTGTAATCTCGCCTAGGTGAGCTCACCCTTTGTAACAACCTCTTAATGAAAGATTTTTCTTCCAAGAATTTTTTTATCTTCTTTTTATTGGTCTTTCTTTCTATGACACACTCTCCCGCGAGCTCTTCTCCTTGAGAGACCTTGTTAGGACAAGACATGTCGCTAGAATGTATGTTTAAGATTCGTACCCGTGAATAGATTCCAAGAGCTCTCCCCCCCAGGTAAACCAGGAATGGACCACCCGCCGAGCTGGGTTTGCCACCACCCAGCTCGCGCACAAGCTGCCTCTTCTCTTGCCAATGTCGAGCCAAAATTGTTAAAATATTTCACAAGTAAAATTGGAGGGGGGTGGAAGGCTTTGTCGGAGCTCGCCTTCTTCAAAGAAGGCTTAGGGCCTTACTCTCCTTCCTTCTCCCGAGCAGGGCCCTGCGAGCTATGATTCGCCTATAAATGCTTTCTTCTCTATACCCTTAGGAAAGACCGATCATCTCAAATAATTCTCGGAGAGGGTGGGACTTCCTCGAGTGACATCCAGTCATGCCAGCTACGTGGAAGCCTGACAGCGGGATCTTCTCAGGGTCTAGGAAAACTCCCTTGAGTGACATCCAGCCCTGCTAGCTAGGTGAGAGCCTTACAGCGGGACTTGCTCGGGGTCTGGGTAGACTCCCTCGAGTGACATCCAGCCCTGCCAGCTAGGTGAGAGCCTGAAAGCAGGATCTGCTTGGTGTCTTGGTAGACTCCCTCGAGTGACATCCAGCACTGCCAGCTAGGTAAAAGCATGACAGCAGGATCTGCTCGGGGTTCGGTTATACTCCCACGAGTGACATCCAACCCTGCCAGCTAGGTGAGAGCCTGACAGTAGGATCTTCTCGGAGTCTGGGTAGACTCCCTCGAGTGACATCCAACCCTGCCAACTAGGTGAGAGCCTGACAACGTGATCTGCTCGGGGTCTAGGTAGACTCCCTTGAGTTACATCCAGCCGTGCCAGCTAGGTGAGAGACTGATAGCGGGATCTTCTTGGCGTCTGGGTAGACTCCCTCGAGTGACATCCAGCCCTGCCAGCTAGGTGAGAGCCTGACATCAGGATCTGCTCGAGTGGAATCCAGCCCTGCCAACTAGGTGAGAGCCTGACAGCGGGATCTTCTCAGGGTCTGGGTAGAATCCCTTGATAGACATACAACCCTGCCAGCTAGGTGAGATCCTAACAGCGGGATCTGCTCGGGGTCTGGGTAGACTCCCTCAAGTGACATCCTGTCCTGCCAGCTTGGTTATAGCTTAACAACGGTATCTTCTTGGGGTCTGGGAAAACTCTCTCGAGTTACATCCAGCCCTGCCAGCTAGGTGAGAGCCTGATAGTGGGATCTGCTAGGGTTTGGGTACACTCCCTCGAGTGACATAGAGCCATGCCAGCAAGGTGAGAGCCTGACAGTAGGATCTTCTCGGGGTCTAGGTAGACTCCCTCGAGTGACATCCAGCCCTGCCGACTAGGTGAGGGCCTTATAGTTGGATCTGCTTGGTGTCTGGGTAGACTCCCTCGAGTGAGATCTAGCCCTACCACGTAGGTGATAGCCTGATAGCAGGATCTACTTGAGTTCTAGGTAGACTCCCTCGAGTGACGCCCAACCCTACCATCTAGGTGATAGCTTAACAGCGTGATCTTCTCGGGTCAGGGTAGACTCCCTCGAGTGACATCCAGCCCTTCTAGCTAGGTAAGAGCCTTATAGAGGGATCTGCTTGGGGTCTGGGTAAACTCTCTTGAGTGACATCCAGCCCTACCAGCTTAGTGAGATCCTGACAGAGGGATCTGCTCGGGGTCTGGGTAGACTCCCTCGAGTGACAATCCCTGCCAGCTAGGTGAGAGCTTGACAGCGGGATTTTCTCAGGGTCTGGGTAGACACCCTCGAGTGACATCCAGCCCTGCCAGCTAGGTGAGAGCCTGATAGAGGGATCTGCTCTGGGCCTGGGTAGACTCCCTCGAGTGACATCCAACCCTGCCAGCTAGGTGAGAGCCTGACAGCCGATCTTCTCGGGGTCTAGGTAAACTCTCTCGAGTGACATCCAGCCCTTCCAACTAGGTGAGAGCCTGACAGCGGGATCTACTCGGGGTCTGGGTAGACTCCCTCAAGTGACATCCAGCCCTGCCAGCTAGATGATAGCATGACATTGGCATCTACTCGGGGTCTATCAAATGAATACCACTTATTCACACAAAACACGGCAGGACTATTGGCACTTCATTAATTTTACTTAGAAAGAAGAATGTCACTTACATGGTTCAGGGATAAAAACGTTTCAGGTCATCACCGCTCCAGGTGAGACTTAGGGTCTTGCCCTCCACATTCCGGAGGCGGTACCCTCCTGATTTCAATCTCTCTTGTACAATGTACGGACCCACCCAGCAGGGGTTGAGCTTCCCCACAGCGGCAGATCTTCCCGCATCATCTACCATTTTTAGGTCCAAGTCGCCTTCCGCGAACTGTTTGACCATGACATGCTTGTCGAAGTACATGGCCATTCTTCTCTTTACTTCTTCCTGTCGGATGGAGGAGAGGTCATGTAACTCCTCCACCATGTCAAGGGAGAGCCGCAGCTCCTCATTTTCCGCTTGCCATTCCTCCCTGTCTGCCTCTGCCTCGACCACCTAGGGAATCTGGACCTCAAACTCAATGGAAGCACTACTTCACATCCATGGGAGAGCTTGAATGGAGTTTCCTCTGTGGTCGTTTTGGGGGTGGTTCTAAGGGCCTAAAGAACCGAGGGAAGCTGCTCCACCCAGCTACCCTTAAGATTTTCAACTTTTTTCTTCAGGAGGTTCACTATGATTTTATTTGCTGCCTCCACCTGCCCGTTGCTCCTTGGGTGATGTACCGAGGCAAATCTGAGATCGATCCCGAGCGGCCCGCAAAAGCTGATGAACTCGGCGCTGACGAAATGAGGCCCATTATCCGTGATAATGGCCTGGGGTAGCCTGTGCCGACAGATGATCTCTCCCCACACAAAGTTCTTGATAACCAGGGAGGTCCCCTTAGCCAGCACCTTTACCTCAAACCACTTATAAAAATAATCTATCATGATGAGTAAAAAACTCCTCTGCCTGCTGGCCTGGGGGAAAGGCCCCACCAAGTCCATTCCCTAGATGGCGAAGGGCCATGGGGCTGTGATACTTATGAGGCGCTGGGCTGGTGGAAACTTGAGTGGGGCATACAAATTGCACTTGTGGCACTTCTTCGTAAATTCCGCTGCATCGCGGCCTAAGGTAGTCCAAAAATATCCCTACTAGACAATTCTTCTTCCAAGGTCCGACTCCCAGAGTGATTCCCACATTCACCAGAGTGGACATCCTCCAAGATCCTCTGGACCAATCTCTCCGCCACACAATGTGCCAACATCCCTGAGAGGGTCTTTTTGTATAGTTGTCCATCGCGGATGAGGACATATGCCGACTTGTACTTCAACTTCTTCTTATCCATTGCCTCTGGGTACTCCCCTGTGGAAAGGAAAGGCGTGAATGGATCCATCCACGATGGGTATTGATCAAACTCCATCATCTCTCCCTCTTCAATGGAAGGGCAGAATAGGTCACTGATTGTACCCCCCCCCCCCCCCCCCCCCCACCTGGGGACCATGCTTCGCTAGTCGATCCACATGCTCACTCTCCTCCTGGGGCACATTTTGGATGGAGAAGGCCTGTAACATGCCGATGAACCCCTTTACTTTTTCTAAGTATAACTGGAGGGTATGCTCTCTTGCCTCGAACACCCTGTTGATCTGGGAAGCCACCATCATGGAGTCAGTGAAGACTTCCATGTCAAATACTCCCAGCTCCCTGACCATGCGTAGTCCTGCGATCACCGCATCATACTCGGTCTGGTTGTTGGTGTTTGCTCGATTCTCATTCCCTGTGGGCTCTCCAAGATCACCCCCACGCCTAGGGAATACCTCCCTAAAGCACCATCTACCATCAACTTCCAGGGAACTGGGTGTGTGAGTTCTGCCTTCGCCACTTCGACCAAAGAGCCAACCAGAAAGTCAGACATTGCTTGGGCCTTGATCGAGAGACGTGGGACAAAGGAGATATTGAACTCGCTAAATTCCACCGTCCACTTAGCCAACCTGCCTGAATGCTCCACCCCCTCGAAGATGTTATGGAGGGGATGGTCAGTCACCACTCGGTTTGAGTGTTCCTAGAAATAAGGGTGAGTCTCCGAGCTGAGATGACCAGAGCAAAGGCTAGCTTCTCCAAGATATGATACCGAAGCTTTTCCTTCCTCAGGACCTGACTTACATAATATATGAGGAGTTGCTTCTTCCCCTCCTCCCGAACCAGGAAGGAGCTCTATGCCTCTACTACGACCCCTAGATACAAAGATAGGTCCTCCCCCTCCATTGGCCCTTGGAGCAGGGTGACTCTTCAAGGCCTGAAATGCCTCCTCGCACTCCCTAGTCCTCTCAAACTCTTGGCCCCCCTCAATGTTTTAAAGAAGGGGGAGCACTTCTCTCCGGCCTGGGAGAGGAACCTGCTAAATGCTGTCAGCTTCCCTATCAACCGTTGTACCTCCTTGCCGTTCCTAGGTTATCCCAACTCCATGATTTCCCTCACCTTGTCGGGGTTGGGCTCTTCTCCTGTAGGTGTAAGGGAATGGCCCAGGACCTTACCCCTGCTTGCCCGAATGACACACTTTAGGGGGTTTAACCGCATCTTATATTTGCGTAAGGTGGTGAAGGTCTCCTCCAGGTCCCGGAGATGAGAATCCACATCTCGACTCTTGATCATGAGGTCATCCACATACACCTCCAGGTTCCTTCCTTTCTACTCTCAGAAGACCCTATCCATCATTTTTTTGTATGTCGCCCCTGCATTATTTAGACCAAAGGGCAACATTTTATAGCTCTAGCACCCATCCCCTGTGATGAAGGATACATCCTTTACGTCAGGGGGGGTGCATCCTGATCTAGTGGTAACTTGAAAATGAATCTAAAAAATTCATTATAAGAAAACAAACGGCTGAGTCGACCAGTGCATCGATCCGAGGCAAAGGATAACAGTCCTTAGGACATGATTTATTAAGTAAAGAAAAATCAACACACATTCTCCATCGGCCGTCTCCTTTTTTACCATTACTACATTGGAGACCCAAACTGGGTATTGTATCTCAGATACAAAGCCAGCCTTGAGGAGCTTGGCCACTTCATCCCTGATTGGCTCGGCTAGTTTGTCCACAACAGACCTCTTCTTTTGCTGGATGGGGTGAGCTTCGGGGTCAAAGTTGTGGTGATGGAAGGACACGTTCGCATCGATCCATGGCATCTCTGCGGCGCTCAAGGCAAAGTCATCCAAGTTCTTTTGGATGCACTCCAGCATCTTCTCCTGATCTGATGGTGTAATCCCCCTGCTGATGCAGACCATTTCCACCCTCCCCCAGAGGATGAGAACCTCTATCTCCACCACCTCTTCTGCTGCCTACAGATGAGACTACTCACACCATTCTCCAGCATGCTCTCCTCCTGGGGCAGGAATCTCCTCCTCTGCCTCCTCCACGGCCATTGCCTCGGCCAGCTCCAGGACTTCCTCCGCCACCTCCACCCGAGTCCGGTCTTCCTCCACCTCCATCTCCACTCCTGCCTCCTACTCCGCCTCCTCCATCGTTCGCTCCATCTCCTTAGCCCATGCTGCCATGAGATGGATTTCACTGTCGTGACATAACACTCCCTTACCACCTTGGGGTCTCCCAAAACCGGACCGGGATTCCCTCGGCATTGAACTTTAGGCATTGGTGGAAGGATGATGGAACGCAACGGAAGGCATTGATGAGGGGTCGCCCGAAGATGACGTTATAGCTACAGGGGGCATGTACATGACGAACCTGCAGGTGCGGGACTGCCCCCCAGAGTGACATGGAGGCCCACTCCTCCTTCCTCCTTCCTCTCACCCGAGAAGCCAAACAAGGGTGATGTATGGTGGGTATGACACGCGACTTCCTATACTAGCGGAACAACCATCATCACAGAATATAAAAATAAAGAGGAGGGCTCCGACCAAAAGCGAACGAAAAGGGGTCGGTTGGCTCCCAAAATCCGGGACTCGATACCACGTCCTTAGGACCTACCTCTCCAACAAGCACACTACTCACCGTAAGCCGGGCTCGATACAACGTCCTTAAGACCTACCTCTCCAACAAGCACACAACTCACCGCACCTACACAAGCATCTATTCTTTTCAACATAAGCCGTCTCAGACGCAGCAATAATATATTTTTGGAGCGGCGGTAAACTTTCAAGAGCGATCGAAATTTGAGTAGAGATTAAATCCCTTGTTCAAACGAAGTGCACTGATCGGAAGAGCAAATCAAGGCTAGGCCAAGTTATGCTCCCGAGACGGATCTACCCGTTCCGGATAACAAGAGGTTCAATAACAACAAGTTTGATTTCAGATTTTGCAAGCGATGAAATTAATAATCACGGAGAAAACGATGCGTGAGAAACCTCCACAAACTAAAAGCATGAATCACACAAGAGGGAAGAAGTTCCCAACCAGGAATAACGTTCACACAAGATAAGGTGGGAGAATCACTCTCTCCACGGATCCGCCGGCGTAACACTGTGGGGTTTGCAACCTTCTTCCAAGGAGTCGCACCGAAGGAAGCCACATCGAAGTCGCACCAAATGGATGGAGAGAGCAAGGGGGGGCGGCGGCATCACACCACTAGCAAGGGGGGGCGGCGGCTATGAAGAGATCCTCTTGGCCGAAATTCTCTTAGAGAGGATTTAGGTTTTAATCTTTCACTAGTGATATTCTCATAAGCACCTCCTTCAATAGGAGTTTACAGCAAGCCTTAACCATCCATGATGGAGATGTAATCTCATCCATTCTAATGGTTAAGTGCACACCAAAAATAAAATTATTTCAAATTAAAAATTATAAAGCATGCAATGAATATAAAATTATTACATAAACATAGGATAATTTTATATTCCAAAATATAAAATAGAGTTCATGAAAATAAGATAAATAAAGCTAATTTTTCATGACGGTTCTAGCACGCCGCGGGCGGAGGTTGTAACGCGCACTTCCTTCAGTGTCATCACGGCGTCTAAGATCTTTGTGTCGTTGCGCCTCGGCAACCGGGTCATCATCAATTGGCGGCGGCGCTGCATAAATCCTCCCCCACTCAAAATCACGTATCTCTAATGCGTTAGTGGAGATATAGCGGCGGAGAAGCTCGGCATCCAAATGTTGAAGCTCTGTCGCGAGTACCCAAGAGTCATCCGAAGGGGGGCGGTCACGCCAACGGATAAGGAAGCGGTAGGTAGTACCATCCGGAGTAGTGAATGGTTCCGCAGCGAGTATCATATCTGGAGTGAGAAATGTCCAGGGAAACCTGGGAAACATGTCAGCAGTAGGAATAAAAGAAGGCAACGTACCATCTGATGTTATACCTGCGGGAACCGAAAGAGAGAGATCATCCAAACTACCACTCCCCAACCCATTAGAAAGTGAAGTGGAGGGAGAAGACGACAGAGAATTCAACTCAGGTGGAGGTAAAACAAACAACGTCAAATCCGAGACATTAAAAATAGGGGAGATACCCCAATCAGCTGGCAAATCCAAAACGAAAGCGTTGTCACCTAGTTTCTTGATAATCCGAAAAGGGCCGGCGCGCTTCGGTGCCAACTTCTTAACGGTGCCAGATGGCAAGCGTTCGGGAACTAATCAGACTAGGACCAAATCACAAACTTTAAAGTGCGACACCCTCCTATGTAAATTAGCGTGCGTCTGATAAGACTCGTATTGAGCAGTCAAGGTAGCTCGTATACGTGCATGTAAGTCATGAATATGTTAGGCAAAGTATTGTGCAAACTGACTTGTCTTGTATGTTGGGGGTAACGAAACCAAGTCAATAGGCACAGGGGCCTTGTACCCGTGAACAATCTCGTTTGGTGATAGACTAGTGGACCGATTTTTGGAATTATTATAGGCCAACTGGGCATGGGGAAGAAGAAGATCCCACGTGCCTTTGTGATCGCTCACTAGGCATCTAAGAAGGCTAACCAAGCTCCGATTAACCACCTCCGTCTGCCCATTAGTCTGGCGGTGATAGGCAGAGGAAAACAATAACTTGGTACCCATTAAGACCCAAAGTGTCTTCCAGAAATAGCTCCTATACTTAACATCTCGATCTGAGACTATTGTCTTCGGCACTCCCCGATGACTAACTACTTCTTTAAAATATAACTTGGCGATATGAGACGCATCGTTAGTTCTTGTGCACGGGATAAAATATGCCATTTTGGAGAACCTATCCACAACTATAAAAATAGAATCGTGACGTCGTAAGGTAGTAGGTAGGCCTAAGACAAAGTCCATTCTCACATCTTCCCATGGGGTGGAAGGTATAGGCAACAGCGTATATAAACCGACGTTGGTTTTGGTGCCCGTGGATACCTTACAAGTACGACAACTACTCACCACTCGTCCCACCCTTTCCATAAGTTTTGGCCAATAGAATTTTTCTTCAACTAACATAATTGTCTTATCCCTACCGAAATGACCACTCAGCCCTCCGCTATGCAGTTCCCAGATGATATGGAGGCGTAACGATGACTGTGGAATACCGAGCTTTCCAAGTCTAAATAGATAGCCATCCTTAATGACAAAAGCCGATATGTTCGTGGGGGAGCTATCTTGGGCCGACAAATATGTGTCCTGGAAATCAGGGCACATGGCGTACTCATCTTTGATTCTTTCGAATCCTACCACATTAACCTCCATAGTGGTGAGTAACAAGGTTAAGCGACTAAGAGCATCTGCGACTCGGTTGTCAGCTCCCTTAAGGTGTTTAAGATTGAAAGTGTAACCCTGTAGGAAAGATACCCACTTAGCGTGATGCGGGCTGATTTTATGATGGCCATTGATGAACCGCAACACTTCATGATCGGAAAGGATCACAAACTACTTAGAGAGTAGATAGTGCCTCCAATGGTGCAGACATCTAATGATGGCGTAGAACTCCCTATCATAATTTGAGTAGTTTAATTTTGAGCCCGCCAACTTCTCACTAAAATAACTCACGGGGTGTCCCTCCTGACTCAAGACACCTCGAACTCCAACGCCAGATGCATCACATGTAAGCTCAAAGACCTTGGTGAAGTCGGGGAGACGCAACACTAGGGCTTCGGTCATAAGCTCTTTAATACGACGGAATGCAAACGTGGCGGATTTCGTCCATGTGAAGGCGCCCTTCTTTATGCAGTCAGTAATGGGTGCCATAATGCTACTAAAATCGCATATGAAACGACGATAGAAGGTAGCTAATCCGTGTAAACCACGCACCTCTCGAAGGCTAGTAGGCTTGGGCCAGTCTCTAATCACTTGAACCTTTCCTGGGTCAAGACCTCGCATCAACATCCCGCCGCGCTGAGAATAGGTGCGGTCATGGGTGGGGTTCTTGGGCTGCAACCCGGTAGTGGGTACCATCTCGTGTTCCTATGGGTTGGGCCGTCAAGGGCCTATCAGAGCGGGCCAGCTCTAGGCCTACTACATCAAAGGGTCCATCTAAGGCCACCACCGTCTTGGCCTCCACCTTCATCGCGTCAAACGACTTCTTGAAGATGACGTTGATCGAGCTCCCATTGTCGATGAGGATCTGGGAGACGGTGAAGTTCTCAACCGCTGTCTGAATGACAAGCGCGTCACAGAAGGGGTACTCATGGTTTGGTATATCCTTCCTCGAGAAGGTGATCTTCTCTTCTGGGGGTGGGGTCTGGGATCTGGACCCAATGCTTCGGCGTTACATAATGCTGAGCTTGCCTTGCGGGAAGCCTCGACCCCCTACCACCTGTGGATCACTTTGATCCCTCCCCGGGACCCAACATCTGCCAGGACTTCACACCTGTCCTCCTCCGCCCGAGGCAGGACTTCTTCGATCCGTACTCCCTAGCGAACTTGTTGTTGCTACTGCTCCCTGTTTTATCTCATCTCGAGGAACTCCAGGCACGTGGCCATTGTGTGCCCCTCCTCTTAATGGAAGTCATAGTAGGGTAACTCCACCCTAACTTCCCTTCTCCTCCTCCGCAATGCTCTCCTCCTCTATCCCATGACAATATCCATAGCCTGGTTCTGTTTGGGGAGAGGTGGTCTATGGCCCTGCCTCCCTCCTAGGGTTTAAAATTGGCTCTAGCCTCCCTGACGGTTATCTCATCCATTGAAACCTCTTCGCGGCCCTTGGTCTTGCCACTCTGGCCTTAAATCTAGCTGATGGTTCGGCTCCTGATGCCCCCACCTAGGCTGTTGTTGTTCCCTCTATCAGGGCTCAGCTCTTCTATCCTCCTGACCTCTGCCACCTCTTGGCCTCTCTTCCTCTATGGCCCACCTGGCCAGCTTCTGGGCAAACTCCGAATTCAACGCCTCCCCATCGACTTCTCTCGCCGCCCTCTCCATTAGCTCCTCGTAGGAGGAGGGCGACACCCTCTTTAGTTCCATTTTGAAGAAATTCTGTTGTAGCCCCAAGGTGAAGGCCATCATCAGGGTGTGACTCGACATCTCTTGGACCTGGGTCACCTCTTCCTGGAACCGGTCCACATAGCTCCCAAAGGTCTCGTTCACCCCCTGCTTGATGTGGAATAGGGACTCCGACTCCTTCTTACTTCTCTTGGAGGTGGTGAATCTCAACATGAACCCCTGATGTAGGTCCTCGAAGTAGTAGATGGAGTTGGCCGGTAGCTGGTGGAACCACTCTCTCACCTTCTCCTTGAGAGTGACGACGAAGAGCCTGTACTGGAACCCATCTGACATCTGTGGATCGAGACCACATCCTTGAACCATTGGATGTGCTTGACCGGGTCTCCCTTCCTGGCATAGTAGAATATTTAGGGCTCCCTAAAACCCTCTGGAACCGTGGCAGAAGAAACCAACTTGCTGAAGGGGCTGCCTCACCCTACTGAGCGGGTTGAGGGGTCTCGCACCACCATTTCTCCGAACTTGTCGCCGCTTGCCGAGCCCGGGAAGAGTACTCCGCCAGGGAGCTCGCCGCCTCTTCCTTCCTCTGCAATTTCTTTCCCAGCGCCATATGGTCAGGATGGCTTTGAGGTTTATAGTGATGCGTCAGGGAGCGGCTTAAGCAGCGTTCTTCTACAGTTCGGAAAGGTGATAGCATATGGCTCATGCCAGCTGAAGGTGCATGAACGGAATTACCCCATCCATGATTTGGAGTTGGAGGCGGTGATATTCGCACTTAAACTGTGGCGTCATTACCTATATGGCGTGAAAGTGGATATATTCACGGACCATAAGAGCCTAAAATATCAGTTGGACCAGAAGGATCTCAATATGCAACAGAGAAGTTGGATGTAGTTTCTTGGAGACTACACTTTCCAGATTCATTATACTCTCGGTAAAAAGAATGTAGTCGTGGATGCCTTGAGTCGTAGGACTCTAGCAAGGGTAAATTGGTTGCTAAGGCATGATGAAATCCTAATTCGAGAACTGGAAGCATTAGATATTTTTTGTGTTTAAAAGAATTCCACTACAAGTGCGTGCTTAAACTAGACGGAAGTACACTGTGCCATGGCGGATAGAGTTCGGCAAGCAACCGTACTTGATGAAAGTCTACAATGCTATTCAGCGGAAAGTGTTGATTCTCAGTTTTCGTTTAATGACGGCCTTTTTTGGAAGGACGGTCGTTTGTGTGTCCAAGATAGGGTTAAACTTCGTGAAGAATTAATGTATGAAGCCCACTTCACAAAGTATTCGATTCACCTTGGGAGCACGAAGATGTAAAAGGATCTAAAGAAAATTTTCTTGTGGCCTGGAATGAAGAAGGACAAAACGCACTATGTTGCTAAATGTCAAACCTGTCCCTTAGAAAAGGCTGAATACCAAAAACTTGGAGGTTTTCTGAAGTCGTTGCCTATCCTTGTGTGGAAATTTGATGATATTTCCATGGATTTCGTGCATGGGTTGTCAAGATCACAACATGGAAATGATGTAGTTTGGGTGATTGTGTACTGGTTAACTAAAGTGTCGCACTTCATCCCGAACCGGAAGGATGATTCAGTTGAAAAGTTGGCAAAGATATATGTGCATACTATTGTACGATTGCACGGCGTGCCCCTTAGCATCGTTAGTGATCGAGATAGGCGTTTCACTTCGGGAGATTGGAGATTAGTCCACCAACTGTTGGGTATGAAATTACTTTTCAGCACGGTCTTTCATCCTCAGACGGATGGTGATGAGTATAAAAATATACAATTTTATTTCATATTAAATATACATATTTATAAATAAAAACCTTAGTTTTTATTATATAAAACTAACTATTTTTATTATATTATATTTTTCTGTTTTAAAATTAAATTCTAAGTTTTTTCTGAAATTTTGTATTTTTTTCTTAGGTCACGCCCCTAGGTCACGCCCGTGACCTAGGGCGTGACAGCACTTTTTAATCCCTTTTTTCTGCTGTTTTGCTGGACAGATAAATTTCGGGAATTCGATGGACACGCCTACCCGACACGCCCGTGCCAAAGGCGACACGCCCGTGACCCAACCAAGTTCTATCCAGAAGTCCAGCCAGCTGCCGCGCTGTCGCCACGCCCCGTGCCGCCTGTTGAAATTACATGCATGACACGCCCGTGACCCGTTTCGACACGCCCGTGACCAGTTCAAGTTTATCCAAATCTCCAGCTGGCTTGCCACCTGTCCCGACAGCCTGTATGTCACGCCCGTGACCCTGTCACGCCCTACCCGACACGCCCGTGTCAGGGGGCGTGTCACCTGAATTTTTTTTCTATAAATAGGCCGGCAGGGATTTGTAAATTCAATCGAACTCCAGCAGATTCCTTAAGAACTGTTAGGACTCCCCAGCTCTCTGACAAGGAACTGGTAGTAGCTTTCAAGTATTCTAAAGTTCTGTAAGTTGTAATTTTTTCAGCTTTATTTTCAGCTTTTTAGAAAGTTGTAATATTTTCGGACTTTATAAAATAGGCTCTTTCAATTTCAATTCTGAGTACTTTACTGCTTTCTTTTATTTTATTTTCTTTATACTATCCCGAATGAAAGGCGAAGCTCTGCTTATGTCCTGGATTAAGATAGTGTAAAACTGCTTTCAAATCTATTTTCAAAACCCTATTCTTTCATACTATTCCGAATGAAAGGCGAGGCGAAAGCCTAAGTCCTGAATTCAGATAGTGCGGAAGCGCTGCAAAATTTTACTACCCTGTCTCAACAACAAAGGTGAAGCGAAAGCTTAAATCCTGGAGTGAGATAGATAGGTAGATATTATTTTCTGTACTTTATACCGCCCCCATCCTGAGAAGAGGCTAAGAACCCTTAGCACTTGGTCAAGATGAGCTCTGGGCTGGATACTACTTTCAACTATTTCAACTCTACTTTCTAGTTATTCTAACTAGGGTTTTCTTAATTGATCATATACCAGGTGACGAGACACTACGTTTACGTTAACCCGTTTAAACGCAAGCCTTCCCGGTCGTACTTTCGAGTCAGTGATGCTACCACAGGAACCCTCTCGTTAAGTTAGATAATTACGAAATAAAGTTGTTCTTTAATAGGCGAATTAATATCCGCTCAAAGTAATTCTGAAATCGAGGACTAAACTCTAAGTCCCTATCTTAATAAATCACGTATATAAATATTTTTCTATCTTTAGTTTTTAACATAAACCCAACTCCGTTCTTTCGATAAAATAATAGTCAGTTCTAAAAAGTAGAATAATTAACACCGATCCCAGGAAAAATACGACCTTGATATTTTCTATAAAATACTATACTCCTATGCGATAGGTACTCTTGCCTTAATCCACAGGATATAAGTAAGTAAACAAAGAGATAGACTTATATACGTAAAAGATTATATAAAACCAATCTATCTTCTTTAAAACAAACTTTACTTATCAGATGGTCAGACCGAAAGGATGTGCTAAACCCCATCCTTGATGGGCTAAAATTCTCAAATCCCCGGCAACGGCGCCAATAACTTGATGGGCTAAACCCGAACAGGCAAGCGTACCTGTCGAATTGTAGTACCAAGGTCGTATTTAAACATGGGGTTGTCAATTACTGCTACTCACGCTTGAAATATTATCCTACCGGAAAATAGTTGGATTTTGAGAATTTTTTAAGTAAAATGAACGATAAATTGCGAGACGAAAACTTATATAAAAAAGGCTAGCATTCGATCATTGATTCACCATGAAATGAAACGAGAAAATCAAAAGGCATAGTTTTAAATTTGCAAATCCAACTCGGCCGTGACGGATCCGAAAATGAGACAAAATCTCGCTAGAGCATTAGGCCTCCTAACTTATAGGCTCTTTGATCGAAATCTATTTACAAACCAAAGACGCCTAAAGTTGCATTATTGAAGTGATACACACTATTGGATTTGACTCCAATCCGGAAGATTTACGTCGTCCTATCTCTAGGGTTGCGTTCAACTCCTTCATTCTTTGAGTGAACTTTCACATCCACGAGCCTCTCGGCTACCCGAATATGAGATCCTAAGCCTACTACCGTATACCAGAAATACGAAGTCGACGAAATAAAAATCAAAGAAGGACCGAGTAGAATTAAGCAAAAATAAAACTATGGAATAAAAATAATTTTCATTTCAAATCATGGATCCTCATGATCAAATGCTAAGAGGAAATTAGCTACGCATGACGGAGAAGAAAACGACAATAATAGAAGGAGAAGACTTCATATTTCTTATAATAGAGGGAAAAGAAGTACACAATAATGAAAACAAAATGATACTACTAAAACAAAATGAGAATACAAGTAAAGCAAGGAACTAGAAATGAAAAATTACAATAAGACTCTATTGGTTGTACTCTCCAAAGCTATCTCCAAAAGCCAACTCTCAATCCAACCTTCAAAGCATTAGACTTGGGTTCCTTTTATAGGAGAGGAGGGAAGCATCTAGAATAGGGGGAGACCAAGGGTGGCCGGCCATAGGAGGGGGAAAAGTTCATGCATGTAATAAATGGAGGGGAGAGAGAATGATAGAATGCATGCATGTTATTTAATGAAAAATATGTAATGGGAAGGGGGGAGTGAATGGAAAATAAAGGAGAGGAGAGAGATGGTAGGGGCCGACCATATGATAGGGAGATTCAAGCATGGCTTTAATAAATAGGGGAGAGAGAAAAATATGTGCATGCATGAGAAAGGTGGCAAAAATAATAATAAAGGAGAGAGAGAGGGTGTGTGGCTGGCCATTGTGGGCTTGAATGGGCTGTTTTGGTGGCTCGGGTAGGCCATGGGGCTCGGGTTAGAAGCTAGGTGGGCTGCTCTTGAGGGAGGGGCTGCATGGGGGCTGCTTTGGGATTTTATATAGGCTCGGGTAGGCCATGGGGCTCGGGTTGGGCTACTTTGGTGGCTCGGGCTGCTCCAATGCTCGGGGAAGGGCTGCACCAAGTGCTTGGGCTGCAACAAATTTAAGTGGACTACACCTACAAAACAAAATAAAACATAACATTAGTTATAATAATAATAATATAACTAGTCACCAAGTTAAAACACAATACATAACTAAATCATTAGTTATAATAATAACACATAACTAAAACATAAAACACACATTTAATCATTAAAAACATTAGTTATAAAAAAACAAAGATAAAACATAACAAACATAAATTTATAATATTAGTTATAATAATAACATTAGTTATAACAAAGATAAAAAATAATTAAACATAAATTTATAAAATAAAACATAACATAACAAATAGCACAAGTTTGTAATATGTCAAACATAATATAACACGAATTAAAACAAAAGTTTATAATAAAAAAAACAAAAATAAAAACATAACATAAAATAACAACATCCAAGCCTACAAAAGCATAAAATTATAATGATACTTAGGAAATAAGCTACTAAATTGCCCCAAAAAAGGATGACTAAAACTAATCATCAATTAGTCCACCAACTGCTGGGTATGAAATTACATTTCAGCACGGTCTTTCATCCTCAAACGGATGGTCAGACCGAAAGGACCAATAGGACGCTGGAGGATATTCTCTGAATGTGTGCGCTGGATTTTGGGAAGAGTTGGGAAGATCATCTCTTTATGATTCAGTTCGCCTACAATAATACCTACCAAGCTAGTATTCAGATGATGCCTTTTAAGGCTTTATATGGTAGGAAATGTCGTATACCTTTGGCTTGGGCGGAGACTTGCGAAACAAAGTTGTACAAGCGAAAGGAGATAGATGATGCCAACTCAATTATATAGTTGATATGAGAAAGGCTGTTGGTGGCTCAAGACAGGATGACTAAGTATTACAATACCAAGCACCGAAACATGGAGTTTTCGGTGGGTGATTGGGTATACTTGATGATTAAACCCTTTAAATGTGTGTCCCGGATACAGGGTCTAAAAGAGCTGAGCCCGAGGTATCTTGGACTGTTTGAAGTGGTAGAGCGTGTTGGTTAAGCTGCCTATCGGATAGTACTTTTGCTAGAGCTGAGTGGTTTACATGATGTGTTTCATGTCTCGGTGTTGCGAAAAGCGGTGAAAGAGCCATCACAGGTGGTTGATGCAGATAAAGTATCAGTCGATAGTGGGCTAACGACGAAGGTTAGGCCTATTCAGATTGAGGATACGACGGTTAAATAGCTACGAAACAAAACTATCGGTATGGTCAAGGTCCGGTGGGACAACTATGGCCGAGAGGAGTTGTCATGGGAGCAGGAACAAACTATGCATACTGAATTTCTCGAGCTATTTATGTGAGGCTGTTGTAACCTTATGATTTGAACAAAGAAAATATTTTGTTTGCTGTGAACTACGTGTTTTAGACATTTCAGGACGAAATTCTCTTAAGGGGGAGAGTTGTAATACCCCCAAAACCCAAATAAGGTCACACGGCCAAGGATACGGGCATGTCCAGGGCCGTGTCCTGCTCTATGTTAGCCTTGGTTTGTCGAGTGTGGAACACCACTAGAAACACGGGTATGAATAGTGCTGACACGGGCATGTCGATTAGTGATACGGGCGTGTCAATTAGTGATACGGGCGTATCCCAGGCCATGTGATCTTATTTGGGTTTTAGGCATTACAGTACTACCAGCTGCGGATTCAGGAGGAGGACATCCCAAAGCCTGCTTTCAGCAGTAGATATGGGTTGTATGAGTTCACCGTGATGCCCTTCAGGCTCACGAATGCACCATCCGCATTCATGAATTTGATGAACCGGGTAATCGAGGCCTATCTGTATGTCTTCGTCATAGTGTTGATTGATGACATCCTCATCTATTCAAGGACCAAGGAGCAGCATGCGCATCATCTAGCACTGACTCTGGAGGAGCTCCGAGAGCACATATTTTATGCTAAGTTCAGCAAGTGCCAGTTTTGGTTGAAGGAGGTGGCCTTTTTGGGCCATATTATCAGTGGAGCAGGACTGGCAGTGGACCCGGCAAAGGATCAGGTAGTACGGGATTGGCCACCACTGAAGACTGCCACTAATGTGAGGAGTTTCCTAGGACTTGCAGGTTACTATCGGAAGTTCATAGAGGGTTTCTCTCAGATTTACCTCCCGCTCACATCTCTGACGAAGAAGGAGACTCTATTTGTGTGGACGTCGTAGTGTGAGGCTGTCTTCCAGGAGCTGAAGGGTCGGCTTACCTCAACCCCTATCCTTGCCCTTCCATTTGGGAAGGAATGATTTCAAGTTTATACCGATGCATCGTATCAAGGGATCCCTGTCGTTCTGATACAGAATGGGCACGTGATAGCTTATGCTTCTAGTTAGCTGAAGAAATACGAGCAATACTACCTGTTGCATGACTTGGAGGTGGGAGCAATTATCTTCACTCTGAAGATCTAGAGACATTATCTCTATGGTGTCCACTGCGATATCTTCTCATACAAAAAGAACTTAAAGTACGTGGACACGCATAAGGAGCTGAACATCCGATAGAGACCCCGGGTAGAATTTTTGTCAGATTACCAGTATACCATGCACTATCATCCCGGGAAGGCGAATGTGGTAGCAGACGCTCTGAGCCAGAGAGCCACCACATTAGGAGCGGAGCCTCAGCTGATTGCTGTGGAGCTGGTGCAGATGTTGGAAGAGATATAGACATCTTTGGTATCCGAGGATGACCCAAAGCTTTGCGAGGAGTACCTGACATCGATGAGGTTTGAACCCCACCAGTATTTAGGGATTTGAGCTAAGGTTCACGGTTATGTTTTGCATAGATTGACCCACCTTGTATAGTCTAGGGTCAATGTTCTTCATTAGATCTTAGGGTAGGTCAACACTTCAGTTTGACAAGACCAAGCTCTCAGAAGACTCAGAAGATTGTAGAAAAAAGAACAAGGCAGAAATTTCATATTGAAGGAGTCGTTCGACGAACTCTGAAGTGAGATCGATGATCTTCGTTCTCAGTTCGATGATCTCAGAGTCACTTCTCTGAATTGAGATCAACGGAAGTTGAATTGAGTTCGGCGAACTCTGATCTTCTATTAGATTTTGAGTTCGACGATATTCTATCTCTGTTCGACGATATTGGAGCCCAGTATAGAAAGCTGTATTTCAGTTCAAAGCTCTCAGGGCTCAGTTCGACGAAAGAGACGTTGAGTTCGACGATCTAGGATCTCAAATCGACGAAAATTGCCAATTCAACATTTCTATTCTCTGCAGTTATTTTCAGAATTGATTAGGCTTATTTTATTGCTTATATTGCTCTGAGTAATTAATGCTTAGATTCTCAGAATATAGCCGTTCATATGGCAACATTAATTACTGGTTTTCACAGAGTTAATATACAGCTAATTCTTGGGACAGTTAAGGAATTACTTTATTGCTCTTCTAGCCGTTGTCCAAGTTCCAAGATTTCAGCACTCAATCAAGGCAATCGAATTCAAAGACCAATTTGTTGTAGATGATATAGTCAAGTTTTTTAAAACACAGGACATAAGAAATCATTCAAGAAAAAGAGTTCTGCACTGTCTTCATCTAGTATTCTTCTTCCAGCAAGCTTTCAAGAGACAATCAACTTCATCTATCTACAGTTTTCTGGAGAACTTTTTCAAGAAGACCTATACACCCTGCAAATCTCTCAATCTTCCTGAACAGAACTTCATCTCAGGGGGTGCTTTGACACCATCAAGGATCCAAAAGTCTTCTCAGTTGTTTTGAGAAAAGAGAAGACAACATATAGTTCTTATTTCTTTCATCCCACTGTACACAGGGTTTTAACTCCCTTCAAAAGTTAAACACTTGGTTGCAAGTCTCCTGAACAAAAGACCTAATTTGGTTTTTGGGCACCTAATCAAAAGACTGAAGGGTTTCCTTATCTACCTGAATCAGATCTTATGGTGACAAGGCATCTGAGAAAAAACCTGATTGGTTACAAGGCACCTGATCAAAAACCTGTGTGGATTCCTACCAGGGTGGTAGAAGAGTGGATGTACCCAAGTTTAGGGGAACCACTATAAATTTCTTGTGTCGTCTGTGATGATCTCTTATTTTTATTGTGTGCTGCTTGCTGAATAGTTTAGTCTTATTTCTACACTAACTAATTACACATATAAGTATTACTATTTTAATTCTGCAATAAATATCTAATAAAATTTTAAAATACATTATTCACCCCCCCCCCTCTAGAGTTAAATAGATCTAACTCCTTAGGTGGTATTTTTCATACCATCCTTCAATTGGTATAAGAGGGTGTGTTTCTTTGGTTTCATAAATTCACATCTGAACCAAAATACTTGTTAGATCTATCTCTTTCTAGGGTGTTGTTACAGCAATGGCATAGAATAAAGATTATGCTAGCACCACACCTCTAGTCTACAACTTGAACAAATTTGCATTGTGAAAGGAAAGAATCAAGCTTTACATGAATTCTATTGATGTGGAGATTTCCAATTCAATTTTGATAGGACCCCCTCAACCTATAATAGTGACTACAACAACATTTGACACTCATACAGTTCCACCACCTGAGTGGACTGATGCTCAGATGAAAGCCAAAATAGCTGATTCAAAAGCTATGAATATACTGACTCAAACTATGTCAGATGACACATTTCAAAAGGTGGCTGAATGCACTTCAGCAAAACAAATCTGGGACTCTCTAAACAGGATAGTGGCAGGCTCAGCAGATGAGAGAAAGGACAGAAGATCCCTCCTAATATCTCAATATGAGAACTTCAAGAATGAGGAATATGAAACAGTGGCTGAGATGTATAATATGCTTAATGTTATCATCAATGAACTAAAGACCCTGGATAAAAATAACTCCTTAACTGAGATTAATTAGAAGATCCTAATTTGCTTCCCCAACACTTGGGATTCCAGGATCTAGATAATCAAGGAAGCCAGAAGTTTGAATGAGATATCCACTGAATCTCTCCTTGGAAAGCTAAAATCCTATGAGAAGTTAATACAAGACCAGAGAGGCAGCTGAACTGAAGGCCTCAACCTCTTCATGAAAGGAGCAAAATATTGCTTTCAAAGCAGTAGAAGAATCAGAAACCCTTCCTGCCAATGAAGAGCTGATGAGCTTACTGGCCAAGAGATTTTACAAGTTGGCCAAGAAGGACTTCAGAAGGAAATCATCAAGAAGAAGTGATGATAAACCTAAGTTTTACAGAACTCCTACCAAAGAGATTGTCTGCTTTAGATGCAAAAAACCTAGGCACATTCTCCCTGAATGCCCAGAGGCACAAAAAAGAGACAGAAGAAAGGAAAAGGAGAACAAGAAGCTTTCCAGCAAATACTCCAACAGACACTCCTAAAACAAGCATAAAAGAAAGGAGAAAGTTTTTATTGCTGAAACCTGGAGTGAAACTGAGGAGGAGATTTCATCTTCCAGCTCCAGTGAAGATGAGGAAGAATCCAAGGAAAGGGAAGTGTGCCTTATGGCAATCAATGCTTCTTGCAGAAAGTCAAAAAATGAAGAATCTGATGAGGAATCAGAATCAGAAGAAGATCAGGTAATATCTTCATTTGATTTTAATTCTACTGATTTTAAAATTTAATTCAAATCACTATGCAATGATTTAATCAACCCAGAAAAAGAAATTAAAAATCTTAGAGACAGGCTAGTTGAATTTGACAACATATTTGCTGAAAACATTAAATTAAAAGATGACTTAGACCTAGCTAAATAACAAATAATAACTCTCAGAACTGAGTTATGTGAGGCTAAGCAACTTGAGGAATCTCTCAATGGGAGAAGCCTTAGCTGATGGACATCACAAACACAGTAAATGCCAGGCTAAATGGAAAGTTGGGCTAAGGTGCTTCATCAAGCTTGCCTGCCATTCTCAAGAAAAATATTCTTTCAACTCCTATAAAATTTATATCTGAAAAAGGTAAAGAGGTAATACACAATAAGCAACCAACAGAAGGCTTACCTAAATCTAAAAAATCAAAAGAATAGAAACAAGAAAAATCTAAATAAAAACAATGTTCAATAGATTTCGTTGAACTCAAATATATAAAATGTGGCTAGTTCGTCGAACTACGATCGACGATCTATTAACGCTAACATTAGCCATAATAATTCATCTTACTGCGATCGACGAATCTTTTATGGTTCTTCGAGCAGAGATCGTCGAACATGGGGCACAGAAAATGAATGTATTCATTCCTTGAGCAAAGATCGATGATCTCATCCCATCTCGTCAAACTCTGATCGACGAACTTACAACACTTTGTCGAACCCAGTCAGACTTAACAAAAATCATAATTTTAACAGAAATTTTTATCAAACTAGAAAACCTATTAATCAGTTTGCTAATTGGGAAATTCCACCTAGGAGATACCATCCCTTAGGATATAAATCTCAACCTGAATTTTCTGTTATATCAAGCTTCTCATATCAGTAAAATAAAGGGCCCAAGGTAATCTGGGTCAAGAACAACTAATTTTTGCCTTTGCAGGTAAAGAGCGGTCCAACTTTTAATCAATAATGTTATCTGGATAGTGGATGATCCAAGCATATGATTGACAGCAAGGACAATTGATAGTTTTACTTTCAAGACTACCTAAACACCTAGGGGGGGTGAATAGGTACTTTTCCTTGATTTAACTTAAGGCAGAATATAACTATAGTTCTTTGAATAAATCAGATATTTCTATAGCTAACACAGCATAACAATCACAATCATACACACATCACAGATTGCACACAGATTTATAGTGGTTCCCCAAGGTCTGGGTACATCCACTTTCCCCCTTCACCTATCTTGCAGTATGCTAGAGTCGGCCTAACTTCTTCCTTTAACTCAAATCCTCAGATCCTACAGCTCAGAATCCAGAAGGATTCCTACAACTTAGGCTAACAAGCCCTACCTCAGCCTTTCCATAAGGCCTAAAACTAAGAGAATACCTTCTCCTACAACTCAGGCATAAACAGCCCTACCTCAGCCTTGCCACAAGGCCTGTAGCTCAGATAATACCTTCTCCTACAACTCAGGCATAAACAGCCCTACCACTCAGAGAATAAATCTCCTACACTCTACCTTTATAAAATAGGCTTACAACTAAGATCTATGAATAGATCCTATAGAATTTGATAAGGAATTTTATAATCTCATACCCCTGTTGAGAGAGAAGGGATAAGAACTTTCTTGATCAGCTTCTTGAAGAGGCTGATGGCTGAAATCAACTTGATCTTAGCTTTCTTCAAAGCTTATTGAATCTAGACATAGTTGGGTTGATTTCCTTTGAATAAAACTGACTGGCAGCTTCCTTTTTAGACTTCAGAAATAGATCTGAATCTTCTTGACAGATTAGTTCAGTATCTGCTTCTTGAGAGATCTGTGAATGTCTCCTCCTTGTCTTCAAATAGCTGGATCTCTCTCTATCCAAATCTCTTGAAGATACTTCTAAATTCATGATTGAATTCAACTTAGACAGAATCTGAATAGTAAACTACTTCAGAACGTCTTCTTAGATCTTCTCACGAAGATCTTCTTCTTTGTTACTTGTACTTTCTTTATCAGAGATCAATCTCTAATTGTGTTAGTTGTGACAATACTTGTCTTCTCTATATATATCTATTTCTTCTTCTGAATCCATCTATTTATAGACTTCATCCATGGTAACCGGCTGATCCGGTTTATAACTTACTTCTGACAAGTCTGACAGTTTCAGAAAAACTATTGTAACTCACACCTGTCAAGTCTTAAAACAGTTCTTGAGCCTTTGACTCTGTCAGCAAAGCGTCGAGTCTGTCTGTCATAAAGTGTCGAGACCATCTGTCAATATGTGTCGACACAAGTGACTTAAGTGTCGACACGGCCTTTGGTGATGTCGACAAAGCTGCCTTGATGTCGACACAGCTTCTTGATACTGTATCTTGAGAATGTGTCGACACTGATTATTTGTGTCGACACAAACACTTCAGCATTCATCAACAATCAACTTGGTCTAGACTCAGCTGTGTGTCGACAAAAGTCCTGTGTGTCGACACAGTTGATGTAGACTCAGAAAATAGTGTGTGTCGACACTGCCTCCAGGTGTTGACAAAGTTGTTTTCGACTCTGCCTCTGTGTGTCGACACTGCCTCCCGGTGTCGACACAGTCGATGTCGACTATAATCTTCTGTGTGTCGACACTGCCTCCCGGTGTCGACACAAATTCTCTGGTGTCGATACAGCTATTTCCAAGTGTCGACACAATCTTACTGAAGTGTCGACACAACTTCCTCAGGTGTCGACACATGGACTTAGAATATTTTTCCTGCATTCTAGCACATTCTTAACCTGCACATATAAACTCAAAATAACATCAAATACACCTTGATGTATATCATTGAGCTAAGTGAGGCTTCTCCAAATAAGGTATACATTTTCCAATGTACCCAACAATCTCTCCCTATTTGGAGAAGTCATAACCCTTTAGCCAATGATATACACCACTTAGAAAATAAACAAGATGATGTACATAAGTATTATATGATAGGGTACTATATAAACAAAACACATATCATAGTTACATCACAGAATAAAGATGTAAAAGTAAATGATCACAGAACAATGTTTTGTATATCAACTCAAAAAGTTTGTTACAAAATGTTTACATTGATTTCTTTAACAAACTAAAAATTTACATAGTTCTTGGACAAAAACTAGTAAAGCTTAGACTAAGGCTGGGCAGGCTCCTTGATGACTATCCCTTTTCCAGATATTATCTGAGGCTGAGCAGGAGGTTCTGTATCTTCCATGGGCTTCTTGCCTTTCAAATCAACTTTCCTCTGTGCATCAGCCTTGATCCTTTGTCTTTCAAAATAATGAAAGGGCTTGGGAAAATACTTGCTAGGCTCCTGAGTATTAGGAGGTAGCTTCCCCATCTTAGCCTTTCTCTTGTGTTGAACTATGGCCTCCTGCCTGGCTTCATACTTTTTCCATTCTTGCTCATTGTACCATTTACCCCTTTCATGTACTTGATCTTTTACAGCCTTCCATGCAGTTAAAATGATATTCCTTGAAGTGGGGCTCCACTGCTCAAAGTCTGGCTTTAATTCTGCTTGCTCTCTGAATCTCTTCTTTGATAACTGAGCATCTTGCTGAGCTTTGATAACAGTATCTGGCATATCAACCTTTTCAATAATCACATTTGTAATTGATTGTGGAGGGTTGTACATTGACTGAACCTGTTCATGTATCATCTAAAGATTTGCAGGAGGGTAAATAACTTGGGCAACCTCAGGTTGATTACCTTCAAGTAGAATTGGTTGCACCCCTGACTCTGCCATATTATCATCATCACACAAGGGTGGATATCCAAGAGTGGATCTTATGCTGTTAATTACCCATTTGGCATGATCAGACCCAGCATAGACTAACACCCTCTCCCCCTTTATGACTTCTCTAGCCACATGCTCTCTCAAGTCATCTTTATGAAATCTGATTTGTCCATCCAGATAGTTGATTCCATATTTAAAGAATGACTTTAATTTTTGAAGCTTGTCACTAATCAACTTCTCAGATGAAGTGATGGCAGTTTTAACAGCATCTAGGGTAGCTTGTAGCATCTGATCATATTCTTCTTTTTCTTTAGCCCTTGCAGCAGTCATTGCAACAACAGTGTTTGTGAACTGAGTGACTATCACATTATGTGATTCAGTCAGATTTTCATTAATTCTTATTTGATTCTCAAGGACATAGCCTTGTTTAACAGCCATCTCATCCACTTGCTTCTTTATTTCTTCTTGTATCTTGGCAAGAAATACCACAGCATTGCCTCCCTTGTGGAAGCAATCTGTCATCTCTCTTTTATTCTGATTAACTTCAAATCTTATAGATTTTATATCTTGTGCCAGATCAAATTGAAGAGTCTTTTGGCTTTCTTCCACATATTTTTCAAGAAGCAATCTTTGCTCATCAAATTTTACTTGTAAGTCAACCAAGTGCTTGTTGTAATCAATTGCAGGTGCTGGTTGGGAAGAAATAGCTTGTAAAGCCTGCTTATAGCTTTGAATTCTTCTCTTAAAGACCATTAATTTCTCTTCTTTGCCTCCCTTACTTCTTCATGATCAGATTCTGAAGAACTGTCAATATTAACCCTCTCTTGAGGAGTGGAAGAAATTTCTTTTTCAGCTACATGTTGCTCTTCCTCTATATCAACCTGCTCCCCCTCAACCCTTACTTGCTCCCCCTCAAATCTTAAGGTCTCCATTTTATCTGTTTCTCCTCCAATATCAGGAAAAAACTCTTCAAGAGTGAATTCTTGTTGTGTGATAGCAGGAGATAGTACTTTCTCAGCAGCAGCAGCAGCAACTCCAGAAATATCAAGATAAGCTTGAGAAACAAAGTCCTTTGATAAATTGATTCTTTTTTCCTCTTGTACCTGTTCAGACTCTAGCTCCCCCTACAAATGTGCATTCTCAGCATTGTCCTGTACTTGTATACTTTCCAGCTCCCCCTGCACTTGTGCAATTATAGTCTCTTCCTGGACTTGGGTAGTCACAGTCAGATCCTAAACTTTTGCTCTAACTTGCTCTTCCTAGTCTTGTGCATCTTCAGGACCATGCTCTTGCCTGTCCACATCAGGAATTTCTTTAGAAAGAACTCTATCCCATCTTGAGAATAACCTCATGTCCATTCTCCTCATATGATTTATCTTTGATCCTGAAATCTGTTGCATTACCTCTGGAATCATTCCAGCCAGGTACAGACTCATTATCCTAGCCAAGTTTGGCTTCTTGATTCCTTCTTTAATCTTATCAAAAAGTACAGCAGACCAATTTGTTTGAATCTTAAAGATCACCCTAGTCATCCGGCTGAACATATAGGCTGATATCCTATCATGGCCACCTGGTTTGCATAAGATCACCTTTCCTATTATTTCAGACAGGAATTTCCGCTGAGGATTCATGCCCTTCCTGTTGATGGCAGATCCTATCTTTATGGTTTGATCCAATGCACACCATTGAAGTGCCTCCCTAGTCCTTGAGGCTGGGACCTCTTACTCATCTTGTATTCTAGGAAGATGTAGAATCTTGCTCAACCTTTTTTGAGATAGCTTGACTCTTTCTCCATGTACAGAGGATTTGATCTTCAATCATATTAAGTCCATCGATGCAGCAGTATAGAACTCGAATACTTCCTTCTTCCATATCTTACTAGGTTCAGAGACAAGATATTCTAATCCATTATCTGCAAGATGAGAAATGACCTTTTTGATCTCTGAGTCGGCATCGTCGAATGCATGCCTAACCAACTCATATCCTTCATTGACTTTGTCTTCAACCTTGGGCACCATTGGAATGAAGAGAAAGCTTGATTGGAGAGGAGAGAGATTGTCGACACAAGGTTTTTGTCTTGAAACCCTGGTGAGCGTGTCGATAGAGCAAGTTCTTGACCTATTTATACCCTTCTAATCAAAGAAGATCAAAAGGCGGACAAAAACTGTCTAAAAATGTCGACACTGTTGGAATGTGTCGACATAAACTTCTATTGTCTCGACCACGGCGTTGACTACTATGTGTCGACACCAATTGATGATATGTCGACACAGGAGAGACTTAGTAGTTCATCAAAAATTCTGTGTCGACTCTTATTATAAGTGTTGACACAAAATCTGTTAGTATCGACACCATTACTATGGTTGTGTCGACACTACCTTTTTTGATGTGTCGAATCTTTGTCCCTTAGGTGTCGACACATTTCTCTGTGTCGACACAATTTCCCTGAATTATCGACATGAATTCTCGGTGTTGATACCTTATCACTGAATGTGTCGACACCATTTTACTTAGCCAATTTTTTGTAAACAAACCTATGGTCAGCATTCCTAATTCAATTTTAAATCTATTGAATTTAGTTTCATCCAGAGGCTTAGTAAATACATCTGCAATTTGAAAATCAATTTTAACACATTCTAATGAGATGTCTTATTTTTCTACATTTTCTCTTAGAAAATGGTATTTTATCTCTATATGCTTTGTCCTAAGATGTGAAACAGGATTGTTTGCAATAGAAATGGAACTTTTAGAATCACATAATAAAGGTGTTCTACTTACTTGAATACCATAGTCCCTTAGCAGATGTTGAATCCACAAAAACTGTGCACAACAACTTCCTGCTGCCACATATTCAGACTCAGCTGTGGATATTGCCATACTAGTCTGCTTCTTACTGCTCAAAGATATCAATCTTCCTCCCAGGAATTGGCATGTACCTGTAGTACTTTTTCTATCTTCTCTACAGCCTGTAAAATCTATATCTGAATAACCTGTTAGTAGAAAATCTCCATTCCTAGGGTACCAAAGGCCTAAATTAGGTGTGCCCTTTAGATATCTCAAAATCCTCTTGACTGTAGTATAATGTGATTCTTTAGGGAATGCTTGGTACCTAGCACAAACACATGTTGCATACATAATGTCTGGTCTACTAGCAGTTAGATATAATAGAGAGCCAATTATTCCTCTATACAAAGACTCATCTACAGGTTTACCTTCATCATCTTTGCATATAGGCATACTTGTTCCCATAGGAGTTCTCATGGTGGAGGATGATTCCATACCATACTTCTTAATTAACTCCTTTGTGAACTTAGACTGGGATATGGACAATCCATCATCAGTCTTTCTTACTTGGAGTCCCAAGAAGAAGTTAAGTTCCCCCATACTGCTCATTTCAAACTTCCCTTGTATAAGTTTGGCAAACTTCTTGCAAAGGTTGTTCTCTGTAGACCCAAAGATTATGTCATCTACATAGATCTGAACTAAGATTATCTTTCCTTTAGATTCCCTTAGAATAGAGTTTTGTCTATTTTACCTCTTGATAATTTGTTCTCAATAAGGAAAGGAGACAGGGTTTCATACCAAGCCCTTGGGGCTTGCTTTAACCCATACAATGCTTTCCTAATTCTACAGACATAACCAGGTTTAAGAGAATCTAAAAAACCTGATGGATGCTCTACATAGACTTCTTCTTTTAGATCACCATTCAGAAATGCTGATTTCACATCCATTTGATATACCTTGAAGCCTTGATATGCTGCATTGGCAGGGAACATTCTGATTGCTTCCAGTCTTACTACTTGGGCAAATGTTTGATCAAAGTCTATTCCCTCTTCCTGCCTGTATCCTTTTGCAACCAATCTTGCTTTATTCTTCACAATAACTCCATTCTCATCCAACTTGTTCCTAAAAATCCACTTTATACTAATGATGTTGTGGTCTTTTGGTTTAGGAACCAACTCCCAGACCTTACATCTTCTAAATTGATTAAGGTCCTCTTGCATAGCATTAATACAGTGTTGGTCTTGGATAGCTTCTTCATATTTGTTTGGCTCCAGTTGAGATAGAAAACTTGAGTGCAGGACTGTATTCAGATTTCTACTTCTGGTTTGCACTCCATGTCTTGGATAACCAATTATCGAATCTGCTAGATGATAGTTTAGATGTCTTACAGCTGGAGGTAGACTTCCTTCTGGCTGAACACATCCAGTTTCTTCATTATGCTGCGCCTCTAGGTTTTCATCAGCTTCTAGAGAGTCTTGTACTCCCCCTGGACAGTAGCCATCATTTTCCAATACTTCATCTGCAGTTGAGCCTTCTGCAATGGAAAGCTTGTCCATCCTATTGCTTATACCTATTGCATTGCATGAACTACAAGATAACTCACTATTGATTAATCTTGTTTCATCAAATACAACATGTACAGATTCTTCTACAACCTGTGTAATCAAGTTGTAGACTCTATAAGCCTTATTATTGTTGGTGTACCCAACAAATATCCCATCTTAGGATTTGGCAGCAAACTTAGTTAAATAAGACTTGCCATTGTTAAGGATATAACACTTGAAACCAAAGATTCTAAAATAGGATAGATTTGCTTTTCTACCTTTCATGATCTCATAGGGAGTCATGTTATGGTACTTGGTAATAGAAGCCCTGTTGAGCACATGACATGCAGTGTTTACTGCCTCAGCCCAGAAATATTCTGGGAGAGAAGTATCACTCAATAGAGTTCTACCAGCTTCAATCAATGTCTTATTCTTTCTTTTAGCAATACCATTTTGCGGTGGTGTTCAAGGTGAGGAGAATTCTTGAAAAATCCCAAACTCTTCACACAATCTTGTCATACTTTCAGATTGAAATTCAGTGTCATGGTCACTTCTAATTTTGACCACTGTACTGTCCTATTCATTCTGAATTTGTCTGAAAAAACTGTGTAAAACACTTAGGGTTTCAGATTTCTGTATTAGAAAGAACACCCAAGAATATCTAGAATAGTCATCTACAACCACAAAAGTGTAGACCTTCCTACCTAGACTATGAACTGGCATAGGACCAAAAAGATCCATATGTAAGAGGTATAGACACCTCACTGAATCCTTGTTTTCAAGGCTATGAAAGGAGGATTTTGTCTGCTTGCCCTTGTGACAAGCTGAACATATCCCTTCCTTTATACACTTAACTTGAGAACCATTCCTCACTAACTCTTTACTAAAGAGTTGACCAATTATCTTGTAGTTAAGATAAGCCAGTTGATGAGTCCCTATTTCATACAGAATTCCGGACTCATCTAGGCTCATTTGCATGTATTTTGCACTACCATTTAGCGCCATTAGCACTCCTTTTGGTTCGCTACGACATTCCACGTCGTGTGCACTCTTTTAGCCTATTTCTGTGCGTGTATTTATTCTCATCGTGTGATGCATTTTTATTTCGATCTGTGACTGCCATGTCGACATCCCGTCCAGTTTTCCTGCAGGTTCTGGGATCGTGTGGGCGTCCGGGATATGGCTTTCACTTTTTGTAGCAAAGGAGTCAATGGTCGTGCGTTTTTACCCACGCACGACCATCGACCTCTTTGGTGCACGACCACTGGTCGTGCGCAGTCTGAGCTCTCGTTTTATTGTCCTGTCCCGCCATATCGCACGATCATCAGCTATACCGCGCACGATCACTATTCGTGCACTGCCGGTCGTGCGCAGTCATGCTATCTTTTTTCATTTTTCTGTCTCATATCGCACGATCACCGCCCTTGCTGCGCACGATCACTGATCGTGCGATGCTGATTGTGCGCAAACTTAAATTTCCTGATGCAGGTTCTACAGGTTGTTGCCGCACGGGCGCTGACATTGTTCGCGCACGACCACTGGTCGTGCGCCGATGGTCGTGCGCGCTATTTATTCATGTTTCTATATATACGCCTCTTCCGCAAATTAGGGAAGGAGACGGGGATCGAACTCAGCCGCCACTTCGCCCTTCCGCATTCCAGACGCTCCATCCACCTCCATCTTCATCCCTACCATCGGGAGGTTGATTTCCGGCACACCTAAAGCATTCTGCATCCTCCGGTGACCCCTCCGGCCATTAATGACCTCTTCTCCGCGCTTTCTACCGAAGAAGAAGATGATGAAGACGACCTAAAGAACGGACTCAAATGCCCTCGAGGTGACAGCTCGACGGTACCGGAAGCCTCCTCGGACTGCGCGTGGAAGCGGATTGACAACCCGCACCTCCGGCCAACAACCGCGGTGGATCTTCACTCTTTTGGTTTACTCTTCCTCTACCTATCTTGTAGTGTATGAATGACTCAAGCTTGTTATGAACTTCGAATTTCTAGTTATTTGTAATTGGATTTTTGTTGTTTAAACTTGTTTGTGGGATTTGTGTTGTGATGCGCCTTGCCCCATCTCACTTCCGTCATTTCATGTGATTGCACTCCACACTAAACACCTCACCCACTGGCTCACCGTCCACTCGCCCTACCGAAGTACGGCATAGCGGCAGATACACCCATCTCGCCTTGCGAAGCGGTGAATGCGACCCGCATAGTTAGCTTTAATTTCTTTGTTTGTAAGAACACAAATCTCAAATCCCCTTTTGTTTCTTCTTTCATTTTACAAACTCTATTAGCAATAATTTCGGATTGTTCGTCGTTCCATGCCAATTGCATTCCTCAAGAGACCGACACTTGGGGATTCACTCCCTAAAACTTTATTACTTGTGCGACCGGTGCACTTGCCTTATTTTCACGCATCAAGTTTTTGGCGCCGTTGCCGGGGAATGCAACTGTAGAACGACCACGACGTACGAAAGTGTTGTTATAGAGTTAGTTGTTTTTTTTGACCGCTGTTTCTTTGTGTAGTTTGCCGCAGTGAATGCAACGACGCGCTACTAGAGATCTCGCAGCTTACGACCCCGAGATCGAACGAACTCTTCGTGCACAATGGCGTGCCGCTGCCGTCAATCTAGTCCCAATGGGGGACCATCTGAACATTGATGCTGGGAATCGTGTCGGTGGAATCCTTCATGGTGACCGAAACGGCGATGAGAATGAAGTAAACCCGCCCCAGGTCCGCACCATGAGGGACTACACCACACCGACTGTTGGGAGTATTTACCCCGGCTTCAGACCGGCGATCACCAACCTGCAGTTTGAGATCAAACCTGATATCCTGAACATAATCTGGAACAACGCACAGTTCTCCGTAATGGCCACTGAAGACGCCCATCTTCACTTGGCTGAATTTTCCGAAATCTGTAGCACGTTCCGCTATGCTGGAATCCCTGACGATATAGTCAAGCTCCGCCTTTTCCCCTTTTCCCCCAGGGACAAAGCCAAGACTTGGCTCCACTCTCTTCCTCCTAGAGCAGCCACCACCTGGGAGGCGTTGACAATAAAATTTTTAGCTAAGTTCCATCCGGTGGACCGGATAGTGTGCATGCGACGTGCAATTGCCAACTTTCGGCAAAATGATCAAGAAAGCCTGGCTGAGGTTTGGGAATGCTTCAACGAGTTGCTGAGGAAGTGTCCAAACCACGGATTTCAAACTTGGAATCTTGTCGAAAGCTTTTATTTTTCTATTGAACCACAGCACAGGGCTATGATTGATGCCGCCTCTGGAGGGACTATAATGAATCTTGCGCCTGATGATGCATTAAGAATTTTGCAGGATACTGCCACCCACAGCGCATATTGGACTGCAGGAAGGAATTTTCCATGAGGTACGAGTGGAGTTTTTGCTATGGAAGCATCCAAGCCCACCACCGCTGCTGCTCCAGTTTTGGCGATCTCATGTCAGGGTTGTGGAGGTTCCGACCACCACAGTTTCGAATGCCAAGCAGGCGAGGTACATGGTGAAACCTCCTTTCTGAATGAGTCAATCAACTACATTGCAAATCAAAATAGGGGAGCGCCATATTGGAACACGTACAATCCGGGGGTGAGAAATCACCCAAATTTCTCTTGGAACCAAAATGTGCCAAGCCAACGATGGCAGCCGGGGCAGCATCAAAATGATGCGTATGCCTCTGGAAGCCAACCGCGGCCGCCTCTACCGAATTACCCACAAGGGCCCCCTGCGACAAAAACAAACTCTTTAGCGAAAATGTTCGAAAAATTCGTTGAGGTCTCCCAGACCAACATGACGAATCAAGCTGCCTCAATGCGTAAGCTAGAGGCACAATTGGGCCAACTGGCCCAAATGGTCTCTGAGCGGACCCAAGGCACGCTACCGAGCAACACCGAAAAAAACCCCTATGAGCAAGGAAAAAGCCTTGGGGAAGAAAATAAAGATAAGACTCATGAGCTCGTTGTGGAGTGTAAAATTAATAATGTTGAAACTACCGCTTTGTGCGATTCCGGAGCATCTAGCAATATCCTCGCCATGCAGGATGTTGCGAGGATGAACTTGCATATTGATCCAGCAATCCGGAAGTCGCTAGTTTTAGGGAATGGTATTTTGGTTGACACCGAGGGAGGTGTGCAAGAAGTTGAAATCGAGGTTAATGGGAAGTGCATAACCACTGATTTCCAGGTTTTGGGACCCAAGGAAAATAATTCGATTCCTATATTGGGGGTTCCATTCCTGAAGGCTAGCGGCGCAACTATTGATTTCTCCAAAGGATGCGTAACTTGGCCGGTTGTTGCTTCAACCTTGGATGTCGCTTCTGCACATGACCCTCTTCTCCATAACGACAATTTTCATAGTGTTGTAGATATTCAGATTGGATTGGAATTTGCCTTGGTGAGTGATACTCAGATGAAGGAGATGATTAGGGAAGTACCTTCCGAGGAGGTGATCAAGAATGATGAGAAGGAGTTCAAGGAAGAGACCAAGTGCACTGATGCAAGGGCCACCTTCCGGTCTCCTGTCGCGTCGATTTTTGAACATAGCAAAACTAGTTTTATTCGGGAGAAATCCCTGGACAGTGAATTTTGTAATATTGTTTCAAACTCTGCTAAGCGATCAGTAGCTTGGGCTGATCCGGTTGCCGTCTTGGTACCGTAAATGAAGCCGCCAACCGAAAAATTGGAACCCCCCATGGATCGCAACATTTGAAAATCTCCTACGATGGAGAAGCTGAAAAAGGCTAAGCGTATACGCGATGAGCGTTATGCCGCCCTATGGCGTGAGGAGGTGCACATTCGGAGTAAAGGGAAAGTCCTTTCTCCCAATGCAAAAAGGCACTCTGCTGTTCCCTCGCGCCCCACCGGAGAGATTTATCACAAGTCTGCGTTTAGCTGATTGCTCCGCCCCTTTTCTTGATTATCACTTATGCTTGTGCTTACTTATTTTCCTACAACTCTTCTTTTACTGCAAAAACATTTTATAAACTGCTAATACAGGTATTTGGTCCACCTTAAGGATGATAAACAAAAGGGCTATTCGGGAGACAACCCAAGCTTAGACCTCTTTTTGGTCCCTTCTTTCTGTGCTTTTTATTTTTGCTTTTATATTATATTCTCGGTTACTTGTCTTTTCTGCGGCTTTACCTAATTTGCAGGTTCAACATTCTTTTGTGCGATGCAACAACCTCCGCCTTCTAGTATGCTCATTCTTTGGAGCATGGGTACCTTATCTCCTCAGCCTAATTTTTAATTTTGATGTCCATTAGCATTTATGCTTGTGTTTTCATTCAAGTCTGGGGGGGAGAGCCGCTTATGCACACCATGAGCACACTGTTAGCATGCCAGTAGTTTATTTTATGTTCATTATTGTAGAATCCTGTCACGCACCACTGCACCCACTTGAGCGCGCGCTTAGCTTTTGCGTGTTGCGAGTCAAACTCGTGTCTTTGTTAGATTTGGGAAAATCTTGGTGCTGGTTTAGGATTGGGAGACAGAGTAAAATGTTGACCTTGCTGTGTTTCTAGTCAACTGCTCCCGTCTTGTGTAGAAATTCGTGTAGATTTAATTTTTCTTTATGCTCATAGTTTTGTAATTTTCTATTTGCGTAAATTCTTTTTATTCTACTCAAAAATTGTGAATCCGGTGTGAATCAAACGGTAGTTTAGGAATGTGTGTAGCCGCCACTAGACTCGTTTTGCTCGAGTCGGGAGGAAGTATTATCTTTCTCGGTGGCTAAGAACTTGCCCCAATCTACTCTCGAAGCATTAGTGCATGGTTAGTCTAGCGTGAGCGTGATGTAGGCCATCATTTTGGCCCGGTTGAGCTTTGTTCCATTCCGAATGTCATACCCTCGCTAGCCCCGTTGTGCCTACCCTTCTTTTGATTCAGCTCCACCATTACTTCACCAAAGCTTTATAGCCTATCCTAGCTGCACACCCAAGTCGAGCTTAAAGTTTATCTCTTCATGTTGGGATGTGAAGTGGTGTTATTATTTGTGAATATGTGGATGTGCTCCAAGACCTATTTCTGTTGAGATTGTGAAAATAAAGAAAATGTTTTGAAAAGAAAAAATATATTTGTGAAAAAGAAAAGTGAAAAGTAAAAGTCTAATTGAAATATTTATTTCAGATGACTTGGATTTGGAGTAGGCGATGCACACACCCATGTTGTAAAAATTACGTCTGGGGGTGTGGTGTACTCGTTTATATTGTGGGGTTTTTGAGGGATTCTTTTAGGCTAGCTCACTTGGGTTAGGTGCAAAGCCATTCTTTTTATCATTGTTTACCTCACCGTAACCCAAGCCCTGTAATTACCTTAAGTCCTACGGATTTGCGCTTGAGTTTAACTAGTGCCGTGGAGAGAGTGTGAACGGGCAAGCGTATGGTCCCCGACATTGGTGGATTCCTTTGGAGGTGATCCTGAGCCCTGATCTTTGGCAAAGCTCACCTTAGTGGCCAGCCTACTTTCTTCCTATGCGTGACCGGTTGATTCACCGTGATTCTATTTTTGAGTAGTAATAAAATGTTTTTTTTCGCATTGTGAAAAATATAAACTATTTTGCATAATTAGGAATTTCTTCTATTGTATTTTTTTATGCACGCGAGCATGCGACTTCGCATGGTACCCCGTATTTCAATCTCTATTTCAGCTAGATTATTTTCCCGGCCTGCTTAGATTATGTTTGCTCGGGACGAGCAAACAGTGAAGTATGGGGGTGTGATGAGTCCCTATTTCATACCGAATTCCGGACTCATCTAGGCTCATTTGCATGTATTTGCACTACCATTTAGCGCCATTAGCACTCCTTTTGGTTCGCTACGACATTCCACGTCGTGTGCACTCTTTTAGCCTATTTCTGTGCGTGTATTTATTCTCATTGTGTGATGCATTTTTATTTCTATCTGTGACTGCCATGTCGACATCCCGTCCAGTTTTCCTGCAGGTTCTGGGATCGTGTGGGCGTCCGGGATAGGGCTTTCACTTTTTGTAGCAAAGGAGTCAATGGTCGTGCGTTTTTACCCAAGCACGACCATCGACCTCTTTGGCGCACGACCACTGGTCGTTCGCAGTCTGAGCTCTCGTTTTATTGTCCTGTCCCGCCATATCGCACGATCATCAGCTATACCGCGCACGATCACTGTTCGTGCGCTGCCGGTCGTGCGCAGTCATGCTATCTTTTTCCATTTTTCTGTCCCATATCGCACGAACACCGCCCTTGCCGCGTACGATCACTGATCGTGCGCTGCAGATCGTGCGCATACTTAAATTTCCTGATGCAGGTTCTACAGGTTGTTGCCGCACGGGCACTGACATTATTCGCGCATGACCACTGGTCGTGCGCCGGTGGTCGTGCGCGCTATTTATTCCTGTTTCTATATATACGCCTGTTCCGCGAATTAGGGAAGGAGACGGGGATCGAACTCAGCCGCCACTTCGCCCTTCCGCATTCCAGACGCTCCATCCACCTCCATCTTCATCCCTACCATCGGGAGGTGATTTCCAGCACACCTAAAGCATTCCGCATCCTCCGGTGACCCCTCCGGCCATTAATGACCTCTTCTCCGCGCTTTCTACCGAAGAAGAAGATGATGAAGACGACCTAGAGAACGGACTCAAAGGCCCTTGAGGTGACAGCTCGACGGTACCGGAAGCCTCCTCGGACTGCGCGTGGAAGCAGATTGATAACCCGCACCTCCGGCCAATAACCGCGGTGGATCTTCACTCTTTTGGTTTACTCTTCCTCTACCTATCTTGTAGTGTATGAATGACTCAAGCTTGTTATGAACTTCGAATTTCTAGTTATTTGTAATTTGATTTTTGTTGTTTAAACTTATTTGTGGGATTTTTGTTGTGATGAGCCTTGCCCCATCTCACTTCCGTCGTTTCATGTGATTGCACTCCACACTAAACACCTCACCCACTGGCTCACCGTCCACTCGCCCTACCGAAGTACGGCATAGCGCCTGATACACCCATATCGCCTTGCGAAGCGGTGAATGCGACCCGCATAGTTAGCTTTAATTTCTTTGTTTGTAAGAACACAAATCTCAAAGCCCCTTTTGTTTCTTTTTTCATTTTACAAACTCTATTAGCAATAATTTCGGATTGTTCGTCGTTCCACGCCAATTGCATTCCTCAAAAGACCGACACTTGGGGATTCACTCCCTAAAACTTTATTACTTGTGCGACCGGTGCGCTTGCCGTATTTTCACGCATCACCAGCCTCTTGTGCCATTTGACACAATGAGATGCTTTCTCATCAGCCACAAGACAAATAGGAGAACCTTTGCTCTCACACCCAAAATCAAGACAATAAACATTTCGCTTTCTATATCCTGTCAAAATGATCTTTTGATCACTTGACCTTTTGATATAACATCCATTCTTAACAAATGAAATGTCATATCCTAGATCACTCAGCTGACTTATGCTTATCAGGTTGTGTTTCAAACCTTTTACATACGCCACATGAGTGATGGTAATTTGGTTGGAAGAGATGTTACGAAACCCTTTGATGATTCCTCTTTCAAATCCACCAAAGATTAATTTAGGCCCATCCTTGATAGATGTGAACTCCTTCAGTAGCCCCTTTGTTCAATTCATGTGCCTGGAACATCCACTGTCCAAGTACCATATAGGGGCATGGCAACTTGGACTTTCCTGCAATACATAATTACTTTCCCTTAGAACCCAAGTAAGTCTTGGGTCCTTGGTTCAAGTTAGCACCATTCATATCAAAACTACCAGCATCTCTTCTAACTGGTAGACTGTTGTTCTTCCTAACACTTATGTTATGCCAGCAGTCTAAAGCAAAATGGCCTGTCTTGCCATAGCACCAGCATTCATACTTGTTGTATCTAGGTCTAGATACATTTTTGACAGAAGAATTTCTATTCTGTGCTGGTGCTGCTGCAACTACACCCACTGATTTCTTATAACCATGGGGTTTATGAACATGGGCTGACTTATTGGCATTAACACCCTTGTTATTCAGAACATCAGTCTTATTATGACCATGAATGTTTTCAAGATCATACTGGTTAGAAGGCTCATGCACCTTTCTAAAAACTACAGGGACTTTAAAGTTCAATTGCTGAAAAGAGGCTTTGCCCTTTCTCTTGAAATGGGCAGCCCTGGTGTTACCTTTATAGCCTATTCCAGCCTTACCCTTTTGAGCCACAAACTCATCTATTAAGGGTAAGACTAATTTTTGCTTAGAGTAACTAGCCACCAAATCTTTCTCTACTTGAAGTCTGACTTCCAGACTTTTAATTAGATCATTTTTATATGTGATTGTACCCATCTGAATAACAGTAATAGTTTTCAGCTTGGAAACCTCATTCATTTGTTGATCCAATTCTTTCTCTAAACCAGATACAGTTATCTTAAGATCTGCAATTTCCTTAGCCTGGTTTTTGGCCAGGTTTTTGCTTTTCTTAAGTGTCTGCAATAAGTCCCCATATTCATCTATCAACTGATGAATATCTCCTTCAGATTCTGATCCATCCTCATCACTTGATGCAGATGAATCTGACTCTAAACCAGTACTGTAATCAGTAATTCTAGAATTACTTTGTACCTTACTGGGACCAGGCTGATCCTTGCACTTATAGTCTTCTGATTCAGCCATTAGTCCCATGTACTGATGGTCGTCTTGTTCATAGATGGAGTTCAGCAATTTCATAAACTCATCTTCTTCACAAGCTGCATACAGTCCAATGTATGCTTCAGCTTCAGATAATTACTCTGAGGAGGATTGATCTGTAAGACTCTTATCCTTCTTAGCAACAAAGGATTTCTCCTTCTTGCCCTTTTGTTGAGTCTTCTTTCTGTCTGCCGACTCCTTCCTCTTTTCTCGACACTCAGCCACCATATGTCCAGGCCTATTGCAGCAATAACAAACAATTTTTGATGTTGTAGCTTTGTTGTCCTTAGACCTGCTCCTTTCCTTTCTTGATGATTTTCTCTTTTGATAATAGTCATCAACTGGCTGTGATGTGGAGGGCCTTGACTTCCACTGCTTCTTATTCTTCAAGAAACTCTGAAACTGCCTTGTAAAGGCAGCAAAATCTGCATCTGAATCACTGCTATCTGTGTTCTGATTGTCTGAATTTTCTGAGATAACTTCAGCAACTTCCTTAGGAGGTGATGGAGACATCCTCCTGCTCTTTCTAGTGGCTTCAACCTTGAAGGCCACTGACTTTTCTCTATGCTCTCCTTTGGTATTTCTTTCTTCCTCCTTCCTAGCCATTAGTTGCATTTCATATGATAGCAACTTTCCAAATAAGGTTGGAGGAGAAATGTCAGCTAGTTTGGCCACTTCTCTACTGGCACAAAGCTTGGTATCCTAATCCTTTATCAAGGATCTTAGGAATTTATCATTCAGCTCATAAGTACTGAAGACTCTTCCATAGGACATCAGTTCATTCACTATCCTGTAGAATTTCTTGTAGCATTCAGATATGCTATCAGACTTCACTTGTCTGAAACTCTCATATTCTTGATTGAGCATAGACTTTCTGTCTTGTCTAACTTTTTCAGAACCCTCCATATAGACAATCAAGGTGTCCCACATTTCCTTGGAGATTTTGCAGTGAATCAAATTTTGGAAGGTAGAATCATCTATGACACTCACTACAATATTCTGAGCTCTTTTATCCATAGTTGCCAATATAATCTCATCCTTAGTCATTTCAGAAAAATCCTTGGGAGTTCTCTGATTTTCATCTAGAGCAGACACATTCATTGGGATATATGGACCTTCTTTTCCTGCATATGGGTAATTTCATTGACCCTAATTCCTTGTGATTCTCTCCAGAACCCATTTTCTTGATTCTTGATTCAACCTTGGGGATCTAACTTAGACTAAGAAGTCCTTCTTTGAGCAACCTCCCTCTGATACCACTTGATAGTTTTACTTTCAAGACTACCTAAACACCTAGAGGGGGGGTGAATATGTACTTTTCCTTGATTTAACTTAAGGAAGAATATAACTACAGTTCTTTGAATAAATCAGATATTTCTATAGCTAACATAGCACAACAATCAGAATCATACACACATCAAAGATTGCACACAGATTTATAGTGGTTTCCCAAGGTCTGGGTACATCCACTTTCCCCCTTCACCTATCTAGCAGTATGCTAGAGTTGGCCTAACTTCTTCCTTTAACTCAGATCCTCAGATCCTATAGCTTAGAATCCAGAAGGATTCCTACAACTCAGGCTAACAAGCCCTACCTCAGCCTTGCCACAAGGCCTACAACTCAGAGAATACCTTCTCCTACAACTCAGGCATAAACAGCCCTACCTCAGCCTTGCCACAAGGCCTACAGCTCAGAGAATACCTTCTCCTACAACTCAGGTATAAACAGACCTAACACTCAGAGAATAAATCTCCTACACTAAGCCTTTATAAAATAGGCTTACAACTCAGATCTATGAATAGATCATACAGAATTTGATAAGGAATTTTGTAATCTCTTACCCCTGTTGAGAGAGAAGGGATAAGAACTTTCTTGATCAGCTTCTTGAAGAGGCTGATGGCTGAAATCAACTTGATCTTAGCTTTCTTCAAAGCTTATTGAATCTGAACTCAGTTGGGTTGATTTCCTTTGAATAAAACTGACTGGCAGCTTCCTTCTTAGACTTCATAAATAGATCTGAATCTTTTTGACAGATTAGTTCAGTATCTGCTTCTTAAGAGATCTGTGAATGTCTCCTCCTTGTCTTCAAATAGCTGGATCTCTCTCTATCCAAATCTCTTTAAGATACTTCTGAATTCTTGATTGAATTCCACTTAGACAAAATCTGAATAGTAAACTACTTCATAACGTCTTCTTAGATCTTCTCACGAAGATCTTCTTCTTTGTTACTTGTACTTTCTTTATCAGAGATCAATCTCTAATTGTGTTAGTCGTGACAATACTTGTTTTCTCTATGTATATCTATTTCTTCTTCTGAATCCATCTATTTATAGACTTCATCCATGGTAACCGGCTGATCCGGTTTATAACTAACTTTTGACAAGTCTGACAGCTTCAGAAAACCTGTTGTAACTCACAACTGTCAAGTCTTCAAATAGTTCTTGAGCCTTTGACTCTGTCAGCAAAGTGTCGAGTCTGTCTGTCATAAAGTGTCGAGACCATCTGTCAATATGTGTCGACAAAAGTGACTTAAGTGTAGACACAGCCTTTGGTGATGTCGACAAAGCTGCCTTGATGTCGACACAGCTTCTTGATACTACATCTTGAGAATGTGTCGACACTGATTATTTGTGTCGACACAAACACTTCACCATTGATCAGCAATCAACTTGGTCTCGACTCAGCTGTGGGTCGACACAAGTCCTGTGTGTCGACACGGTTGATGTAGACTCAGAACATAGTGTGTGTCGACACTGCCTCCAGGTGTCGACACAGTTGTTGTCGACTCTGCCTCTGTGTGTCGACACTGCCTCCCGGTGTCGACACAGTCGATGTCGACTATAATCTTCTGTGTGTCGACACTTCCTCCCGGTGTTGACACAAATTCTCTGAGGTGTCGATACAGCTATTTCCAAGTGTCGACACAATCTTACTGAAGTGTCGACACAACTTCCTCAGGTGTCGACACATGGACTTAGAATATTTTTCCTACATTCTAGCACATTATTAACCTGCACATATAAACTCAAAATAACATCAAATACACCTTGATGTATATCATTGAGCTAAGTGAGGCTTCTCAAAATCAGGTACACATTTTCCAATGTACCCAACAACAATCTAAATAATTACAAGTCCAAGCTGGGAACAAAGGTGATCTTTGGTGACTCAAATTGTTGCCAGACTGAAGGCTTTGGAGAACTTAAGATTGGAGAAGTTACTTTCAAAAAGGTTGCATATGTAAGTGGACTGAAACATAACCTAATCTCCATAAGTCAACTATGTGATGAAGGTTATCAGGTATCTTTTAACTGAAGCTCTTGTATTATTTCTACTAAAGAAAACAAAACTGTTTTAATTGGAAATAGACAAGGCAACATATATGTAGTTAATTTTCAATCTGCAACATCAGATATTTGTTTATTTAATCATGTTAGCAATCATAATGAATTATGGCATAAAAGATTAGGGCTCCATTTGGGAGGACTTATTTTCACCGGTCAAGCGGTTACGACCGCATGAATCAGGCCTTAATTATGATCCGGTGCATGTGGTCGTAACCGCTTGACCGGTGAAAATAAGTCCTCCCAAACGAAGCCTAGGTTATGTAAATCTGAAAAATATTGTTAGGTTATCTAAAGACAACCTTATTAGAGGATTTCCTTCTGATCCCTACAAGAAGGAAGGCCTCTGTAGGGCTTGTCAATTAGGGAAACAAACTAAATCTAGCTTTAAATAAATTAATAAGAGTGATTCACCTAGGATCTTGTACTTGCTACACAAGAACCTTTTTGGCCCTATTGCTGTACAAAGCCTAGGAGGGAAATCTTATACTCTAGTAGTTGTAGATGACTTCTCAAGGTTCACTTTGGTGTTTTTTCTGAGATCTAAGTTAGATACATTCAAGGTTCTTACAGATTTTCTCAAGACCATACAGATTGATTACTCTACTAGAGTTGTATTTATCAGAAGTGATCATGGTACTGAGTTTGAGTCTCTTCTTGTGCAAGAGTTCTGTAAGAAGGAAGGTATCAGGAATTGCTTCTCAGCTCCTAGAACTCCTCAACAAAATGGGGTAGCTGAAAGGAAAAATACAACCCTAATTGAAGCTGCGGGCACATTACTTGCAGATGCTTATATGCTCCTATCATTTTGGGCAGAGGCTGTGAGCACGACAAATTATGTACTGAACAGAAATTTGATACATAAACTCAAGCATAAGACACCCTATGAATTGCTCAAAGGGAAGAAATCTAAAATCACCTATTTTAAAATGTTTGGTTGTATATGCTATATTCATAACAATAACAAGAAATATATTAGAAAGTTTGAAGCTAAGGCTGTAGAGGGAATTTTTCTAGGATATTCCCAAGTCAGCAAAACTTATAGGGTATTTAATAAATCCACTTTAAAAATTGAGGAATCTGTTCATGTAACTTTTGATGAAGATAACATGTCTTATAAGGAGAAAGAAAATTCTACCAATAGCACATTACAGGTACCTCACTTGTGCGAGAGATTGGATGATCTAAGCATCACCCAAGAGGTTCCAATACATCCATCTCCACAAGATGAAGAAGAAAGTGAAGAAGAAAGCTTATAGGTGACTGAACACTATCCAAGTACTAATGAAATTCCACAAGAGGAATTTATTCCCCAAGCTGTTGCTCAACCTGCTCCTCCCACAGATTATTTCACACTTAGAGATCATCCAAGATCTCAAGTGATTGGAGACATTTTAGTTAGTGTGCAAACAAAGCATCAACTCAACAATGATGTGATGCATGCTTGCTTCATTTCTTAACTTGAGCCCCAATCCATTAAAGATGCTGAGCAAGATCCCCATTAGATTATTGCAATGCAAGAGGAGCTCAATCAATTTGAGAGATATAGAGTTTGGGAATGGGTTCCTAGAGCCAAAGACTACCCAGCCATTGGAACAAAATGGGTCTTCAGGAACAAATTGGATGCTGAAGGCAACATCATAAGGAAAAAGGCAAGACTTGTAGCACATGGTTATTTACAGGAGGTAGGAATAGACTATGATCAAACCTTTGCTTCAGTGGCAAGGCTTGAGGCTATAAGGATTTTCTTAGCTTATGTTGCCCACAAACAGATCAAGGTCTACCAAATGGATGTCAAGAGTGCATTTCTCAATGGTGAACTCAATGAGGAAGTGTATGTGGAGCAACCACCAGATTTTATCTCTCCAACTCATCCCTCCTTTGTCATTAGATTGCATAAAGCTCTCTATGGTTTAAAGCAAGCTTCAAGAGCTTTGTATGAGAACCAAGTTAGCTTTTTTTAAGAGCATAAATTTTCTAGGGTCATTGTAGATAGAACTCTTTTTATTAGGCATCATAAAGAGAAAATTTTGTTAGTGCAAATATATATAGATGACATAATTTTTGGCTATACTGATCCCAAACTATGTAAAAGGTTTTCAGACCATATGCATTCCAAGTTTGAGATGAGTAGTATGAGTGAACTTTCATACTTCCATGTTCTTCAAGTGAAGCAATCTCCTAATGGTATCTTCATCTCCCAATCTAAGTATGTTAAAGAGCTTGTAAAAAGGTTTGAGATGTGTGATGCTTCAGCTATAAAAACACCTATGACTGCCAATGTTATAATAGATTCTGATCAACATGGGAAGCCTGTTGATCAGAAAACATATAGGGCCATTGTTGGGTCTCTACTATATCTCACTGCAAGTAGGCCAGATATTATGTTTGTTATATGTATTTGTGCTAGGTTCCAGGTGAACCCTATAGAATCCCACTATATTTTTCTAAAAAGGATTTTAATATATATAAAGGGTTGCCAAAATCTAGGACTCTATTATCCAACTGAATCAGAATTTGAATTAACGAGATTCTCAGATGCTGATTTTATTGGATGCAGAGTGGACAAAAAAAGCAAATCAGGAACATGTTAGTTCCTTGGTGATAGGCTTATGTCCTGGTTCTATAAGAAGCAAACTTCTGTGTCTACATCAACTGCAGAAGCCGAATATATAGCAGTTGGCAGCTATTGCTCACAGATTTTGTGGATTTAGAAACAACTACTAGATTATGGATACAAATTAAATAATTCAACTATATATTTTGATAGTACCAGTGCTATTTCAATAGCACAAAATCCCGTGCATCATAGTAGGACCAAGCATATAAAGATTAGACATCATTTCAATAGAGATTTTGTAGACAAAAAGAAAATTAATTTTGTCTTTATCTCCACTGATTTACAAAGAGTAGACATCTTCACCAAGCCATTGGATGAGAAGAAGCATTTCTTCTTCTTAAATCAGCTGGGTATGATTAATAGAGAAGAATTAATTTAACTTTCTGTCTGAGGTCGATGATTTGTTGACAGTTCGTCGAACGGAGATCGACGATCTGTGAACGCTTCATGAAGAGTTCGTCGAATGGAGATTGACGATCACTTGCTAGTGAAATAGATTTCATCAAACGGAGATCGACGATCCCTACTTCAGTGAATTTTTCGTCGAACGGAGATCGACGATTTATTCATTTTCTTCAGACTTAGATCGACTAACTCATTTTCTATTAAAATGCTTTGTCGAACTCAGATCGAAGATCTTTTTTTTTCGTTGGACAGATATCATATTTTTGTCTTCTAAAGACCTTATAATCTAAGTTTTAGACGAAATCTGCCCCGCGCTTTCAATTTCTTTTGCACTTGATCTCTTGTTTTTTCCCTGTAGGAGCTCTCATGGCGATTTCGACGGTGAACCTCTCCGGGATGAATTTTGACGCTGGGTTTGATATAGATGTTGACTCCTTCAAACATACAGACCAAATCTCAAAGTGATGACTACCATGATGAAGTTGCCTGTGGAAAAGATAAATAAATGGGTTTTCTAGTCGTCTTCTCGAGACGGACAAACCCTAGTCAGCACCATTCCTGGATAGGAGGTGATTCTAACTCCTGATATTCTTTCTGAGATACTTGGAATTGTTAATGGAAATGACGATATAGAACTGGATAGTAATGAGTTTGGTGAAATGCTTACACGGATGGGTCACTCCAAGGGAAACCCTAGTAAGTTACTGAAAAAGAACTTGTCTATTGAGTACAAGTTTCTGGCTGACATAGTAGGTAAGGTGCTGCTTGGGAAGCACCCTGCCCATGACCATATTACCAGACACCAATTACTTTTGATGAGTGCCCTAGTAAATAAGAAATCAGTGAATTGGGGTAATAATCTGTTTAATTTGATTAAGAAGAAAAATAGTAAAAGAGAAGTTTGTTTTGGGAGGATTCTGGGTATCTTCCTACAGGAGAAATGTCCATAACTGTTGGTCTCTCCAATAGTGTTCATCAATGCTTCCAAGAGGCTGACCACAGCCCTCTTTGGGAAGTGGGAGAGGACTATCAGTAAGCCCTCCTGGGCCTCCTCTTCCTTAAGGACTTTAGAGGACACTAGGACTCCAAGAGTCAATCCCCAACTTGCTGATGAAGAGGCACCAGAAATTCCTCCTTCTCCATCTTCCTCCAGACTACCTCTATCACCAACCCATCAACAAACTTCTAACCCTGATATCTCCACAGTCATTTCCACTCCATCTTAAATTCAATCTCGTCTACCTCACTACATATAGGACATTCCTTTTACCACTTCTGTATCTACACAAATGTCTCCCACCTTCAATCTCCTCTCAACATCATCCCCATCACATGTACAATCACCAATACATACTCCTCCATAATCTCCACTTGATGTTGACAGATCTATGGATATCACATTTGATATCCCTCCACTCATTCCTCCAGTCTTTCCCTCAAAATCTACCATCATCCCTCCAATTCTACCTTCACCTCCATCCACTTCCTTCAATGTCTATACTTCTTATGGCATCACCACTTCTTCTCTTCCATCATCATCATCTTATCCATCTACCATCATTTCTCTTCTCACTCCAACCATCAAATCACTCATAGAGGATGCCATTACACCTCAAATTCCCTCCATCAAAACTCTCTCTACTCAACTTGATTCAATTTTTGGCCCTTCTTCATTTAGGTGCCTAGCATCAAGTCTTCCTGATACCAGGAAGGGGGAGAAGTTCTATGAAGAAGTCCCCCCTCCTCCAGCAGCAGTAGTAGAAGCAGCAGTTCTTATAGATACAGTTATTTCAAATACTGATATACCAGATGCACAAGTTATAGATCGAGCAGAATTTTTGGGTACAGATTCAGAGACAGATGATTCAGCTTATTCCTTGGATGTTCTTTCTATTGGAGAAGTTATCATCTCTCCTTAAGTTGATCTTTATTCCTTGGATGTTGTTTCTATTGGAGAAGTTATTATCTCTCCTTCAGTTGATCTGATGGCTATTCTAGATTCTTTTGATTTGACTCACAACAACATTATTTCATTTGTTTCCAATCAGTTTTGCACAAATATTGTCTATTATACTGCTCTAGTGAGCACAAAAATTTTACAGCTTATTCAGAGTAGCTTTATAGCTATAGAGCCTGAGCTTGTTTCATCTCTAGAGGCTGAGTCTGTTAAAATTACTAAGGATGAGTCTTCTGAGCCCAAGGCTTTCTCTCCTCCAACCTATGCAGTCTCCACTTCTCCATTACCTGATATTGATGAACTTCTTGCTGAAGAAATGGCCAAGGAAGTTGCAATAGTTCCCATTGTAGTAGTTTCATCCAAATTGTTTCAGCTCAATCCATTTCAGCTGAGCAACTTATGGAAATTGATAATTTGTATGATAATCCTCCTAGATCCAATTTGGATGATGGGGATTCTAAAGATGATTCTGATTTTGACAGTTCCAAGAGATCAAAATTAAAGAAGAGGAAGGCTCCCATAAAGGCTGCTCCCAGACCCAATCTAGACAATGATATTCCATACTATATCTTGCACAACATTCCCCTTACTACTAATACTCCTCATCTGATGAAGTAGTCAAGGAACAAGGAAAAAGAACAGAAGAAGAAGAGGTTTGGATCTTCTCTAGTGAAGAGATTCAGGAAAGATCCATCTCCTCCTCCTCCTCCTTCTATAGGAGCATCAGGCAATCTCGCCAGATCTCAAAGGCTTTCTTCCAGTGCTTTTCAATCTTCTAAGCCAGCCCCTCACCAGTCTTCAAGACAATCTTCAAAGCCAGCTCCTTCTTAGTCAAGACAGTCTTCCAGGACAGCTCAAAGACATTCTTCCATTCCTGCCAAAAAATAGAGTTAATGCAGACCTCCATGTTTTTATTATGCTGGAAAATCTGAGAAGAATTATCCTTCAACAAATTTTCAACAACAGTCTGTTATTTTCAGGAAGCCACAAAGGACTGCTCAGGATGTTTTAACTGATACAGAGAGACCTCCATCTCCGGGATATGAACCTGATTTAGATCCTAATTTCAGAATGGCAAGATTCCATGAGCTGATAGGCTTATCACAGATGAATAAAGCAAAGAAAGAAGGAACTGATCTCTCTCAGTTTACTACCATGTCTACTTACAGACAAAAAGAGCTTGAAAAATTTTAGGTAGATAAATATCTCTTTGATCCTAATGCTTATATGCTGGTTCACCCAGAAGCTGTTGTGCCTAGAGCTTCTACTGTAACACTTCTGGGAGCTCAAGACCTGAAGATGTCCAAGCAAGAAGCAGAAGATCCTCTTAGAACAATTTTGTTCACTAAACCTTCATCTGCTCCTCCTTCAGACAGGCCCTAAAACAATTTTATTCTATATATATTTTTATCTGTGGAATTTTTTTCATTCTGTCATATATTTACTTTCATGTTGAATGACTGTATTTTCTTTACTTATGCATTGTACATAGTGACCTCACCCAAATAGGTGGAGATTGTTGGAACCCCACCTATGTTTAGGAATTTGTGCTAAGGTTCACTATTAAGTTTTGCATAGATTGACCCACCATGTATAGTCTAGGGTCATAGGTCTTCTTTAGATCTTAGGGTAGGTGAACACTTCAGTTTGATAAGGCCAAGCCCTCAGAAGACTCAGAAGATTGCAGAAACCAGAACATGGCTGAAATTTCATATTGAAGAAGTCGTTCGACGAACTCTGAAGTGAGATCGATGATCTTCGTTCTCAGTTCGACGATCTCAGAGTCACTTCTCTGAATTGAGATCAACGAAAGTTTAACTGAGTTCGACGAACTCTGATCTTCTATCAGATTTCGAGTTTGACGATCTTCTATCTCTATTCGACGATCTTGGAGCCCAGTATGAAAAGCTATATTTCAGTTCAAAGCTCTTAGGTCTCAGATCGACGAAAGAGAGGTTGAGTTCGATGATCTAGGATCTCAGATCGATGAAAATTGCCAGTTCAACATTTCTATTCTCTGCAGTTATTTTCAGAATTGAATAGGCTTATTTTATCACTTATATTGCTCTGAGTAATTAAAGATTAGATTCTCAGAATATAGCTTTTCATATGACAGCATTAATTACTGGTTTTCACATAGTTAATATACAGCTAATTCTTGAGACAGTTAAGGAATTACTTTATTGCTCTTCTAGCTGTTGTCCAAGTTCCAAGATTTCAGCAGTCAATCAAGGCAACTGAATTCAAAGACTAATTTGCTGCAGATAATATAGTCAAGTTTTTGAAAATACAAGACATAAGAAATTATTCAAGAAAAAGAGTTCTACACTCTCTTCATATAGTATTCTTCTTCCAGCAAGCTTTCAAGAGACAATCAACTTCATCTGTCTACAATTTTCTGGAGAACTTTTTTAAGAAGACCTATACACCCTGCAAAGATCTCAATCTTCCTGAACAAAACTTCATCTTAGGGGGAGATTTGACACCATCAAGGATACACAAGTCTTCTCAGTTGTTTTGAGAAAAGAGAAGACAACATATAGTTCTTATTTCTTTCATCCCACTGTACACAGGGTTCTAACTCCCTTCAAAAGTTAAACACTTGGTTGCAAGTCTCCTGATCAAAAGACCTGATTTGGTTTTTTGGCACCTGATCAAAAGCCTGAAGGGTTTCCTGATCTACCTGAATCAGATCTTGTTGTGACAAGGCACCTGAGCAAAAACCTGATTGGTGGTAGGGCACCTGATCAAAAACCTGAGTGGATTCCTATCAGGGTGGTAGAAGAGTGGATGTACCTAAGTTTAGGGGAACCACTATAAATTTCTTGTGTCGTCTGTGATGCTCCCTTATTTTTATTGTGTGCTTCTTGCTGAATAGTTTAGTCTTATTTCTGCACTAACTGATTACATATATAAGTATTACTATTTTAATTCCGCACTAAAAATCTAATAAGATTTTAAAATACTCTATTCACCCCCCCTCTAGAGTTAAATAGATCTAACTCCTCAGGTGGTATCTTTCATACCATCCTTTAGATGCGTACCACTGACGACATCTGAGATCGTATCAGGGATGGGTAGAGGCTGGATGTGAGGATGGATCCGATATTTAGGGCCTTGGAGGAAGGAACGACATAGGATTAATCACTAAGAGATGGGCTGCTATGCTTTAGAGGCAAAGTTTACATACCGATAGGAGGCCGAATTCGAGAAGATATCATGACAGAGGCACACTACAACAGATATTCAGTGCACCCGGGGATCAGAAAGTTGGCAGCGGATTAGAACAGGATGATGTATTGGTCGAGCATGAAGAAGGATATTACATACTTCGTAACGCATTGCGAGGCTTGCCAGCTCGTAAGGCGGAGTGTAAGAGTCTGGCCGGATTATTGCAGCCCCTTCCGGTGCCGGAGTGGAAGTTTGAGGACATAGCCATGGACTTTATACATGGGCTACCCCGATATCATACGAGGAACGCTTCGATTTCGGTGATCTTCGATAGATTAACGAAGGTGGCTATGTTTATTCCAATTAGGAAGGACGCTTTGGTCGGTTATCTGGTACGAAAATTTGTGGAGCAATTTAACTGCTACCATGGAGTGCCCAGGACAATCGTGTCAGATCGGGATGGACGGTTTACGTCCAAGGGTGAAAGTTAGTTCAGGCCTACCTAAGCTCTCGGCTGACTTTCAGCACGGCTTTCCACCCTCAGATGGATGGGTAGAAGTAGTGCACCAACCGAACATTGGAGGATCTTCTACTCCTATGCATTTTGGACCGCGGAGAACCCTGGGAGAGACTATTTCCGCTGATCGAGTTCTCCTACAATAACAGTCATCATTCCAACAAAGGCATGGACCCTTACGAGGCACTGTACGGACGGAGGTGCAGGACCCCACTATCTTGGATCCAGGATGAGGATCCAAATTCACTCGGCTCGGATGTCGTAGAGGACACAAATGCTCAGGTGAGATTGATCTGGGATAGGATACTGGAGTCCCAAAGCAGACAAGCTAAATACTATGATGTACGACATCGTCAGGTAGAGTTCTAGGTGGGATACCTTGTTTTCTTAGAGATACGGGCGATAAATGGAGTCTCGCGAGTTCGCGGGCGCAAAAAGCTCATTCTGAGATACATGGGGCCTTATAGGATCCTAGAGCGGATCGGCCCCTTGGCTTACAAACTGGATCTACTGTCGGAGTTATCGGGATTGCACGACATCTTCCACGTCTCTTCATTTCGGAGGACTCTACTATGACCTGAGCAGCTGATTTCCACTACAGATGGCCCAGTGGCTTCGAATCGATCAGTCATCATGGAGCCGGTTAGATCCATGATATATCAGTGCGGGTCTTGTGGCGCAAGAAGGTTCTGCTAGTCAAGGTCTTGTGCAGGAACCATGGGTAGGAGGAGCACACCTGGGAGCCACGGTACTTGATGCGGCAAAGGTATCCGGGTCTCTTTGAGTAAGGTAATCTTTAAATTCTCTAGGGATGTTACATACTTTAACATCAGTAGAAACCTCGTAGGCCTAACCTTAATTTTGAGAACAAAATTTTTATTTTTATATATTTGGATTTGTAACATCCCTCAAACAAGTAAACTACCAAGAGTGGTCTAGGTCATGACAAAACCCTAGGAAATCCAAGAATACCTAAGTGAGCCAAGGCATGGAGGTGGATATCACCTTGGTTTGCAAATAGCTCAACCTAGTCACCAGGCCTTGGGTTTGGCTGTAAGGGTTTCACCCTATCTCCATGACCCCACCATAGTACCCCTAACCCTAGGGGAGGCCAATGGGTCACCAAAGACCCATTGGGGTCAACCAAAAGGGTCATGATGACCAAAGTCAACCCAAACCCTAATTAGGTCAAACAAAGCTCACACATGGTCAATTGATCTCCCCTTAGCCAAAGGGACCCACCTACACCTTCTTAAGCCCTAAGGGAGGCCAATGGGTTACCAAGGACCCATTAGGGTCAACCAGAGAGGATATGTTGACCAAAGTTAACCCTAGCCCTAAAATTGTCAAAGTGCCCTAACTAAGGGTTAAGTGGCCTCCAAGGTGCCCAACCAAACCTTCCCAACCCTTCCTAGAACTTAGGGGAGGCTAATGCGTCACCAAGGGCCCATTGAGGTCAACCCAAAAGGTTAATTTGACCAAAGTCAACTCCACCTCAATTTTAGGTCAAAATGGCCTATTTTGACCTAATCGAGCCCAATCCATTTGGGCTAGGCCAAAATGAAGTGGCCCATTAGTCTAGGACGCTGAGAGTTACATAATAAGCCATGCATTTTCTGTAAGTGATGACTAGGAGAGAGAAAACTAAATTTCCCCTAATTTTTACGAGAGAGAAAGAGGAGAGAGAGAAGGCCATTAATTGCCATAGGAGACCAAGAGTTCTTCTCCTCACCACAATGGTTGGATACATTACCCCTCATCAGTTTAGAGGAGTTTAATAGGCATGGACAACCCCCTAGGTTGCTGCATTCACTGAATATTTAGATGGCCAAAAATGGCTTTCAAGGCCATTTATGGCAACTAATGTCATTACCCTCTCCTCTACCCCAAATGCTTCTTTTAAAATCTTCATGGGACTCAGAGGAGTCATTTCCTTCACTTACCAGCAAAAATCGTAGCCTTTGGTAGTATTGTTGCATTTCACCAAGCGTTCCACCACCATCCATGGCAACCCAGCGATCGTCCCGACTCCAGCTTTCTCAAAAGTTCTTGTCTCTCTCTTCTTCTCCAGTGGATAGATCCACTTCTATCGGCGGATTGATTCGAGTCCAAATGGCTCTGGATCGGGCTGGCCAAGGATCTCGATTTCAAGCTTTAAATTCCAATCACCACTCATTGTTCCGGCCACCCCCAGCCGGCCAACCACCACTAATCGCATGGCACCCCCTCAACGAAGGTGGTGGTGGCGGTGGCCGGCCGGGAAGAGGCGCGGGTGGCTTGGAAATCACGGCTAAACATTGCCCAGGATGGGCCAATCCTGTCCATTGGCAGCAAGGGAAGACGATCGTATCCCGTGTATTATGCTTTAAGAATCATGCTGCCATCTTTATTAGTTTAGGATTAGAATTATTTCATTTATTTGATTTCTGTCACAGTTATTATTGTGTTTTAGATTAATTATTAAAAATGCTTAGATCCCCCAGATGGAAAAATTACCAACATGGAATTTGTAGCCCTTGAAGTCTAGTGTATTTTAAAATTTGTTTCAACTAATTTGCGTCACTGGTGTGACCACAGCAAACCAAATGGTGTAGTCATACATAGGGCTAGTCAGATACTAAATTGAGTGCCCCCCACTAAACCACTTGTCTAAATGACTTTAAACTTGGGCTGGGAGTCACTCTTACCTATTCTTATAACATATCCAAAAATGGGAATTGTTGAAAGACATTTTCCTATAGTTTTTGTAATAATTTAATAAACCATGTATGAATTAATTAAGAGGCCTAAGGACATCAAAATCAACCAAAATTTTGTTGGATGGTCCTTAGGATCAATATATGTCTTTGGTGAAAATATCAACAAATTTAGAGTTAGTTTGAATAGGTATTGGTATGACAAAAGTTTGGTCCCTTAAGGGTAAATTAGGGCAAAAGGGTACTTGGGGGATGGAGGTGCCAATTTTCACCCAAAGTGGATGAGACTTTGGCCAGAGCCTCAAGGTCAGTTAAAACACACTCACTTGGAGTTTGGGGTGGATTAGGGTGGATTTGCCCTAGGACCCTAGTTCAAACCCTAAGGTTGAACTTTGGGGGTTTGTGAAGGACATAGGGTGATATGTCCTTGTATGGACTTGGAGTTTAGTCCATGTGGCATTAGGATGGTAAATAACCTTAGGAAGTAATTCTAGGGCTTTTAGAGTTTACATCTCCCTTGTAACAACTTAGGACCATTTAGGGCACTTTTACACTTGATTTTATTATTGCACCATAGGACTTTGGATGATCTTGAAATTTAGGCAGTGGCCAAATTATATTGCTATTAAGATTTCAATATTTTAGTGTGATTTTTAGATCAGTATTTTAGATATTCATTCACAACCTTTATAGTTTCCCAAATCATTAAGAAATTTATTAGGAGATATCTAATCATTGAAAACTTATGTAATTTGGTAAGAGGACCTTATAAGTCATTGGTGAGCTCTATGAAGTTTTATAGAATTATTGGAGGACTGTCTATATGTGTTGCTTCACAAGGTGCCTAATATTGATTTATTTTAAATGATTTAATTATATGACCATATAAGCTTGGAAAATAATTATCTTTGGTCAATAGTCTCTCCAGCTTGAGTTTGTCATCTGATAATTTTCCTATAATTTTTTGATGAATAATTCTATTTTCCCCTAAATATCCTAATATTGTAGTTGTTTATTAGATAAATTATTGATGGTCAAATTCATCTTGAAAAATTGGGATTTTTTTGTATTTACTATTATTTTTATGATATTAACCTATCATAATTTTTTTAAGACAATGATTGGTCAGAAAACTATACTTGATGTACAAAAACAGTGTTGGCTTAATTTTCAGGTAAATATAATAAATTCTAAATTAATTAGGAAAAATGTTATCCTCTGGATATAACCTTAGATTATCATTATAGACCCCCAGTAATAATCTTAGGTCATTTGGATGAACATTTGAAGGGGGTCACCATTCATACTCATCATATAACTTAGGTTGGTCGGCACATAGTAAAACTGTAGAATTGTGTTTTCATGTGAGACGGACATAGGGAGTTGAGTTAATGATATACTGATTTAGTAAGGTGAAATTGATTTCATTATTGGGAGTAATGATGGGGAGGGTTTTGGTCTGACTAGTGTTAAGTGGTGCTCGGGATCACCGAAAGATCGTCTTTCCGGATGGGAGAGAGAGAGTAAAAATACTCTTGGGTTAGATTTAGTATAACATTAAATGGGATTGGGACTTGGGTAGATAACAATAATAGTAAGAGACTTGCAAAAGACCCCTTAACTTATAAGTTTGTATGCGCATTCATATAAGTTAAGGTTACTTATTTCATTGTCTACTTTATATGTACTTACTGCCTGCTTACTCATTCACATTACTGCTTCCTTATTATAGAAATGCTAGCTTACTTTTTCTTAATAGCCCTATAGTTATTACAATACACCTGCTAGAATAGGTCCACCGTCATCTGCTTTGTTTATACTCTCCACCATCAAATCTTTCATATCATTCCTCCCGCACGGTGCCTAGGAGCCACTGGGAGAGGGGTGGGGGAAATTAGGCTTAGTATTTTGACTAACGGTCGGTGGACCAAACATTTCAGGGACTCCGGATGGGGTACAGGGAGAAGTAGTAGGAGATGCGATACCAGCGGAGTACGGTACACTTGGAGGTGGGCCAGTCAAGTACATGAGCACCAGCCTCTGGCTCTGCGAGTGCTTAGTTTTACTTTGCTTCCGCGAGAGTGATGAAGTGAGAATTTGTTTTACCGGATATAAGCCCGTTTATATTCCTATTATACTGATCAATTTCAGTACTTATATTACTATGTGGACTTGCTGTGATTTCTGTTTCATAGATTATATGTGATTTGTGGACTTGGCTTTATTGTCTTTTAGCTGTAACTTCTACTCTTGATGATCGTCAATGCCGGCAGAATCAGCGTTTTGTAGTGGCAACCCTCCCGAGTGTTGGTGTCACAGCAAAATGTCGGTTCTGGGCGTAAGACCCGGTGGTGTAGCAAGAAAAAAAGGGGTCTTACACCCTCCTTACCTTTTATGGCTCTCAAGATCAATAAATAGGCTTGAATGCTATTGTTGTAATCATCCTTTGAATGGATAAAAATTGCAATTGTTAGCAATTACTACATTGTTCTTCTTTATGGATTTATCTTCGAGTGATGGACTGCTAAGAGTGACTGTTGTTAACTAAAATCCCACAATGATAGAGGAGAGCATCCATTGGACGCAAACATAGTCACAAAGAAATGTCTTCAGAGTCTGTCGACCTCTCAGACGGGCACTCCAGAGGTCTCATGAACATCCCAAAGGACATTGCAGTGTTCAACAAGAACAAGCAGCAAGTCGCCTTCATACGGCCTCTCCGAATACGGTACGAAAGATTTAACTAGTAGTGTGTGTGGACAATTCAACCAAGTCAACACAAACTCCTCCACTTTAGATCCAACTTAGTTTGTGTAGCACAGTTTCATGCATACAATTCTTTTGTCTCCGCCGCCCGACTCTTCATGTACCTCGGGCGGCTACGCATTTAATGTCGCAGTTTCTAAGGCATTAAATGCTCATTGGTTTGTGAACTGTCCACTCAGCCTACCCTCTAATATAAAAGGGGTAACAAGGGTGCTTTGAGGGACACACAGACTTAGCCAAGAACCTGCCATATTGTAGGTGCATACATTAAGTTCTAGTCTTTTCTCGCAGTAATTATATGCGCGCGTACCCCACAAGTGACAACACCACATTGTAATCCTTTCTTGAGATTAATAAAGAGAGGCTCGTCATAAGAGGTCCATTCAGTGCAGCGGGTCCATCTTGGTGTTCACCGCTGCTAGCGACACTTTCGTTTTTGCTACGATCTCTCTCCTCGAAGTGCTTGCTTGGTTTAAGTAACTTGTTGACCATTGTCTGAGTCTTTCTCATACTAGTCACCTATAGATGTGATTTGTGTGTTGAAGAACTAGGTGACAAATTTTTCATCAATAATTCGAACATGCTACCTTCAGATCATTCTAGTCAACGAAGTCGCCTAGTAGCTATGCCAGCCTTTTAGACATTGCAGGATTTCATCCAAGGAAAAGTCTTTTACATATCATTTGGGCAAGTGGGAACTAACGAAAGCTCGTAAGATTGGCATTTAGCTTATGCACCAGTCATAGCCTACTAGGGTAGAGTATTCCTGAGCCCACACAGGAGGTATTAGAAATACCTGTCCAAGGAGGGGGCAAAAACTGAATTATTTATGTCATTGTCGAGCTAGATGAAGGAAGTAAAGCACTCCTTATTCAGTTCTTACTTGACAATCTTGAAATCCTTGCATTTCATATGCCATCCATCTGCCCAAAAGTTGAATGTAATCGACTCAACATCGAACTAAACTTCAGGTCGGTTGAGAAAAAGAAGCCTATGGTAGCTACTACCCACGCAGGTCCTATTCGCAAAGAGGTCGTTAAGTTGCTGGAAGCCAGCTTTGTTTGGTAAGTCTTATATCTGGACAGGATTTCTAATATGGTGATGGTGTGGAAGTCCAATGGAAAGTGGAGAATATGCGTTGACTTTATACGTCTAAACAAGGCATTCCCCAAGGAATTATATCCACTTCCCCTAATAGACTCACTAGTTGACTTCGCAATGGGATTTTACGAAATGAGGTTCTTGGATACTTTCTTGCGATACCACCAAATCAAGATGCACTAGCCTGATGTGTAAGACCCCCTTTTTTTTTCTTTTTAAAACCCGGGGTCTTAGTCCCAGAGTCGCCGCTTTGCGGTGACATCTTCACGTCCTGAAGGGTCATCACCACAAGGCGCCGATTCTGCCGGCTAATTCGATCACAGAAAGGTAGCACAATAATTGAAGTAAGAGCAAGTCCACTGGAAATAAATCATATATATATATAAAACTCCACAAAGGGAGTGTCCACAGAATAACAATAATCAGAGTACTATAAAATGCGGGCTTATGCCCGGTACAAAATGTCCTCACTACAAGTCTCTCATGCGGAAGCAAAAACAGGATTTACTCAGGGTCGAGACTCACGGTCCCGGCTGTATGAACTCCGGAGCTAGACTGCCCCATCTCCAAGCGCACCGATCTCTGGGGCCGCTCCTCCATGCTAGGCTCCACGATCCCCTAAATGATGCGGTTCGAAAACCGTTAGTCATAAAGACTAAGCTCTATCATCCCCTACCCCTTCCCCCATGGCTCCTAATTACCGAGCGGAGGGGAAGAAAGGAAAGGATATGAAGGTGGAGATTTAATCAAGATACAAATGGCAGCGGAACTAATCTAGCAACTCTATAATAATATGACAGAAACAGAAAGTAAGAAAGGTAACCTTAACTTATGTGCGAAAGCGCATAAGCCAAGGGATCTTCTGCAAGGCTCCCATCGTATAGAGTGTCCCATACAACTTATACGTTGGGGTATCGGTTATCAAACAACAGCATGTATATATATTGAAATTAACCTTTGATTTATAAACTTGCCCACACAAGCTTATAGACCAAGGGGTCGTTTTGCAGGTCCTAACGTATAAGCGACTCATACCACTTATACTTTAGGTGTTAGGGTTAAATGAATCGATTATGCTATGACATGCAAGTGGGTATGATGAATCATGCAAGTGCAACTCACACACCAGACTCTGTGCACACAGACCTTTAGTTCCCCCTTTCGGAGCCGTTACCTCCCAGGATACCTCCATAGTGGCAGACGGAAGCGGTGGGTTGGGCCTCGCCCACCTCTAAACCAGTAAAGCACTACCAGTCAGACCTATCGTACGCCTCAACGCTTGGTGCACTAAGCGGACGCCTGCGTACTCTTGTCGACTGGCGCACCGGACTTCTGTTGGCAACGTGCTAACCACACTTGCCGAGTCAGCGTATTGGCGTCGGTGCATCGACCCTCCAATACCGAAGACCCATCACCTTAATTTTCATTCCTTTTTATGCACATGAAAGTTTGATCGTAAACACACAAAAGCCGAGTCGAAGCTCCCCTGAAAGTGCAGGATAAGATCAATCCTAACTCTAGAGGGGGGTGAATAGAGTTATTTAAAATAATTTTGCAAATAAAACTTGTGTGCAGAGAAAATTTGTATTTACTTAGTGTATGGTGCTATAGCAAATAATCAGAGTAAAAGGAAATTCACAGCACAAAGCAAAACACAAAAAGACAAGCAATCCAGACGACACAAGGAGCTATAGTGGTTCCCCAAATCTGGGTACATCCACTCTTCTATCACCCTTGATAGGAATCCACTTCAAGATGAGTTGATCAGGTGTCTTGAGCACCAGAGAGTTTTTGTTCAGGTTCTCACAAACCAAAGGAGCTGATTTTGACCAGGTTTCAGCAAAACCAAAAGTAACTTTTGAAGGGAGTTAAAACCCTGTACAGAAAGAAAAAGAAAAAGAATGATGTTGTCTTCTCTATCAACAAGCAGAGAGAAGCAAAAGTGGATCTGCAGTTGTTGTCAAAGCTCCCCCTGAGATCAAGAAGAGGTTCAGGAAGGAGAGCTCTGCACAAGGGTGACAGGTCTTCAAAAGATCTGATCTGCTCCAGCAAGTGATGATCCAAGAAGGTTGGATGGTTGTGTCTGAAGCAATCAGAATTCCTATGAGTGAGTCTTTCAAAACAATTTCACAGAGAGAAAAGAGATCTGAAGTCTTGTATTGTTGTTCTCTTCTTGTTCTGTATATTCTCTGTGTCTTTTTTTTTAGAATTGAAAGAAAATGAATTATATACTTGAGTCTTCTTCTTCCTTTACTTTGATAGCCGTTGGAAGTCAGCATTAATTGCTTTCCTTAAATGTCCATGTCTCCAAGGAAATGACAGGCAGACATTCCTTAGAAAATTCCTTGAGCCATGCACCAGATATGCTGTAACGGCCAATAAATCTTCAGCATTAATTGTCTGACAGAGGGATTTTGAATTCCTATCCAAAACTGACGGCGGTCTGAAAAGCGTCGAGCTCACAATAAAACGTCGATCTGAGCACGACACACGTCGGCCAGAGAGTGTTTTCTGTAAGTAGAACTGGGTTCGACGGAACGTCGAGCGGAGGTCGACTCTACGTCGAGCTGAGGTCGACTCTGCGTCAAGCTGAGGTCGACTCTGCGTCGAGCTGAGGTCGACTCAGCGTCGAGCTGAGGTCGACTCATCGTCGAGCTGAGATCGACTCTGCGTCGAGCAGAGGTCGACTCTACGTCGAGCTGAAGATTATTCTACCTAGCCTATGTGACCTTTATAACAACAAGGAGGTCACAAACCAAAATCCCTATAGAAGTATAGTCATCCTGGTCCAAATAGTAATAGGGTGTTCCAACAATCTCCCCCTATTTGGACTAGGATTACTATTTACATGAATTTAGGGATTCAAAGAAAGATAAAGCAGATACAATACATTACAATACAACCAGACATGACAGAATAAAAAACAGCATATATAACATTATATAGCAGCACAAATGTTCAAATGTCCTGAATCAAGCATATATAGAAAGAATTAAAGCATCTTACTTTACTTTCCCTTTGAGGCTTTGTCTTGATCACTCTTCTTGAAGATGATTTCTCTGTTTGGATTTGAAGCTTCCTTTTTAGATCTGTAGTCATCAGCTGCACCTAAAGATTTTTGATCTCTTGCACTGGGTGGTACAGCTGCAGGATGAAGTTGCATGTATCTGTCTGAATCAAAGAATTTCTTAGACTTATATTTCTCCAATTCCTCTTTTCTTTGGTCTGACATAGTACTGATATGAGAGGTGTCCAGACCTTTTTCTCTAGCTTTATTAATCTCATTTAAAGCAGCCATTTCTGTCATTCTGGCTTTCCAGTAGGCTGGAGTTTTGGTAGGATCTTCAAAGGGTACAGCTGGTTCAAATCTGTTAGAGGAGAGTTCTTGAGAGGTAGTTGGGGTGAGGTCAGCTCTAGGTCTATAGCGATAGGGGCCAGAGGTTGGATCAATGACTCCTCCCCTTTGATAAGGTTGAGAACCTGATCTTCCTCTAGACTGCCTGCCCCTATAGTTTCCTCTTTGCTGACCTCCCCTTTGCTGACTGTCTCCTTGATATCTTCTTGCTTGATATGTTTTTCCATGTAGGGCTGAAGGGGCTGGATTGGAAGAAAAACTGGCACCTGCACCTGCATCTGGAGGAGGTGGAGGTGGAGGCTGATGGACAGGTTTGGATGGTCCTTCATTAAATTTTCTTTTCTTCTTCATTGCTTTTCTCTGATTTTGGGAGTACTGCATCCATGGTTCTGTGATTTCACAATTGTATTTGATATAGTAGGGAATGTCATGATCTGTAGCTCTGGCAATTGGAACTCTTTTCAAAGCTTTTGATCTAGCTTTCCTCTTCCTTGCAATTGTTGCAGAGGAGTCATCAGAATCTGTAGCAAACTCATCTTCAGAACTTTGAGATTCTTCATATGGATCTATGTACTTTCTTTTAGAGATAGGAAAACTGATGGAATCTGGAGCTGCTGAGGAGGAAACTGAAGGAAGAACTGCTGTCAGAGGGGAGGAGGAGACTACCACTGCAGAAGAGAGCACAGCCTCAGGAGCCATAGAGACTAAAGATGCTGGTTCCTGAAGGGCTTGGGAGACATGAGTCTCAACTGCATCAGGTGTTTCAATTTCTTCACCTGAGGTTTCAACAGCTGCTAAAATTTCAATTTCATTATTAGCAGGAGCCACTGCTACCACTGCTATAGCAGGGATCTTTAGAAAAGGGACAATAGCCCTGGTCAGATCTTCTTGAATCTGGGCTGGAGGGGAGAAGCTCTGAACATAAGCTGGAGGAGAAGCCTCAGATATCATCTGAACTTCTGCAATTGATACTGTCTCTGAACATGTCTGAACAACCTGAACTGAAGAGGGAGGCAGCTCTTCTTCTGCTGATATCTCCCCCTACCTAGAATCAGTGGTAGCTGACTCTAGGCCCCCAGAAGAAGGGCATGCCAACTGAGAGGAGAGGGAGGATACAGAGGCAGAAAGAGTGCTCAGGGAAAGAATGAGAGGAGCCAGCTTGGCATCCAGGAGGGAGGAGAGCCTAGGAGACAGAAGGTCAAAAATTTGATTGGCTAGGGGGAGGAGAGCTACTTGCTCAAGGGGAACTTGAGTAGAGGTAGATGGAGTAGCAGAAACTGTAAATGAGGAAGATGTTGAGTGAGGTGCAGACAGAGGAGGTGTAACTGGCTCATGGATGGAGGAAAAAAGTAGCTCTGAAAAAGTAGATGAATGGGGGAATTCATGAGGAGAGGAGGTAGAGGCATCCATGAAGGAGTCTTCATGCATGTCAAAAGAAAAGAGATCCTCATGAGGGGAGGAATCCAAGCTTATGGGAAGGAAAGTAGTGTGAGGTGGAAGGGAGGAGGCAATGGTAGAGATGGAGGAAGGTAGAGGTTGAGAGGATGAGAGAACTGTGGTTGAGGGGATGAAAGAGGATGGGAGGGTGAGAGTGTCAGATGGCACAGACCCTGCTTCTGGACCAGTGGACTGAGGGGAAGTGACCTCTATAGTCCTGGTGTCTGCAGAGGATTTCATTGCTGCTGCTGCCCTGGGATTCACAATTCTTCTGTCCCACTTGCCAATTAGGGCACATGTGAGCCTCTTGGAAGCATTGATGTGCTTCTTGGAGGACACAAGCAGTTGAGGGCAGCAATGGTTGAGAATCAACCCAAGAACTCTTCTAAAGTGGACAGAGTTTTTATCCAATTTTTTCTTAATCAAATCAAACACAATCAATCCCCAGTTGGGATGTTTCTTATCTATAAGTGCAGCCATAAGGCAGAACTGATGCCTAGTGATTGCATCATGTGCAGTCCTCTTTGCACAGATCACTTTTCCTGTAATGTCTGCTAATAACCTATATTCAACAGCTAGGTTAACTTTGAGGAGTTTAGAGGGGTTACCAGCAGCATGTCCCATCCTGTCTAGCATCAAGGTATACTCTTCCACAGATAGTTCTATGCCATCATCTCCAGCAGCAAAGTTGAAAACTTCTGTAATGACTTGAGGTGAGATGGCTACCTCATTTCCTGAAACTTTCCCAGTCAATGTATTGTTATCTGAAATAACTGCTGTAAGACTCCACTCTTTGATTTTTGACTCTGGGAGAGGGATCCTGGTTGACATAAAGTTAACCAGTTGCTGCTCCTTGAAGAGGTCCAGTATATCCAAAAAATATTGTGGAGATCCATCAAAAGAGTTGAAGTCGATATCGAATCCAGAATCGAACTTCATAGCCGCCAGAGCTCCTGCTGTGATCGCCATTTTCCTGCAAAAAGAATACCTTCCAAGATCAAGAGTAAGGAATTTGGAGGGAGAAAGCTTGAGCAGAAAGATATGAAAGCGCAACTGCGAACGACGATGAGGAAATGATTTTATACTTAGGGTTCGACGCAGAAAAGGAAAGATCGTCGAGCTCAGTTCGACGCTCTCAGGCTCTAGGAGAACTGAAACGACTCAATAGCGTGCAGCTTAGGTCGACGTTCGATGCTTTGGCTGAAGCTATACGTCGAGCTCAGGTCGACGTTGAACGAACCCGTCGACCGGGGAGAGAGAAACTCAAGAAGCCAGGGAGCTGTGAACTTAGTTCGACGCTGGAAGCTGAGTTCGACGTTCGATGCTTTTGAGGGCGACGGACCGTCGATCTCCGTTCGACGCCGCGTCGAGCTTAGTTCAGAGCTCAGAGCAACCACTCAGACAGGAAATTTTAAAATGAAATTTTCCTATTCCTGTTAATTATGGGTTTCAAAATCTTGGAGTTTTAATTTATGCTGTCTCCATCTAGCATTCCCAACTGATTGAGGAAAAAGGGGTGCTTCTTTTCATCCAAGGGCTTGGTGAAGATATCTCCTCTCTGTAGTTCAGTGGAAATGTATTCTAGTGCAATTTTCTTCTTTTCTACATTATCTCTTAAGAAGTGATGTCTGATCTCTATGTGCTTGGTCCTACTATGGAGAACTGGATTTTGAGCAATAGATATTGCACTGGTATTATCACAAAAGATTTTAGACATCTCTAAGTTGTACCCATAGTCTAGGAGCTGGTTTTGAATCCACAAAATCTGTGAGCAACAACTACCTGCAGCCATGTATTCAGCTTCAGCAGTTGATGTGGACACAGAGGTTTGTTTCTTACAAAACCAGGAGACAAGTCTATCACCAAGGAATTGACAAGTTCCACTGGTGCTTTTCCTGTCGACTCTACATCCAGCATAATCAGAATCTGAAAATCCAGTTAGATCAAATCCTGAGTCATGTGGATACCAGAGACCTAGATTAGGACAACTTTTTACATACCTAAGAATCCTCTTAACTAATGTGAGGTGGGACTCTCTAGGGCTTACTTGGAATCTAGCACAAATGCATGTGGCAAACATTATATCTGGTCTAGTAGCTGTTAGATAAAGTAATGAGCCAATGATTGCTCTATAGCTTGTCTGATCAACTGGTTTTCCAGATTCATCAGCATCTAAAACAGCATTTGTAGGCATAGGTGTTTTCATAGAGGATGCTTCAGACATTCCAAATTTCTTAACCAATTCTCTAGCATACTTGGTTTGAGAAATGAAAATGCCATCCACATGTTGTTTAACTTGCAATCCTAGAAAGAAAGCAAGCTCACCCATGTTACTCATTTCAAACTTTGAGTGCATAAGTTGTGAGAACTTTTTGCATAAGTTTGAATCAGTAGACCCAAATATGATGTCGTCTACATAAACTTGTACTAGTAGGGTATGGGACCTATGGGTTCTAACAAAAAGATTTTGGTCTACACTACCCCTTTTAAAATCATTTTCCAACAAAAAACAAGCTAAGGTCTCATACCATGCTCTAGGAGCTTGCTTGAGACCATATAAAGCTTTATGCAGTTTAAAAACATGATCAGGAAAGGTTGGAGAGATAAAACCTGGAGGTTGCTTTACATAAACTTCTTCCTTGATGTCTCCATTGAGAAAATCACTCTTGACATCCATCTGATATACCTTGAATCTCTTGTGAGCTGCATATGCAAGGAAGATTCTTATGGCCTCCAACCTTGCAACTGGTGCAAAGGTTTGGTCATAATCAATTCCTTCTTCTTGGCAATATCCTTGTGCAACAAGTCTTGCCTTGTTTCTCACAATTATTCCTTGATCATCTAACTTGTTTCTGAATACCCATTTGGTTCCAACAATTTGCTGGTTCCTTGGTCTTGGTACTAATTCCCAAACTTTATTCCTTTCAAATTGATTCAACTCTTCCTGCATTGCAATGATCCAGTTTGGATCTTGCTCTGCATCTTGTATGGTTTGAGGCTCAATTTGAGAGAGGAAGCAGGTGTGCATAATATTTTGATTAACTTGATTCCTTGTTTGCACACCCACTGAGATATCTCCAATTACTTGTGAGATTGGGTGATCTCTTGTTGTTGCAAGATCAACAAGGGGTGTTGATGATGCACCAACCTGTGTTGTTGTTTCCTCTTGTGGAACAACAACTGGTTCTTCAATTTGTTGGCCTTTTGAACTTTCCAGAACCTGAAATTCCCCTTCATTGTCACTGAGTTCAGTGTCTTGCTGACTTGGTGAAGGTAATGACCCTTTGTCTGTGATGGTAAGCTGCTTCAGATTTTCTGAAATTGAATGTTCCTGCAAATTGCTTATGGTAGAAGTCTACTTCTCCTTATAAGACATGTTAGTTTCATCAAATGTAACATGCATGGATTCTTCAATTTTATTTGAGCACTTGTTAAAAACCCTATAAGCCTTGCTAGTCATGGAGTATCCCAGAAACACTCCTTCATCAGCTTTGGCTTCAAATTTAGCTAGGTATTTCTTGTCATTATTGTGAATGAAGCAAATGCAACCAAAAATTTTGAAATAATTCACTTTAGGTTTCTTCCCTTTGAGTAACTCATAGGGAGTCTTACCCTTTAGTTTATGTATCAGGCTTCTATTCAAAACATAGTTGGAGGTGTTCACTGCCTCTGCCCAAAAGGTTAGAGGGAGGTGAGCATCTGTCAACAATGTTGTGGCAGATTCAATAAGGGTTCTGTTTTTCCTTTCAACTACCCCATTTTGTTGAGGAGTTCTTGGAGCTGAGAAGGTGTGCCTGATACCTTCCTTCTGACAGAACTCTAGCATGAGAAGAGAATCAAACTCTGTCCCATGATCACTTCTGATCAGGGCAATGTGAGTATTGAACTCAATCTGTATGCCTTTGAGAAAATCTGTCAAAATCTTGAAGTTATCAAACTTCTTCCTCAGAAAGAACACCCAAGTGAATCTTGAGAAGTCATCTACAACCACTAAAGCATAAGATTTCCCTCCTAGGCTTTGTACATTAATTGGTCCAAAAAGGTCCATGTGCAATAAGTACAAGATTCTAGGTGAGTCACTCTTATTAAGTGACTTGAAACTGTTTTTAGTTTGCTTGCCTAACTGACAGGCCTTGCAAAGTCCTTCCTTCTTGTAGGGACCAGAAGGTAGTCCTCTAACAAGGTTGTCTTGTGATAACTTAGCAATGGTTCTAAGGTTCACATGTCCTAGTCTTTTATGCCAAAGTTCATTGGGTTTGCTAAGGGAATTAAATAAGCAAACATCTACTTTAGATGAATTGAAATCAACTAGATATATGTTATCTTGTCTATTACCAATTAAGACAATGTTGTTATTTAATGTAATATTGCATGCTGAGTTGGTAAACCAAACCTGATAACCAGCATCACATAGCTGGCTGATGCTGATTAAGTTATGCTTTAGTCCTTCCACATAGGCCACTTTCTTAAATGTGATTGACCCTATCTTGACTTGGCCATAGCCTTTTGTTTGTCCAAAATTTGAATCTCCAAAGATTACTTTGGGTCCATGTTTGGCTTTGAAGGACACAAGGTTTTCCTTGTTGCCAGTCATGTGCTTTGAGCACCCACTATCCAAGTACCACTGCTGGTTCTCAATTGGATAGGTCTTTATCTGCACATACAACAAATCAATTGTTTTTGACCCAGTTTACCTTGGGCCTTTCTTGATATCCTTTAAATTCTGAAATAAAAGACATCTCAGGTTGACTCTTATAGCCTACAGGATGATATCTCCTAGGAGGTATTATCCATTCAGCATAAGGGTTAAAGTGATGAGATGTAGAGCTGGAATTGAATTTTGAATTAACCCCTGAGAAATGACTTTTGCTCTGAGCTTGGCTCGACGCACGTCGAGCTTCGGTCGACGGACTCTGGTGAGTGCGTCGAGCTCCGTTCGACGGCGAAGGCTTGCTTTGTTCAGAGGGTAGAAGGCGTCGACCTGAGTTCGACGTTTTCTTGCGATTACGTCGAGCTCTGGTCGACGTCCGTCGAGCTTCGTTCGACGCTTCTTGTCCAGTTTCCTGGGTTAAGTCAGCATTCTTCCTAGCCACTATCAAGACTCCTTTACCTTTCTCACTGGTAAATTTGATTGGAGTTGTCAGCACTATGGGTTGGCTGGATGAAGCACCCAAGCCCAGTGAACCATTCAATCTTGAGTTCACTGTACTTGTGATGTCCATCAATTTGATACTTCTCCCATTAAGGGTTTCTTCAAATTGTTTGGCCTTAGATAGCTCACTTTTCAGTGAAGCTATCTCCTCCCCACACTGCTTTAACTCTTCTAAGAGTCTAAGATTATCTGAGTTAATGGATTTGCATTCAATTAATTGTTCATTTAGAGTTTTAATCAGCTTTTGAGACTCAATCAAGTCAATGCACATAGATTTAAACTCAGATTTGAAATCATCAGAAGTAAAGTCAAATGAATCTATTACCTGATCCTCAGTAAGTTCCTGATCAGATGGGTAGTCAGCATCAGGCTCTGAATCAGTGTTCTTTTGAGATGCACTGATGGCCATCATGCAGAATCCCTTTTCTTCTGCATCATCCTCATCATCACTAGAACTGGATGATGAATCAGACTCATCAGAGTCACTCCAGGATTCAGCCACAAATCCTTTTCTGGTGTGCTTGCTGTTGCTGGAGGAAGGCTTGTCATGGTATTTCCTTGACTCCTTATCCTTCCTTTTATCCTTTCTTTCCTTCTTGTCCCTTCTGTCCTTGTCTTGATTTTCTGGACAGTTTGGGAAGATGTGTCCTGGTTTCCTACAGCCAAAGCAGATAATATCTTTATTATTAGATCTGTCATACCTTGGCTTGTCTTTGTCTTTGGATGACCATCTTCTGAAGTTCCTTTTATTTAGCTTATTGAACCTTTTGACCAGTAGGCTCATAAGCTCTTCATTTCCCAACACCTTTTCTTTAGGTTCTTCTTCCTGTGCTTTGAAGGCAATAGTTTTCTCAGCCTTCTCTGTTGGTGTGGATGTCTTCTGCTCTTCTTCTCTCTTCTTAATAAATTGCTCATAACTCTTGAGCTTTCCTAGAAGGGCTTCTGTGGATAACTCACAGACATTTCTTCCATCTTTAATTGACCAGATTCTTGAGTCCCAAGAGCTAGGGAAACAAGTCAGTATCTTGTCATTTATCTCAGTGAGAGATATGTCCTTCTCTAGTGATCTAAGCTCACTGATGATTAGGCTCAGTCTGTTGTACATGTCAGCAACTGACTCAGACTCTGCCTTTTTGAAGTTCTCGTACTGGGTGATGAGGTAGGATCTCCTATCCTTTCTTTCATCTGCAGAACCTGATACAATTTCTGAAAGTTTTTCCCAGATCTCTTTAGCAGTATTGCAATCAGCTACTTTCTGAAAAATGTCATCTGACATGGTTTGAGCCAAGATGTTCATGGCTTTAGCATCTGCTGCCTTCCACTTCTTTATGTCAGCATCAGTTCCTGAAGGAGGAGGAACAGCTGATGTACTTGTTCCTGTGGGAGGTCTTGGACAATCTGTCAACACAGAATTAAAAATGTCTTCATCAAAAGAGTTCATGTAAAGTCTAATCCTTGCCTTCCATAGTGCAAACTTAGAGAGATTGCACATAGGAGGTCTGGTGCTAGCAAAGTCCTTGTTTTGTGCCATGAGTTTCAAAGATAAGTAAAACTAAAGAAACTAACCCTTTGAGGGAAATGATCTTATCAGGGATCTTTTGATCCAGGTGTCAGCCTGTATGAATGATCAACCTCCCTCTGATACCAATTGAAAGTGCAGGATAAGATCAATCCTAACTCTAGAGGGGGGTGAATAGAGTTATTTAAAATAATTTTGCAAATAAAACTTGTGTGCAGAGAAAATTTGTATTTACTTAGTGTATGGTGCTATAGCAAATAATCAGAGTAAAAGGAAATTCACAGCACAAAGCAAAACACAAAAAGACAAGCAATCCAGACGACACAAGGAGCTATAGTTGTTCCCCAAATCTGGGTACATCCACTCTTCTATCACCCTTGATAGGAATCCACTTCAAGATGAGTTGATCAGGTGTCTTGAGCACCAGAGAGTTTTTGATCAGGTTCTCACAAACCAAAGGAGCTGATTTTGACCAGGTTTCAGCAAAACCAAAAGTAACTTTTGAAGGGAGTTAAAACCCTGTACAGAAAGAAAAAGAAAAAGAATGATGTTGTCTTCTCTATCAACAAGCAGAGAGAAGCAAAAGTGGATCTGCAGTTGTTGTCAAAGCTCCCCCTGAGATCAAGAAGAGGTTCAGGAAGGAGAGCTCTGCACAAGGGTGACAGGTCTTCAAAAGATCTGATCTGCTCCAGCAAGTGATGATCCAAGAAGGTTGGATGGTTGTGTCTGAAGCAATCAGAATTCCTATGAGTGAGTCTTTCAAAACAATTTCACAGAGAGAAAAGAGATCTGAAGTCTTGTATTGTTGTTCTCTTCTTGTTCTGTATATTCTCTGTGTCTTTTTTTTAGAATTGAAAGAAAATGAATTATATACTTGAGTCTTCTTCTTCCTTTACTTTGATAGCCGTTGGAAGTCAGCATTAATTGCTTTCCTTAAATGTCCATGTCTCCAAGGAAATGACAGGCAGACATTCCTTAGAAAATTTCTTGAGCCATGTACCAGATATGCTGTAACGGCCAATAAATCTTCAGCATTAATTGTCTGACAGAGGGATTTTGAATTCCTATCCAAAACTGACGGCGGTCTGAAAAGCGTCGAGCTCACAATAAAACGTCGATCTGAGCACGACACACGTCGGCCAGAGAGTGTTTTCTGTAAGTAGAACAGGGTTCGACGGAACGTCGAGCGGAGGTCGACTCTACGTCGAGCTGAGGTCGACTCTGCGTCGAGCTGAGGTCGACTCTGCGTCGAGCTGAGGTCGACTCAGCGTCGAGCTGAGGTCGACTCATCGTCGAGCTGAGATCGACTCTGCGTCGAGCAGAGGTCGACTCTACGTCGAGCTGAAGATTATTCTACCTAGCCTATGTGACCTTTATAACAACAAGGAGGTCACAAACCAAAATCCCTATAGAAGTATAGTCATCCTGGTCCAAATAGTAATAGGGTGTTCCAACATCCCCGGACCAAGACGTCCGTCTCCAAACCAACCGAGCCGAAACTCCCCGGACCATCTCGTCCGTCTCTTAACCAACCGAGCCGAAGCTCCCCGGACCATCCCGTCCGTCTCTTAACCAACCGAGCCGAAGCTCTCATCCATCTTCCTGTGCCAACTGTGTTTGTGAAGGGTGCAGCCCTAGTTACTAAGTTACTCTTGTCGGTTTGTTATTACAGTTTACGTTAGCCCAGGACTGCCCCCGCTATTCCCCGTGAAGGGCTCTCAAGGGGCACTAGGAACCAAGACGGCGGCATTACGGCCCGAAGTTCCCTTTCGCAAGGCACTTATTGTTATTGATTGATCTCCCTTAACCCGATTCCCTTCTCATATTACGATAGACTATCCTAGGGTGATTTTAAACCTTCCACTCTTCGGGGAAGACGATCTTTCGTCGAACCCGAGCACCCCTTAACTCTAGCTATGACCACTTCTCACTACTCTTCATATCATCCTATCGTGATATAACCCACAATTGTCCACCCATACAAAATGACTAACTCGAATGACTTCCTCAGATCATGTCATATTGCATTTCACAAATTTGTTATATGCAGACTGACCTAGACTATATGTCGAACCGGCTATGCAATGATCCAATACTCATCCAAATGCCCTAAATTATTTACTGGAGACTTATCATGATATAACTAGCCTAAATCCAGAAAGTGGTAATTTTTCTAATTTATCTGACATTTAATTAATTTTCCCAAAAATCCCAAGGGCTACCAGTTTGAACATGAACTACCCTAAGTTCTCATGCAAGATGTGCAGCAAATTTTATAATAATTAGTAGGTTATCTCAATATGGTAAATCCAAAGTATCGCAATTTTTCTATCATCAAAAGGGCACTAAAACTATTTTAGAACTAATCTCTATCTTTTGTTATTTATGAATCAAGTACAGAAAATATTCTTCCAAAAATTATAAATAATTTATGACATGCAGATAAAGGCCTAAAATTAGCACTGGCTCAGTTTTATAATTTTTCAGTAATAAAATCATCCCTAAATAATTTTCAAGCATAGAACCCCTTTTTAACTTTTGTGAATGAAGTACTAGAATTACGCAACTAAAAATCATACAAAAATTCAGGGGCAATTAATCTAACCTAAAACATTTACCTCGAAGATTTCATGAGGTTTCAATGAACAGAAATTTCTAAACAATTAAAACATCATTTAAGGCCATAGCAGGCTTTACAAATGAAGTGCTAGCAATAATCAACATAAAATTCCAGAAAAATTGCTATAAGTTCTACCTGATCCAAAACTCACTCTACCCGAATTTCACAGCTTTTAAGTAAGGTTTAGTGACTGGTTTTACCTATTTTATATTTTACCCTAAAACTAAGGTTAGGGTTTTAAGGTATCTACTTGTCTCCAAATTCTCCAAGATTCCATCCAGACGATTCTTATCAGGCCTTTGTCAACTCTACAGAGTTTCAAGGTAATACAAGAGCAATTGCCCCCATATCCTTCACAACCCTCAAAACCCTCCATCTAGGGTTTGAGTTTGGTTCCTAGGGTAAACCAACCCTAAACCTCACCATTTTTCTCCAAGCAGGTTATAACACCCTTCTAAGTCAGAGGTCAGAAAATCAGCCTCTGTTGAGGTGATTTGACCTTTCCAAACTCTTAGTGCACTTTTTACTAAAAGATGTCTCGCTAATGCCTAGTTAAGGGTAGAAGATTTCCTACCCAATACTCCTCCCAACTAGTTGGAATTTTGTACAGATCTAGGTTTTATAGTCAGGGACCACTCACCAAAATTTGGGAGGGTTTGGAGCTCATTTGACCACTTAAATAAATTTCTCTAACTTAATTAAATTGAAACAAAAACTTTAGGCAAAGTATCTCCAAAAATTCCCATTTTTGGTCTGCCTTTAGGTATAGCTAAGGTTAACTTCCTGCCCAAATTTCAGGTCATTTGGACAAGGGACGAAGAGTGGGCATCCATTTTAATTTCTGCCCAACTCTAGGTACAGCCCCCACTAAAACGGGTGTTGCGGTCGAACCGCTTACCCAAACGGGTTGACATCAATTTTATATTAAACTAGACTCAAAGGGCTACAACTTTCGTGACTGGTCATTTTTCCTAAAACGGCATCTAAGTGCCTCGTTTTTCAGCATTACAATGTGCTCATCTAAGTTTATTTTCCTTACAAATTATTCACATAATTTATATATTATAAACAGCTTTTACTGTTCATTTTCTACAGAACCCGAAAAACCAGAACACAGAAACTCATAAATCCTGTAGCTCTTTTGCGATCCGTCACCGGTCGTCCGGTCACTTCCCTGGCCAGCCACCACCACCACCACCTCTGTTGAGGCGATGGCTAGCGGTCGGCGGTGGTTTGGCCGCCGGAGGTGGCGGTTTCCGGCGAACTCGAAAATACATTTTTTATGGTTTTCCATGAAAACGAGAGATAGATCCGGCTCCGTTGAGCACGAACTTCCTTTCTAAGAATCCTAAGATCTACCCATGAAAGAAGAAGTAGAGGAGGACCTTGTTCGCGATTTTAAGGCGAGATGAACGACGGGGTGCCATGGCGCGGTGGTGGCATTGCTGAACTTCTCCTGCAGCAAGGTACAAAGGTCTGAGTCCGTTTGGTCAAGAGTGTAACCTTCTTATCTTTCTCTAACGGGTCTTTTATAAGTCAGCAAGTGGGGAGGTGAAAGGGTAAAGCTTTAATGGTCATGAAGGCTCCACTTAATAACCTTTCGGTTACAGCGAAGGGATAAGAAACGGTGGAAGATGAATAGGTGTTTGCCAGGTGGCGATTCCTATTGGACCAGCACTTCCTCCTTTATTATATAATTACAGAAGGAAAAACGGCCCGTAATTACTCCTGGTGTAATTTCCCACACTAGCACTTATTACCACGTGTGTTAGAATAATTTCGGGATTGAACCGTCGTTTCGGTCAACGTCACGGGCGTGACACATAGGTCACGGGCTTGACAGGCCCGGGTGGCCAATTCTGGGGTCGACGATCGTCGAACTGAGATCGACGGTCGTCAAAGGGTGGTCACGCCCTAGGTCACGGGCGTGTCACCTTGGTCACGGGCGTGACTTGCCCGAATGGAAAACTCTGAGGTCGACGACCGTCGAACTCAGATAGACGGTCGTCGAAGGGTGGTCACGCCCTAAGTCACGGGCGTGATACCTTGGTCACGGGCGTGACAGGGTCAAGAGGCAAATTCCGCGCTCGGCGATCGTCGTGCTGAGATCAACGATCACCGAAGGGGGGGGGGGGGTCACGCCCTTAGTCACGGGCGTGACACTTGGGTCACGAGCGTGACATGCCCGAATGGCAAATTCTGAGGTCGACGACCGTCGAACTGAGATCGACGGTCGTCGAAGGGTGGTCAAGCCCTAAGTCACGGGCGTGACACCTTGGTCACGGGCGTGACAGGGTCATGAGGCAAATTCCGCGCTCAGCGATCGTCGTGCTGAGATCAATGATCACTGAAGGGGGGTCACGCCCTTGGTCACGGGCGTGACACCTGGGTCACGGGCGTAACATGCCCGAATGGCAAATTCTGAGGTCGATGATCGTCGAAGGAGTCACGCCCTAGGTCACGGGCGTGACAGGTCGGTCACGGGCGTGACCAACCCGTGACCCGAAATCTTGGTCGATTTATTTCAATTTTTGGGCTTCCTAGGGTTCTGTCACGACCAACCGACTCCTAGGGGTCTAGCCGGAAATGGGATGTTACAAATCCCAATAAAAAAACAAAAATTTCGTCCCCGAAATTGAGGTTGAGCCTACGGGGATTTCTATCGGAATAAATTAAACTTGTAACATCCCATACGATTTTTCTATTCGGTTCAAGCGACTACTTGTTTGATAAACGAAGGCAATCTCCCCAATAAACAAAAGATTAGCCCCTACTTTCCTGCGCATGCCTAGGTTCTCAATTTTCCTTATCTAATCTTACCGGTTTTGTACAAGAAGGTAATTTATAGTATACCAAGAGGTGGTGAGATATACCTGACTGAACAACTCCGGGTATTTTTGCCTCATCAGGTCTTGCGGTTCCCAGGTGTGCTCCTCCTGACCGTGGTTTCTCCACAGAACCTTGACTAAGGGGATCTTCTTGCGGCGCAAGATCCGTACTCCTTTGTCGTCGATCCGGACCGGCTCCAAGTGAACAGATCGGTATGAAGCTACCGGCCCTTCGGTGGTCAAAATCTGCTGCCCCGGGCGTAGTAGAGCCCTTCTCAGCGAAGAAATGTGGAAGACGTCGTGTAGAGCTGCCAGCTCTGGTGGCAACTCTAGCCTGTAGGCTAGGGGTCCGATCCGCTCCAGGATCCGGTAATGGCCCATATACCTAGGGCTGAGCTTCTTCCTCCGACTGCGCACCCGTGAGACTCCGTGCATGGGCCGGATCTTCAAGAACACTCAATCCCCTACCCGAAACTCCACTTGACGATGTCGGGCGTCATAGTATTTAGCCTGTCTGCTCTGCGCCTCCAACATCCTATCTCTGATAAGTCTCACCTGAGCCTCGGTGTCTTCAACAAAATCCGATCCCAACACCTTCAGATCCTCGTCTTGAACCCAAGAAAGCGGGGTCCTATATTTTCTTCCATACAAGGCTTCATAAGTCGCCATCCTGATGCTGGACTGGTAGCTATTGTTATAGGAGAACTCGACCAACGGCAATATCTTCTCCCACTGCTCCCGCGGTCTACAATACATAGTCTTAGGAGGTCTTCCAGCGTCCGATTGGTACGCTCCGTCTGCCCGTCAGTCTGGGGGTGGAAAGCCGTACTGAAAGTCAGTCGGGAGCTAAGGTAAGCCTGCACCGATCTCCACTCTCTGGATGTAAACCGACCATCTCGATCAGATACGATCGTCCTTGGCACGCCATGATTACGAATATACTGCTCCACGAGCTTCCGAACCAACACTCCAACAGAGTCATCCTTCCTGATCGGGATGAACCTAGCCACCTTCGTCAGTCGGTCCACGATCACCCAGATTGAATCATTTCCTGTCCGTGATCGAGGTAGGCCATGGATGAAGTCCATCGCGATGTCCTCAAATTTCCACTCTGGCACCGGGAGTGGCTGCAATAAACCAGCGGGATGTCTACACTCTGCCTTCACTAACTGGCACGTCTCGCAGTGGGTCACGAAGTAGATGATGTTCTTCTTCATGCCCGGCCAGTATAGATTCTTCTTCAAATCTATCGTCATCTTTGTGATCCCGGGATGTATAGAAAATCTGCTATGATGAGCCTCGGCCATGATATCCTCCCAAATCTGGACTCCATCCGGTATGTAAGTCCGACCTCTAAAACATATCAGTCCATCTCGCATCGAGTAGTCCCCAGCTGAGCCTGCCTCCAAGGCCCGGAAAATCGGCTCCAATTTGGCATCCTGCCTCTGCCAGTCTCTAACTTTGTCATGAATAGTGTCGGTGGCGCTCGTCGTAGCTAAATACTCCTCGTACAGATCGGTGTCTTCGGACGATACCAAGGTGATGTGCATATCTTCAAAGCTCCGCAATATCTCTAAAGACATGACCTGGGGCCCGACTTCGGAAGTGCCACATTCCCTAAACTAGGTCCGAGGGAACCCAAGCCAATACTAATTTGCCCAATAAATAAAAGTTTAGCCCCCAATAAACAAAAGATAAGCCCCTACCTACCTTGGGCTAAGCATATTTGATACTACCATGTTATCTCCGTCCCAGTTGTGTGCACAATCCCTAGGGCATCAATCTTCGACTTAGGGTTCCTACCTGAAACTTGTTGATATACTTCATACATAAAACTCTATGAGTCACATTTATGACAACCTTATCCCGGTCAAAATGTTCCTAATCCCAAATGGGTATCTTCCGAACTTGAATTCCTATCCGACCCTCGGTGTTTGTCTTGGTGGTTGTCTCCGAGTAATCTTATTAACGGTATGAGGGTTAAGACTACTTGTCCTCTACCATTCTGCTAAAGTATTATTGATCTCAATTCTCCTTAAAGCAGTCTACTGATTTGAGTAATTCTTGATAGGGGTTGTAGGGTCACCTAAGTTTATCTATCAGGTTGTCATTCTCATGTTAAACTCCTCCTTTTATTCTGTTTGGGTATCTCCTTACCTTAAACAAGTTCATACCTAGGGTCTATTTCGATTTAGGGCATGTTATAAGTCGTCATGGTTAGTCATATGTCCTACTAGATTGAGTCTAACTTATTGACTAAAGAATTATAAGATGAGGTCTTTACAGCTGGAGGTGCTCCCTGTTGGGGGCAGGGTTTGTCTCAAGCTACAAAGAAGAATTTCATTTGTTGAAGAAGTGGACAATTTATATGTGATCACCATATGGGCACACCACTGCTTCCGCTGCTTAGTTTGTCCCCAAAATAAACTCGCGCGGGGGTGACCCAGGGTTTGTGGACTGCTACTTTCTTCTGATCGATGTTTTCCACTGATACCACTTGTAAGACCCCCTTTTTTTCTTTTTAAAACTCGGGGTCTTAGGCCCAGAGTCGCCGCTTTGCAGTGACATCTTCACGTCCTGAAGGGTCATCACCACAAGGCGTCGATTCTGCCGGCCAATTCGATCACAGAAAGGTAGCACAATAATTGAAGTAAGAGCAAGTTCACTGGAAATAAATCACATATATATATAAAACTCCACGAAGGGAGTGTCCACAGAATAACAATAATCAGAGTACTATAAAATGCGGGCTTATGCCCGGTACAAAATGTCCTCACTACAAGTCACTCATGCGGAAGCAAAAACAGGAACTACTTAGGGTCGAGACTCACGGTCCCGGCTGTATGAACTCCGGAGCTAGACTGCCCCATCTCCAAGCGCATCGGTCTCTGGGGCCGCTCCTCCATGTTGGGCTCCACGATCCCCTAAATAATGCGGTTCGAAAACCGTTAGTCATAAAGACTAAGCCCTATCATCCCCTACCCCTTCCCCCATGGCTCCTAAGTATCGAGCGGAGGGGAAGAAAGGGATGGACATGAAGGTGGAGATTTAATCAAGATACAAATGGCAGCGGAACTAATCTATCAACTCTATAATAATATGACAGAAACAGAAAGTAAGAAAGGTAACCTTAACTTATGTGCGAAAGCGCATAAGCCAAGGGATCTTCTGCAAGGCTCCCATCGTATAGAGTGTCTCATACCACTTATACGTTGGGGGTGTCGGTTATATAACAACAGCATGTATATATATTGAAATTAAACTTTGATTTATAAACTTGCCCACACAAGCTTATAGACCAAGGGGTCGTTTTGCAGGTCCTAACGTATAAGCGTCCCATACCACTTATATTTTAGGTGTTGGGTTAAATGAATCGATTATGCTATGACATGCAAGTGGGTATGATGAAACATGCAAGTGCAACTCACACACCCGACTCTGTGCACACAGACCTTTATTTCCCCCTTTCGGAGCCGTTACCTCCCAGGATACCTCCGTAGTGGCAGACGGAAGTGGTGGGTTGGGCCTCGGCCACCTCTAAACCAGTAAAGCACTACCGGTCAGACCTATCGTACGCCTCAACGCTTGGTGCACTAAGCGGACGCCTGCATACTCTTACCGGCAGGCGCACTGGACTTCTGTTGGCAAAGTGCTAACCACACTTGCCGAGTCAGCGTATTGGCGTCGGTGCATCGACCTTCCAATACCGAAGACCCACCACCTTAATTTTCATTCCTTTTTATGCACATGCAAGTTTGATCGTAAACACACAAAAGCCGAGCCGAAGCTCCCCGGACCAAGACGTCCGTCTCCAAACCAACCGAGCTGAAGCTCCCCGGACCATCCCATCCGTCTCTTAACCAACCGAGCCGAAGCTCCCCGGACCATCCCGTCCGTCTCTTAACCAACCGAGCCGAAGCTCTCATCCATCTTCCTGTGCCAACTGTGTTTGTGAAGGGTGCAGCCCTAGTTACTAAGTTACTCTTGTCGGTTTGTTATTACAGTTTACGTTAGCCCAGGACTGTCCCCGGTATTCCCCGTGAAGGGCTCTCAAGGGGCACTAGGAACCAAGACGGCGGCATTACGGCCCGAAGTTCCCTTTCACAAGGCACTTATTGTTATTGATTGATCTCCCTTAACCCTATTCCCTTCTCATATTACGATAGACTATCCTAGGGTGATTTTAAACCTTCAACTCTTCGGGGAAGACGATCTTTCATCGAACCCGAGCACCCCTTAACTCTAACTATCACCACTTCTCACTACTCTTCATATCATCCTATCGTGATATCATCCACAATTGTCCACCCATACAAAATGACTAACTCCAATGACTTCCTCAGATCATGTCATATTACATTTCACAAATTTGTTATATGTAGACCGGCCTACACTATATGTCGAACCGGCTATGCAATGATCCAATACTCATCCAAATGCCCTAAATTATTTACTGGAGACTTATCATGATATAACTAGCCTAAATCCAGAAAGTGGTAATTTTCCTAATTTATCTGACATTTAATTAATTTTCCCAAAAATCCCAAGGGCTACCAGTTTGAACATGAACTATCCTAAGTTCTCATGCAAGATGTCCAGCAAATTTTATAATAATTTGTAGGTTATCTCAATATTGTAAATCCAAAGTATCGCAATTTTTCTATCATCAAAAGGGTACTAAAACTATTTTAGAAATAATCTCTATCTTTTGTTATTTATGAATCAAGTACAGAAAATATTCTTCCAAAAATTATAAATAATTTATGACATGCAGATAAAGGCCTAAAATTATCACTGGCCCAGTTTCATAATTTTTCAGTAATAAAATCATCCCTAAATATTTTTCAAGCATAGAACCCCTTTTTAACTTTTGTGAATGAAGTACTAGAATTACTCAACTAAAAATCATACAAAAATTCAGGGGCAATTATTCTGACCTAAAACATTTACCTCGAAGATTTCATGAGGTTTCAATGAACAAAAATTTCTAAACAATTAAAACATCATTTAAGGCCATAGCTGGCTTTACAAATGAAGTGCTAGCAATAATCAACATAAAATTCCAGAAAAATTGTTATAAGTTCTACCTGATCCAAAACTCACTCTACCCGAATTTCACAGCTTTTAAGTAAGCTTTAGTGACTAATTTTACCTATTTTATATTTTACCCTAAAACTAAGGTTAGGGTTTTAAGGTATCTACTTGTCTCCAAATTCTCCAAGATTCCATCCAGACAATTCTTATCAGGCCTTTGTCAACTCTGCAGAGTTTCAAGGTAATACAAGAGCAATTGCCCCCATATCCTTCACAACCCTCAAAACCCTCCATCTAGGGTTTGAGTTTGGTTCCTAGGGTAAACCAACCCTAAACCTCACCATTTTTCTCCAAGCAGGTTATAACACCCTTCTAAGTCAGAGGTCAGAAAATCAGCCTCTGTTGAGGTGATTTGACCTTTCCAAACTCTTAGTGCACTTTTTACTAAAAGATGTCTCGCTAATGCCTAGTTAAGGGTAGAAGATTTTCTACCCAATACTCCTCCCAACTAGTTGGAATTTTGTACAGATCTAGGTTTTATACCCAGGGACCACTCACCAAAATTTGGGAGTGTTTGGAGGTCATTTGACCACTTAAATAAATTTCTCTAACTTAATTAAATTGAAACAAAAACTTTAGGCAAAGTATCTATAAAAATTCCCATTTTTGGTCTGCCTTTAGGTATAGCTAAGGTTAACCCCCTGCCCAAATTTTAGGTCATTTGGACAAGGGACGAAGAGTGGGCATCCATTTTAATTTCTGCCCAACTCTAGGTACAGCCCCCACTAAAATGGGTGTTGCGGTCAAACCGCTTACCCAAACGGGTTGAAATCAATTTTATATTAAACTAGACTCAAAGGGCTACAACTTTCGTGACTTGTCATTTTTCCTAAAACGGCCTCTATGTGCCTCGTTTTTCAGCATCAAAATGTGCTCATCTAAGTATATTTTCCTTACAAATCATACACATAATTTATATATTATAAACAGCTTTTACTGTTCATCTTCTACAGAACCCAAAAAACTAGAACACAGAAACTCATAAATCCTGTAGCTCTTTCGTGATCCGTCACCGGTCATCCGGTCACTTCCCTGGCCAGCCACCACCACCACCACCTCCGTTGAGGCGATGGCTAGCGGTCGGCGGTGGTTTGGCCGCCGGAGGTGGCGGTTTCCGGCGAACTCGAAAATACATTTTTCATGGTTTTCCATGAAAACGAGAGATAGATCCGGCTCCGTTGAGCACGAACTTCCTTTCTAAGAATCCTAAGATTTACCCATGAAAGAAGAAGCAGAGGAGGACCTTGTTCGCGGTTTGGAGGCGAGATGAACGACGGGGTGCCATGGCGTGGTGGTGGCGTTGCTGAAATTCTCCTGCAGCAAGGTACAAAGGTCTGAGTCCGTTTGGTCAAGAGTGTAACCTTCTTATCTTGCTCTAAGGGGTCTTTTATAAGTCAGCAAGTGGGGAGGTGAAAGGGTAAAGCCTTAATGGTCATGAAGGCTTCTCTTAATAACCTTTCGGTTACAGCGAAGGGATAAGAAACGGTGGAAGATGAATAGGTGTTTGCCAGGTGGCGAATCCTATTGGACCAGCACTTCCTCCTTTATTATATAATTACAGAAGGAAAAACGGCCCATAATTACTCCGAGTGTAACTTCCCACACCAGCACTTATTACCACGCATGTTAGAATAATTTTGGGCCTGAACCGTCGTTTTGGTCAACGTCACGGGCATGACAGGCCCAGGTGGCCAATTCTGGGGTCGACGATCGTCGAACTGAGATCGACGGTCGTCGAAGGGTGGTCACGCCCTAGGTCACGGGCGTGACACCTTGGTCACGGGCGTGACATGCCCGAATGGCAAACTCTGAGGTCGATGACCGTCGAACTGAGATCGACGGTCGTCGAAGGGTGGTCACGCCCTAAGTCACGGGCGTGACACCTTGGTCACGGGCGTGACAGGGTCATGAGGCAAATTCCACGCTCGGCGATCGTCATGCTTAGATCAACGATCACCGAAGGGGGGGTCACGCCCTTGGTCACGGGCGTGACACCTGGGTCACGGGCGTGACATGCCCGAATGGCAAATTCTGAGGTCGATGACCGTCGAACTGAGATCGACGGTCGTCGAAGGGTGGTCACGCCCTAAGTCACGGGCGTGACACCTTGGTCACGGGCGTGACAGGGTCATGAGGCAAATTCCGCGCTCGGCGATCGTCGAGCTGAGATCAACGATCACCGAAGGGGGGGGGGGGTCACGCCCTTGGTCACAGGCGTGACACCTGGGTCACAGGCGTGACATGCCCGAATTGCAAGCTCTGAGGTCGACGATCTTCGAAGGAGTCACGCCCTAGGTCACGGGCGTGACGGGTCGGTCACGGGCGTGACCAACCCGTGACCCGAAATCTTGGTCGATTTATTTCAATTTTTGGGCTTCCTAGGGTTCTGTCACGACCAACCGACTCCTAGGGGTCTAGCCGGAAATGGGATGTTAAGTAATGTTCGTCACACCACATTTTTCACAGACGAACAATGTTATTTTTATTGAGTCATGTCTTATGGGTTGAAGAATGTTAGAACAACATATCTGAAGATGATAGATTATGTCTTTAAGGATCAGAAGGGTCTTAACTTGGATGTTTATGTTGACGCCCTTCTTGTCAAAAGTCGTAGTATGGAAGATCACCTGAGGGGCCTGGCAGAAACATTTTGCATGCATTGCAAGTTCAACATGAGGATCAATCCTGCCAAATGTACTTTTGGAGCTAGTAGGGGAAAGTTTCTTGGACATCTACTCACTCCCAAAGTCCTGGATCCTAACCCTAATTAGGTAAATACTAATTTATAAAGGACCCCTAAAGAGCCCAAAGGAAGCCCAGCAGCTGACAGGAAGAGTGGAAGGGCTCAACCATTTCATCTCGCAGTCAGGGGATAAATGCGCCCCCTTCTTTAGGACACATAGAGGAAAGAATAAATTCGAATGGACTAAAGAGTGTGGTCAGGCCTTCGAAGAAATATAATGTCAGTTAACCACAACTACTCTTCTCCTGAGTCCTCACCAATAGGAGGATATATTCTTATATTTGGGAGTTGGTAATGATGCCATAAGTTCAGTTTTAGTATGGGAAGAGGGCAGGAAGTAATTTTCCGTGCACTACGTCAGGTACATACTAAAGAGTGCGAAACCCACTACCCAATCTCAGAAAATCTAGCTAGCTCTTATTATCTCAGCATGTAGAGTTAGACCTTACTTCCTAGTCTACTCCATCTGAGTTGTGATTAATCAACCCATGAGGGCAGACTTGGAAAAGCCAAATCATTCAGGGCATCTTGCCAAGTGGTCTATTAAGCTCAGTGAATTTGATGCCACATATATCCAAAGGGCAACCATCAAGGCATGGGTCTTGGCCGATTCCCTTATTTGCCTTGTAGTTTGGAGAAATGATGGAGGAGTTACAAGACCTTTGAGCTGGACAATGTTCATAGATGGAGCCTCTAGTCTGAAGTCTATTGGAGTGGGAATTATCTTGGTTAGCCTTAGTGGGAGTACGATTGAGCAGGACGTGAAGTTCCATTTTCCTGTGACCAATAACCAGGCTGAGTATGAGGCCCTGATAGCAGGGTTGAATTTGGCCTAGAAAATGTGTGTCAAAGATTTAGAGGCGAGTATTGACTCCCTGGTTATGGCTTCTTAGATTAATGGGGACTTTTAGACAAGGGAACCGCTCCTACAGTGGTATATGTCCCTTGTCAACTAGAATATTGGGTGTCTTCACACATTAAATATATGATATATCCTAAGGTAAGAAAATGCGGAGGATGATGAATTGGCTAAATTCGGAAATGCAACTGAATAAACTCTCACAAAGTTGTTTTATCCCGCGTTAGAGGAAGTGAATGTCTTGGAAATAAAACATCGTCCTTCATGGAAGAAGCCTTTTGTCCACTACTTTACGACAGGGCTGGTTAATCCTTCAATAAGCGATAAGAGAAGATTCAAGTTGAAGGCGGCTCACTATGTCCTAGTGTTAGATAATATATATCAGAAGGCTTTTCTTTCCCCCTAGTAGGATGTGTAATAGAGGAAGAGGTTCCTTGAGTCCTGCAAGAAGTACATTCAGGAGAGAGCGGCAGACACTCCGGGGCTTGAACCCTTGAGAAAAGAATTCTCCATCAGGGGTACTTTTGGTCAACACTCACATAGGACTATGCAGATTTTTCTATAAAATGTGTAAAGTGCCAAAATTGTGCTCTCCTGCAAGCCCAGTCGTCGCTACAACTGAAGACCTAGTTCCATAAATGTTCATCATCTAAAGAATGGATCTGATTATCCTATTCCAATGGAAGGCGGACAGTGGTGCTACATCTTAGTAATGATCGACTACTTTAGTAAGTGGATAGAAGCCAAGGCTCTCGCTCAAAGCACCACTTTGGTGGTAAATAACTTCATCTAGGTAGAAATTGTTTGATGGTATGGGGCTCCCACTACCTTAATGATTGACAATGGCCCTCAATTTTCAAGTGAAGAGTTGGTCGAGCTCCAGTTCTTGTCCATCAATCCTCTATGAAGCAACAGTCAAGTGGAAGCAGACAACAAGCAAATCTCGAATCTGCTCAAGAACAAGTTGGAGAATACTTGTGGAAATTAGGCAGAGCAGCTGCTGACAGTTTTATGGACCCTCCATATGACTCCCTCTTCAGACACCAAGGAGACTCCCTTCAAACCCTCACATGTGTGTGAGGCCCTTTTTTTAATATAATTTGACGTCGAGGGCCCGTGAGTGTTGTTGGCCAAGCTAGGAGACAATGATTAGATGGAAGTCAATGACGAGGAACTCAAGGGTATCCTCAACCAGAACGAGGAACTCTGGGATCAGTCAGTGATTCGACAAGCGGAGGCTAAGTGAAGGATATCCAATTAGTTCGAAAATAATGTTTGGGTGAAGTAGTTCAAGAAATGAGATTTGTTTCTAAAGAAGGTAGAAGCGGCAGGGAGAGCAGCCTCGATAGGAAAACTTAAGCATAACTAGGAGGGACCATTCATCGTCAAGGAGGTGCTAAGGAATGGAGCCTACAAATTGCAGACATATAAAGGTGATCAGTTACCCAAAACCTAGAGTGGAGATGACCTAAAGAGGTATTATTCTAAATAAGGTACATTTCTTTCTCCAAATCCTGAGTTGTCTCATAGAGGCACATATCTCCTTTTTTGTGTGGAAACCATTAACTCGATGCAGCGAAGCATCATAGGAGGTGCATGCGGTGCAAGAGTCCTCTAGTCTGGTGAGTCTCAAAGCTTGTATGGGACCCCTCGAATGAGTCTAAACATTCACGTTAGGAGGCAAACATCGAGCAACCGACCCTCCAGACGGCATCGGTCACTTCTCCAACCTAAAAACTGTGATAATTGCCCTCAAAAGACACTCCTGGGAAGTATAGGTGGTAGGTCTTGATGTGTTTATCTACCGCACATTGATTGAGGTGTTGCTATTGTTACTGCCATCCTTTTCGAAGAAGAGTTCCGAGCAATAGGTGCTTATCCCCCTCTGATGTTCTTCAACATTGCGTGTAGACGAAAGACCTATGGATACATTGTGTTCGAAACGATGACCTTGACCCAGCTAATCTGCAAATTCCCTAAGGGTTTTTTAAACGTGCACACTTAGAACGCGCAAACAACTGAATAACAATGGGCGCTCCGGTGTTCCCGTCGGTACCAAGCAAACAATCAACAAAAATAATGATTGAAAAAATAAAGTAGAGCTTATAACTGCCGTAATCCTTACGGATCAAAAATAATAATAATTATTCTTTGAAAAGCGGATGACCGCGCGGAGAAAGGAAAAAAACAGAAGAAAAATCTTTATTAGAAGTTCAACGGACACTTGGAAGAGTTTATCCTCTACTATTCGTGAATGTGCATTATCCGGGTGGTACTAGTATATTACACATATAAAATTTGTTATCACACACTTCAAACTTTTGAAGCTTCCTCCCTAGTAGCCCGCTTAAAGCTCACGAACGCCAAGCTTTCATTAATTTCTATAAGCACGCTTGACAAACTCACGTGATATTCGTTCATCTTGGCGATCATGGCGTAGATTTTGCAGATGTCCTAGTTGAAGGGATGCAATCACCAAAGAGTTATTTGTGAAGGAAAGAATAAGATCATGGCTAAAGGTTTCGAACAAAAGAGGAATGCAGCGAGCTGTTTTTCAGGTAAGGACATGTCGGTAGGTCATCTCTTGGGAAAGTCAACTCCTTTATCTCATCTTCTCCTCTTTTCCTCTTCCCCGATTGAGTGTCTGTTGAGGGTGGCAAACTTCACTTCAAGACGTTCTGCACCCCAAACTTAAAGTTTGATTTCACTCTAGCCACCTCGTTGTTGAATGCAATGTCATCAGGGTAATTGTATTCAGACTCGACCACATCTTCTTCTAACTCCAGTAACTCCTCAACCTCCTCGGCCTACTATTTTTGGATTTTTTGTGTCTGATAAGATCTGGCGACGAAAGGGGTCCGGGTATTCTGGAGTGTTCGATATCTCAGGGAATACCTGAGAATTTTTTACGGTGACTTTTATGCCTATTAAAGGTGGAGCGACGTCCGAAGAATCAGAGGCTTGATTGATTTTCGACTCTTGGTGCAAGACTCTTTCTTTTTATAGTAGCTCAAAGACAAAATGATGCAGCTATCAATCGACAGGCTCACACTGTTAATGTTTTCAGTGTCAGGGTTTTTATCCCATAAATTGAGGGACTCTGACATGGTAGGAACTAAATTGGGTGTTTTCTCTGCGAATTTCCTGATCGATGCTGGCTTAGAAGTAGTTCCCGGGAATTTGGAGCTCTATCGGCCTGTTGGAGTCGGGCTTCTTTGTGGTGTACGTGCTAATACCCATCTTCACAAGAAAGGATTGATTCATACTCATGGTGGACATATGAAGCTGGTGAATTATGAAGAATGGATCATTTAAGGGAGGATATGCGCTATTTATAGACTCCTTGGGGAATTTAATACATGTCGCGGTCTTTGCAACCAACAATATACTTTTTCAAAGCCTACGCGGTCTACTGAACAAGTGTGGGGATTATGTTAACCCAAATCCTATGAGGATAGAGGAGAGCATCTATTGGATGTGAACAGTATCACAAAGAATTTGTCTTTGGAGTCTATCACCTCTCAAGCAGGAACTCTAGAGGTCTCGCAGTCATCCCCAGGAGCATGATAATGTTCAACAAGGACAAACAACAAGCAGATTACAAGCGACCTCTCATAGTACGGTATGGAAGCTCTAGCTGGCAGTGCACATAGGCTATTCAACCAAGTCCATGTGAACTCCCCCACTTCAGATCTTGCTCAAGTAGTGCCGCACAGTTTCATGCAGTCTCCTCTTTAGTCTCTGCCACCCGACACATCGTGTACCTTAGGCAGCTATGCATTTAATGTCACTGTTTATAAGGGATTAAATGCTTGTCGGTTCATATATCGTCTATGTAGCCTTCCCTCTAGTATAAAAGGGGGACCAGGGGTGCTTGGAGGGGAGCACAGACATAGCCCAGATCCTGTCAAATTGTAGGTGTAGACACTAAGTTTTTCATCTTTTCTCTCAGTCATTATATGGGCGCATACCCCACAAGTGGCCGCACCACATTGTAATCCATTCATGAGATTAATAAAGAGAGGCCCATCGCAAGAGAGGTATTTGCGGTGGTGGGCCAAGTATGGTGTTTGCATTTGCTCGTGGTACTTTCCTTCTCCCCATGATCTCTCTGCTCGATACTCTTGACTTGGGTTAAGTAACCGCCTGACCATAGTCTAAGTCTTTCCTTGACCAGTCCCCCATAGATGTGATTTTCTTGCAAAAGAGCTAGGTGATAAATATTTCACCAATAAGTGTGTTTGACTGTTGAAGGACTTTCAAGGAAGGAGTAGGCCTTCTCTCAATGAAGGACCGCCTGATCGGTACTAGCTTATGTTGTACCATCGGTAAAAAATTCAAAAGTATTTTGGCTATAGTATTTCTCATTTAAGATTAATTATTATTCTTTAGGGTTGTTAAGATTGGACACTATCGGTTAGCAACTCATCGCTAAAACCAAATTGTTGGCGATTGTATTTTTACCTTATATAACCAACAATTTGTCGAGATTTGAGAGGACAAAGGATGTACCAGAGGATCTTGTTGGGTTTTGGGGGATGGCACAACACTTGTGCACACAGCAGAAATAAGAACAAGAAAAACCCAAATGAGTTCAGATCTAGCAATATTCATGAATCAAGAAGTAAAGCATGATGTAATAAAATTACCTTTGAGGGATTGATTCAATACTCAACCTAGATGCTCCAGAAAATTTCCAACCGGTCACTAGCGGCTTGAGTCGTGAGCGCAAAAAGTATATTCGTGCCTCTACAGGAAATCCACATGATCGGGAGAACCCGTAGCAACTTGTTGCACAAGCTCTAGGTCGGGAGAGGACACTCAACGTCTCCACAGACTACTAGGTTTGTTGAAGGAGAGGCTGCGGTGACACTCGCCGGGATCATGATTAGGCTCGGTGATGGGATCGGTAGAACGCTTCCGTCGGCTTTTAGGGTTAACCGTCTTTTGCACAATGATGGCTCGTGTGCTTAGACAGAAAGATCGCATACTGTCCAAGCCCTAATGTTTCCTATTTATACCCAAAGGGAATAAATAAAGCAGCCCGTCGCTAATCGCAGACCTAGGACATAGACAAAAATAGACCCTCAGCAAGACAACCGTTTGTCTGGATGAATCGTCGAATATCTACAGGATATACGATGAATCATCGAGTATCAATTTATACTCATCAAATCGTTGAGTGTATTATAGTACATACGACGAACTCAATTCCATCCTTAGCTGAGTCAATGCTTGATTCTGCGAAGTCATTGACTGGGCTCAAAGCTCTCAACGCTTTCTGTGCCATACTCGACAAATAAACACTTGATCGTTGATGGCGTTGAGTGCACTCATCACACTCAACGCCTAAGGCCAGATTCGTCGAATGGTGTTGAGTGAATACAATACACTCAACGCCTAAGTGCCAGATTCTCCAAGTAAACACTTTAATCGAGAGGGTGTTGAGTGCACTCAACGCACTTAACGCCTAAGACCCAGACTCATCAAGTAAACGCCTTTACTCGACAAATCACTGAGTGGACTCAACGCTCTCAATGATTAAGTGCGACTGTCGACGAATCAACACTTGATGCTCGATGAATCGGTGAGTCAACTCAATACACTCAATACCATCAGTCGATGAGTTAACACTTAACTCGACTAAAGCTTTGACTGGTCTCAACGCGCTCAACGCTTTTACCTTAGAATATTTAAGTCCCTTTTGCTCATCATATGAGTTATACTATACAGATCCAAACTCCCAATTTCTCCACCATCTTATGTGGAACCCTGATAGGCTCATATTGAGTTGGCAGTGAGGCTACATGCTTGATCACTTCCAGATCACTATGGTAGAACAAACAGATCATGCCCACCATTGGCGAGTGTAGAAGAAGCCACTTCTAAAGGCAATATCAATGTTCTAGGGGTAATATCTAGGGTCCAGGCGAGTGATCCAGGGTCCCTAGGCAAGATCTAAGGTCGAGGGGCTTGCTTTAGGGTCCAGGGGAAATATCTAGGGTCCATAGGTAAGATCTAACGTCTAGGGGCATGCTATATGGTCCAGGGGAGAGATCCAAGGTCCAGAGCGGAGATCTAGGGTCCTTAGGCAAGATTCAGGGTCCATAAGAGATATATAGGGTCCGAAGGCATGCTCTAGGAGAGTAAGGGGGCGAGTGGGGCATGTTGTCTTGTACTCACCCTAGGCTTGGGGAAAATGATGAGTCTTATCTTCACTAGGTTTTTGCCACCCCAAAAATGTCCTTATTGGGCCTGCTAATAGCCCCTCTGAAAAATAGATTTTTGTTGTTGAAATGTTATTTTGGGTTACGTAAACTAAATCTAAGAGGAGGGATTCCGCTATCCACAGACCAACCTAGGAAAACTATAAATAGACAATAATGTCATCTTTGGAGGGGAGCTTTTCTTTGGCTTCTTCCTCCACTAGTTGGTCCTGGTTGACCCCAAGAGCTCTCCAAGGTGCTTAACATAGTATTGGCTAGGGAGTTGAAGCTGTCTTCGATCTTCTGGGTGTTTGGAGGGCCGACCTTACTACAACTCGGTGTCTTTTTTCGTGGTTTGAGCAACTGGTCAAGAGCCCTTAATTGGGAGAAGTAGGTTAATTCTCTTGGAACCGGGTATCAGTTTCAACATATCTTGCTAGTTATCTTAAAGCTAACTTTCATATAACTCAAGCATTTAAAGTAAGAGAACTTCTAATCTTTAAAAAACTCATATTTTATCTTAACTCACCTCATAAACATCTTAGCCTACATAATATTGGCATCAATGTGAGGTTTCCCTAACTCCTTTCTAGGGTACATCCAAAAATAGAAATTTTTTTGCCATATGCATTATCATGTATAAAAAATAGTAAACTAAAGTATTTTGTGCAAAGTTTTTATTGGTAAGATCTTTTAATCGTTATAAATTTCCCACAAAATTTTGAATCTTTTTATTTATGCATTCATGTATGCATTATTAGCTTAACTTTTTTGCAAAAACTCTATTTAAAAGGGTCCAAAAAAATGAAACCTTCTAGTTCTAAACCTTAGTGTATTTCCTTAAAACTCCCAAATTTTTTACAATTAACTCAAAGATTAGATATATAAATCTCAATTGTTTCATCTAAATCACATAATGCTGAATTCTGAAATTCAAGTTACTACTTGCTTTATTAAAAAAATCATAACTACTAGAATACTTTGAAATGAGAGTCTAGTTGTTATTTACCTCAGAGTTTTCTCTAGAGGGGGGTGAATAGAGTTTAAAATTTTATTACAAATACTTAGTTTATATCACAAAATTTGCATATACATCAACATTCTACCAAAAATAGATGTAGATATATAAAATCACTCCACATAAATAAAATTAAACATAGAAACAAAGATTATAGTGGTTCCACCCTCAATCTTGGTACATCCACTCTTCTACCCCCTTGGTAGAAATTCACTATCACATTGTTTGAGTCTTTTTATCAGGAGACTCTTTGAACCAACACAAGATCTTTTAATAAGGAGATATTGAAACAATACAATCTGAGTTTTTTCTCAAGGAGACTCTCACAACCTCCCATTGAATCCTTTGAAGAGGGATTCTCAAAACCCTTTTCATAAAGTGTAAGAAGAGAATGAAAGAAGATTTGTGATAGAATTAATCTTCTCTCTGTGTCCACACAGCAAATTTCTAAGGATTAGCAATGATGATTTGGAACTTTTGATGAATCTTTGAATATCAAAAAACAATGATTATGAGCCCTATTTCTAGATTATCCTTGAATATTCTCTGAATCTGACGCAATTTCCTCCTAAGAAGAAGAATTAAATCTCTTTAGCAGATTCAACAACACTCTAACAATCGACTAATTGATGGAAGAAATTCAATTGCTGATGACTATCTTCCAAACTTTCTCTATCAAAATAAAACTATCATGTTCTGAAAAGAATTCTCTATCATCTGTAATTGATGATTAATATATTAATTCAAAAATAACTCATCATTGTTGTTTCTCTATTATATCCCATCATATATATGGATCAACATCTTCTAGCGTTTCCAAGATATTGTTATGCAAACCCCTTCTTGAAATAATTCTGATTGAAAACCTCAAAATAAATTCTGTTAAGATATTCATTCGACGTAATATCAAATTCTATTCGAAGTAACATCGAATTATGACTGTCTATAAGAATATTGTTGTAGTCAATGTTCCGTCAATATCATGTCGAAGTATCCGTCAATATAATTCTTTGAATGTCTTCAATGTTAAACCGGAGTGACCACTTTCGTGGATTTACTCAAGTCCTGGTGGCAAGATAAGAGCTTGCCGCCTGTCCGCCTTCCCGCAACCTTCTCGTAGGGTCTCCTCTATGCACTAGCCGTCGAGAAGGTGCGGACAAGTTGTAGGTCTTGCCGCCTAGCCGCGCGGTTAGGTGGTCACTTTTATCTTGCTTCTCCCTATATCTGGTCACCACCGCTTGTTTATCCTATCCCCGAGCAACTGATATTTTTAGCCCTGCCCATTTAAGAAAGCTCTCGAGCCTATAAATAGGCGTGAACAGTACTGCATAGTGGAGTAAGTACGAATCCTACAGCTAGCCACCTATGGCAGCAGACTCGAACTCTTCCTCTAGCGGATACCAGTTCGCTCGGGTTCTCCATTTTCACAGTGGTAACCGATTATTTTCTTAATCAAAGGAAAGCACATCGCGGGAGTGGCATTTAGCTACGGCGGGCAAACTCTGGTGTTGCCGCTGCTAACGGCCTCTCTCTCCTCTCTTCCCTATCGGTCTTAACTGCTCTTCCCAACTGCTTGTAATCGGCTATTTGACAGTTTCCTCCACCCTCTTATCTATTCGCAGAGCTCGGAGGCACATTTCGTGCATCAACAAAGCTATTGGATAGACTTTACAGTTATTTTCTTAAGTGGTTTATTTTTGAATATGTTGATAAAGCTTGTTAACAGTCAGACAAAAAGTTATAAATGTATAGATATTTTTAAGGTACATGTTAACCCCAAAATCCGCAACATGTTCAGCAGGATAGGTCCTCCTCCTCTTTTGGCGGACTCAGTTTTGGCAGTATGCTCAGGTCATCGAGACCATGAAGAATCCAAGGCTCCCCAGCGGCGGATTAAGTTCCCAGTCTGCCCAAGTCGCCTAGCTGGATTTCCTATTGACCTCCTTAAGCGGCAGACTCAATCCTCTAGTCGGCCCAGGTCATCCAGCCTCAGTTTACCAGCTTCCAGATCGTCCGCCAGCTCTTCAAACGGACTCAAGAGTCAGTTCGCACAGGTCGCAGACCTTCAGCCAGGATCGCGCCCTGCAGCCAGATATAAGCTCCAGCTCGCGAGTCCAGTCCGCCCCTCTTGCGCGGACTGCTTTTCTTTTCTTTTTTGATTCTCGTCACCGCTGCCAGGTTCTCCTGTACCCCAGGCAACAAGTTATTTTAGCACAACCCGTTTTGGCAGGCCCTCGAACCTATAAATAGTGGGGAGAGGTGCACCCAAGGCACGCAGACTCGAGCCTAGGAGCCCATTTTGTAGAGGTTGCGGACTCAAATTTTTGACTTTGCGGTTTCCAACCTGTCATGACTACCGCGATCAGCAGTCCTTTTTACTCTTTTCCTTTGTTCATTAATAAAGAGTTGCTTACAGTTTCCATAATCTCTTTTTCCCTTTTGCCGGAACTTAAGAGCGCATTTCATGCATCAACATCAACAAACGACCTTCAGATTCAAGTTACCATTGAAGTTCATGGACCGAAATGTCAGATCGCCGATCTTATCATCTCCATGCCCGCTCAGGTCGCTCAAGCACGTCAGATGACCTGTGGGACGCGCTTGACCGATCCCGAAGAGAGGCTGAATAGTCTCGAAGAGATACCGACAAGCGCCTCGAAGCAATCAACCGGGCCCTGACCGCACTAATTCAGCGACTTGATCAGCTTAGTGCGGCCTTCGCAGATGAGCCGGTCCGCCAAACCCCAGTCCGCCCAATGCTAGTAGCATTGCAACTGTCGGCCAGCTCTCCCATCCAGCCTGCAGCTCCGCCGCGACCTCAGGCTGATTAGCTTTCTCCACTTATGGATTTTTTTCGTAAAGCGGCCAGGGGAAGTCCATCCCGCAGACTTGACTTTGCTAAGGATAACCAGGTTGTGCGGCCTCCTGTAATTTCTGCACTAGCTCAAGTTGGAGAGTCTCCTTTTTTTGATAAGATCCGTTTGGAGCAGGCTTCTAATAAATTCAGAGAACCACACATTCCCTTTTACACTGGAGTGACATATCAAGTCGCTCATCTCCAGGCCTTTGCATATGTCGTAGTAATGAGGTACCTGTTAGATGGCTTGAAGTGCAAGTTCTTGGTAACCACTTTCGACGGCCAGGCCCAAGAGTGGTTTCATGAACTGTACCCCAGATGTATCGCCAATTTTACCAATCTTCACCTAGAGCTCCTGCTAAGGTTTGCCACTTCCATGAAGAGGAAGAGTGGTCCATCTACCTTTTTAAGATCATGCAAGCAGACAATGAGCCGGTAGCACAGTTTGTGGATCGCTTCCAAAAGGTGAAGCTGGGGGTCAAGAATGTGGATCCTTAGTTCTATAAGATCGCCATAATCAACAGACTCAAGGAAGGGCCGTTGAAATTTGAAGCAATCACAAAAGATCCTGCCACATTCCAGGACCTAATAGCCTTGGCTAACACCTTCATTGAAGGGGAGAGTGCCGACCCCTCATATGTATCTAACTTAACGGCAAAGGCGGAAAGAAGGGACACCACAAATTCCTCTATAACTCATCGAGCATCCAGACCTCCTCTACTAGATTATCAGCCTCCGGCATACAGGGGAAGAAATTTTTTGCACAAGCGGACTTATCAAAATCATCAACAGTTTCATGAGCAGAAACTGTCATTGGCCACTACCCCTGCTCCTGTTGCTCCACGGATCCTACCTGTCCTTCAAATCTGGGATAGCTCATCTTCAGATGATCAATAAAGCCACGGTCTTGTGGAAGAGCTTGCCGCCATGGGCCTAACAGTAGATGAGGTTCTCAAGATCCTACAAAAAAAGACTGAGTTCAAGAAAGAATTTCAGAAAGCAGAGGGAAAGACTCGAAACTTGGATCTTTTTTGTGCATTCCACAAGGAGAAAGGGCACCCAACCGAGGATTGCAGAGCTTTTCGATAGCTTGTGGAGCGGCTACTTGCCACAGGGAAAATGAAGGGCCATGGAGTGAAAGATGCTTCAGCAAAACCATCCACCTCTAAAGGCAAAGAGGTTGCCGATGTTTTTTGGGAGAATGAGGATATTGAGGGGGCAGGATAATTTAGCAACATCAAAATCGGAGAAAGCATTGACGCATAAGACATAGGAATCCTCAGCGATCTCTTTTGCATCCATGGAGGAGCAGGTGTAGAGTCAAGCAGGAAGTCTTCCTTGGCTAAGATCTCATGGTATGAGGTAGACATGAATTCTACAGCCCCACCAATTGAAATTGTTACTTTTGGCCCAGAGGATCTCCTGAAGATGGCCAACCCATTCAACGACGCAGTCGTAATCAGAGCAATTAATGAGAACTACACAGTTCCGAGAATATTGGTTGATACTCGAAGCTCGGTCGATCTTATATTCAAGAGTGCCTATGAGGCCCTGAGATCTGAGAAGACTTTACTCTCCACCAAAGGGCCACTGTATGGCTTCACAGGCGCAAGGAAGGAAGTTGAAGGGAGCAGTATACTCTCAGTAACACTCGGGGGGTGTCAAAGCTTATCACGTTCGTAGTAGTTGATGCGGTAAGCAGCTACTGAGCCATCTTCGGAAGACTACCCCTCCTTTACGAATTTCGGGTGGTGGTTCCCACCTATCATTTGGCAATCAAGTTTATGATAGGAGGAAAGCATCGCCGGATTAGAAGCAACCCAAGGGAGGCTCGAGAGTGCTATGTCAAAAAAGTCAACATGATCGAGAAAGTGCCTCCTCATACGGCTCTAGTCGCCGCCTCAGAAGAAAAAGCTCCTTAAGAAGAGGATGGAGATCAGGAGTAAATCCAGGAAGGGGTTCACCTGGAGCCTGCTCAAGCAACCCAAGGAATCCCAATTGGCACAGATGAAGAAAAAATAATTTCAATCAACTCGGAGCTCCCTGAAGAAGAAAAGGAAGAGTTGATCGCCTGCTTATTAAAGAACCTGGAAGTCTTCTCCTGGCCAGCGGAGGACATGCCAGGAGTGGATCCTGATGTAGCTTGCCATCACCTCAATATTGCTCCTGACTACAAACATGTTCAGGAAAAGAAGAGGGAGGTTGCGAGAAAGCTAGCCGAGCCAATCAAGGGAGAGGTTGTGAAGCTTCTAAAGGCTATGTTCATTCATGAAATTCAATACCTGGCTTGGGTATCAAATGTAGTAATGGAGAGGAAGCCAGGGGGAAAATGGAGGATGTGCGTCGACTTTACCAAATTAAATAAATCGTGCCCCAAATATTGATATCCGCTGCCTCTAATAGATGATTTAGTAGATTCTGCGGTTGGGTACCCTTTTATGAGTTCTTTAGATGCATTATCTGGTTATCTCCAGATTAGGATGCAAAAACCTGACATTCCCTATACGTCTTTTATCACCAATGATGGCTGTTTTTAGTTATCTTGTGATGCCTTTTGGACTAAAAAATGCAGGCGCGTATATCAATGTATGATGGATTTTGTTTTTAAAGAACAAAAAGGAAGAAATCTTGAAGTATACGTCGATGATCTTCTTATTAAAAGTAAAACCTTTGCTTCGCATTTACAAGACCTCACAGAGACATTCATTCCTCTCTAGAGGTATAACATGAAGTTAAATTCGTTGAAATGTATCTTTGGAGAAAATAAAGGGAAATTTCTCGGTCATCTTCTTACCCCCGAAGGGCTTGCCCCTAACCACGATAAAGTTAAAGCAATCCTCAACATGTCATCACCTCGCTCCCTTAAAGAAGTTTAGCAACTAGGGGAAAGGCTAGCAGGCCTTGAAAGATTTATTTCCATAGAAGGGGATAAAAGCGCTTTGTTCTTTAAAACTCTTCGTGGGGGATCCAAAATTGAATGGACCGAAGAATGCGCGGAAGCTTTTAAGCAACTTAAAAATCAACTCACCTCCACTCCTTTACTTCAAAGTCCTCGAACTGGAGAAATATTGTTCATCTATCTAGGAGTTGGCTCGGAAGCAATAAGCTCAGTCCTTGTAAGAGAGGAAGGAAGAAGGCAATATCTGGTATATTATGTAAGCCATATATTGAAAAATGCTGAAACCAAGTATCCGATCCTCGAGAAGCTTGCGTTGGCACTGGTAATGTCTGCCAGAAGACTTCAACCATACTTCCAAGCACACTCAATCAAGGTGATTACTTATCAACCATTAAAAAGTATCCTGGAAAAACAAGAGCACTCTAGGAGACTGGCCAAATGGGCAATTGAACTCAGTGAGTTAGATATTTCATATGTACCCTAAACGGCTATCAAAGCACGGATATTTGCAGATTTCTTTATAGACACAACTGAGTCCAATAATAAACAAGACGATCAATACCCGCTATCATGGACAATCTACATAGATGCTGCTTCAGGCAAAAATTCCTCGGGAGTGGGAGTAGTCCTCATTAACCCCAACGGGGTCTAGTTATAACATGCCATAAAGTTCTCTTTCCCATCCACCAATAACCAGACAGAGTATGAAGCACTCTTAGCAGGCCTGCGATTTGCAAAGGAGTTGGGAATAAACTATGCGCATATTAAAACTCACTCGTTAGTAATGGTGTCACAAGTATTGGGAAATTTTGAAACCGAAGAACCCACCTTAAAGAAATATTTAATGATGGTGAAGGCAGAGATTGGGAGGTTTTAAAGCTTCACTATTGAGTATGTCTCAAGTGTGCACAATACTGAGGCGGACGAGCTAGCAAAGTTTGGTTTCCCCTCGGGAGAGACAACTTCAGAGCTTTTTTACCCGGCCACGGAAGAAGTTGAGTTGATGCAGATAGAACAATGATCCTCTTGGATTGACCCATTCAAATCATATCTCTCAACAGGAGAATTTCCTCAGAATTTGAAAGATAAGAGAAGATTAGGAATGAAAGCGACAAATTACAAACTTATCTCCGGATTCTCTATAGAAAAACTTTCCTCTCCCCAATGGCAAGGTGTGTATCTGAAAAGGAGATTCCAATAGTGCTCCGATAAGTTCACTTTAGAGAATGTGGCAGTCATTTAGGAGCCAGAACTTTGGAGAGAAGAATATTGCGGTAGGGTTATTTTTGGCCCACGATGAGGAAAAGATTCTGATCCTATGCAAAGAAGTGGTGCCCAAGGCCAAAAAGTTGCTCGGGCTTTCAACTCCGATCATCGCAACGACTTGTGTCAATCACCACACACTGGTCTTTCGCAGTTTGGGGAATGTACCTCCTCGGTCCATTTCCCATGGCGAGTGGGCAGCGATGTTTTATCTTTGTTATGATTGATTACTTCAGCAAATGGATTGAAGCCAAGGCGCTAGCAAAGAAAACAACCCAGGTGATAAAAAACATTGTGTGGGGGGACATAATTTGCAGGCATGGGATCCCAATGGCAATAATTACGGATAATGGGCCGCAGTTTAACAATGAAGAGATGAAGAACTTTTGCAAACAAGTCGGCATAGAACTGCGATTCTCGTCAGTTCATCATCCCATAAGCAATGGCCAAGTAGAAGCTACGAATAAATAGATACATAATTTGCTAAAAAATAAAGTGCAAAATCTAATAGGCAACTGGGCAGATGAGCTTCCATCTGTTCTGTGGACCCTCAAAACAACCCCTTCATCAGCTACTGGAGAAACCCTTTCAAGCTTGCTCATGGCTCGGAGGCTCTCATCCTTGTGGAATTTGAGGTTCCAACTCCTAGGGTATTGCTGGCGAGGCAGAGCTTGGAAGACTGGCTTGAGATTAACAACGAGAATATGAGATATAGCTTGGATTAAATTGAAGAAATGAGGGATGAAGCCATCATCAGGTAAGAGGAAGTCAATCGAAGAATGGCTAGATATTTTGACAAGAATATTAGGGTCAAGCATTTTTCAGTGGTAGATCTCATTCTGAAAAGAGTAGATGCAGCGGTAAGAACTGGTTCAGTGGGTAAGCTGAACCCGAACTGGAATGGACCATTTATCATTAAGAAAGTTCTGAAATATGGGGCATACCAACTGCAAACCTATGACGGTGAAGACATTCCTCATACTTGGAATTGTGATGATTTAAAGCGGTTTTATGCTTAAACAAACAATTGTCATTTGTGTTCATTTTAATGATTATGTCAATGAGAATTTGTTGCTAATACTTTTTCTTACATAACACAATCACTTCTCCTTTTCTGCAATTCAAAGTAAAAGATCACTGAATCAAAAGACATCGCCAAGTCCGGCTTGGACCCCCCCCCCCCCCGAGAATGTTGTCAATAGCGAAACACCACGATGACCACGTGTTGCGGGGAGATTTCGCACTGTGTAGTGGGATCTTGCAGATTCTCGCATAGTGGGCTATTAGATTTTGGATCCCAGATTGTACCTGACTCCACCTCTGCATTTTTTGAGGGACAGGGTGGTTGTTGGCTCTACCAAGCTTTTTAATGGAAATCGTACACCTTGATGATCTATTTGAGGAAAGCAATGCCATCTGGCGCCTGCCCATAGATCATCCAAGTTGGTACTCTCAAACACTCTTTGGTACTCTCAAGCAGTGCCTGTAGGTAACCCATGGCCTAGTAGATCCTTTGAGGAAAGCACTTCATCCCACATGCACCTGCCCAATTGATCAAAACGGTATGAATCCCAATCAAGAGAGCAATATATTCTTTTTACCCTAAATTAAGTTGAAGTTTATGACTTCTGTGACCTCGTGAGGAAAGCAATGCGCCTTGCGCACCTGCCCACTTGTCACTTTAGCTTGCAATTTATCCTGCAATCAGAATGATTCTTCTTCAAGGATACAGTAACCGACAGTCAAGAGCATTCAGATCCAATTACAAAACTAAGTTGAAGTTTATGACTTCTGTGACCTCGTGAGGAAAGCAATGCACCTTGCGCACCTGCGCACCTGCCCACTTGTCACTTTAGCTTGCAATTTATCCTGCAGTCAGAATGATTCTTCTTCAAGGATAGAGTAACCGACAGTCAAGAGCATGCAGATCCAATTGCAAAATTAAGTTGAAGCTTACAACTTCTGTAACCTCACGAGGAAAGCAATGCCATCCCTGCAGGAACCTGCCCGCATGGTCACTAAAGCTGACCATTTCTTTAAAATGCGTACAAATTTCTAGCATCCGCTCAGTCCGCTCAGTCCGCTCCGTTCGCTCAATCCGTCAGCTTTGGGTTAACCTTGCAACTAACCTTGTATGGAAAGCAATGTTATGTGCACTTGCCTGCTCGATTAAGTTGTGGAACATTTCTCTTCGCGGACTATATCTTGGTATCCGCTCAGACCAACATTTTTTGTAGTGGGTTCTTACAGCTTTTGTGAACCTTCGAGGAAAACAATGATATATGCACCTGCCCGCTTGGTCACCTAAGCCGTAGATCATTTCTATTCAGTCGGACTCAATAGTGGTATTTGTCGCAGTCTGCAAGGCTTGATGTTTCAGGCCAAGTTATAATTCTCAGTTTCTATAATTCCCTCAGTTCGCAACGACGATCATTGATCTTTCTTAGCTCACAAAAATTTATTCAGTTGATGAATTCATGTGCGGACTGGAATTGGTATCCGTCAGAGTCCGCCGATTATCCATATCTTTTTTGACAAGTTATATGAACTTGGCGAGTTGCAAATCAAGTTTCGCGGCCTGGATTATTATCGACCTTGGTTATCTTTAAGCCATACTCTTATCCTAAGCATGCGGCCTAAAATATAAGCGGCGCAAGCTGTTTTTCATTAATCAATGACAGCTATGGTTGATCATATGCATACACAGACAACAAGTCTCATCAAAGCATTGAAGAAGCAAGAAATGAATAAAAATAGCGGAATACGCAGACTGAGCAAAATAACCGTTGTATTCAATCATTCAAAAAATTATTCACTTCTTTTTGATCTTTGGCGAACTCTAATCGAGTCCGCCCTTTATAAAAAATAAAATAAAATTCGATCTTTTATTCTGTCGATATTCGTTGCTTCTTTTCCGCAGGCACATCCGGGATGTAAGATCCATCAACATCAACTTCAGGAGAGTAACCTCCTGAACCGTTGCTGCTGCCGTCTGAGCTTTTTCTATCCGCGGACTCGCTCTGTGTATTTCCCTCATCTGAACTTGAAGAAGATACAGACTTCCCAGAATGTCTCCCCTGATGCTGGCTTGAAACAACATCGTCGGGGATTTCGTCTTCAGCCAGCCCCTCATCTACTTCTTTGCCTTCCTCATCAGCAACCGCTTTTCCCTTTGCAGCCCGCTCCAGGTCAGAAACCTTATCCTTTAGCTCGGGGAAGAGCTGTAGAAAAGGGACCTCATCATCCACCCCTTCCTTTGTGATGCTGTCGTCAGTGAAGCGCTCGATAGCGACCTCAACGCTCTCCTTCACAAAAGGAAACATAACATTTTGGAAACTATGATTTGTGACATCATACGCGGTCTGCAAAAATAAAAAAACATGTCAGTCCGCCGCGGATAAGTAATAGAGATCGCTACGAATACCGAGACTTAACGCTTTGTTCTCTTTGTGCTGATTAATCCTCTTCCATAACCTTTTGTTCCTGTCCTTCAACAATTTATTTTCTCGCAGAAGTTGCTCATTTTCTTTAAGCAGCTCGCGCGTCAAGCGACCCATGAAGTGGTTGGTCATAGCGCAGTCCGTACTGGCTTGAGCGGTGAGCAACTGGTTATCCGTAGGCGGCACACTCTTCAGTTCGCGCAGAATGCACTTCCCATAAAGCGCGGAAATCGCCTTATGGGCATGACGAGAGATCCGCGAACTCTTCTGGGAGGGAAGAGCAGTAGAGAGATGGATGTGCTTAATCTTTCCATGCCAGTAGATCATCTGGTTCCCCCTCAGATCCATCTGGTTCTTTCCGAAGCCTTGCATGTCGAAGCTATCGGAGGAAGGAGTACTCCGTGATGGGATCCCCTTCCTCCTTCCTTCTCCTTGCATTTTCTTTCTTCTTTTCTCCTTGGGTAGGAGTCAGCCCGCCCGATGTCTGGGCGTATTCGCTGGCACCGCCAAGGTCACTACAAGAAAAGAAACTAAATCAATACACTGCAGGTCATGGTAGATATGCTCCAGGTCACAGCGGATACAAAGATAGGTCGTGGGACATACTCTCTTGGCGAGCTATGGCTTCCAATCTGGGCAAGAGCAGGATGTAGTGGTCAATATCGAGCCTCGCCCCCACCAAGAATTCGACGATGGTGGTCTCCACCTAGCCCAGCTTCACGCTTTTGAAGACGGAGTCCGCGCGTACTTGCGGATAGGTATGAGCGAACCCTAGGTCGCCCTCAAAGATGAGTTACCTAGAAGTCCAGTTATGGATCTTGTTTGGTAAGCCCAAAAGTTTCATCCCTCGACAGTAGAAGTATATGACACCTTTATACTGGCGGCCTCCGGAGGGAGTTACAGAGCAGAAAAAAAAAATTCTAAATATATTCAAAGAAAATGCAATATTTTCAAACCGCAGGTATGACAAAAAGATGTAAATCGCAGTTAAAGTGTTTGGCTCGAGCTGCCCTAGCACCATGCCATAATGCTCGAAGATCTCGACAACCTCCTATAGCAAGGGGAACTTGAATCCGTAGTCAAAGTGGTCGATAAGCACTGCGATCTGTGTTGCAGTAGAGAATTTAATCCTCTCTTGATCTTCGGGCAAGCGGGAGAGCACTGGCGAGTCCGCCATATGCTTCTCGGCGAAGGCATCCAGGTCGGCCTATGTCAGTTTACATTTCTTATGGTCGGCGGAATGGAAAGCAATCGCGGCATCAGTTCGTGCGGACACCATTTTCACAGACCGCAAGGACTTCTTCTTTGATCACATTTCCTATACAGAAAGAAGACTAGGGCTCTATTTATAGAAAAACAAGTCTGACAGCTTTTTCAGCCAGTCCGCAAAGATTGATCGTTCAGTCCGTACGGACCAGTCAAGATTACGGACTCAACGGCAGTCCGTCTAGATCGCTTTTTAAAGGGTTCCTGCAACTTCAAAGAAAATTTACAAGTCAAGAGTGCGGACTCAACGACAGTCCGCCCAGCTCGCATTATTAAGTGTTCAAAACAATTTAAAAGTCAAATATGCAGACACAAAGTTAGTCTGCATAGCTCGCATTCAACATCAACCTGCAGAAAGATTTTCATCACGCATATCGCAGCATTGTACAAATCTCAGAGCTATCATACAGAACGAATAAAGTTCACCCCATAGTACAAATAAACCAAACAAGCAATGTCCCAGAGCACATCAAATTATACAAACATACAAGCAAATCAAATCATTTGTTCATTCGTGTGCGGACTCAGCGGCCGCAACGGTCAGATTGGGCAGGTCGCTCCTGCCTATCTTTCCTGAGATGGGCCGCCTGGTCGCTTCCTCGTAGTATCTCTCCGTATAATTGCTAGACGGGATGGTGCATAGTGTTGAAAGTACGGTGCATATATGCAGCCTCCTTGTCGATCTTGGTAACCAGAACCACAGGCTCGCCTGCCAGCCTTGGCTCCTCATCCGCCGCGGGATGCCCACTTGCTGCTGGAGCTAGAGCCGCTGCAAAAAAAGGTTGATCCGGTAGTTGCAGCCTCGCCATGGCAACCTCGGCATCATGCTTCTTATTTCCTTCTCACATAAGGGCCAAATACCTACCTCTATAATGACGGGCATCATCACGTAAACGCTTCTTCTCCTTCTTCAATTCCTCTAGCTCCACTGAGATGTTGGCGACCTGATTCTCCAGAGCTCCTTCTCACTCTATCTGCCTCTTCAGTTCTGCTTGAACTTCATTTAGCTTTTCTTCATATTTCTTTTCTAACAGTGCCAAGTTATCCAAGACGGACTGCTCGCCTTGTGCGGACTCACCAAGAGAGATCGCCGCAGTCAATACAAGTGCATTTACTTCGGGAGATGGCACAATCTCGCTAGCCTCTACAAAGCCAGGTGGCGATTTCCGTCCTACAATAAAGGAAACAAAAGTTCCCATTAATACCCATGCTGCAACGGACTCAAAAGGTAAAATGTTAATTCACTTTTTGTAATCATTGCAGCGATCTGGCAACTATCAAAGGTAGGCCGCCTCACGCACTCCAGATCAAAAGCACCCAGGCGCTGCCTTCATTCTCTATAAACCCTTGCTCTTGTCTCGACCATCGAGCTGTTCGACATGACTATATCATCGGTCTCCGTAATGATCCTTATCGGCCGCGATTTCCGTGGAGGAGATTTATAAATCCACCGACTCTTAAACGCATAGGCGCCGGTTGCAGTTTACCTGACCGCATCAGTTCAGTTGCAGTCCGTAGATCCTCAGCTCGCTTTTCCGCATCTAGCTTTTTAGAGATCGCCTCAACCTTCGCCTTCATGATGGAGAGTTGATCCTTCGCCAATGTCTCCCTTCCATCATCTGCAGGCACAGAGGGGAGATCTGCAGTTTTTTCTCCTGCTATCTAAACATCGGACTGCAACACCTCAAGTAGAGATTGACTCATATCGGCGAGCTGCTCATTATCGATGGTGTTGAGTATTTCAGTGGTAGACAAACTGACCGATGATAGGGAGTCATTTACCATGATCGGGGTATCTAGAGTACCAAGGCAATCATCTGGAACTTCCTTTTCTCGCGGCCTGTACTGCAATCTCGCAGCGCCAGTCAAAATAGAGATTTTCTTCTCTTTGCTAGCCCATAGTTTCTTCTCCACTCGCTCAGCGACGGTGGACTTGTCCCTTTTCCTCTTCTTCTTCTCAGGAGCTTTTTTCTCCAATACAGTTGCGACCTACTGCGAGTCCGACAAATTCTCCCAGACTGTGTCCGGATTGATGGCAACAAGAGCCAGGGAGGACACTGGTTCTTCAGTTGGTTCTTTAGCTTGTTCTTTGGCTTGCTGGTGAACTTGCTCCTCGACTTGCTCTTCAGCAGGCCGCTTCTCCTATTTAGCATTCACCACCAGGTGTCGAACTTCAGATGATGGAACTTCCTTGTCCAAGTCTATCCGCAGCATATAGGTTCCAGAGGCAGAAGGGTGTATTTCCATACCTGCTGAGTTCAAAGGGTTCTTGTCAGAAATCGATGACAGATTCGACATTTTATCCGCACTTTTTGATGGTAGATTTTGGACAGCAGAGACATTCGCAGACTTATCATGTTCAGAATCTTTGGAACGGTGGACTGAGTCAGTCCTCTCCTGTCCCTTCTGTGAACTTTCCCCCATGTGGCGGACAGGTGTCCCGATCCGGTGAATAACCTTCTTGTTCCTTGTGTTCGCCTTGTGTTTCTCTGTCCTTGAAACGAAGTTTCCAAAGAATGATCCAAGTCTTGCAATGCCGGACTGAAGAGTACAGAACATAAGATGAGAAAACTGAGCCATGGCGCAGAAAATTTTGTCAGAAAACAGAGTTTCCGGCGGTATTTATAGCGATGTCATCATTTATGACAGTTACTGACTCGGCGGTTAAGAAAACATTTTCGAAGTTTTCTGAAACTTAAAAATGTGCGGGGATTTTGTTAACCCCAGAATCTGCAACATGTTCAGCAGGACAGGTCCTCCTCCTCTTTTGGCGGACTCAGTTTTGGCAGTCCGCTCAAGTCATCGAGACCATGCAGAATCCAAAGCTCCCAAGCGGCGGATTTAGTTCCCAGTCTGCCTAGGTCGCCTAGCCGGATTTCCTGTTTACCTCCTTCAGCGGCGGACTCAATCGTCCAGTCCGCCCAGGTCATCCAGCCTCAGTTGAATAGCTTTCAGATCATCCGCCAGCTCTTCAAGCGGACTCAAGAGTCAGTCTGCATAGGTCGCAGACCTTCAACCAGGATCGCTCCCTGCAGCCAGATGGAAGCTCCAGCTCGCGAGTCCAGTCTGTCCCTCTTACACAGACTGCTTGTCTTTTCTTTTTTGATTCCCGTCACTGCTGCCCGGTTCTCCTATACCCCGGGCAGCCGGTTATTTTAGCACTGCCCGTTTGGACAGGCCCCCGAACCTATAAATAGGGGGAGAGGTGCACCCAAGGCATGCTGAATTGAGCCTAGGAGCCCATTTTATAGAGGCTGTGGACTCCAATTTCGGACTTTGCGGTCTCCAACCTGTCTTGACTATCGCGATCAGCGGTCCTGATTACTCTTTTCCTTGGTTCATTAATAAATGATTGCTTGCAGTTTCCTTAATCTCTTTTTCCCTTCTGCCAGAACTTGAGAGAGCATTTCTTGCATCAATAGTACATTCATTTAAATTCATGTTGACATTTTTGAAATGATCATTATAGAAGCCTCATATATTCAGTTGCCATTTATATATGTCCTCTATGATTCTTATCTATGATGAGTACTTGTTCAGTCAAAATTTTGTATTCTTATTATTGTATATTTATAAAATCACATTTGAAGTATTGTAACATTTTTTAAGTTAAATAGGGGGAGATTGTTGGGAAAAACCTTTAAGAATAATCTTAACAAATTATTTTTGGTGATTTTACATCCTAGGTTTTTTAGCCATAATGTATACTGAGGTGATTTTGTTTTAGGAGTCCTAGGATGTTATTGATATAAAGGAAATAAGAAAGGCATATTGAATTTAAGAGAAAAGACATGATTTACCAACATGCATCAACTAGAAGTTGACGCAACTTCGATTGGAATTTGATGCTACTTTGAATAGAGGTCAGCACAACTGAAATTGATAAGTCTAATGTTGATGCCTGAAATGGGCCTCCGGGCTCTACGAATAGAAAGGAGGGTGGAGGAAACTATCGAATAGCTAGTTACTAGCGGTTAGGACGAGCGGTTAAGACCGTTCGGGAAGAGAGGAGAGAGAAAAACCGTTGGTAGCGGCAACACTAGAGTTCGCCTACTACGGCTAAATGTCACTCCTGCAATGGGCATTCCTTTGATTAAGAAAAGAATCAGTTACAACGGTTAAAACGGAGAACCCGAGCGAACTGGTATCCGCTAGAGGAAGAGTTCGAGTCTGCTGCCAAAGGCGAATAGCTTTGTGAGTTGAACATGCTCCACTAGGAAGTACTATTCACGCCTATTTATAGGCTCGGGGGCCTGCCTATATGGCCAGGGATAAAAATATTGACTGCCCGGGGACAAGAAAAATGGGCAGCGGTGACCAGATATAGGAAGAAACAAGAGGAAAGAGACCACCTAACCATGCGGCTAGGCGGTCAGACCTACCACTGGTCGGCACCTTCTCAACGGCTGCTACGTAGAGGATACCCTGCGAGAAGGATGCGAGAAGGCGGACAGGCGACTAGCTCTTGTCTTGCAGCTAGCACTCTAAGAAATCAATGATAGTAGTCAATCCGGGTTAACATGATCCCCACACATTTTTAAATTCTGAGAAATTTCGAAAATGTACCAGTAAACCGCTTGACCACGAATGCAATAAATGCGCCAAAAGTTATTAATATCACTAATGCAAAAGATAAGAATGTGAAGCTACGAGAAAAGGTGCTCGCCAAGAAGAAGATATTGACCGTTTGCAAAGGACCTAGCGGTCACATGGTTAGCTATGATGAACAAGCTGAAGCTTACCGCAAAGCTTCTGCGGATAGGTATGCTCATACCTGCTCCGAAGGTCAAAAGAATTCCTCCACCTTACAAGGAACCACCACGGATAAAGAGATCTATCTGCATGATAACCGAGACCGACGACATACTCTTGTCACACGAGGAGCTTGAGAGGAATAAGTGGGCCGAGCGACTTCTGAGGGACCAACACTTGAAGAGGGTTGATCCTGAGAGGTTGAGGCGACCTGCATTCCCAAGCCGCCTAATTGCTTGGCGACTAGAGAAGGGAATCTCAGCATGGGTGACTTATCTTAAAGCACTGCTACTTGTTGCCTTTTCCCATTGGAAAACTATTATTTTGACCGCTTGTTCGCTATTTGTTGCAGATTTTGGAGAACTGAACTCTCCGGCTGTTCTTGATGAGTCCATGCGACAACTTTGGGATGATGAAGGCTAGAGCACCTTATCCCAGCTATTCTTGGACTTCGAGTGGCTAAAGGCACATCTCTCGGTCGAGGAGAAATCACGGAGAGCTTCCGAGGAAGCTTCAAAAAGGCGGATAAAAGTGGTATCTGCAGAGCTTGAGGAAAACTGCAGGAAGGAGAGAATGTTGTCCGCAGAACTTGAGGCTTGCCGTGAGTGGGAAAGAATTCTTCGGGACCAACTCTCGACTCAAGAGAGGCGACTTCAACAATCTGAGGAGGATGTTTCCCACTATAAGGGAAGATATCAAAAGTCGATGAGAAGAGAGAGGAGTCGGCGACCTGATTTCGTGAGTTTAGAGAAACCACGACAATCAAATCACGGCTCTGCTAGGGGGAGACCTCTACCCCGATGACAAGACAGGCAACCCTACTCGTACGTCCTCGCAAACAGTGAGAATTTGATGAGCCAACCGTTCTGATCAGACGCATAGTTCGAGAGGCTTCCCAGATACACCGGGATCAGAGCGTACTGAATCACAACTTGGTAGCCGCGCTGTTAATTTTACTACAGGTAAGTGACAAAGTGGCTCATCTCGGTAGGGACCCCATAGAGCGAAGTAAGGAGTGGCAAAAAGAACGAGACCGTGAATTGTAACTGAGTTTGAATGGACTGACCTGGTCGTCGCTTTGACATTACTATTTTTTAAAAATTTAATCTCTTGCAGTTTATTTATTTTATCCCCACGATTTGTAATGCTTGATTGCCTGGAATGATATCTTATCGCTGCGACTATTGCGGTTAAACTCTTCTATCTGCAAGAAACTAGTCTATAACTACCAAGTACTTGATCATGCAGCTTCGCCATTTAGTCGCGCGACTAGATGTTTTCTTGAATGTTATATAAATAGAGCTTAACACCGCTTTCTACGGAAGAATACCAAGATATCAATATCTACGACTAGGTTATAGGGCGCCCGTACTGCTTCTGCTACTGTATCTTTCCACATGGCTAACCCCGATCTAGTCGCGCGGCTAACTCAGGAGGATGAGCGGATAAACACGTCTGGTAGGAACTTGGTGGCTTTCCAGATCAAGAACTTCGATTACGGTTTCACTTTGCCACCGTTAATTTAATTCGTCGAAATCCTTTACTTTTTCGGTATTGTTCCTGGCCAACTCTCACCGTATATAGTGGCTTCGGTGATGAGCTTCATAATATACCTGCGTAGAGATAAGGTAAAGTTCACGATGGATCTCTTTTGCAACTGCTTTGTAATGTAACGCCGTGAAACTCAAAAGAGGAACGGGTGGCATTTTGAGCCATGTCTGGGACTTGGTAGAGGTCACACGGCCTAGGACACGGGCGTGTCCAAGGGCCGTGTCGTGCTCGGATTCGGCAATTTCTGAGTGGTCGACAAAATTGAAGTCGACGAGCATCGAACAGTGAACACAACCTTAGACACGAGCGTGTCCCAGGCCGTGTCCTACTCGGGTTGTTAGACGAGTTGTGTTGGGGGAGAGACATGGCCTGAGCCCAGGCGTGTTCGGGTCTGACACGGGCATGTCAAATTCGATATGGGCGTGACGAATGCCCGAGTTCTCCTTGGGTTGGTGCTGGACCTGTGTTGATGGAGGAACACGCCCAACTACACGGGCGTGTACTGGATGACACTGGCGTGTCAAGCCTTACACGGGCGTGTCGAGTGCCCGTGTTCTTTTCGGGACTCAACGGTTTTGGCGGCGTATGAGGCACACGACCTTGGACACGGGCATGTTGCAAGTCGTGTTCGGCCCAGGAAGTTCATTTTTAAGTGCGAATCTTGGTCGTTCGTTTCCTTATTTTGGGGTCCAACGGCTAAGGGCTGTTCTTTCTGGGTTATACCCGGGAATAGGGCTTAGAAACCCTCATTTCTTTTGGGTTCAATCTCTTTCTAAGTTCTAGAGAGACGGGATAGAAAGGAGGAAGAAGGAAGAGACCAGTCACCGGAGGAGATTCGGGGCACCAAATCACAAGCCGAGTCCAGATCTATGGAGGCAAGAACATCGCGATGCTTTCCAACCATATAAATTTCCATGGCGCCGAAGAGGAATGTTAGGGTAACGATTCTCTACTTGAGCATGTGAAGCTCTCCTTCTTTTGTATAAGGAAATCCTCTCCCGCGAGTGTGCGGTGTTCCTTAGGGTAGATGTGAATAGTCCCCCTTGTTTGCATGTAGAGTCCGAAATCGAGATACAGACATAGGAATGGTTTGTCAAGCTTACCCAGACAAGTTGGTCTGGATCGATAATGTTTCATTGTGCATGATTAGCCGGAGAAGACTCCATGTCTTTGGTTGTTTTCGGGTTTTCTACGCGGTAGATTGCAACAGGGAGTCTTGGGGATTAACTCCAAGGTGCACCCGGAAAATTGGGCGGAAATGCATTTCTGCAAACTTAGAGGCCTGGGTGCCAACCTTTAAAATAATTGGGTTATGTGCATGTTTGATCCTTTTGGGACTCGGGGAAGCTTGACCCGCGCATATGGCTTAAATTGACATTGCGGTGTGAGCAACGGGTTAAGCGGAACCGTACCTTCTCTATGTCGTTCAGTTAAAGATACCTAAGGTACGTGGTACTTACCGTTGGCATAGATGGAGGGTCATAGGCTTGGGCCAGAAAGATTAAAATGCTCACGAGTATTACCATCCAAGGGACGGTGGTGAGACCGCAGCTTTGACCGGGTTCACCGTATAAGTGCCCTGAGACCACGGGGTGTGCGGTTGTGTGTGCCTGCACCTGTGATGTTTTGATTATTCACTATAATGCTTACTATGCTAATAAGTGTAGGAAAGGAGCATCTCCGCCCCGAGTTTGGTGGCGGGATCGTTATAATTTGGTCAGCTTTAGCTGACCGTTACTTATTTTTGTCACCGTTGTGGTGAATTGTGCTTGTAAGTGGTGCGGAGCCTTATGGCAAATAGCATTCCAAAGCCCTTGTTGCTGAGCCGACCCTTGAAGGCCTTGTTTGGTTTACTTGTTTAATTCATGTGTGGATGGCCTGCGAGCCGAAGAATGGAAGACACTGTTTTAAATTTAGTGAACTCATGTAAGGCCATAAGGCCGGTACTTTGTGTACTTTGTAATTCATTCCTGTTTGGGTTCGATAGTAAACATTCATGCTTGTGCCTAGGTTCTTATTTTGCAACTTAATAAATTTCTTTTTCTAGATGCTCTGTGTAGGACGTTAAGATTGGAAGAATGGTTTCAATGAGTAACCCTTAGGTCTATCTGTGGTATATGGCATCGGGCCCCGGCCGGACCTACTGCTATATGCTATGTGATGGATAGGGGTGTTATAATTTTGTATCAGACTACCGATTTCGGGCAGGATTAAATGAATTCGTGGACGAATTCACTTTAAGCGCTGGTGAGCACATGTGTGTGCGTCATCATTATAACATGAAAAGAACCCATGAATTTCCACTTAGGAATGAAAATACGCATGTTTGAGGAACCTGCGTGTTCCTATAATTGTTTTTTGCAATTTTGTTTGGTCGTTTAATGATATTTTGTACGACTATAGGTGAGCAGGAGTGGTGCGGGGCCGTAAGAATGTCAAGTTTCTGAGGCAAGTAGCGCGCCAAATGATGCGCCGACAACACCTCCTTCGGCTGAGACCATACGATTGGTAGCTGAAGATGTGTTTGCGATGATTAATGCACAGCCTGCGAGGAAGATGCAACCACCTACAACTGTTGTGGATAAAGTACCGCTCCAAGCGGCGGAGCCAAGGAGAGTGGAGCAGGTTGTTGTGGCGCCAATGATGCCTAGGAGAGAAATGGAGAAACAACTCAAACACATTATGGGCTTTAATCCTCCAGTGTTCTCGGGGTCGGGAACCCCAACCCAAGCGGAGTTTTGGCTCTCCAGATTTAACAGAGTCTTCATAGCTATAGAGATGGAAGAGTGGCAGAAGACCACTATAGCCACTTACTTGTTAGACGGCGATGCAAGGCTATGGTGGGAAGGTTTAGAACTACACCACTTGGGGAGAAAACCACTTACAGACGTCTCGATGGAAGAGTTTTTGAAGCTGTTCTTGGCAAGGTACCTCTCCTCTACTCAGAGGATTGCATTGGAGAACGAGTTTCAGAAGTTGGTGTAGGGAGCGAGTAGCGTGGATGAGTACCCCCACAAATTTACACGTTTGGGTAGGTATGCAAGTGCTACTTTCGCTGATGAGGAGCGAAGGACAAACTAATTCTATGAAGGTCTGAGGGATGACTTAAGACTACAGCTCTCGGGGCCGATGATGCTGGGCTTCTTGACCCTGGTAAACACGGCCCGGTCTTTGGAGAATGATTTGAAGAATGTCCAGGAATAAAAAGACTCAAGTGTTAAGAAGACAGAGTTCAAGGTGTCGACTACCTCAACGTCTGGGTATAGTAAGTTCTTTAAGAAGGCAAAGACTTCAGATCCAGCTCCTTCTTTTGGTGCTTCAGGTGCGACCATGGGTCGAACCCCGGGCGCTTGTTTTACTTGTGGGAAGCCGGGGCACTTTGCCCGTGACTGTTGGAGCGGACGTCCAAAGTCCGAGAGGAAGCAAGGAGCAACTTATGAGGAAAAGGGCAAGGCGGTGGAGTCAACCGCATCCCATTATGCTCCGACTCAACCAAGAGTCTATAATCTTGGCCAGTAGGAGGCCATCAAACAAGAGGATGTGGTGACAGGTACGGTTTAAATTTATAGCAATTTAGCTTTAAATATTGTTACCTTGTGCTTGTTAGCTTATTAATTTTTGTATAGGCTTTGTTTTGATTTGTGATAATCCAGCAGGAGCACTCTTTGATATGGGAGCTTCACACTCCTTTTTGTATGAAGGTTTCATATCGCGCATCAGAGTCCCCTCTTCGATGGCTTAGGATAAATTGGACATATTATTGCCGAATTGGTGTTCTATGCGCGCGAACAGAGTTTGTGACGTAAAGATTCGTATTGGGAGTCAGGAGTTCGACTTGCTATCATCGTTACTGCCGCTAGTAGAGTTCAACATCATTTTTGGTATGGACAGGCTTTCAGAGCAGAAGGCATACATAGATTGCAATCATAAGGAAGTCAAGTTGGGAGTTGACCGGGAGAAAACGTTTTCGGGTTCGAAGGGGTCGAGCAAGACCTTAATGTCTGCTCTTCAGGTGGTCAAGGCAGTTCCTGCTGGTGAAGAGCTGTTCTTCACGCTAGTGGAGGCTGCGAAGCCTAAGCCCAATTTGGGTAGCATCCTAGTAGTTTGTGATTACCCTGACATGTTCCCGGACAATCTTCCTGGAGCCTCACCCCAGCAGGAGATTGACTTCATGATTGAGCTAGTGCCAGGTTCCAAACCTGTGTCACGCTCTCCGTATAGGTTGTCGTCTAAGGAAATGGCGGAGCTAAAGGTTCAACTTGAAGATTTGTTGGAGCAGGGTTATTTGCGTCCAAGTTTGTCGCCTTGGAGCACACCGGTCCTCTTCGTCAAGAAAAAGGACGGAAGTTTGCGGCTGTGTATCGACTATAGAGAACTGAACAAGTTAACGGAAAAGAAGAAGTACCAGATCCCAAGGATTGATTATCTGTTTGATCTGTTAGTCGGGTCTTCGGTGTACTCAAATTTGGATCTCAAGTCTGGTTACTATCAGCTGAGAATAAGGGAAAGTGATATCCCAAAAACAACATTTAGCACAAGATATGGGCATTTCGAGTTTACGGTCAAGCCGTTCGGGCTAACTAATGCTCCATCAGTGTTCCTGGATCGAATAAACAGAGCGTTAATGGAGTACTTAGACCACTTTGTGATCATCTTTATAAACGACATATTGGTGTACTTGCAGTGCGAAGAGGATCACTTAAAGCATCTGCATTTTGTTTTAGAGATGCTGAGGAGGAACGAACTATACGCAAAGTTCTCCAAATGCGAGTTTTGGTTACCCTCAGTAGCGTTCCTTGGTCACATAGTCAGTTGTGAAGGGGTTGCGGTGGATCCGGCGAAAATAGTTGTAATACGAGAGTGGCCTGTTGTGTCTACAGTAGCGGAAGTCTGAAGTTTTCTGGGGCTTGCCGGCTGTTACAGGAGCTTCGTAGAAAACATCTCGCAGATAGCGTTACCTCTCACGACTTTGACAAGGAAAGATCAGAAGTTTTTTGGACGCAAAAGTGCCCGCAAGATTTTGAAGAGCTGAAGGATCAGTTGACCACGACGCTAATGCTAAGCTCGCCGAGTGGGGCTGAAGGCTTTTAGATCTACAACGATGCTTCAGGAAGTCGTTTGGGCTACGTGCTGCTATAATATGGAAGTGTTATAGCCTAGCGTCAACTGAAAGTGCATGAGAAAAATTATCCGGTCCACGACTTGGAGTTAGTGACCGTGATTTTTGCTCTGAAGCTGTGGAGGCATTATTTGTATGGCGTGAAGGTCGATATCTATACCGACCACAAGGGCCTGAAATACCTGTTGGATCAGAAGGATTTGAATATGAGGCAGCGAAGATGGATGGAGTTCCTGGGGGAATATACATTCAAAATTCATTATGTGCCCGGGAAAGGTAATGCAGTTGCGGATGCGTTGAGTCGCAGGGCTCCCGCACAAGCCAACTGGTTGTCGGTTCATGATGATCGGTTGATTCGGGAGTTGGAGGCATTAAGTATCTCTTGTGTTGACAAGCGGACTAGCGCCGAAGCGCTATTGAACTGGATGGAAGTTCAGTATGACCTGGCTTATCAGATTCGGCGGGCTTTGGAGCTGGATAGCAACATGAGGCAATTCATGGATGCAGCTTCGGATGGGTCAAATTCCCAATTTACGGTTGAAGATGGACTACTAAGGAAGGACAGTTGTTTGTGCGTCCCAAACGTGGGTAATTTACGGGTGCAGTTGATGTACGGGGCTATTAATACCAAGTACTCGATCTACCCAGGGAGCACGTAGATGTACTGAGATATGAAGAAGTGGTTCTGGTGGCCAGGACTGAGGAAGTATGTGGCACTATATGTGGCGAACTGTCAGACTTGCACCTTAGTGAAGGCAGAGTGCCAAAAGCCAGGGGCACTCTTGAAGTCTTTGCCTATTCCGGAGTGGAAGTTCGACGATATCTCAATGGACTTTGTGCATGGATTGCCAAGGTCACAGAAGGGAAACGACGCCATCTGGGTATCATAGATCGGTTGACAAAAGTGTCGCACTTCATTTCGAATAGGAAGGATGATTTGGTGGAGAAACTGGCGAAGTTGTATGTGGATAACATTGTTTGATTACACGGTGTGCCCCGCAGCATCGTGAGTGATAGAGATGGGCGGTTTACGTCCAATGACTGGAGGTTGGTGTAGCAAATATCGGGTACTAAGATGAGGTTCAGCACAGCCTTTCATCCGCAGACGGATGGTCAGACTAAGAGAGTTAACAAGACAATGGAAGACATGCTTCACATGTACGTCGTGGATTTCGGGAAGTAGTGGGAAGATCATCTGTATTTGGTTGAGTTTGCATACAACATCTAACAAGCGAGCATACAAATGGCGCCCTTCGAGGACCTATATGGTATAAAATGTCGTACGTCGTTGTCATGGTTAGAAACGAATGAGGCGAGGTTGTACAAAAAGCAAGAGGTGGAAAACGCCACTTCATTGGTACAAACCATTCGAGAGCGCTTGCTGATCGCACAGGATAGTCAAGCTAATACTTCACTGCCAAGCATCGGAACGTGGAGTTCGCTGTTGGTGACTTTGTTTATTTGAAGATAAAGTCGTTCAAGGGTGTTTCACGGGTACGATGCTTGAAGAAGTTGAGCCCGAGGTAACTTGGACCATTTAAGATCCTAGAGCGGATTGGTGAAGCGGCTTATCGTCTAGAGCTATAAGCGGAGTTTAGTGGTCAACAAAACGTATTCCCTATATCAGCATTGCGAAAGGCGGTCCAAGAGCCTTTGCAGGTGATCGCGGTTGATCTAGTACCGGTGGACGAAGGGTTGGTGACAAGGTTCAAGCCCATTCGTATTGAGGACTCTGAAGTCAAGCGACTTCGTAATAAGGAGATCAGCATGGTAAAGGTCTGTTGGGACAACTGTAGTCGGGAGGAGCTCTCGTAGGAGCGAGAGCTGACCATGCTGGAGGAGTACCCAGAGTTATTCCACTAAGGTACCGCTTTTGGTTTTGTGTATCTTTTCCTTTCGGTAATTTCGTTCACGAAATTCTTTAAAGAGAGAGAGAGAGGTGTAACGCCCCAAAAATCAAAAGAGGGACGGGTGGAGTTTTGAGCCAATTCTGGGACTTGGTAGAGGTCACACGGTCTGGGACACGGGCATGTCCAAGGGGCGTGTCATGCTCGTGTTCAGCGATGGCTGAGTGGTCGAAAAAATTGAAGTCGACGAGCGTCGAACAGCAAACACGACCTGAGACACGATCGTGTCCCAGGTTATGTCCTACTTAGGTTGTTAGCGGAGTTGTGTTGGGGGAGAGACATGGCCTGAGCCTAGGCGTGTTCGGGTCAGACACGGGCGTGTCAAATTTGACATGGGCGTGTCGAATGCGCGTGTTCTCCTCGGGTTGGTTGTGGACCTGTGTCGATAGAGGAACACGCCCAACTATACAGGCGTGTACTGGATGACACGGGCATGTCAAGCCTGACACGGGCATGTCGAGTGCCCGTGTTCTTTTCGGGATGCGACGGTTTCGACGGCGTATGAGGCACACAGCCTTGGACACGGGTGTGTCGCAAGCCGTGTTCGGCCCAGAAAGTTCATTTTTAAGTGCGAATCGTGGCCGTCCGTTTCCTTATTTTGGGATCCAACGACTCAGGGTTATTCTTGCTGGGTTATACCCGGGAATAGGGCTTAAAAACCCTCATTTTTTTGGGTTCAATCTCTTTCTAAGTTCTAGAGAGAGGGGATAGCAAGGAGGAAGACGGAAGAGAGATCTAGTTGCCGGAGGAGATTCGGGGCGCCAAATTGCAAGTCGAGTCCAGATCTATGGAGGCGAGATCATCGCAGTGCTTTTCAACCATATAGATTTCCATGGCGCAGAAGAGGAATGCTAGGGTAACGATTCTATTCATTGTGCATGATTAGCCGGAGAAGACTCCATGTCTTTGGTTTTTTTCGGGTTTTCTACGCGGTAGATTGCAACAGGGAGTCTTGGGGATTAACTCCAAGGTGCACTCGGAAAATTAGACGGAAATGCATTTCTGCAAACATGGCGGCCTGGGTGCCAACCTTGAACATAACTGGGTTATGTGCATGTTTGATCCTTTTGGGACTCGGGGAAGCTTGACCCGTGCATATGGCTTAAATTGACTTTGCGGTGTGAGCAATGGGTTAGGCGAAACCGTACCTACTCTATGTCGTTCAGTTAAAGAGACCTAAGGTACGTTATACTTACCGTTGGTATAGATGGAGGGTCTTAGGCTTGGGCCAGAAAGATTAAAATGCTCACGAGTCCCCCTTATATGCATGTAGAGTCTGAAATCGAGATACGGACATAGGCATGGTGTTTGAAGCCTACCCAGACAAGTTGGTCTGGATCGGTGATGTTTCATTGTGCATGATTAGCCGGAGAAGACTCCGTGTCTTTGGTTGTTTTCAAGTTTTCTACGCGGTAGATTGCAACAGGGAGTCTTGGGGATTAACACCAAGGTGCACTCGGAAAATTGGGCGGAAACACATTTCTTCCAACTTGGCATCCTGGGTGCAAACCTTGAACATAACTAGGTTATGTGCATGTTTGATCGTTTTGGGACTCGGGAAAGCTTGAACCGCGCATATGGCTTAAATTGACGTTGTGATATGAGCAACGGGGTAGGCGGAACCGTACCCGCTCTGTGTCATTCGGTTAAAGCGACCAAAGGTACGCGGTACTTACCGTTGGCATAGATGGAGGGTCTTAGGATTAGGCCAGAAAGACTAAAATGCTCACGAGTATTACCGTCCAAGGGACAGTAGTGAGACCGCGGCTTTGACTGGGTTCACCGTGTAAGTGCCCTGAGAGAACGGGGTGTGTTGCTGTGTGTGCTTGTACCTGTGATGTTGTGATTATTCACTATAATGCTTACTATGCTAATAAGTCAAGGGAAGGAGCATCGCCGCCCTGAGTTTGGGGGCGGGATCGTTATAATTTGGTCAGCTTTAGCTGACCGTTACTTTTGTTTGCCACCGTTGCGGTGAATTGTGCTTGCAGGTGTTGCGGAGCCAAGTGGCAAATAGCGGGTCAAAGCCCTTGTTGCTGAGCCGGCCCTTGAAGGCCTTGTTTTTTTTACTTGTTTAATTCATGTGTGATCGGCCTGCGAGACGAAGTATGGAAGACACTGTTTTAAATTTAGTGAACTCTTGTAAGGCCATAAGGCTGGTAATTTGTAATTCATTCCTGTTTGGGTTTAATAGCGGACATTCATGCTTGTGGCTTGGTTCTTATTTTGCAACTTAATAAATTGCTTTCGCTAGATGCTTTGTTGAGGACGTTATGATTTGAATAATGTTTTCAATGAGTAACCCTTAGGTCTGTCTGTGGTATATGGCGTCGGGCCCCGGCAAGACCTACTGCTATATATTATGTGACGGATAGGGGTGTTACACGTAATCTGCTCGATCAGATCTGGTAAGAAGGACAACCAGATCTTCAAAGGTGTGGTCTACCTTGGCTACACCGGCATGAAGGCAGTGAACTTGCTGAATAAATTCCCAAACTGATCCACCATATTCCTCATATTTGAGGGGAATCTGGGTCTTCTACCCGTCTGTCTGCAAATTCCGGCGGCTAACCTGGCAAGCAATTCGACGTCGATGATGTCGAAAAGGAAATTGTTGGATTCCTTGTCGAATCGCAGCTAGATATCTGGCACTACATCCCATTGCTCCCAGTTGTGGCTGAACGGCCTATAGAATAAAGTAAGTGTTTCAAGTGGTTAGTGCTCACCGAGAATGAGCGGCTACAGGAGGAAGTCGAGAAGCTCAAGGAAGAGAACAAGAAGCTAAAAGAAACAAATGTGATAAGATTTTACCTAGCGGTCATTGCGATTAGTTTAAGTTTAACCACAAATTTACCTTATTTATTTCCTCGGTAGAAATCCTATGATTCGGAGAACCTATCCTTCCTTAATGAAATCGTCATACACCTAAGTAAGGCGGGGAAGACATGCTCGACATCCGTAGGTAGCGGTAAGCTTTCAAGGCTGAACATGAAAATGTTTCTTTCGATGAGCCATTCCCTTCTTTTCATGAGGTAGAGGTCGCGCGAGAAGTGGCGGCAAGGACTGTAATAAATAAAATATTGGAAGAAGATGGAGTCAAAGTTATGGGTGAATAAGAAAATCTACCCGCCGAGACTACAGCTCTCGGGGCCGATGACGCAGGGCTTCTTGACCCTGGTCAACACGGCTCGGTCTTTGGAGAAAGATTAGAAGAATGTCCAGGAAAAGAAAGACTCCAGTGTTAAGAAGACAGAGTTTAAGGTGCCGACTACCTCAAAGTCGGGGTATAGAAAGTTATTTAAGAAGGCCAGGACTTCGGATCCAGCTCCTTCTTTTGGTGCTTCAGGAGCGACCACGGGTCGAACCCCGGGCGCTTGTTTTACTTGTGGGAAGCCGGGGCACTTTGCCCGTGACTGTTGGAGCGGACGTCCAAAGTCCGAGAGGTAACAAGGAGCAACTTACGAGGAAAAGGGCAAGGCGGTGGAGTCAACCGCATCCCATTATGCTCTGACTCAACCAAGAGTCTACAAACTTTGCCAGCAGGAGGCCATCAAAAAAGAGGATGTGGTGACCGGTACAGTTTAAATTTATTGCAATTTAACTTTAAATACTGTTACCTTGTGCTTGTTAGCTTATTACTGTTTGTATATGCTTTGTTTTGATTTGTGATAATCCGGCAAGAGCACTCTTCGATACGGGAGCCTCACACTCTATTTTGTCCGAAGGTTTCATTTCACGCATCGGAGTCCCCTCTTCGATGGAGAAGGACAAATTAAACATATTGTTGTTGAATGGGTGTTATATGCGCGCGGACAGAGTTTGTGCCATAAAGATTCGTATTGGGAGTCAGGAGTTCGACTTGCTATCGGCGTTACTACAGCTAGTATAGTTCGACATCAATTTTGGTATGGACAAGCTCTCGGAGCAGAAGGCATTCATTGAATGCAATCGTAAGGAAGTCAAGTTGGGAGTTGACCGGGAGAAAACGTTTGTGGGTTTCAAGGGGTCGAGCAAGACCTTAATGTCTGCTCTTTAGGTGGTCAAGGCAGTTCCTGCTGGTGTAGATCTGTTCTTCACACTATTGGAGGCTGCGAAGCCTAAGCCCAATTTGGGGAGCATCCCAGTAGTGTGTGAGTACCCTGACATGTTCCCGGACAATCTTCTTGGAGCCTCACCCCAGCGGGAGATCGACATCACGATTGAGCTAGTGGCAGGTGACAAACCTATGTCACGCTCTCCTTATAGGTTGGCGTCTAAGGAAATGGCAGAGCTAAAGGTTCAACTTGAAGATTTGTTGGAGCAGGGTTATGTGCGTCCAAGTTTGTCTCCTTGGAGCGCACCGGTCCTCTTTGTCAAGATAAAGGACGGAAGTTTGCGACTTTGTATCGACTATAGAGAACTGAACAAGTTAACGAAAAAGAACAAGTACCCGATCCCAAGGATTGATGATCTATTTGATCAGTTAGTTAGGTCATCGGTGTACTCAAATTTGGATCTCAAGTCCGGTTACTATCAGCTGAGAATAAGGGAAAGTGATATCCCAAAAATAGCATTTAGCACAAGATATGGGCATTTCGATTTTACGGTCATGTCGTTCGGGCTGACTAATGCTCCATCAGTGTTCCTGGATCTAATGAACAGAGCATTAATGGAGTACTTAGACCACTTTATGATTATCTTTCTCAATGACATATTGGTGTACTTGTAGTGCGAAGAGGATCACTTAAATCATCTGCATTTTGTTTTGGAGACGCTGAGTAGGAACGAACTAAACGCAAAGTTCTCCAAATGCGAGTTTTGGTTACCCTCAGTAGCGTTCCTTGGTCACATAGTCAGTGGTGAAGGGGTTGCGGTGGATCCGGCGAAAATAGTTGCAATACGGGAGTGGCCTGTGTTGTCTACGGTAGCGGAAATCCGAATTTTTCTGGGGCTTGTCTGCTATTACAGGCGATTCGTAGAGAACTTCTCGCAGATAGAGTTACCTCTCACGACTTTGACAAGGAAAGATCAGAAGTTTATTTGGACGCAGGAGTGCCCGCAAGCTTTTGAAGAGCTGAAGGGTCGGTTGACCACGTCGCCAGTGCTAAGCTCGCCGAGTGGGGCCGAAGGCTTTGAGATCTACAGCGATGCTTTGGGCAGTGGTTTGGGCTGCGTGCTGCTACAACATGGAAGTGTTATAGCCTAGAACTCGCGTCAACTGAAAGTGCATGAGAGAAATTATCCGGTCCACGACTTGGAGTTAGCGACCGTGATTTGTGCTCTGAAGCTATGGAGGCATTATTTGTATGGCATGAAGGTCGATTTCTATACCGACCACAAGAGCCTGAAATACCTGTTGGATCAGAAGGATTTGAATATGAGGCAGCGAAGATGGATGGAATTCCTGGGGGACTATACATTCAAAATTCATTATGTGCCCGGGAAAGGCAATGTAGTTGCGGATGCATTGAGTCGCAGGGCTCCCGCACAAGCCAACTGGTTGTCGGTTCACGACGAGCAGTTGATTCGAGAGTTGGAGGCGTTAGATATCTCTTGTGTTGACAAGCAGACTAGCGTTGAAGCGCTACTGAACTGGATGGAAGTTCAGTATGACCTGGCTGATCGGATTTGGCAGGCTTTTGAGCTGGATAGCAACATGAGGCAATTCATGGATGCAGCTTCGGATGGGTCAAATTTCCAATTTACGATTGAATATGGACTACTAAGGAAGGACAGTCGTTTGTGCATCCCAAACGTGGGTAATTTACGGGTGGAGTTGATGTACGGGGCGAGCACGTAGATGTACTGAGATATGAAGAAGTGGTTCTGGTGGCCAGGACTGAGGAAGTATGTGGCACTATATGTGGCGAACTGTCAGACTTGCGCCTTAGTGAAGGTAGAGTGCCAAAAGCCAGGGGTTTTCATGAAGTCTTTGCCTATTCCGGAGTGGAAGTTCGACGATATCTCAATGGAATTTATACATGGATTGCCAAGGTCACAGAAGGGAAATGACGCCATCTGGGTAATCGTAGATCGGTCTACAAAAATATCACACTTCATTTCGAATAGGAAGGATGATTTGGTGGAGAAGCTGGCGAAGTTGTATGTGGATAACATTGTTCGATTGCACGGTGTGCCCCGCAGCAATGTGAGTGATAGAGATGGGCAGTTTACGTCTAATGACTGGAGGTTGGTGTAGCAAATACTGGGTACTAAGCTGAGGTTCAGCACAGCCTTTCATGTGCAGACGGATGGTCAGACTAAGAGAGTTAACAGGACAATAGAAGACATGCTTCGCATGTGCGTCGTGGATTTCGGGAAGTAGTGGGAAGATCATGTGTATTTGGTGGAGTTTGCGTACAACATCTACCAAGCGAGCATACAAATGGCGCCCTTCGAGGCCCTATATGGTATAAAATGTCGCACGTCGTTGTCATTGTTAGAAACGAGTGAGGCGTGGTTGTACAAAAAGCAAGAGGTAGAAAATGCCACTTCATTGGTACAAACCATTTGAGAGCGCTTGCTGATCGCACAAGATAGGCAAGCTAAATACTTTAATGCCAAGCATCGGAACGTGGTGTTCGCTGTTGGCGAATGGGTGTATTTGAAGATAAAGTCATTCAAGGGTGTTTCACGAGTACGATGCTTGAAGAAGCTGAGCCCGAGATAACTTTGAACATTTGAGATCCTAGAGCGGATTGGTGAAGCGGCTTATCGTCTAGAGCTATCGGCGGAGTTTAGTTGTCTACACGACGTATTCCACATATCAGCATTGCGGAAGGCGGTCCAAGAGCCTTTATAGGTGATCGCAGTTGATCTAGTACCGGTGGATGAAGGATTGGCAACAAGGGTCAAGCCCATTCGTATTGAGGACTCTGAAGTCAAGCGACTTCGTAACAAGGAGATCAGGATGGTAAAGGTCTGTTGGTACAACTACGGTCGGGAGGAGCTCTCGTTAGAGCGAGAGAAGACCATGATGGAGGAGTACCCAGAGTTATTCCACTCAGTTACCGCTTTTGGTTTTGTGTATCTTTTCCTCTCGGTAATTTCGTGGACGAAATTCTTTTAAGAGAGAGAGAGGTGTAACGCCCCAAAACTCAAAAGACGGACGGGTGGCGTTTTGAGCCAAGTCTGGGACTTGGTAGAGGTCACACGGTCTAGGACAAAATAATTAATGTTTAGCTGCAGCTAACTAGCTAATAGAAATACCAACAATAGACAACCAAGTTAATAAAACTGCGAAAGCTAGCAGATAATATTAATTAACCGAATAGATTTAACCACTGGGGCTAACGACATGCTAGCGGATAGACTTGAGGTTTGGGGGCCATTTCTCGCTCAAGAAAGATCATCTTAGCTATAATATATCCTAAGCGAATCACAGTAGAGCTAACAACACCTGGACCTCCCTTGATGCACGCGGTGTGTTAGATACCGGCTAGGATCTGAAGCCTTGAAGTCCTCCGCATGAGAGTTAGATGGATCCTACTACACGTATGCGAACACCCCCCACTATATGTGATCATCGCGGTGTTAGGCCAGAAACCAATCCGTGGGAGTTTAAGCAAGACTCAGCGATATCTCCTCGGTTCAACGATCCCTTTGGCAAAGAGAAAATAGAGAGGAGGAGAAGCTCAAAAACAAGGAAAAGTGTCAGTATTGGTTATCTGAAATAAGAATTGAAATGAATGGACGAATGTTCAGAAATGTGCCAGAATAAAGTTCAACAATGAAAAATAAAACTAATAAGCCATGATCGCGAAGAACTTTCTGGATTTTGCGATATCCTCTTTCAACTCAGCATTATAGTTCTCCCAAGTGCCTTCATCATCGGCTCCAATGCACTCAACAATAATGAAGTTAATGTCATTGCCGATTTGATTCACCCCTTTTGAGTTGAGTGGAATGTCAGCTACATCTTTGCCTTTTGAAGTAGACGGGAGAGGGGAGCCATCCTTCTGGACTAAATCGCAAAATTTTCCCTGCTTCAGCATTCTTTCCACTAATTGGTGAAGAGCCCGACAATTTTCCGCTGGGTTCCCTTTCTCCTTATAGTATTCGGAATACGGATCATCTTTGGATCATTGGTATGTGGGCTGTTAAGGTCGTTTGTAGCTGGGCTTGCCTTTCATAACCTGAATTACTTCTTGCATAACCCTATCAATGTAGGGTTCTTAGATGTCACCAATTTCTTGTTGATAAATGGAAGCTACTTGTAGAGCTAGAGCTGGGTTTGCAAGAGGAATAGGCAATTGTGATCTTTGATTTCAGAATTGGTCTTGGCTTGGGAAGAGATGTCGATGACGATTAAAGTTTCTTTCTTTCCTTGCTCGAAGTTGGAAATCCCTCCGAGGAAACCTTGAAGGTTAAGATGTAAGAGTAGAAATTTTCTCTGTGACGAGCCTTGATACATAACTAGGATTGCTCTTTTCACCCCGAATGTACATGTTGGCTAGACCGATCATTTCTTCATATGTCCTTGGCATTCGAATGTTAGCTTCAAACTTCAGTGGTCCTTCCATTAATCTGCTAATCGGAGAGACTATGTATTGCTCTGGATCATCATTCTAAATTTCCAAAATTTCTTTTTGGAAGCGATCAACAAAATGAGCCCAAGTCTCATTATCTTATTGTTTAATATCAAATAATGCTTCTAGACCGCTTTCCTCTTTGTAGATGTGTAAAATCTAAGTAGAAGTTCTCTTCTTAGATTAGCAAATGATGCGATGGATTTAGGACGTAGCACGTATAACAACTCCCTTGTTTATCCATCAAAAGATGTTACAAGGAGTTTGCACTTAGTAGCATCTGTAAGCGACTTCAAGGCAACAACTGACTCAAAATCTTACAGATGTGCTATTGGGTCAGACTCTCCAGTGTAAACGGGAAATCAGGGTTCTCTAAAGTAAGCTGGAGTTGGAACTTATCGAACATTCTCTATGAGTGGAGATGGATCTTCCTATTCCCCTAGAGCATAAGAAAAAGGAAAGTACGGAGCGTAAGCAGTAGCTGCAAAAGAAGTAGGTGGATAGAAAGGAAAAGTTGCTGCTGGAGGGGAAAATGCAGGAGCTGGAGGTTAAGGATAACTTACTTGAAAATTCAAAGCTCTTGCTGGACTTCCCCAGGCAGCTTCCCATAAAAAGTTATGACGAGCAGTGAACTCGTCATCATGAGACCGCAATGGAGCTGCGGCATTCCCAGGTTGATCACCTGGAACTGCTGTGCGGTCTCCCTGCGAGCTTGTTCAGCTTCCCGACATGATTTCTCTAGAGCTTCCCAAAGAGTATCCTTACTAGGACTTGATGGAGCGAAGTTTTCGGCCATTTAGCGGGCTGAATCGCTTAATTAACGACTTCACTGACAAATTGAAATTTGAAGTTCGTGTGTTGAATGTTGACGCATAAAATGCACCTCCGGTCTCTGCAAATAGAAATGAGGGTGTAGTATACTATCATTAAGTCCTGTGTTTGGAGACTCGTTGTAGACTATACATGAGTCAAAATCATGGATCACAAAATGAGGGATTACATTGTATGGTCCTGTGTTTGGAGACTCGTTGTAGACTGACATTGGTCTATACTTGGCATATAAGTCCTACAAACACTCAACTAAAAAGAGCATCAAATACAAACTTAATTCATCTTAGTTCAAGGTTGACTTCATACAAATCTGGTTTATTGTGGATGCAGCAATATGATAATGTTATATTGCGCTCCACCTTCTCTTTCTCTGCCCGGTGCCTAAGATTTGTTGGGGTGAGAGGATGTGATAGCCACTTAGTCTTTATGACTAACAGTTGCTACGTCTGCAATTTTAGGACGGTACCCCGCCGACGTTACAGCAGCAGTACCATGTGGAGGAGGATAGCTAGGACAGGATGACAGGGCCTGAGATGACTGTTGATGCAAGAAATGCGCCCTCTGGTTAACTGTTCGAAATCTCACAGGGGATGAGGAGAAAAAGAGGAGGGACTGCCAAGTAGCCGGTTACTAGCGGTTAGAGCAGAAGCCAGAGTAACCACAATAAGCGGCCACACCACACTTCGCCCGCCGCGTCCTGAATGCCTCTCCTGTGGCGGACTTTCCTTTTATTAAAAATGAATCGGTTACACTTACAGAGGAAATAAATGAGAAAAAGAGAAGCTGGATGGACTGCAGGCCGCAAGGCATTAAGCTCGAGGTCATAGCTCTTAACAAGCGAGCTCTTAGAATCGAGTCAGCGTACTTTGCGTGTTCTTCGACCCCCTTTTTATAGGTTTGGGGGCCAGCCCAATCGGGCGGGGCTAAAATTACTGGCTGCCCGGGGTACATGAGAACCTGGTTGAGGTGACGGGAAGCAAGCAAAAAGAGAAAAGGGATGAGGGAAGGCCACGCGGCCTGGGGGGCTTCCTTTGGCGAGCTGAGATGCTTGGCCTCTAGACGGGCTGATCTAAACCCCCTCTGGCAGCGACCTGGCAAAGAGGCGGCACGGCTTCGACGAGGATTGACCGACTCATTGAGAATGTCGGCTAGGGAAACAGGCCGCCTAGCTTGAAAAGCCCGTGCGAATAAGTCGCCGATTCTGGGTTAACACAATCCCCGCACATTTCCAAATTTCAAGAAATTTCGGAAATGTTAGACTAAGCCGGAGACCGCAACTGTCATTAATGTCGTGATGTCTATATAAGGCATTGAACTCTGTCATTTCTCATAAATACTGCAAAGCCACAGGTCAGTATTCGCCTCTAGCGGTCAAAATATTTCAAGCCAACAGGGCTTTCCGCAAGATGGATGTCATGTCCTCAATGCTAGCCCGCGAGGAGAAGTCGGCTGAGAAGAAAACGAGTGTTAAAACACCCTATTACTAATTTGGGCAAGGATCACTATGTTTTTCTTAGGAAACCAGTTTGACCTAGATGTATAGTTAAAAAGGTCAACATTAGAATGTGTTTAGGGCTTAGAATTTAGGTTTGAAGCTGCCCCCAGGACCATTCAAGGAATCAGACTTAAAGCTGAGGCAAAGAGAATTATCGTCGAGCTTAGGTCGACGAAACGTCGAACTCCGTTCGACGCTCTCTGAGCTCAACTCTGCTAAATCGTCGAGCTCCGGTCGACGATCTTCGAGCTCAGATCGACGATCTGTCTTAAGCTTGTCCTTCAGGTCGCTGAGCTCCGGTCGACGATCTTCGAGCTCAGGTCGACGTTTTCTGTCTCATGTTCATTCCAATCTCTGAGCTCAGGTCGACGATCGTAGAGCTCAGATCGACGTTTTTCCTGAGAGATCGATGACTTTGAGGATTCAAATTCAGTCAGCTTTTGGAATGATTTTCAAATTCTCTTGCATTTAATTCAAGAGATCTGCTATCCATTTTCATTTATTCTAGAGCAAGTTTCAAGGGATTTATCAGAGAATGTTTATTGGACTTTCCTCTAGAAGACAAAACATTTATGGAAGGCATTTATTGACGACTAACGGCTATCTTGGATAGAGGATCTTCAGAGAATAAATCATTTCTTTTTTCTTCTCCAGTCTGAGATTTACAACAACAAGAGACTACACAAGAATAGACAATCAACAACAAGAAATTCTCAGTACAGATTCACCGGATAGTGAGATCAATTCAAAAATCAAGTGATCAATCCTGGAGAATTAGTTGGCATACTAAAAAGTGATCATAGCTTCAACATCAAGGACTCCAGACAATTCATATTTCAGCCTCTGTTGAAACAATCTTATGCTGGAGATCTGAATCTTCTGAAGACCTATCACCCTAGCAAAGCTCTCATCTTTCTCAGGGGGAGCTTTGACAACACAATCAATCCACTAAGTCTTCTCTCAGTGATTGAGACAGAGAAGACAACTTCACCTCTTTCTTTTTTTTTTCCTGCTGTAAAAGGGTTATCAAAACTCCCTTCAAAAGTCTTGATTCTGGTTCTGAGAACCTTGTCAAAACTCAGTGGTGGCAAGACACCTGATCAAAAAATCTAGTGTGGTTTTTGAGCACCTTATCAAAAGCACATTGGTGCCCAAGACACCTGATCAACTCATCCTGCAGTGGATTCCTACCAAGGGTGGTAGAAGAGTGGATGTACCCAGGTTTTTGGGGAACCACTATAGTTCCTTGTGTCTTCTAGTTTCTTGTGAATATTCTTTGTTGTGTGCTGTGGTTTTTATCCTTACTACTTTAGTTTTATTTCTACATCAAAGCACATTACACCTATACATAAATTAAGCCTTTACTGCTAAGTTTTTTTAAAATTGTAAATTTACTTTAAAATACTCTATTCACCCCATCCCCCCCTCTAGAGTTAAGATAGATCTTACCCTCACTTTCAATTGGTATCAGAGCCAGGTTGGTTGTTCATACAGGCTAACACCTGAACCAAAAGATCCTTGATAAGATCAATCTTTTAAGAGGGTTATTTTCATTATATTTAATTTTATATAAAGACATGGCATAGAACAAAGATTATGCAAGCATCAGGCCTCCAGTGTGCAATCTATCCAAGTTTGCACTTTGGAAAGCAAGGATTAGACTATATATGAATTCTATTGATGAAGACATATTTAATTCTGTTTTGACAGTGTGCCCAAGTCCACCAACAAGCTCAAGTACAAATGCTGTTCCACCTCCTTCAGGAACAGATGCTGAAATAAAGAAGTGGAAGACTGCAGATGCCAAGGCCATGAACATCTTAGCTCAGACAATGTCTGATGAGATATTTCAGAAGGTAGCTGAATACAACTCAGCCAAAGGAATTTGGGACAAGCTCTCTGAAATTGTCTCAGGATCTGCTGATGAAAGGAAAGACAGGAGATCCCATCTTATAAGCCAATATGAGAATTTCAAAAAGGGAGAAGCTGAATCAGTGGCTGACATGTACAATAGACAAAGTCTGATTATCAATGAGTTAAAGACTCTGGATAAAGAAATCTCATTGACTGAGCTGAATGACAAAATCCTAATGTGCTTCCCCAGCACTTGGGATTCAAGAATATGGCCAATCAAAGATGCTAGAAGTCTAAATGAGATTACCACTGAAGCTCTCCTGGGCAAGCTCAAATCTTATGAGCTGCTCATTAAAAATAGAGAAGAAGAACAAAAGGCTACTTCTCTAGTCATCAAAAAAGAGAAGACCATAGCTTTCAAAGCTACAGAAGAGGAGCCTGAAGATAAAGCTACAGGAAATGATGAGCTCCTAAGTCTACTGGCCAAAAGATTCTACAAAATGGCCAGAAAAGACTTCAGAAAGAGATCATACAAGGGACATGATAAGCCAAGGTATGATAAATCAAATAACAACAAAGAAATTATATGCTTTGGTTGCAGGAAACCATGCCATATTGTGCGTGACTGTCCAGAAAACAAAAACAAGGACAAGAAAGATAGAAGAGAAAGAAGAAAGGAGAAAGACTTCAAGAAGAACACCTCAGACAAACCCTCCTACAACAAGAACATACATACAAGGAAGGGATTTGTTGCTGAGACATGGAGTGAAACTGAAGAGGACTCTGAAGCCTCATCCAGCTCTAGTGATGATGAGGATGATGCTGATGAAAAGGAATTTTGCATGATGGCTATCAATGCCTCTCAAACAGATTCAGAAGCAGAAGAGTCAGAATCAGATTCAGAATCTCAACAAGAAGAAGATCAGGTAATCAATTCATTTGATTTCAGTTCTGAGGACTTTAAATATGAGTTTAAAGTACTATGCTTATATCTGTTGGAGTCTGAGAAGGAAATCACTTCCCTCAGAAAACAACTGTCTGAGTATAGCACTTTAAAATCAGAGAACCTCAAACTCTCTGAAGAGTTAGAATGCTATAGGGAGGAGATAGCTTCACTAAAGAGTGAACTATCCAAGGCCAAGCAGTTTGAAGAATCCCTTAATGGGAGGAGTATCAAACTGATGGATATCACAAGCACAGTGAACTCTAGACTTAATAGTACACTGGGCTTGGGAGCTTCATCCAGCCAGCCTATAGTTCTGACAACTCCAATCAAATTTATCTCTGATAAAGGGAAGGAAGTTGTAGAGGTAGCTAGAAAGAATGCAGATTTGCCAAAGAAAATGTAGTTCAACAGAATGCGTCGAACAGAGCTCGACGATCGTCGAACGGCGTTCGACGATCCAAGAAACGATCGTCGACCTCAGCTCGACGACACCTGAACTCTGAACTCCAGGATAGTCGATCTTCGAATAGAGATCGACGATCTGACCCAAGATCGTCGACCTCAGCTCGACGATCGTAGAATAAAGACCAGGATTTTGAACAATCCTTCAAAGGTACATCTGGATTCAATCCTAGAAGTCCTACATCCCAAGGTTTAAACCCCTATGCTGAATGGATAGTACCTCCTAGGAGATACCATCCTGAAGGTTATAAGAGTCAACCTGGGATGTCTTTCATTTTTGAATTTAAGGGATATCAACCTAGGCCCAAGGTAAACTGGGTCAAAAACATATAAGCTATTTATGTGCAGGTGAAGACCTATCCAACATCAAACCAGCCATGGTATCTTGATAGTGGGTGGTCAAAGCACATGACAGGGAATAAGGACAACTTCACATCCTTTAAAGCCAAGCTTGAACCCAAAGTAATCTTTGGTGATTCAAACATTGGAACAACAAAAGGATATGGTGCACTCCAAATTGGAACAGTCACCTTCAAGAAAGTAGCTTATGTTGATGGACTCAAGCACAACTTGATAAGTATCAGTCATCTGTGTGATGAAGGATATCAAGTGACTTTCAACAAAGCTATATGCAAGGTCAAGTCAGAGGACAACACAACTGTGTTGACAGGTAATAGAAGAGGTAACATTTACTTAGTAGATTTTCATTCATCTAAAGTAGATATTTGTCTGTTCAATTCCATATCTAGACCTAATATTCTATGGCATAAGAGACTAGGACATATTAACCTTAGAACCATTGCTAGGCTATCCAAGGACAACCTTGTTAGAAGACTACCTTCTGGCCCCTACAAGAAGGAAGGACTTTGCAAGGCCTGTCAATTAGGCAAGCAAACTAAAAATAGTTTTAAATCATTTAACAAGAGTGACTCACCTAGGATTTTGTATCTGTTACACATGGATCTTTTTAGACCCATTACAGTACAAAGCCTAGGAGGGAAATCCTACACTTTAGTGGTTATAGATGACTTCTCAAGATTCACATGGGTGTTCTTTCTGAGGAAGAAGTCTGATAACTTCAAGTGTTTGACAGAGTTTCTCAAATGCATGCAGATTGAGTTCAACACTCACATTGCCCTGATCAGAAGTGATTATGGGAAAGAGTTTGATCCTCTTCTTATGCAAGAGTTCTGTCAGAGTGAAGGGATCAGGCATACATTCTCAGCTCCTAGAACTCCTCAACAAAATGGGGTAGCAGAAAGGAAAAATAGAACCCTAATTGAATCTGCAACTACATTATTGACAGATGCTCACCTTCCTCTGTCCTTTTGGGCTGAGGCAGTGAACACCTCCAATTATGTGTTGAATAGAAGTCTAATACATAAACTGAAGGGCAAGACTCCCTATGAATTGCTCAAAGGGAAGAAACCTAAAGTAGACTATTTTAAAATCTTTGGTTGCATTTGTTATATTCACAACAATGACAAGAGATATATAGCAAAATTTCAAGCAAAAGCTGATGAAGGAGTGTTTTTGGGATACTCCATGATCAGTAAAGCTTATAGGGTTTATAATAAAACTACTCTAAAAATAGAAGAATCTGTTCATATTTCTTTTGATGAAACTAATATGTCTTTCAAGGAGAAAATGCTTCTACCATAGAACAATTGCAGGTACATTCTCTAGCTGAAGACTTGGACAGATTACAAGTTACTCAAAAGGATGAAAGTAGTGAAGATGAGGAAGCTACTAATCTTCTTGAAGAGCCAGTTGTTGTTCCACAAGAGGAAACAGCAGCACAGGTTGGTGAACAATCAACACCACCTATTGATTTAGTAACATCAAGAGATCATCCAATCTCCCAAGTGATTGGAAACATCTCAGCTGGTGTGCAAACCAGAAATCAGGTTAACCAAAACATGATGCACACTTGCTTTCTGTCTCAAATTGAACCTCAATCCATTCAAGATGTAGAGCAAGATCCATATTGGATCATTGCAATGCAAGAGGAGTTGCATCAATTTGAAAGAAACAAAGTCTGGGAACTAGTGCCTAAGCCAAAGGATCATTCCATTGTTGGAACAAAATGGTTGTTCAGAAACAAATTGGATGATCAAGGAATTATTATAAGAAACAAGGCAAGGCTAGTTGCTTAAGGATACTCTCCAGAAGAGGGGACAGACTATGACCAGACCTTTGCACTTGTTGCAAGGTTAGAGGCCATAAGAATCTTCCTGGCTTATGCTGCTCACAAGGGATTCAAAGTCTACCAAATGGATGTGAAGAGTACTTTTCTCAATGGGGAGATCAAAGAAGAAGTCTAAGTCAGACAACCCCCAGGTTTTGTCTCTCCAACTCATCCTGATTATGTTTTCAAACTGCATAAAGCATTATATGGTCTAAAGCAAGATCCTAGAGCATGGTATGAGACCCTAGCATGCTTTCTTCTGAAAAATGATTTTATTAGGGGGAGAGTAGACCAAACTCTTTTTATTAGAAGCCATAAGTCCAATACCCTACTAGTACAAATTTATATAGATGATATTATATTTGGTTCTACAGATTCAAACTTGTGCAAAAAGTTTTCCAAGCTTATGCACTCTAAATTTGAAATGAGTAGCATGGGTGAGTTATCCTTCTTCTTAGGATTGCAAGTCAAACAATATGCTGAAGGCATATTTATTTCTCAAACCAAGTATGCAAAAGAATTGGTTAAGAAATTTGGTATGTCTGATGCATCATGCATGAAAACACCCATACCTACCAATGCTATATTGGATGCTGATGAACATGGGAAACCAGTTGATCAGACAACATATAGAGCAATGATTGGCTCTCTATTGTACCTTACAGCTAGTAGGCCTGACATAATGTTTCCTACATGTATATGTGCTAGATTTCAAGTTAGCCCTAGAGAGTCACACTTAATCTTAGTAATGAGGATTCTTAGGTATGTTAAAAGCTGTCCAAATCTAGGACTCTGGTATCCAAAAGATTCAGCATTTGACTTAACTGGATTTTCAGATGCTGATTATGCTGGATGCAGAATAGACAAGAAAAGCACCAGTGGAACTTGTCAGTTTCTTGGTGATAGACTTGTCTCATGGTATTGTAAGAAACAAACATTTGTGTCAACCTCAACTGCTGAAGCTGAATATATGGCTGCAGGCAGTTGTTGTTCACAAATATTGTGGATACAAAATCAACTCCTAGACTATGGTTACAACTTAGAGAAGTCTAAAATATTTTGTGGCAACACCAGTGCTATTTCCATTGCACAAAATCCAGTCCTCCATAGTAGGACAAAACACATAGAAATTAGGCATCATTTTCTAAGGGATAATGTTGAGAAAAATAAAATTGAACTTCAATATATCCCAACTGATTTGCAAAGGGGAGATATTTTCACCAAGCCCTTGGATGAAAAGAAACACAACTTCTTCCTCAATCAGTTAAGCATGTTAAATGGAGGAAGCCTAAAATAAATTACAAGATTTTGAAAAGCTAAAAACAGACCAAGACTAGGCTAAAAACTCGTCTCTTTTTTGTGTCTGTAGGATAGTTTCAGTCTCTGAATTGCGCTCGACGTTTTCCCCAGAAAGCGTCGAATGGAGATCGACGCTTATCCGAGAAACGCCAAACGGAGATCGACGTTTTCCAAAAACGTCGACCTGAGTTCAGAGCGTGTCAGATAGTTGCATACTATCTCTTTTAGGCCTTCGATCGTCGAACTGAGATCGACGTTCTCTCTAGATCGTCGAACTGAGATCTACGATATTGAAGACCTTTCAGCTTCCATCAGGAGTCCTGATCAACATACGGAGATCGACGATCCTTCCTTTTTCGCGTCGAACCCTAATATAAAATCATTTTTCGGCCGCCGCTCGTCGTTTACGCTTTCATACTCTCTGCAACTCTTTCCCTCCAAACTTTCTACACTTGGTCGTGTTTTCTCAATCTTTGCAGGTACAGATGGTCGCGTCAGTTGCTGCTCTTTCAAAAATGAAAGTTGATACAGGCTTCGACATCGACATGAATTCTTTCGATGGAAGCGACCAGAGATTCAAAGACATCTTAAATCTTTTCCGAGAACAACAGTTAGTTCAGATTATGTCCACCAGAGTGAAGATTGCAGCAGACGAAATAAAAGAATGGTGTCTTTCTGCCACAAATGAGAATGAGAATTCTATAGTCGGCTCGATCAAAGGGACTCAGGTACCATTGTCCCCCGCACTACTAACAGAAGTTTTCAGCCTCAGTACTGGAAATGATTCTATTGATTTGTCTGGAGAAGAGTTTTATTCTATGCTAGATAAAATGGGTCACTCTGCTGTGAACCCTAATAAATTGCTGAAAAAGAATTTATCTATTGAGTTTCAATTTTTGGCTGATGTGGTTGGGAAAGTGCTTCTAGCAAAGCACTCAGCTCATGACACTATCTCAAGATACCAGTTCTGTTTAATGGGAGCATTGGTTGTCAAGAAACATCTGGATTGGGGCTCCATCTTCTTTAATTTGATCAAGAAGAAACTCAGCAAAAGCTGTGTAAGCTTTGGGAGAATTGTAGGGGTTTACCTACATCACAGGTGCCCTGATCTGTTGGTTTCAAGTGGGATGCACATCAATGCATCCAAAAGGCTCACCTGTGCCCTCTTCAGCAGGTGGGACAGGCAGATCATAAACCCCAACAGGGCTGCTACAGCAACACCTGCTTCAGGCACAAGGACTGCCTCAGTCACTCCTCCTCAGATCTCTGCCCCAGCAGAAGATTTGCCTGCTTCTCCTCTTCCTCCAGCTATCTCTACCTCAGTCACTACACCAACCTCACCACCAATCTCCACCATAGCCATATCCTCCCCCATTACAATCTCATCACCAATCTCACCTCCTCCAGCCACTACCTCAGAACAATTCCACCCTTTGTTCTACTATCCACCTGTCACCACTCCATCATTTAATCTTCTAGATGACTCCTTCATGGATCATTCTCCTCCCACTCCTCCTTAGCTTCCCTCTACATCCTCCTACCAACAACTTCTACAGGACATACTCTCTCAACCATCCTTCACCCCATCCTTTTCCCCTACCATCTCATCCACCTCCAACCAAGTTACATCAATCTCAACTTCTCCTACTCCTAGGCCATCCATCCATGCACCTCCTCCCTCCACATTCTCCATTCCATCAGCTCCAGCCAACATCATTCCAGCCACTTCCACTCCTACCTCTAGTCAAGCCCCTCTTGAGCATGTAGATCTCTCAGCCTTGGCAGACAGGCTATATGAGTTGCTAGCCCCAAAGCTAACCTCATTACTGGAGACCACCTTGGCTCTACTCCTGAAACATGTTCAGGAGCTGTCTACCAAGCTTTCTCCCTTCCTCTCCTCTCAGGAAATCCCTTACTCTGGGTGCCTTGATCCAGTTGCCACTGAATCCAGGCAGGGGGAGATGCCTTATGAAGCTCTGGTTTTGCCTGAGGCTGCTGAAGGTTCAGTTCCTGCTCCTGTCTTTGCAGTGGATCTTCAGAGTCTTCTATCAGTATTTGATTCTGTGTATTTCAGTTCTCTGCCAGTGCAACAAGTTGAAGATCTTACTAAGGCCATTGTGCCTATCTCAATATGTGATCCCAGCCTGATTGCCTCATATGTCAATTCTTTCAAGGCTGTGGATGTTATTGCTTCCATCTCGGTTGACCCAGGAAAGATCGCCGCTGTGATGGATTGGAAAAGGCCGGGCACTCCCAAAGAGATTAGGAGCTTCTTAGGCCTGGCTGGTTATTATAGGAGATTTGTTGAGGGTTTTTATACCCTGGCTGCACCTTTGACTAGGTTGACCCAGAAGAATGCAGCCTTTGTTTGGAGCGAGAAGTGCGAGGAAGCCTTCCTGGAGCTAAAGAACAGATTGTGCACTGCTCCTGTTTTGACCCTACCTACTAAGGGTATGGAGTATAATGTCTACGTGGATACATCGCATGTTGGTCAGGGTTGCGTATTGATGTAAGTCGGAAAAGTGATTGCGTACGGGTCAAGACAGCTAAAGACTCATGAGAGGAATTACCCTACGCATGACCTAGAATTTGCAGCCATTATTTATGCATTAAAGTTGTGGAGGCATCTGCTATATGGCACACAATGCAAGATTTTCACGGACACAAAGAGTTTAAAGTAGGTATTCATGCAGAAGGAATTGAACCTGCGCCAACGGCGATGGTTAGATTATGTGGCCGATTATGATGTGGAAATCCAGTACCATCCGGGCAAGGCTAATGTGGTGGCCGACGCCCTGAGTCGGAAGACGAGGAAGATTTTTAACCTCTCTGTCGAGCATTTAGTGGAAGAGTTCCTGCTGATGGATGTTTCTGTGGGGGTGCTGCGAGATGCAGGGTAGTTTTGTAGTGGCAGAGCCTTCTTGGATTTTTCTTACCAGGCTAAATAAAAAGGATGATCCGGATCATTTGCATTTATATCTGAGGACTGAGAAAGGGGAGTTAACGGATTTCTCTATTGATGATGCAGGTACTTTGAAGTACCGCAGAAGATTTTGTATCCCCGCTGTTATGGACATTCGTGTTATGGTGTGCAGGGAAGCCCACGGATCTAGTGTTGCCTACCATCCAGGATCTACCAAGATGTATAATGACTTAAAGAAGATTGCCTGGTGGTATGGTATGAAAAGTGATATAGCATGGTTTATTTCTAAGTGCTATACCTGCAAGCGAGTTAAGGCCGATCATGGAAGGCCTGGTGGCAAGTTGAATCCATTGGAGATCCCGACTTGGAAATGGGAGAGCATTTTCATGGATTTCATCACGGGCTTACCAAGATCTCCTAGTTGATATGACTCAGTTTGGGTTATCGTGGACAGATTGACGAAGTGTGCTCACTTTGTACCTTATAAGATTGATTATCCGATGAAGAAGATAACAGAGTTGAATTTGAATGAGGTCATCTGATTGTACGGTGTACCTACCAGTGTTATTTCGGACCGAGACTCCCGGTTTACATCTCGCTTCTAGAAGAGTCAGCAAGAGAGTTTGGGTACAGATTTGAGGTATTCTACTTCTTACCACCCGCAGACTAATGGTCAGACAGAGCGAGTGAATAAGATAGTTGAGGATATGATCAGGTGATACAGTTTAGACCACGGAGGAGCATGGGATGAGTGTTTGCATATAATAACAACTATCAAGAAAGTTTGCAAATGGCTCCATTTGAAGCTCTGTACGGGAGGTGCTGCAGGACTCCCTTGTTTTGGGCTGAGCTTGGTGAGAGGACTTTGTTGGGTCCGGATGCGCTTGAAGAGATGGAAGTTGCGGTGAAGCTGATTCGGGAAAAGCTTAGAATAGCTTAGGAGAGATATGAAAAGAACGCCAACCGGCGTAGATCTGACTTGGAGTTTGCTATAGAGGACCTAGTGTTTCTGAAGGTTTCCTTGATGGTTGGTGTTAAGAGGTTTGGTAAGAACCGAAAGTTGGACCCAAGGTATGTTGGCCCGTTAAAGATTGTTAAGTGGATTGGTGTGTCGGCATACAGGCTGGATTTGCCAGCTAACTTTCCTGGCGTTCACAATGTGTTCCATATAATCCAATTGCGGAAGTGTGTGCAAAGCAGTGGTCAAGTCTTGAATTCTGTGCCCCAGTTAGAGCCAAATCTTTCAAATGTTGAGGTGCCGGTCCGCATTTTGGATACTCAAGATCGGGTGATGCGGATAAATTCCATCCCGATGGTTAAAGTTTTGTGGAAGAATCAGGACGTGGAAAGCGCGACTTGGGAGCTAGTGCCGACTATGAGGGAGTCTAACGCTCACCTGTTTCCATAATTTGATTGGTATGTTTCCTTTCCCGTAGCTCTTGGTTGTTACTTTCCTTTTATAGTAGAAGTAGTGTGCGTAAAGTTTCGGGACGAAACTTTCTTTTAGGGGGAGTGACTGTAACGCCCCCGGTTTTTCTGTGATTATTTAATCATTGTTTGGCGTTACGTTGATGCATTTTTGGCTTGTGCCGTTTGTTGGAGCGTGGCCTTAGCTCTTTAGGGTCTTTGGTGACATGTTTTATAGCCTATCGGCAAGATTCCCTAGCAAGTCGGGTCAGTTTTGTGACTCGGTGAGGCCTCTCGGGGGATGCTTGTGTTTTGGCTTCGGGTGATGATAGCCCGAGTTTTGTTCGTCGAATGATAATTTCGACTTCGCCGTTGTGTTTGTAGCATGGGTATTTAGCTACGGTGTAAATTTTGTCGAATTCCGAGGATGTTCGGTTTTCACGTCGTTTTGATATTTTGTGTAAATAATTAATAAAATACTACTATTTATTTATTAAATTGTCGTGCTTATAAATAGCCTTATGATTAGATTGAGGCATTGTTCACTGTCTTCTTCGGAAAAGTAACAGTCGGCCTGTGTGAAGAGTGAAGCAAACGGCGACCAACCCTAGCCTTCTCCCGCCGTTTTCTGGAGCTTTAGTGGCCGGAATTCTCGTCTGAGAGTGGATCCGTGTTGCTCTCGCATAGATCTACGTTTGTACGGTAAGTTTTTTGAATTTCGTAGTCCTTTTGGTGGTCTTAGATTTTTTGGCTTGACTCCTCTTCCTCCCCGAAATGTCCAGAACTTCTTGGCTTGTGTTGTTGCGGCCAGATCCGAGAGAAAGAGGGTTGTTGGAGAAGGATTTCTGGAATCGAGGAAAGTGGTGCTCTTTTCCCTTGCCAAGTAGTTTTTTTATTCTTCCTTTCTGTTAGTTAATCTTCCAGATTTCCTCTTGCTAAAAATGCCCAGCTTTTCCCGAAAATCATAACCAAGCCTGTTGAATACTTCATGTTTAGTTTTTTTTCTCAAACAGCCTTGTCTTCCTATTTTTGTTCCTGCTGTTGAATTGTCATGTTCTCGGGTTGGGAGTAGAGTAATGTGTGTTGGAGTTAACTTTTCTGTGCAGTAGTTGTAGCCAGGTAGAGGAGAAAAGCTTTAGTTTTATTTTATGCAAAAATTTGTCTTGGTTAGGCTCGGGTTTGGATGAATTTATGATTGCCTGTGTAGTGGCTGTAGCAGAAGCCTTTCCTTTCCTTAGTCTAGATGATTAGAATGTTTCTGGGCTAGATGTAATTGTCTGGAGTGTTAAAAAGGGTGTAGGAATATAATCATAGCTTTTTTATCTTGAGGCGTTGAGAGGTTCTGAGATTCCAGTTTTTTATTTTTGCCTAAGTATAAAAGCATTGAGTGTCTTCAATGCACTCAACGCATGGCCTTGCTGAAATTAAAGCTAAGTGTAAAAGCGTTGAGCGTCTTCAACACACTCAACGCCTAGCCTTGACTCTGAATTTTTTCTAAGTAAAAATCGTTGAGAGCGTTGAGTGGTCTCAGCTCACTCAACGCCATCAAGCTTTGCTGATTCTAAGTGTTCAGGAGTTGACAACGTTGAGTGAGTTGAACTCACTCAATGCCGTCTAGCTGTGTTATAGCGTTGACAACATTGAGTGCACTCAACGCTGCCAGCTTCGGTAGCCTAAGTCCAAAAGAATTGAGTGTGTTGTAGCCACTCAACGCTTATGGCAGCTGGCGTTGACCGCATTGAGATGGACTCAACGCTGCCAGCTTTCGTTTTACTTCTAAGTCAAAAAGCATTGAGTGCGTTGAAGCCACTCAACGCTTCTGGCAGTTAGCGTTGATAGCATTGAGTTGGACTCAATGCTGCCAGCTTTCTTTTTCTTTCCAAGTCCAAAAGCGTTGAGTGCGTTGAAGTCACTCAATGCCTTTTGGCAGCTAGCGTTGACAGTGTTGAGCTCACTCAATGCCATCTTGCGGTGAGTTTGCGGCTAAGTCATAGGCATTGAGTGGACTCAACGCCTGTGCCTGAGTTAAAGTCTGGCGTTGAGTGAGTGCTGCTCACTCAACGCGGCATTGAGTGAGTGCTTCTCACTCAACGCAGCGTCGAGTGAACTCGACGCCTGCTCGAAGTTTAATGCCTGGCATTGAATGAGTGGCACTCACTCAACGCGGCGTCGAGTGATCTCGACGCTTTTGCCTTAGACTAATTTTCCCTCCTGAGTGAATTTCCTTTGGTCTTGGGGTCCCTTGTCGGGTATTTTTTTCTGAAGGCCGAATCGTGAGTTATGGCAGGTAGTGGTGTTTTGAGGCTCTTAATAGGGGTGATGTTACGTGTTGAGCCGTGGCCACCACCTTTTTGTCCAAGGTACGGGCTGGGTATGTTGGTGTGTTGGTCCCTAGTGCTTCCACTGTGAGACCCTTGAGCATTATTTTTGGAACTGATTATTTGGGGGACTGTTTTGTCACCAACTCAGATCCTTGTTGTATTTACTACTGCTATTAACTTACAAATTAGGATTTGTTAGATGTTTTCTTCCTTTATGGCTATTTTTGTTAGCATATTGTAGCCTTGTAGCCTCTGCAGGTTTTTAGCAGGGTTGTTGTTGATTCCTCGTTCTTGGTGCACTTTGCCTTACCTTGGACAGTGTCTACTTTTATTGTCTTGTTTTCTTTCTTTTAGCTTGCACCTTGTTTTGCTTGATCTAATATTTTTATTCAGATATTTGCTTTACTTGCTGAGGTGTTCTTTCTTTGAATGCCTCAGGTTTAGGACAGTAGCCGATTGAATGACTAATCTTTCTGTGGAGCTTGTTGGTGACCTCTTGAGCTTTGTTGAGGTCTTTCTTCTGTTGTGAGGTATTTGCTTGTTTTCTTACAGACAAACATGCTCACCAGTGAGTTCGTGTCAACTTGTTGACGCCCACTGGTGGTTTTACTTATACTAAGTATGCTACTTTTACTGCTACCTTTTTGGAGATAGTCTACTTGCTCTCTGAGAAGTTTTATGCTAGGATGTTTGTTATTTTAAAAATTAAAAGCATTATTATATGTATATCATGATCTGCATATTTATAAAGCTCAGAAACTATTTTCCAAACAACGTAAAAGATTATCTTCCTTATAAATATTATACTAAATCTAGAGTGTTGAATCTTATAAGTTGTCCCCAGGGGACACTTATGCTCTCTTAGGATGTCAAAAGCCATTTTAACAGAGTATTTTTCGCTACGTATATGTACATTTTTAACCGTGGACTAGTTAATCCACAGAGCCAAGGGATACAGCCTTCAAATATAACTGAATTTCTAAGAACTTAAAACTTATGAATTTTCATAAAGTAAAGTAGTTGGTGTCCTGCCTGAGCGTCGTCAGTTATCCCCTGCTCGACGTGGCATCACGGCACGTGTTTTACCATACTCTGATGATCTTTAATTTCGGGGAAAAAGCTGGTCGTGACAGTGGTGCCATTAGATATGAACAATAAGGGCTGCCTCAAGGAGTCTCAGAGCCCATGGTAGAACCTTATACCATACTTCCGGTCATCCCAGTCATGGAATCCCGCAAACCAGGCTAGATGGGAGAATTCTCTTTAGTATTCGATCACGGATCTGCTGCCCTGCTGGAGGTTCAGAAACCTCGCTTCCAAAGCATCTCTGTCTGTGGTGGATACGTAGTGCTCTAAGAACGTATCGCTGAACTCCTCCCAAAAGATGTCTGTCAGTTCCCTATCAGCATATATAGAATCTCGCACGGACTTACACCATCTCTTTGCATGAGCATCTAGTACCGAGGTGACAAGAGGGACTGCATGGATGACTGGGCAGCTGATGCCAGCCAACAGCTCCTGAATAGTCTCCAGCCACTCCTCCGTCTTCATAGCATCCTCTGTCCCGCGGTACACCGGCGGAGACAGACTCTTGAAGGCACTCAACCAGTTCAACCCCGGATTTGGCTGTGGGGTCGGGACCTACTGGGCTCTGAAGGCTTCCAGGATAGCCATCAGAGTTTTCCCCATCTCAGTCTGCAAAAAGGGAGTGGCAGCTGGAGGGGGAGGAACCATATTATGTTGCAGAGCGACCTGTGGAGGTTGCAAAACAGATAAGGTTTAACAGGATTGGCCTAACTCATTGTGTTAACTGGACAGATAGTGTGACTTTTACATGGGCACACATTCGCTTCCGCTGCATAGTTTGTCCGCAAACTAATGCTCGAGCGGGGTGTTCCAATATTGTGGACTTTGTTCTCATATGATCGTGTGCCGGCTGGGGAGGTGGTCGGATGGCCGGGAAACACCAAGAGGAGCTTCTACAGGCGGGATGAATCTGGAGCATTGGCTGGTTGGAGAAGATGATGGGATGCCATCCATTTTAATCAAATTAAACTATAGTGTTATATAAATGTCATTTTATTTCTGTCACATTTTATACAGAACTTTACATGTTAAATATAGTCCCCTTAGAAGAAATTTCAGAACTGGTCACCAACATAACATTTGTAGATATATGTCTTAACTTTCATTTGCTATCCTAAAGTTCAAATTTAGAATAGTATGACTCCCTGTAGGGCTGTTCTACTAGGACTGGTCCTTGGCTAAGGCAGAAATTCAAATGCATGCCCATGCCAAACCAGATGTCCAAATGACCCAATATTTTGGGCATGTGCTTAACCCGGGCATATCTAGCGCCTGCCAAAAATTGGAAATTTTTGGGAAAACCCTTTCTAAAGTTTTTATCAGAATACACAAATTTAAATAAATGAAATTTTTGGAGTATTATGGCTCCAATGGGCCCTGAATTTTGGTGGCATGTCCTTGGGGATATTTTAAACCTATGGTTGAAATTTCAGACATTTTGGCCCACTGCATGGGGAGTTATTTCACCTGCATGTGTAGGGTACATATGTATGTGGGGTGCATTTAGCAAAATCTCCAAAAAATGGATTTAGCCACTTTCACAACATGCATGTCAATGAAAATCTGGATATGGGTTTGGTATGATGAATTACACCCCTCACAGTAATAATGGGAATTTTGGGGAGCAAAAATCCCATTATTTGGAATTTTGAAATATTAGGCCTTTTTGCTAAATAAATTGGAAAATGGATTTAGTATGGGAATAAATCCCCAAATTTTGTCATGATCACAAAGAGGACATAGTTAACTCATAGAAATTTTACTTCTCTATTTTATGAATTTTGTAACTAAAATTATGTGGATTTACCATTTTGCCATGATTTCATTTAATTGGAGATTGATAGAAATATGTAGTAGAAGAATTGTGGAAAAATTTCTAGAGATGTATCATTTTATAAAGAACCCTGTATAATTATCTCAATATTTTGGGAAGTCTCAATAATTTTCAAAACCCCATAATGGCATTTTGGTAAATTACTTGAAAAGGGATTTGGTAGGCCATTGTACATTAGACGTTTAAGAAACTCTGTATTTAGCCTTAGCTTATCAATAAATGTACTCTGTAATTTTCCTAGAATTTGGTTAATGAATTCCTTATACTTCATTTGAAAATGACAATTATGTGAATTTTGTATTAATTAAATAATAAATATAAATACTTAAAGGAAAATTATGATTCTTGGAAGATAGTGATATTTCACCATATTATAGGTCATGAAAATTTCTTAAATCAGTAGGATTTTAATATGTTATACTTCATGTGTTAAATGACCTGAAGAATTAATTGAAGGAATTAATTTAATGGTGTAATTAATTTGGAAAATTATGGAAATCATCTTGGTCATCATATATGTCCATACCATCCTAGGATAAATAATTTGAGGCGGGGAGGAAACGACTTAGTCTTTTGACTAACGGTCGGTGACCAACTATTTTTAGTGGCTCGAGGAGATGGAGTACCAGCACAACCTGCAGGACGAAGTGACAGGACCTGAGCAGCCAGTTCAACTACCACCTACTACTACTACTGTAGGGATACAACAGGTGGGATGAGTTAGAGATGATAGTATCTTCCGTTGTTAGATGAGAGAGAGAGAGAGAGATTTTTTTATATATGATGTATAGGGCATAAGCCCTTTTCATTTATGTACTCCTTCTGGACTGATGCATACTCTATTTATAAATATATATGTTGTGACTGTGAACAATTTTACTTGCTTCTGTTACTCATGTTTGCTCTGGGATATGATCGTGTTAGCCGGCAGAATCGGAGTCTTGCGGTGTCAACTCACCCGTGTGGTATTATCACCGTAAGGCGGCGGTTCTGGGCATAAGATCCGGGTGTGCTTCCAAATTTGGAAGTCGGATCCTCGGAGGATCGAAACCTCCCTCTGATACCATTTTGTAAGATCCGACTTCCCAATTTGGAAGCATACCCGGATCTTATGCCCAGAACCGCCGCCTTACAGTGATAATATCACACAGGTAAGTCGACACCACAAGACGCCGATTCTGCCGGCTAACACAATCATATCCCAGAGCAATATGAGTAATAGAAGCAAGTAAAATAGTCCACAGTCACAGCATATATATATAGAAATAGAATATGCATCAGTCCAGAAAGAGTACATAAATGAAAAGGGCTTATGCCCAGTACATCATATATAAATGTCTCTCTCTCTCATCTAACAGCGGAAGACACTATCATCTCTAACTCATCCCACCTGCGGTAGCTCTGTAGTAGTAGAAGGTGGTAGTCGAACGGGCTCCTTAGGTCCTGTCACCTCGTCCTGGTGGTCGTGCTGGTACCCCATCTCCTCGAGCCCCTAAAAATAGTTGGTCAGCGACCGTTAGTCAAAATATTAAGACGTTTCTTCCGCCCCTTGCCCCGCAACTCCTAGGCATCGTGCTGGAGGACGAAGCGGAAGGCAACAAGGGGTGGAAAGTATAAGCAGATGACAGTGGCCCTATACTAACATGTATAAGAGGAGTACAAGTAATACTACTCTAGCAGTTCTATGTAATAGATATAAGTACAGTAAAAGGATGAATAGAAGGCAGTACGCAAGTAGGAAACTGAAGTAAGTAAATGCTGAAGTAAAGAACAGTAAGAAAAGCTATATTACCACTACACTACCATCAAAGAAGTACCCTAACTTATATGAGTGCTCATACAAACATATAAGTTAGAGTTTCAAAATTTAACTTATCATATAAAAGAGCCCATACTAAATTATATGATAAGGATCCATGAAGCGTATGACCTAATATGAATGAATGCATGCGGGTTATTATGAATCATGCAAGTGCAACTCACACACAAGGACTCTGTGATCACAGACCTTTAGTTCCTGCTTTTTGGAGCTAGCATCACTCTCTGATACCACCGTTGTGGCTACGGTAGCTGTGGAGCGGGCATCTCCACTCCTAGGCAGGTATGCACACTACCAAACCTAGACCTCTCATACGCCTTTGTACATGTCCTAGGTGCACTTTAGAGTCTTGTGTACTAATTGCTGACTTCATTCTTGTTGGGTCGGGTGTGCGTTTTCGGGGATTGTCCACCAGACCGCAGTATAAACAACCTACTGGCCCCTCAACCCACACACCCACCTGAGTCACTATACTGCAATCAGTGTGACGACTGGCCCAGTACCGAATTACCCGCCACTAGTATGTTTTTGCACATGCAAGTATTATAACTCGAGCCTTCAGCTCACAGGAACGGCCTATCCTGAATCCCTCCAACCCTACACGGGTGAGCATATAACACAAATCCCTCAAACCCTATATGGGTGAGCATATTACCATGAATCCCTCCAACTAGTATTGGTGAGAATAATGATACGATGCCTAACCTATTAGGCAACTCTTGTCTACGGGTTATTATACTTAGTGACTTAAGGTTAATCTCAGGACTGCCCAGGGTATACCCGGTGAAGGGCTCTCAGGGGCACTAGGAACTACGATGGGCTGACGCCCAAAGCTCCCTTTCTCAAGAATATTTACTTTACTTGATGTCTACCTACGATTCCCTTTTTACTCTCAATGTTACTTTAGAGCGACCCTAACGACTTAAGGTGTTTTTAGGAGCGCGGTGGTCTTCCGCCGGTCCCCGTTATTGTTGCTGTCACGGAACTTGCACTCTTCCACACATGGTTAAGGAATCCTCTAAGAGACCAACCAGGGTTATTTCCTCTTCTAAGATCCTCACCTTGCTAATTTATCATATTCCTCTCCTGGTGGTCCTAATAGTACGATAATCGATGATATACCCTTACCCATGTCCCAATACCACCCATAAATATGACCTTTTAATTCCTTTGGCTATATTCCTCAAATTATTTACCCTAGGATGGTATGGACCTATATGATAACCATGATGATTTTCATAATTTTTCCAAATTATTTACACCATTAAATTAATAATTAAATTAATTTTTCAGGACATTTAACACATGAACTATAACATATAATAGTCCTACTAATGTAAGAAATTTTTCTGACCTATAACATGGTGAAATATCACTATCATCCAAGAATCATGATTTTCCTTTAAGTATTTCTATTTATTCTTTAATTAATACAAAATTCACATAATTGTCAATTTCCAAATGAAGTATAAGGTATTCATTAACCAAAATTCTAGAAAAATTACAGAGTACAGGTATTGATAAGCTAAGGCTAAATACAGAGTTTCATAAACTTCTAAGGTACAATGGCCTACCAATTCCATTTTCAAGTAATTTACCAAAATGCCATTATGCGGTTTTGAAAATTATTGAGACTTCTAAAAATATTTATATAATTATACAAGGTTCTTCATACAATAATACATCTCTAAAAATTTTCGACAATTTTTCTACTGCATATTTCTATCAATTTCCAATTAAATGCAATAAGGGTAAAAATGTAATTCCTACATAGTACCTATCAAGATTCATCAAACAGTGCCCTAAAACATTTCAAGAATTGATTATGACATTATAATTACCTTGACACAGTTTGGAAATTTTTACCTCAACAATAAATCTATTTTCAAATTTATTTTCCCAAAGTTCAATTATTTCAAAAATTTCAAATAATGAGATTTTTGCTTCCAAAAATCCCATTATTGCAGTGAGGGGGATAACTCACCCTAGTGAGCCTCTAAAATATATATCATGGTTATTGGATGTACCATTTATGCTTAATACACCTTATTCAAATTTTGGCTAATTGCACCCCAAGCCAATATATAAACAACACATGCAAGTGAAATATCTCCTTATGCAGTGGGCCAAAATGTCTGAAATTTCTACCATAGGTTTAAAATGTCCCTAAAGACATGCCACCAAAATTTGGGGGCCATTGGAGCCATAAAACTCAAAAAAATTCATTTATTTAAATTTGTGTATTTTGATAAAAACTTTAGAAAAAGTTTTCCCAAAAATTTCCAAATTTTGGCAGGGGCTAGATATGCCCTAGATAAGCACATGCCAAAAATTTTGGGTCATGTTGACTTCTGGTTTAGCAAGGGCATGCATTTGAAGTTCTGCCCTTGCCTAGGACCAGTCCTATAAAAATAGCCCTACATGAACATCTACTGGGTCAAATTCAAGTTTAGGGTGGCCTTTTGAACTTAAACCAAAGGTCTACATTTTTCATATTCATTTCACCCTCTCGAAATGGCTTTAAGAGCCCTATTTTTGACATGCAAGAGGGCTGAAATAATGTGACAATTATATCACTATTCATAAATACAATTCAAATTATATTTAAATAAACGCACGAATCTTGAAGCATAAACTGACGGCATCCCGCCATCGTCCCCAATCCTTGGACAGCTGAGATCGAGCCGTCCTGGACGACCTTTGTTGGCTGTTTCCGGCCAGCTGAGCCACCACCACCGCCGGCGGATGTCACCACCTTCACTGAGGTTGGGGCTAGCGTTTCCGGACGGTGAGGCGGCCGGAGGCGGCTCCTCCGGCGATCCCGAGCGGGATGAAAAGCTTGGAAAATCTCACATTTCATCACATGGAATCGGGCCCAATTGAGCCTGATATCTCTCCTAAGCGATTTAGGATGCTAGTACGGGTATAGGTGAGGAGAAACAAAACTGTTCCAGGCCTTGGCGGCGGTTGCGGCGGCGGTTTGCCATGGCCGAGCAGCTCCGGAAATCTCCTGCTAAAATCCTGGTTTCTCCACCAATTTTTTCGATCCAGTAGTTGATTTCCACTCCTTTCCTCTCTCTGAAGCTAATGGTGGGGGTGATTTGGGCTGAGGTGGGCTATATGTGGAGTTAACTCCAAGGTAAGTTCGGGTTCAACTTTGGAGGCTTCACCAGGGCTACCAAGTGGCCATCCAACCCACCAAACTCATTGTAATGAGTCATGTGGCCGGCCAACAAGCTTTGGGCAGAGGGAGCCAAGGCCAAATGGCCTCCTCCTCTTAAATCCACTTTCTCTCTCCTCTTTTTGGTGAATTCCCCAAAATGCCCCCATGCATGCATTCTCTCTCATAATCCAGAGGGATAGGGCTGGTCTTTGACACCTTGGGCTGATAATGGGCTAGGTTTGGTGGGCTTGACCCTAGGGGAATGGGCTTAGCCCCTATTTTCTTCTTTAGGCCACATGTTTGACCAAGTTGACTTTTTAGGTTGTCTTGTTCAACATGGCTAGTGGACTGACCCCACTTGAGGGTCATGGATCCTATGGCATGACCCAACATGGGTTGGGCCATGGTGATGTCCGACTTGGACCATTTGGGCCTTTAGGTGTAGGTTTGACCAACTTAGGGCTAAGGTTGACTTTGGTCAACTAGGGTCAAAGGGTGACCCAATGGCATGCCTAAGGGTTCATTTAGATTGTCCTTAGGGTTGGGGCAATGTGGTGGGGGTCATGGTGTGGCTAGGGTTCCTATTTAGGCTAGTTTGACCTAGTTTGACTTGAGCCCTATAGTGGGCCCCACATGGCTAAAACCCATTACCTAGGGTCAATCCTAGCTAATTTTCCTAACACCCACCCCATGCCCAACCCAATCTAAGTTAAGGGGTCTAGAAGTAACCTGGGATGTTACACAGTCCGTGCATCCTCAGTTGATCAGCTTCCAGATCGTCGACCAACTATTCAGGCGGACTCAAGAGTCAGTCCTTACAGGTCGCGGACCTTTAGCCTGGATCAAGCCCTGCAGCCAGATGGAAGCTCTAGCTCGCAAGCCCAGTCCGCTGCTCTTGCGCGGACTGCCTGTATTTTCATTTTTGATTCTCGTCATCGCTACTCGGTTCTCCTGTACCCCGGGCAGCCGGTTATTTTAGCATTGCGCGTTTGGGCAAGCCCCCAAACCTATAAATAGGGGGAAGCGGTGCACCCAAAGCACGTTGACTAGACCCCGGGAGCCTACTTGTTAAAGGCTGCGGACTCGAATCTCAGGCTTTGCGGTCTCTAGCTTGCTCTCCGTTCAGCTTTCTTTCCTTAACTTGTAACTAGTCTTTTTGCAATCAAAGGAAAGCCCGTCGCAAGAGAGGCATTAGGGCCGTGATGGGCGAAGTCTGTTGTTGTTGTGTCTCATGGCTCTGCTTTCTCTATCCGCCAGTAGATAACTGCTTGCTGTCTTCTCCTTTCCTTTCCCCCGTGTTCGAGCCGTTAACTGGTGGTGTTCGTTTCTACGCATCAACACTCCGCTAGTGAATATTCAATTCTGTCTGAGCTAAGATATATATTTAGGCCCATATGTTCTGAAAAGATATTGACCTTTATACCATACAGGTAGTGCCTCCAAAGTTTCAGAGCAAATATCACGACTGGTATCTCCAAATCATGTACTGGATAATTCCTTTCGTGTACTTTCAACTGGCACAAGCAATACACTATCACCTTCCCATGTTGAAGTAAAACGCAGCCTAAGCCGCTCCTGAGGTGTCACTGTAGATTTTATAGCCCTTTAAACCATATGGTGATCATAAAATAGTCGCCGTTGTCAGGCGAATTTTCAATTCTTCAAAAGATTATGCGCATGTCGGCGACCAAATAAACCTCAGATCCTTCCTCGTTAAGGTAGTGAGGGGTAATGCAATCTGCGAGAAGTCCACTACGAAGCGCCTGTAGTAGCCAGCAAGCCCCAGAAAGCTCCGTACTTCCGCCACAGTAGACAACACAAGCCACTCCCATATCGCACCTCTCTTCGTCAGATCCACCGTAATTCCCTCACCACCAACTACATGACCAAGGAATGCTACCGAAGACAGCCAAAACTCACACTTAAAGAACTTAGAGTACAGTTGGATGCTCCTCTTGGTTTCCAAAACAGTGCGTAAATGATTTGCAAGTTCTTCCTCAGACTGAGAGTACACCAGGATATCGTCAATAAATACTATCACGAACTGGTCCAACTACTCTCTGAACATCCGGTTCATCAAGTCCATAAACACGGAAGGCGCATTCGTCAACCCAAACGGCATGACAATGAACTCATAATGCCTATAATGTGTACTAAATGCCATCTTAGGGATGTCACTTTCTCTGTCTCTCAACTGACAATACCCAGATTTCAGATCCATCTTCGAGTACACTGTCGATCCAACTAGCTAGTCGAACAGATCATCGATTCTCGAAATCAGATACTTATTCTTCTCCACCAGCTTATTCAATTCCTAATAATCTATACATAGCCACAAACTACCATCCTTTTTATTCATGAAAAGGACCGGTGCACTCCAAGGTGAGAAACTTGGATGCACGTAACCTTGATCTAGCAGTTCTTGAAGTTACAATTTCAATTCTGTGATCTCCCTTGGTGCTAGACGATACGGAGAGCGTGACACAGGCTTGGAACCTGGCACTAGCTCAATGGTGAAATCGATCTCTCTCTTAGGTGGAGTTCTAGGGAGATCTTCAGGGAACACATCAGCAAACTCCGATACCACGGGAATATTAACCAAACCAGGCTTGGGCTTCTTAGCCTCTAATAAGGTGGAGAATAACTGCGCACCCTCATGAATTGCTTTGACTACTGGAGATCAGGCATCAGCGTCTTGCTCGATCCCTTTATACCCGAGAAGGTAGTTTCTTAACCTGTATTCAACCCCAGTTTGACTATCTTGCGACTGCAATTGATGTACGCACGTTGCTCCGAGAGCCAATCAAGGCCAAAGATCACATCAAACTCTATTATAGGCAGTAGTTACGCTTCCAAGACAAACTCTTGACTCCATATCCACACCTTTGGGAAACAAACCTTATATGCATGCATATGTTAGGTAGCTGAATATCCCCAGAAGGCACTCTAACACACGACACGAAGTCCTTAGATATAAGTGAGAATCCCCGGAATCAAACATTGCTCTCACCAGAGTCCAAAAGTAGAACAAGACCAACTCTAAGAAAGTTATACCCCCACAATGCACCATGTAAAGAGTATATAAAACAATTAAAATCTATATACTAAATCGTACCTGTCACCAGATCACTTTCCTTATTGTCTCCTTCCTTTTCCTCCAACTTTGGAGGTCCAATCCAAAAATCTCAATCTTTGTGTCTCAGCTTTCCATAAGTATAATAAACAATTGGATCTCGCCCAGAAGTTGCTCTAGACCTAGCCTTCTATACCCTTGGAATATCGACATGAAATTCTCTAGTAATATGAACTATCTTGTCACAAGCATAGCAAATATACGGAGCTTAACTAGTAATTTTTTTTGGCCACAACAGGAGGGGATGTTGGTCCAATAGATTTGGACTTCTTAATCCATATTCGATACCCAGACTTCGAGAAGCTCGGTACCCTGAGTGACGCTTGCTGGACTTTTGCCAAATCTTTCTCTAACGATTTAGCCCACTCCACCAATGCTCGGAATCCAAATAACTTAGGGTCCACCAATAGAAGTTGTAGATCATCGTACATACCATTATGAAATCTATTGACCTTGGTCTCCTCATCCTCCAACACAAACCCTGAATGGTGTCTTATCATGAAAAACGCATGTAGTTACTCATCAACCATATGCGCTCCATGGGTCAAACACATGTTCAACTGTTGTTCTGAGGCTCTACTTATTGCAATCTGCTCAAGGACACTAATCCGCATCCAAGCCATGATAGGGATAGCGAGCTGCTCATGTTATCCAGGTTGGGCATTGATCATTGCGATGACCACACCAGCAATCATCCGAACCGTTTCGGCAAATGGAGGAGGTGTACGAACCTCAACTAGTGTACTGCTCTCCACAGAATACTGGGGTTCAACTTTCCCCGCTCTGCTCCTAGTCGCCTATAATCATGAAACACACCATTAAGCGACTAAACAAAATTGCAAAAGAAATTATAAGAACATTCAAGTTCCTCAAACATGTCTACATGTACATTCATGGGTTCTTTCATATTATAATGGTAGCGCACATACACATGCTCATCACCCCTTAAAAGAATTCGATCATGAATTTGAGTAAGAACGACAAACGCTAGAATATGATACCAAATTGTAACACCCCCATCCGTTGCATAGAATATAACAGAAGGTTGGGCCGGGGCCCCATGCCATATTCTACAAACTGTTAGCGGAGTTACGTATTTAGAACATAATCCATTTCGCATCCTACCTCAAAGTACATGCAAGAGGAAGTATTAAATTTTATTAAGAACCCAACCGTACAAATGTCCACTAAACCAACGTAGAATTGATAAACCAAATACACAAATCGATATGGCCTTAAGGCCATACAAATGTTTTCCTCAAATAGAAGTGTTTTACATACTTCGGCACACAGGCCGGTCATACATGAAATAATAAAAGTAAACACACTTCGCTTTAGCCTTCGAGGGTCGGCATAGCAACCATGGGCTTCAACCTGCTATTTACCACTCGGCTCAACTACACCTGCACAAAATCATTCCACACAAACGGTGGCAAATAAAGCAACAGTCAATATTAGTTGACCAAATTATAATGACCCCATCCCTCACTTGGGGTGGCGGTGCTCCTTCCCTACAAGCATTTAACATAGATATATAATGGCATTAGGACGTGCAATTTAAGCACCATTCACCACATATTTTGGTACTAGAGGACACACGCCCCGTGCAGTCAGGGCACATTATCGGTGTACACAACCTAACCAGGATCACACCTCTGTACTCAACGACGGTCAGCATAATTTGAGCATTAATTAGTCTTTTTGGACCGAAGCCAAAGACTCGCTCCTATGGCCATGACAAAGTCAAGGTGATCGCCTCAATTCACTTAATGACTCACTCCAAGTCGAATGACATAGGGATGGGTATAGTTCACCTCTTTCCTGATGCTAAAATCATCGGGCACAACAAATCGCGTTGCAGGTCAGCCTCCCCTGTACCATTCACACGAGATATAATTCTATTATGTTCCAAGGCTGGCACTCACGGGCTCCCAAGCTAAGCCACTCTGGCTCTCAGCTCGGCACAATGACCCCCATGTATCCAAGAGACTGGCCTCACAATCACAATGTCCCCCAAGTCTCAAAGAGATATGACTTACAACCACAATGGACCTCAGGTCTCCAAGAGACAGGACTCACAAAACATTACTCAATAGGAGCTATTGTCGGCGGCAGCGCTACCATCGCGCGGTAGGGGATAGACTATCAATTCTTTCCCCAAAATAGGTGTCTTCCTAGAGGCACTTCCAGTACTCTCACTGCAGCATCCTGCATACCCTACGACTCCAAAAATTACACTTTTACTATGGAGTCTTCTCCGACATACAAAATAATCATCACCAATCCATACCAACCTGTCCGAATGGGCTTCACACAGCATCCCTATTCCATACTTCAATTCTGACGTCTAAATGCAAAGATAACGAGGATATAACTGATCAACCCATCAGGAGAACCACTTCGACGTGCTCGTGGAGCTTCTACCCTCACATGACAAAAAAAGACTTCACATGTCCAAGGAGGAAGATCGTTGCCCTTGTATTTTTTCCGGCACCATTAACAAGAATCTAGTTGGAAGAAAGTGATTGTAATGGTCTTTCCTCCGCAAATCTAAACTTGGCTCATGCATCCCCGAAGCTCCAACAATGGCTAAAAACTCCTCCTTCTTCCTCTACCAAACCTTTCTCCTCTCTCTAACGCTTAGAATGAGAAAACATAAAGAGAAAAGAGGTTGAAACCTCTTTCTATAGTTTTAAAATATCAGGGTCGAGATCCCTACGTCGGATCACAAGGGAAACAAAAGAATGGCCAAGATTAACGATAGTGTTACAGTTACGAAAGCTACCGCCACATGGCAACTAGCTGCCACCGCACGGTTCCCCAAGCGTTCGCTTGTTTGGGATTCCACCATTCAAATTCTCCAACAAGTCATCGACAGGTGTCCATGTCGTAACTACTGTGCTACTGTGCCACTATAGCTTACTATTGTCACGCGATAGCTAGCTCGTCTTGAGGCCACGTTGGATATGGTAATGCTTATACTAGCACCAACAGTAGCCTTACTGTTGGGCGGTAACTCTCGAGAGCCTTGCCAAATACATCAAGCCACAACCGTCGTATGGTATCACCCTACTACCTCGCGGAAACTTTTGATGCGTCGACAAGATGAATTCGTTGAGTGGTCTTGATGGTTCATTATGATGAACGTGTCGAGAAGCCCGACCTACCACCAGCGGTATCTAGTACAGCCAGGAGGTAGCCCATAGAAATGCTTTTCTTGCCACAGGAAAACTTGGGGTGTAACAAGAGAGAACAACCAAAGGGCGGAGACTCATCGGAAGTTCATGGATGGACTCAAGGGTTGTTAATCCTTGAACGAGCTCGGTTTCAAACTGTCATCTGGGGTACAGAAGAGTTATCCCTCACTCCTAATTTACCCATCTTCTCCATCTAACTTCTTCAGCTACAAACTCGTCGAAGAACTCAATTCTAAGAGAAAAATCCTTCAAAATGATCCTTGGAGGCATGCGAACACTAGAGGCGGACGAGAGGAACTCCTAGCTTGAGATTTGGCTCAAAACGATGGTCGGAGTACCTCGGGATGATGGGCAGTGGTGGAGCGGCAAAGTGGCACAAAAATGGAGATCTAGGCATGAAAAATGAAGTGATAACATACTTTGGGAAGAATCCTGCTGCTTAAATAGTGTCCAATCTGAAAATAAGGAATGCATGGTCGAACGGACGACCATGCACACAACATGCCTTAATAACATCATAGGAGCTGGAAGGACACTACTAAGTTACATATTTATCCCTGAATACTTCTGGGCTGAGGCAGTTAATACTGCATGTCATGTCCTAAAAAGGGCTTCTATCAACAAAAATCACAAGAAGACTCCCTATGAGATCATGAAAGGCAGCAAACCAAACCTTGCCTATTTTAAGATCTTTGGTAGCAAATTATATGTGCTCAACAATGGGAAGTCATATCTGACTAAGTTTGCTATCAAATCTTATGAGGGGATACTTGTTGGTACAACAATCATAGCAAAGCATATAGGATCTATAACTTGAATAATCAAGTTATAGAAGAGTCTATTAATGTAATTTTTGATTAATCTTCTATGATTAATAGTGAGGTGCCTAGCTCCTTATCTAGATCTGCAGGTATAGAACAAGTGATGGATAATCTAACTATCAAGGATGCTCCACTAGCGACCCAAAATGAAGATGTTAGTGTATGCGTTCCTGAAGAAGGACAATAGTTCACAGGACAAGGATGAAGATCTACAGGATTTAGACATTGAAGTCAATGATGTTGAAGGAAGATTGCCTCCTATAGTTAAACATCTAAAGGATCCTCCCAGATGCCAGATCATTGGTGATGTCAGCCAAGGGATTACAATAAGGAGCAAAAGCCTGAACATAGCCATGTACTCTAGCTTTCTGTCTCAGATTGAGCCCAAAAAGATTAAAGATGCCAACATAGACCAATTTTGGATTGTGGCAATAAAAGAGGAACTGAACCAATTCAAGAGGTGTAAAGTCTTTAAGCTAGTTCCCAGACCTCAATAACATAACATCATTGGAACCAAGTGGATCTATAGAAATAAGTTAGATGAGAATGGCGTTATAATTAAGAATAAAGTTAGACTGGTGGCTAAGGGATATAGACAAGAGAAATGTATTGACTTTGATCAAACCTTTGCCCTAGTTGCAAGACAAGAAACCATAAGACTATTCCTTGCATATGTTGCACATAAGGGATTCAAGGTCTACCAAATGGATGTGAAGTCAGTCTTCCTGAATGGTGACCAAAGAGAGGAGGTCTACGTTGAGCAGCCATCAGGTTTTATTAATCCCAACTCTTCTAATTATGTTTATAGGTTTAGGAAAGCAATGTATGGGTTGAAGCAAGCCCGTAGGGCATGGTATAAAACTCTGTGTAGGTTTCTCATTGAGAACAAATTCTCAGGGGGAATGATAGACAAGACTATATTTCTAAGGGAATCAAAGGGCAAGATCATCCTAGTCTAGATGTATGGAGATGACATAATCTTTTGGTCTACTGATGATAACCTCTGCAAGAAGTTTGACAAACTTATGCAAGGGAAATTTGAGATGAGCAGTATGAGTGAGCTCAAGTACTTCTTAGTCCTCCAAGTAAGACAGTTTGAGGATGGATTGTCCATCTCTTAGTCTAAGTTCACTAGGGTGTTAATTAGAAAATGTGGTATGGAGAGTGCCTCCATAATAAAAACTCCCATGGGGTCAAGTATGTCAATAGATAAGGATGAGACAGGAAAACCTCTTGATGAAACTATGTATATAGGCATAGTTGGCTCCCTCCTCTATCTTACTACTAGTAGGCCAAACATCATGTATGCTACATGTGTTTGTGCTAGATACCAGGATAGTCTTAAGGAGTCTCACTATTCTGCAGTTAAAAGAATTTTGAGATATCTTAAGGGCACACCAGATCTTTGCCTATGGTACCCTAGGAATAGTGATTTTGAGCTAACTGGGTATTCAGATGCAAATTTGGCAGGTTGTTGAGAAGATAGGAAAAACACATCTGGCTCCTCTCTGTTCTTGGGTGGAAGACTCGTATCATTGAGCAGCAAGAAGGAGACAAGTGTTGCAATATCAATTGCTGAGTTAGAATATATATCACCAGGGAGTTACTGTGCTCAGCAGCTGTGGATCCAGCACTAGCTCTAGGACTATATCCTAAAGATAAGTAACACTCCTATGTATTGTGAATCTACTAGTGCAATCTCTTTTGCAAGGAATCTTACCTCACACAGCAGGACTAAGCGCATAGAGATTAGGTATCACTTTATTACGGAGAATGTGGAATGTGAAGATATCAGTCTTGAATTTGTCCCTACTGACAAGCAAGTAGTTGATATCTTCACCAAACCATAAGATGAAGCCAAGTTCAACACCTTCATGTTTGAATTGAGCATGTTGAATTTAGTTCAGCTTCAGTAGCTCTCCATATATTTTTGTTTGTTGTAGGTAGTGTTAATCTCTATAGGATAAACAAAGGAGAAGTGGTCTAAGTGTCAAGGCATCGAGTGCACTGAGATAAGAACAAGCATCGAGTTCACTGAGTCCAGGTGCTCAGGCTTCGAGTGCGTTGAAACAACTGCAAGTGTTGAGAGCATTGAGTGCGTCGAGTCCACTCAATGCATGATCCCAGTGATGTCTATTTATGGCTAAGTATCGGGATCAATTCCAGCCGTTGATTATTTCTTGATCATAAACAGGTATGCTCCTCTCCACCTTCTAAAATACGTATTACTATAAATAGAAGGTTGTGTGCGCAAAACAAAATACACTGCTCCTTGCCCTTCTCTGCCCCATGCGACAAAATGGCGAAAGCTCGCAAAATTTACAACAAATCAAAGAATAAATGGCACCGAGATTAGATTTCTTGCTCGAAGGTTCAGAGCTAATCAAAAATGGTTTCAAGGATGCGCCTAAGGAAGTTCAATTAGTTCTCCATCTACTTCAGGTCGCTGACCTAGAATATGTTAACTCAGAGCCCAGTCTACTTTGGAAGTGAGAAGTTCTTGAGTTATACACAATAGAAAAGATTGACTCATCATCCATGAAACTTAGGTCATTAATCAGTGGAAAAAAGATTAAGATTACCCCAAAGAGACTAAGCAAGACACTGCACCTGCCGAAGTTAAAGTGTCTGATGAAGAAGATGAAATGGATAAAACTGATGTCAAAGCTACCCTAAAGTGGTGTGGACTCTAAAAGTACACCACTGGATCGATTCTGAGAAGAGAACTGAACTTGAAAGGAAAATTCCTTATTGATGTCATTGGGAAAGCACTACTGTGCTAGTCTGGCACCCATGACAAAATTTCCAAAAAGAAGTTTGAGTTGATGGCAAGGGTGATTCTTTCTAAAAGGATGGATTGGGGAAGAGTTCTATTTGACAGAATTATAGAGTGTATCCTAGAGCCAAACCTGGGCAGAATTCTGTCTTTGTTTCTGCACAACTATGTTCAAGGGATCCTTAATACAAGGCTATGAACCAGAATCCATCACATGAGAAGGATGGAATCTAAAATGCTTGATAGATGGGAGAGAGTTCTGCAACCATACCAACAATCATCTTAAAAGAAGAAGAAGGAAGGAAGTTACAATTCTAGAAGATAGCACTGACAACAGTTCATCTGAATAGAGTGAGGAAGAGCCTCATGATCCATAACTCTCTCAGTCTATTAAAGAGACTAGGAGAGATATAAGTTCTCAGGTATCATTTTCCTATGAACCTACAACAATGATTTAAGTGAACAAAACTCAGTCTGAAGAAATTCAAGTTGATGTTATGGATATACCTCCAGTTGAGGTTGTTGAAAGGATTGCTGAAGAGATTGTCAACAAGATTTTAGCAGAGGTGCAGGGGGAGTTCTCCATATCTCCTGCTCCTACTAAAAAAGGAGTTGCACCTACAGATCAGGATCTGCATGGTGGATACAATCCTTAAAGTGAGGGGGTGCAACTCCTTGAGCAAGTCATGGAAGATGCATTTACAGGGGGGAGCAAAACCAGTTATTCTATGGGACTGATCAGATTCCTGCTGAGAAAGAGAAAGAAACAGAAAGCAATCTTGCTGAAGATCTAAATGTCCTTGAGTACATTGTAGAGTATGAGGGGGAGATTCACACTGAACTCCCTGCCGAAGATACAGTCTATGACATTGACTCCTCTGAGTCTGAGAAAGGGAATGTTGATAATAACAATGCTAATCAACATTCTTCAGAGTTTGAAAAGGCTGACTTAGATGCAAGAGAAGAAATCAGGCCAGTATAATAACAAGTTTGGGATGAAGGAACATCAAATCAAGCTAATCAGATGTCAGGAACCTTCCTGGCTCAACTTAAAGTGTTGTTAGATGATCAAAGGAGGCAAATTGAAAACTCTTTGGATGACTCCATCAAGAATCTCATAAATGATCTAACAATAGAGATTAAATCTATAAGATTTGAGGTTAATCTGCTGAAGTCCCAAACTATCAAATTTTTCTATAGGGATGCACCTGTAGTTACCTTTACTGAGAGTAAGCTAGTTGAAATCAACAATATCAAGACTGGGTTTGTGGAAAATCATACTATCACTGCCAACAACAAGCTAGCAATCCACAATGCACAAAAGGAGTTGATGGATATACACAATACTATTCTTGAAAGAAGAATGGGTGCATGTGCTTAAGTTCTAATTGATCATTTTCTGAAGGTCAAAAACCATTTAACCCTCGGTAGTGACCATCTAGATGGTTAGTTGGCAAAGGCTTGCACCTCCCTAACAAAAGATGTATCAGAAGAAGTCAAAATGGGGGAGAGGAAGTGATCAGGACTAACAATGAAAATGTGGTTTAGTCTACAAATATGATCAGGGGATCCTTTTGTCTTGAACTGATAACATATGATAACACCCCTTCTTTTACAGACCACATTAATCAAGCACTACAAGATGGGAATCAGTATGGTCCCCAATACAATGATCAATATATAGAGCAGTATGATACTCAAGATGGTGCAGAGTGGGATGAACCTTATACATCAGCTGAATTTCCTACATTCAGCCCCACTTTTGACCAAATGATGAGGGCTAAGAGAATGTCTCTTATTGAGGAAGAGGAAGAAGTCAGGTTAGGCAAGAAAAGGTATAGGGGTGAAATGGAAACTAGGCCAGATTTTGAAAAATTGAGTCCTGAATCTAGAACTATCATTTTGTCTGCCTGGGACCAAGTCAATTCCAAGAGAACTTAGAGGTGAAAGCTTTACAACTCCCTAGAATAGGCAAAACTTGAGAAGAATGGAAAGGATAGAAGAAAGTTTAGAAGGGACAAGAGGTAAGGCAAACAGCTGCCAGATGTTGTAGAGCCCAACAAGTACTTATTGTTGTTACCATTGTGATCTAGAAGTGATCAAGCATGTAGCCTCACTGCCAACTCAATATGAGCCTAACAGGGTTACACAAAAGATCGTGGAGAAATTGGGAGATTGGATTTGTATGATATAGCTCATATGATGAGTTGGAAAGACTTAGCTCAAACTAGCTTAAAGTTGTCGAGTGTGTTGAGACCAGTCAACGCTTTTGATGAGTTAAGCGTTAACTCGTCGAATGGCAGTTTTAAGTGTGTTGAGTATGTTCAACGATTCGTCAAGTCAAAGTGTTGATTCGTCGAGTATGACACTTAAGCATTGAGTGTTTTGACTATACTCGGCTATTCGTTGACTCAAGGAGTTGATTCGGCGAGTCTGAGTCTCAGGAGTTTAGTGTGTTGAGTCCACTCAACGCCTTCGTCGAGTAAAGGGTTACTAGGCGAATCTGGCACTTAGGAGTTGAGTGCGCTGAGTGCACTCAACGCCATTTGACGAATCTAAAATATGGCATTGAGTGCACTTAACGCCATTCGATAATTTATAGAGTATGGCGCAAAAGGCGTTGAGAGCATTGAGTCAACTCAAAGCCTTCGCAGAGACAAGTGTTGATTTGGTTGAGGATGGCGTTAAGTTCGTCTTGTATCCTATGGATACTCGAAGATTCATCATGTTAACCCTAGAATCTGCAACATGTTAAGACAGACAGGTCCTCCTCCTCTTTTGGCGGACTCAGTTTTGGCAGTCCGCTCAGGTCATCGAGACCATACAAAATCCAAGGCTCCCCAGCGGTGGATTAGGTTCCCAGTCTGCCTAAGTCGCCTAGCCGGATTTCCCGTTGACCTCCTTCAACGGCAGACTCAATCCTCCAGTTCGCCCAGGTCATCCAGCTTCAGTTGACCAGCTTCCAGATCATCCGCAAGCTCTTCAAGCGGACACAAGAATCAGTCCGCACAGGTCGCGGACCTTCAGCCAGGATCGCGCCCTGCAGCTAGATGGAAGCTCCAGCTCGTGAGTCCAGTCCGCTCCTCTTGCGCGAACTGCTTGTCTTTTCTTTTTTGATTCCCGTCACCGCTGCCCGGTTCTGCTGTACCCCGGGCAGCCGGTTATTTTAGCACTGCCCGTTTGGGCAGGTCACCGAACCTATAAATAGGGGGGAGAGGTGCACCCAAGGCAAGCTGACTCGAGCCCTAGAGCCCATTTTGTAGAGGCTACGGACTCGAATTTCGGACTTTGCGGTCTCCAACATGTCTTGACTACCGCGATCAGCGGTCCTGATTACTCTTTTCCTTAGTTCATTAATAAATGGTTGCTTTCAGTTTCCTTAATCTCTTTTTTCCCTTCTGCCGGAACTTGAGAGCGCATTTCTTGCATCAACACCAACACGCGACCTTCAGGTTCAAGTTATCGTTGAAGTTCACAGACCAAAATGTCAGATCACCGATCGTCTCATCTCTATGCCCGCTCAGGTCGCTCAAGCACGTCAGACGACCTATGGGACGCCCTTGACCGATCCCGAAGAGAGGTCGGACAATCTCGAAGAGAGACCGACTAGTGCCTCGATGAAATCAGCCGGGCCCTAACCGCGCTTACTCAACGACTTGATCAGCCTAGAGCGGCCTTTGCGGATGAGCCAGCCCGCCAAATCGCAGTTCGCCCAACGCTAGCAACAATGCCACCGTCGACAAGCTTGCCCATCCAGCCCGCAGCTCCTCCGCGACCTCAGGTCGATGAGCTCGCTCAACTTATGGATTTTTTTCGTGAAGCGGCCAGGGGAAGTCTAGCCCGCAGACTTGACTTTGCTGAGGATAACCAGGTCGCGCAGCCTCCAGCGATTTCTACTCTAGCTCAAGCTGGAGAGTCTCCTTTTGTTGATAAGATCTGTCAGGAGCAGGCTCCTAATAACTTCAGAGAACCTCATATTCCCTTTTATACTGGAGAGATAGATCCAGTCGCTCATCTCCAGGACTTTGAGGATGCTGTAGCAATGAGGTGCCTGTCAGATGGCTTGAAGTGGAAGTTCTTGGTACCCTCTTTAAGATCAAGCAAGCAGACAATGAGTCGGTAGCACAGTTTGTGGATCGCTTCTAGAAGGAGAAGGTGGGGGTCAAGAATGTGGATCCTGAGTTCTATAAGATTGCCCTAATCAACGGACTCAAGGAAGGGCCATTGAAATTTGAAGCAACCATAAAAGATCATGCCACATTTGAGGACCTAATAGCCTTGGATAACCCCTTAATTGAAGGGGAGAGTGCCAACCCCTCATATGTATCCAACTTAACAGTAAAGGCGGAAAGAAGGGACAAAACAAATTCCTCTGCAACTCATTGAGCATCCAGACCTCCTCTACCAGAGTATCAGCCTCTGGCACACAGGGGAAGAAATTTCCGGCACAAGCGGCCTTATGAAAATCATCAACAGTTTCATGAGAAGAAACTGCCGTTGGCCGCTAGCCATGCTCATGTTGCTCCTCGAATCCTACCTATCCTTCAAATTCGGGATATCTCATCTTCAGATGATCAATAAAGCCACGGTCCTGTGGAAGAGCTTGCCTCCATAGGTCTGATACTGGAAGCTCATCTCCCAAAGACGGCCAACCCGTTCAACGACGCAGTCATAATCAGAGCAATTATTGAGAACTACACAGTTCCGAGAATTTTGGTTGATACTGGAAGCTCAGTCAATCTTATATTCAATTGTTCCTATGAGGCCCTGAGATCTGGGAAGACTTTACTCTCCACCGAAGGGCATCTGTATGGCTTCACAGGAGAAAGGAAGGAAGTTGAAGGGATCATTATACTCTCAGTAACACTCGGGAGGGGGTGTCAAAGCTTATCACGTTCGTAGTAGTTGATGTGTCAAGAAGCTAATGCGCTATCTTCGGAAGACACCTCCTTAACGAATATCGGGCGGTGGTTTCAACCTATCATTTGCCAATCAAGTTTACGATAGTAGGAAAGCAGGACCTGATCAGAAGTAACCCAAGTGAGGCTCGAGAGTGCTATGTAAAAATAGTCAACATGATCGAGCAAGTGCCTCCTCAGACGGCTCTAGTTGCCGCCTTAGAAGAAAAATCTCCCGAAGAAGAGGTCGGAGATCAGGAGGAAATCAAGGAAGGGTTTCACCTAGAGCCTCCTCAAGCAACCCAAGGAATCCCAATTGGCACAGATGAATAAAAAAAGACTTTCAATTAACTCAGAGCTCCCTAAAGAAGAAAAGGAAGAGTTGATCACCTGCTTATTAAAGAACCTGGATATCTTCGCCTGGGCAGCAGAGGACATGCCAGGAGTGGATCCTGATGTAGCTTGACATCACCTCAATATTTCTCCTGACTACAAACCTGTTCAGCAAAAGAAGAGGGAGGTGGTGACGAAGCTAGCCGAGCCAATCAAGGGAGAGGTTGTGAAGCTTCTAAAGGCTAAGTTCATTCGTGAAATTCAATACCCGGCTTGGGAATCAAATGTGTAATGGTGAGGAAGCCAGGGGGAAAATGGAGGATGTGCGTCGACTTTACCAAATTAAATAAAGCGTGCCCCAAAGATTGCTATCCGCTGCCTCGAATAGATGCTTTAGTAGATTCTGCGGTTGGATACCCTTTTATGAGTTTTTTAGATGCATTTTTTGGTTATCACCAGATTAGGATGCATAAACTTGACATTCCCCATACATCTTTTATCACCAACAATGGTTGTTACTGTTATCTTGTGATGCAATTTGGACTAAAAAACGCAGGTGCTACTTATCAACGTATGATGAATTTTGTTTTTAAAGAACAAAAAGGAAGAAATCTTGAAGTATTCGTCGATGATCTTCTTATTAAAAGTAAAACCTTTTCTTCGCATTTACAAGACCTCACAGAGACATTCATTACTCTGCGGAGGTATAACATGAAGTTAAATCCATTGAAATGTATCTTTGGAGCAAATAAAGTGAAATTTCTTGGTCATCTTCTTACCCCCGAATGGCTTGCCCCTAACCCAGATAAAGTTAAAGTAATCCTCAACATGCCATCACCTCGCTCCCCTAAAGAAGTTCAGCAACTAGGTGGAAGGCTAGCAGGCCTTGGAAGATTTATTTCCAGAGTAGGGGATAAAAGCGCTTCGTTCTTTAAAACTCTTCGTGCGGGATCTAAATTTGAATGGACCAAAGAATGCGCGGAAGCTTTTAAGGAACTTAAAAAGCAACTCACCTCCACTCCTTTACTTCAAAGTCCTCGAACTGGAGAAATATTGTTCATCTACCTAGGAGTTGGCTCGGAAGCAATAAGCTCAGTCCTTGTTAGAGAGGAAGGAAGAAGGCAATATCTGGTATATTATGTAAGCCATATATTGAAAAATGTTGAAAACAGGTATTTGATCCTCGAGAAGCTTGCATTAGCACTGGTAATGTCTGCCAGAATACTCGACCATACTTCCAAGCGCACTCAATCAAGGTGATTACTGATCAACAATTAAAAAGTATCCTCGGAAAACCGGAGCACTATGGGAGACTGGCCAAATGGGCAATTGAACTCAGCGAGTTTGATATTTCATATGTACCCCGAACGACTATCAAAGCACAGGTATTAGTAGATTTCTTGATAGACACAATTGAGTCCAATACTAAACAAGCCGATCAATCCACGCTAGCATGGACAATCTACATAGATGGTGCTTCAGACAAAAATTCCTCGGGAGCGGGAGTAGTCCTCATTAACCCCAACGGGGTCAAGTTAAAACATGCCATAAAGTTCTCTTTCCCAACCAACAATAACCAGGCAGAGTATGAATCACTCTTAGCAGGCCTACGGTTTGCAAAGGAGTTGGGAATAGACTATGCGCATGTTAAAACCGACTCGTTAGTAATGGCGTCACAAGTATTGGGAAATTTTGAAACCAAAGAACCCACCTTAAATAAATATTTAATGCTGGTGAAGGCAGAGATTGGGAGGTTTAAAAGCTTCACTATTGAGTATGTCTCATGAGTGCACAATACTGAGATGGACGAGCTAGCAAAGTTTGGTCTCCCCTCGGGAGAGACAACTTCAGAGCTTTTTTACCTATCCACGGAAGAAGAGGAGTTGATGCAGATAGAACAATGATCCTCTTGGAGTGACCCATTCAAATCATATCACTCAACAGGAGAATTGCCTCAGACTTTGAAAGATAAGAGAAGATTCAGAATGAAAGTGGCAAATTACAAACTTATCTCCGGAATTCTCTATAGAAAAACTTTCCTCTCCCTAATGGCAAGGTGAGTATCTGAGAAGGAGATTCCAATAGTGCTCCGAGAAGTTCACTCTGGAGAATGTGGCAGTAATTCAGGAGCCAGAACTTCGGAGAGAAGAATATTGCGAGAAGGTTATTTCTGGCCTACGATGAGAAAAGATTCTGAATCCTGTGGAAAGAAGTGTGCCCAATGCCAAAAATTTGCTCCGCTTCAACTCTGATCATCGCAGCAACTTTTGTCAATCACCACACCCTGGCCTTTCGTTGTTTGGGGCATGGACCTCCTCGGGCTATTTCCCATGGCGAGTGGGCAGCGATGTTTTATCTTAGTTATGATTGATTACTTCAGCAAATGGATTGAAGTCAAGGCGCTAGCAAGGACAACAACCCAGGTGATAAAAAACTTTGTGTGGGGGGAGATAATTTGCAAGCATGGGATCCTGATGACAATAATTACTGATAATGGGCTGCAGTTCAATAATAAAGAGATGAAGAACTTTTGCAAACAAGTTGGCATAGAACTGCGATTCTCGTCAGTTCAACATCCCAGAAGCAATGGCCAAGTAGAAGCAACGAATAAACAGATACATAATTTGCTAAAAAAGAAAGTGCAAAATCTGAGAGGCAACTGGGCAGATGAGCTTCCTTAAGTTCTGTGGACCCTGAGAACAACCCCTTCATCATCTACTGGAGAAACCCCTTTCAAGCTTGCTCATGGCTCGGAGGCTCTCATCCCGGTGGAATTTGAGGTTTCGACTCCTAGGTATTGCTGGCAAGGAAGAGCTGGGAAGACTGGCTTGAGATTAACAATGAGAATATGAGACATTGCTTAGATCTAATTGAAGAAATGCGGGATGAAGCCATCATCAGGCAAGAGGATGTCAAGCGAAGAATGGCCAGATATTTTGACAAGAATATCAGGGTCAAGCAATTTTCGGTGGGAGATCTCATTATGAAAAAAGTAGATGCAACCGCAAGAACTAGTTCAGTGGGTAAGCTGAACCCGAACTGGAATGGACCATTCACCATTAAGAAAGTTCTGAAAATGGGGCATACCAACTGCAAACCTATGACGGAGAAGCCATACCTCATACTTCGAATGGTGATGATTTAAAGCGGTTTTATGCTTAAACAAACACTTTTCATTTGTGTTCATTTCAATGATTATATCAAGAGAATTTCTTGCTAATACTTTTTCTTACATAACACAATCACTTCTCCTTATCTGCAATTCAAAGTAAAAGATCACTGAATCAAGAGACATCGCCAAGTCCGGCTTGGACCCCCCCCCCCCCCCCAAAAAAAAAAAAATTTGTTGTCATTAGCGTAACACCACGATGACCACGTGTTGCGGGGAGATTTAGCACCGTGTAGTGGGAGCTTGCAGATTCTCGTGCGGTGGGGTACTGGATTTTGGATCCAAGTTGGTATCTGACTCCACCTCTGCATTTTTGGAGGGACAGGGTGGTTGTTATCTCTACCAAGCTTTGTAAGGGATATCATACACCTTGATGATCTCTTTGAGGAAAGCAATGCCATCCAGCACCGTCCATAGATCATCCAAGTTGGTACTCTCGAACACTCTTTGGTACTCTCAAGCGGTGCCTGCTAGGAACCCATGGCCCAGTTGATCCTTTGAGAAAAGCAATGCATCCTACATGCACCTGCCCAATTGATCAAATCGGTCTGAATCCCAGGAAAGAGAGCAATATATTCGTTTTCCCTAAATTAAGTTGAAGTTTATGACTTCTGTGACCTCGTGAGGAAAGCAATGCGCCTTGCGCACCTGCCCACTTGCCACTTTAGCTTGCAATTTATCCTGCAGTCAGAATGATTCTTCTTCAAGGATACAGTAATCGACAGTCAAGAGCATGCAAATACAATTACAAAATTAAGTTGAAGCTTACGACTTCTGTGACCTCACGAGGAAAGCAATGCCTGCCCTATTGACACTTGCCCGCGTGGTCACCAAAGATGACCATTTCTTAAAAATGTGGACAAATTTCTAGCATCCGCTCAGTTTGCTCCGTCCGCTCAATCCATCAGCTTTGGGTTAACCTTGCAACTAACCTTGCATGGAAAGCAATGCAATGTGCACCTGCCCGCTCAGTTAAGTTGTGGATCATTTCTCTTCGTGGATTGTATCTTGGTATCCGCGCAGATCGACATTTTTTGCAGAGGGTTCTTACAGCTTTTTTGACCCTGTGAGGAAAGCAATGCTATATGCACCTTCCCGCTTGGTCACCTAAGCCGTAGATCATTTCTATTCAGTCGGATTAAATAATTGTATTCGCCGCAGTCCGCAAGGCTTGATGTTTCGGGCCAAGTTATAATTCTCAGTTTCTATAATTCCCTCAGTTCGCAATGACGATCATTGATCTTTCTTAGTGCACAAAAATATATTCAGTTAATGAATTCATGTGCGGACTGGAATTGGTATCCGTCAGAGTCCGCCGATTATCCATATCTTTTTTGACAAGTTATATGAACTTAGCGTGCTGCAAATCAAGTTCTGTGTCCTGGATTATTATCGATCTTAGTTATCTTCAAACCATACTCTTATCCTAAGTGTGCGACCTAAAATCTAAGTGGAGCGGACTAGTTTTCATTAATCTATGATGGTTATGGTTGATCATATGCATACACAGATAGCAAGTCTCATCAAAGCATTGAAGAAGCAAGAAATGAATAAAAATAGCGGAATACGCGGACTGAGCCAAACATCCTTTGTATTCAATCATTCAAAAAATTATTTACATCCTTTTCATCTTTGGCAAACTCTAACCGAGTCTGCCCTTTAAAAAAACAAAATCAAATTACATTTCTATTTTGTTGATATCTGTTGCTTCTTTTCCGCAGGCACATCCGGGATGGAAGATCCATCAACATCAACTTCAGGAGAGTAACCTCCTGAGCCGCTACTGTTGCCGTCTAAACTTTTTCTATTCACGGACTTGCTCCGCGGATTTCACTCATCTGAACTTGAAGAAGATGCGGACTGCCCAGACTGGCTCCCCGGCTGCTGGCTTGAAACAACATCATCGGGGATTTCATCTTCAGCTAACCCCTCATCTACTTCTTCTCCTTCCTCATCAGCAACCGCTTTTCCCTTCGCAGCCCGCTCCAGGTTAGCAACCTTCTCCTTTAGCTCGGGTAAGAGCTGCAGAAAAGGGACGATGTACACCCCTTCCTTTGCGAAGCCGTCGTCAATGAAGCGCTCGATAGCGACCTTAACGCTCTCCTTCACAAATGGAAACATAGCGTTTTGGAAGCTATGGTTAGTGACATCATACGCGGTCTGCAAAAATAAAAAACATGTCAGTGTGCCGCGGATAAGTAACAGAGATTGTTGTGAATACCAAGACTTACCGCTTCGTTCTCTTTGTGCTGATTAATCCTCTTCCATAACCTTTTGTTCCTGTCCTTAAGAAACTTATTTTCTCGCAGGAGTTGCTCCTTTTCTTTAAGCAGCTCGCGCGTCAAGTGACCCATGAAGTGGTTGGTCACGATGTTGTTCACGCTGGCTTGAGCGGTGAGCAAGGGGATATCTGCAGGCGGCACGCTCTTTAGGTCGCGCGAATTGCACTTCCCATAAAGCGTAGAAATCGCCACATGGGCATGATGAGAGATCCGCAAACTCTTCCAGAGGGAAGAACAGTGGAGAGACGGACGTGCTTGTTCTTTCCGTGCCAGTGGATCATCGGGTTCCCCCTCACATCCTTCTGGTTCTTTTCGAAGCCTTGCATGTCGAAGCTAATGGAGGAAGAGTATTACAAGGCAGGATCCCCTTCCTCTTTCCTTCTCCTTGCTATTTCTTTCCTCTTTTCTCCTTGGGTAGGAGTCAGCCCGCCCGGTGTCTAGGGCGGATTCGCTGGCACCGCCATGGTCGCTGCAAGAAAAGAAACTAAATCAGTACACTGCAGGTCGGGGAGGATACGCTCCAGGTCGCGGCGGATACAAAGATAGGTCGCGGGACTTACTTTCTTGGCGAGCTATGGCATCCAAGCTGGGCAAGAGCGGGATGTAGTGGTCAATGTCGAGCCTCTCCCCTTCCATGAATTCGACGATGGTGGTCTCCACCTCACCCAGCTTCACGCTTTTGAAGACAGAGTCCGTGCATACTTGTGGATAGGTATGAGCGTGTAACATCCCATTTCCGGCTAGACCCCTAGGAGTCGGTTAGTTGTGACAAAACCCTAGGAAGCCCAAAATTTGAAATAAAGCGATCAATATTTTCGGGTCACGGGTTGGTCATGCCCGTGACCGACCCGTCATGCCCGTGATCGTGGCGTGACTACTTCGACGATCGTCGATCTCCACGAGACGATCGTCGAACGTGCTGTCTGGGCATGTCATGCCCGTGACAAGGGTGTCATGCCAGTGACTAAGGGCGTGACCCCATCGACGATCGTCGATCGCCGTGAGACGATCGTCGACCTTGCGGCCCGAGCATGTCACGCCCGTGACCATGGGTCACGCCCGTGATTTAGGGCGTGACCAGCCTTCGACGATCGTCGATCTCAATTCGACGATCGTCGACCTCGAAATCTGCCGTTCGGGCCTGTCACGCCCGTGACCTAGAGGTCACGCCCGTGACCCAGGGCGTGACCACCATTCGACGACCGTCGATCTCAAATCGACGATCGTCGACCCTGTATTAACCATACGGGCCTGTCACGCCCGTGACCCAAGGTGTCACGCCCGTGACCACCCATCGACGATCGTCGATCTCAGTTCGACGATCGTCGAACCCAGAATTGGCTATTCGGGCCTGTCACGCCCGTGGCCTATATGTCACGCCCGTGACATTGGCCGAAACGACGGTTCAGGCCCGAAATTATTCTAACACGCGTGGTAATAAATGCTGGTGTGGGAAGTTACACCAGGAGTAATTTCAGGCCGTTTTCCTTCTGTAATTATATAATAAATGAGGAAGATATGGTCCAATAGGAAGCCGCTAGCTGGACACACCTGTTCAGTTTCCACCGTTTCTTATCCCTTCACTATAACCGAAGCGTTAAGGGGAGGAGCCTTCATGGCCATTAGGGCTTTACCCATTCATCTTCCCACTTTCTGCCTTATAAAAGCCCACTTGGGGCAAGAGGAGAAGGTTACACGCTCAAGTAATCGGATCAGATCCTTGTTCTTGCTGTAGGAGAAGTTCAGCAACGCCACCACCGCGCCATGGCACCCCGTCGTTCTTCTCGCCTTCAAACCGCGAACAAGGTCCTCCTCTGCTCCTTCTCTTTCATGGGTAGATCTTAGGATTCTTCGAAAGGAAGTTTGCGCTCAACGGAGCCGGACTCATCTCTCGTTTTCATGGAAAACCATGAAAAAGATATTTTGAGTTCGCCGGAAACCGCCACCTCCGGCGGCCAAACCACAGCCGACCGATAGCCGTCGCCTCAACGGAGGTGGTGGTGGTGGTGGCTGGCCAGGGAAGTGACCGGACGGCCGGCGATGGATCACGGAAATGTTACAGGAAAAATGGCTTCCTGTGTTCATGTTTTCGGGTTCTGTAGAAGATTAACAGTAAAAACGGTTTATAATATATAACTTATGTAAATACTTTTATAAGGAAAAATATACTTGGATTAGTATATTTTGAGGCTGCAAAACGAGGTACTTAGAGGCCGAATTAGGAAAAATGACCAGTCACAAAAGTTGTAGCCCTCTGGGTCTACTTTAATATAAAATTGATTTTATTCAATTTAGGTGAGTGGTTTGACCACAGCACTCATTTTGGTGGGATCAAGACCTAGGCTAACCAGAAATTGAAATGGTTGCCCACGGTTCATAACATGTCCAAATGACTTGCAATTTGGACTGGAGATCTATAATATGTATAACGAGAGGCTGTCCAAAAATGAGAATTTTTGGATAACTTTTGCCTAAAGTTTTTGTAAAATTTTAATAAACATTATAAAATTAATTAGGAGATGAAACTAAGTCCAAACTCTCCCAAATTTTGGGTGGTGGTCCCTGGCATCAATGTTAAGATCTGTACAAAATTTCAACTCAATTGGTCGAGTTTTGAATAGGGAAGTATCAAGCCCTAGATAGGCCTTGGTGAGGGGTACTTTGGGGAAAAGTACAATTGGAAATGGAGTGGACAAATCTCCTCAAAAGAAGCTGAAGTTGTGGCCACTAATTTGTGGAGTCTATGTCTACCCGCTTGGGTAACATGGTATGGATTAGGGTGGATTTTACCCTAAGAGGTTGGCTCAAATCCAATGGGTGGGAGTTTGAGGTTTGTGAAGGACATAGGAGCAAAAGCTCTTGTATGCCCTTGAAATTTGGAGGAGAGGGGGATGATATGATGCAAACCCTCTGGTTGAAATAGTGAAGGAATTGGAGGTAATTAGGTACCTCGGAAGTTGAGATTTTGGTTTAGGATTAATATGTATTTTAGTTATTTTAAGCACTAAATCTAATCCAAAAATTATGAAACTCGGGAGGAGGGAGTTTTAGGATGTTTTAGACTTATGATAATTTTCCTGGAATTTTATGATTGATAAATTTTATACTTCATGTGTTAATGGATTATTAGCCAGATTTGTTGTTTCAAATATTTGGAGGTTTTAAATTAATTATAATCAGTTAAAATTCTGGATTTAGATCTTAACAAGTAGAACATTGATCCCTGAATTTTTATAGAATTTTATGTTGAATAAATCTGGTACTTTGTTCACAGATAATAGAAAGGGGTTTTATTGTTTAAAAATTAATTATGGATAAAATACTTGCTGGAAAATTATGAACTTGGCCAGTACTAATTTTAGGCCTTTATCTGCATGGCATAAATTATTTATATTTTTTGAAAGAATATTATCTGTACTTGATTCATAAACAACAGAAGTTAGAGATTACTTCTAAAATAGTCTTCATGCCTTTTTAATGATAGAAAAATTATGATACTTAGGATTTAACCTATTGGGATAACCTACTATTTATCATAAATTTGCTGGACATTTTGCATGATTACTTAGGGTAGTTCATGTTCAAACCGGTAGCCCTCGGGATTTTCGAGAAATTTAATTAAATGCCAAATAGATTAGGAAAATTTCCATTTTTTGGATTTAGGACATTTATATCATGGTGAGTCTCCAGTAAATAATTTAGGGCATTTGGATGAGTAATAGATCATTGCATAACCGGTTCGACATGTAGCCTAGGTCGGTCTGCATATAGCAATTTGTGAAATACAATAGGACATGATCTGAGGAAGTCATCGGAGTTAAACATTTTATTTGGGTGAAAATTTGGAGGAAAACGCAATAGGAAGATATAAAGAGTAGCGAGAAGTGGTGATAGCTAGAGTTAAGAGGTGCTCGGGTTCGGCGAAAGATCGTTTTTCCCGAAGAGAGGAAGGTTAAAAATTACCCTAGGATAGTCTATCGTAATATGAGAAGGGAATCGGGCTAAGGGAAATAAACCAATAATATTAAGTGCCTTGCGAAAGGGAACTTCGGGCCGTAATGCCGCCGTCTTGGTTCCTAGTGCCCCTTGAGAGCCCTTCACGGGGAATACCGGGGGCAGTCTTGGGCTAACGTAAACTGTAATAATAAACTGACAAGAGTAACTTAGTAACTAGGATTGCACTTTTCACAAACACTGTTGGCACAGGAAGATTGATGAGAGCTTCGGCTCGGGTGATTTGGAAACGGACGTTTGGGTCCGGGGAGCCTCGGCTCGGTTGGTTAAGAGACGGACGGGATGGTCCGGGGAGCTTCGGCTCGGTTGGTTTGAGACGGACGTTTGGTCCGGGGAGCTTAGGCTCGGTTTTTGTGTGTTTACGATTAAACTTGCATGTGCATAAAATAGGAAAAGTTAAGGTGGTGGGTCTTTCGATATCGGGGAGTTCGATTGCACCGACACCGATATCGTTGACTCGGCGGGGTGATTAGCACTTCGCCAACAGAAGTCCGGTGCGCCTGCCGGCAAGAGTACGCAGGCGTCCGCTTAGTGCACCAAGCGTTGAGGCGTACGATAGGTCCGACCAGTGGTGCTTTTACTGGTTTTGAGGTGGGCGAGGCCCAACCCACCGCTTCCGTCTGCCACTACGGAGGTATCCTGGGAGGTAACGGCTCCGAAAGGGGGAACTAAAGGTCTGTGTGCACAGAGTCGGGTGTGTGAGTTGCACTTGCATGTTTCATCATACCCACTAGCATGTCATAGCATAATCGATTCATTTAACCCTGACACCTAAAGTATAAGTGGTATGGGACGCTTATACATTAGGACCTGCAAAACGATCCCTTGGTCTATAAGCTTGTGTGGGCAAGTTTATAAATCAAAGGTTAATTTCAATATATAACAACCATTGATGTTTGATAACCGACACCCCAAGGTATAAGTGGTATGGGACACTTATATGATGGGAGCTTTGCAAAAGATCCCTTTTGCTTATGTGTTCTCGCATAAGTGAAGGTTCAAATTCATATGTTTGCTTTTCTTACTGCTAGACCTTGTTGGAGTAATTTGCCAGCAGGACCGTGTATGTGGGACCGGCTGTTGGCTTTCCCCACCGCGTTCCTGGTCTGGGTGTTGACCCCGGTGGGCCCCGTGTGTTCGGATTATCCCTGCGGCCTGTGGTTGGGATTAGTCCCACATTGCCCGCAGCGCCTGCTCCTCCGTGTTTATGTACCCCGCCACCCTTCATCTCAACACCTGGGTTTTGAGATGCGATATGGGTGGGCGGGTTCTCACATGGTATCAGAGGTTGTACGGTTGTCCTGCTGCGGGGGTGTGTTGGAGTAATTTGCCAGCAGGACCGTGTATGTGGGACCGGCTGTTGGCTTTCCCCACCGCGTTCCTGGTCTGGGTGTTGACCCCGGTGGGCCCCGTGTGTTCGGATTATCCCTGCGGCCTGTGGTTGGGATTAGTCCCACATTGCCCGCAGCGCCTGCTCCTCCGTGTTTATGTACCCCGCCACCCTTCATCTCAACACCTGGGTTTTGAGATGCGATATGGGTGGGCGGGTTCTCACAGACCTATTATAACCTTCATATTAACTGCTCACCGAATACAACTTGCTAGATTAGTTTCCGCTGCCATCTGTTTCATGATTATCTCTACCTTCATGTCCTTCCCTTTCTTCCTCTCCGCTCGATACCTAGGAGCCATGGGGGGGAAGGGGTAGGGGATGATAGGACTTAGTCTTTATGACTAACGGTTTTCGAACCGCATCATTTAGGGGATCGTGGAGCCCAGCATGGAGGAGCAGCCCCAGAGATCGGTGCGCCTAGAGATGGGGCAGTCTAGCTCCGGAGTTCACACAGCCGGAACCGTGAGTCTCGACCTTGAGTAGTTTCTGCTTTCGCTTCCGCATGAGAGACTTGTAGTGAGGACATATTGTACCGGGCATAAGCCCGTATTTATAGTACTCTGATGATTTCTGTGGACACTCCCTTCGTGGAGATTTTATCTTATTTACATGTGATTTATTATTGTGGACTGCATTGTTCTTACTTCAATTATTGTGCTACTTATTGTGATCGAAAAGGCCGGCAGAATCGGCGCGTTGTAGTGACGACCTTCCCGGGTGCGAAGGTGTCACCGCAAAGCTGCGGTTCTGGGCATAAGACCCCAGTAATAAAAAAGAAAAAAAAAGGGGGGGGGGTCTTACAAGTGGTATCAGAGGAAACATCGATCAGAAGGAAGTAGCAGTCCACAAACCCTGGGTCACCCCCCCCGCTCGAGTTTAGTTTGTGGACAAACTAAGAAGCGGAAGCAGTGGTGTGCCCATATGGGGATCACATATAAATTGTCCACCTTTATGTAATATTTGAACGTTTTCTCAGCGTGTGTTTTTGTTACGCAGCCTCTAGCACGGACTACGCCACAAGGTGGAGTTCAACAGGCTCAGGATGTTGCACCACCCCCACCGGCCCCCACTCCTTTCCTTCAGTCAGACATGGGACAGACCCTGACTGCCATCCTGGAGGCCTTCAGGGCCCAGCAGGTTCCGGCCCCGCAGCCAAATCCGGGGGCCAACTGGCTCAGCATCTTCCAGAGTCTTTCTCCCCCGTCCTATTTGGGGACAGAGTCGGCTGTTCGGACGGAAGAGTGGCTAGATATCATGTACGAGATGCTGATCGGGATTCAGTGTCCATGGGAGGAGAGGGTGGCTCTGGTTGTCTCCTGCCTGGAGTCCCATGCAAAGAGGTGGTGGAAGACGCTGCTGGACACGACATTTGCTGATAGGGAGGTTGCGGAGGTTACTTGGGAGGAGTTCATGGCCGCACTGCTGGAGCATTTCGTTCCGCAGTCGGCTAGGGATGATTTGGAGGAGCGGTTCTTACAGCTGAAGCAGGGTACCCGGACCGTGGTGTACCATCGAGAGTTTGACCATCTGGCTCGATACGCAGATTCCTACCAGCTGGACGAGGCAGGGTATATCAGGAGGTTCTATAAGGGCCTGCGGGAGGACTTGAGGGAGGCTCTGTTGTTTGTATTTGACGGGCCCATCTCCCGGATTTTGGAGATGGCCAAAAGGATTGAGGGTGACTGGCACACCACCCGGGGCCGGAAGCGGCCAGCAGAGGATCAGGGACGGAGAGGTAGAAATGACCAGCGACGAGGTGCTGTACCAGAGGGGAGGAGGACGGAGGACCAGCCTCGTCAGGACGTGAGGCAGGAGCCGAGGGAACAGGTGGTATTAGCCCCTCCCCCTCTTCGGATGCAGGAGATGCCGAGACCCGGGGGAATGGCGTATCCCCCACCAGAGTGTTTTCTTTGTCATCAGATTGGGCACATTCGGAGGAACTGCCCCATGAGGGGGGCACCACCTCCAGCACATCAGGGCGGCCCACCAGCTCAGCATTACGGAGGCCGAGGACGCGGCCGTGGTCGTGGATACCAGTGGGGAGATCGTAGACAGGAAAGAGAGCATGTATATGCTTTGGACCTTGCGCAGCCTCGAAATCCGGAGCAGGTCATAGCAGGTACGCAGCAATGCTTCTTTATTTTCATAGAATTTCCCTTTTAGTTGTTAAAACTCAGAACCGCACTAGATAGGTTAACAAGGAAAGAAAATTCTTTATAGAACCCTAAGATGTTTAATCACCCCAGGTATAGGCTTCATCAGCGGCAAGCCGGCCCGCACGCTGTTCGATACTGGAGCTACTCACTCCTTTGTGTCGGAGACGTTCGTAAAAGGACTGGAGGGTGTGGAGCGGTTCACAGGCTCGAGGATGAGGGTGCGACTACCAGATGGATCTGAGCTCCTTACCACGGATCACTGCAATATGGAGGCAGAAATTGGTGGAAAAGCGTTCGAGGCTCCAGCGACGATTTTGAAGCTGACGGACTACGACCTGATCCTGGGCATGGTATGGCTGTACTGGAACTATGCCCAGATTGACTGCCAGGCAAAGAGGATCACCGTGAGACACGGGGACTCTTTCATTACCATCGAAGGTATAAGACCTGTCTCTCGTATACTCTTATCTTCGGTACAGGCCGTTAAGGCCCATCTGCAGGGAGAGGAGGTCTATCAGATTCTTTTTGAAATGGCAGAAGATAAGGAGTCGGTGACAGACATCCCGGTGGTGCGAGATTTCGCTGACATCTTTCCAGAGAAACTACCAGGACTACCTCCACACCGAGAGCAGGATTTTCAGATACAGCTTGTGCCGGGAGCCAAGCCGGCGTCTAGGGCCCCTTATCGGATGGCCCCAAAGGAGTTGGCAGAGTTTCGGACTCAGTTGCAGGAATTAGTTGAGGCAGGTTTTGTTAGACCGAGTTCCTCGCCATGGGGAGCACCGGTCCTATTCGTGAAGAAGAAGGATGGGACACTCCGCCTGTGCATCGATTATCGAGCACTAAACAGGCTGACCGTCCGGAATACCTATCCGCTCCCTCGGATAGACGAATTGTTCGACCAGCTAGAGGGGGCCCATTATTTCTCGAAGCTGGACTTGAGATCAGGATACTACCAGCTGCGGATCCAGGAGGAGGATATCCCGAAGACGGCCTTTAGTAGCAGATATGGCCTGTATGAGTTCACCGTGATGCCCTTTGGGCTCACGAATGCTCCGTCGGCGTTCATGAGTCTCATGAACCGGGTTTTCGAGGCCTACTTGGATGTGTTCGTCATAGTATTCATAGACGACATCCTGATCTACTCTAGGACGGAGGAGGAGCACACTCGGCATCTGGCACTGACCTTGGAGAGGTTGCGGGAGCATCGCCTTTATGCAAAATTCAGCAAGTGTCAGTTCGGGTTGAAGGAGGTGGCCTTCCTAGGCCACATCATCAGCGGAGCTGGGTTAGCAGTAGATCCAGCAAAGATTCGGGCAGTTCGTGATTGGCCGCAGCTGAGGACAGCCACCGATGTCCGCAGTTTCTTGGGACTTGCCGGTTACTACCGGAAGTTCGTGGAGGGGTTCTCTCGGATTGCCCTCCCCCTCACATCTTTGACAAAGAAGGAGGCACCTTTTGTTTGGACCCCGCAGTGTCAGGCGGCTTTCCAGGAGCTGAAGGACCGACTCATCTCAGCCCCTATTCTGGCCCTTCCATCCAGAAAGGAAGGATTCCAGGTGTATACCGACGCATCATACCAAGGGATGGGAGCGGTGCTGATGCAGAACGAACATGTCATAGCATATGCCTCCCGCCAGCTGAAGACCCATGAGAGGAACTACCCGGTGCACGACCTCGAGATGGGAGCGGTCGTTTTTGCTCTGAAGGTCTGGCGCCATTATCTTTATGGAGTCCACTGCGATATCTTCTCCGATCACAAGAACTTGAAATACGTGGACACGCAGAAGGAGCTGAATATCAGGCATAGGCGTTGGGTGGAGTTCTTAGCAGATTATCAGTATGAGATGCACTACCATCCAGGGAAGGCAAACGTGGTGGCCGACGCGTTGAGCCGGAGAGCTGCCACTTCCGAAGCTGGGCCCCAGGTTATGTCCATGGAGCTAGTCCGGTCATTCAAAGATATGCAGATATCCCTAGTGTCCGAGGATGACCCAGTTCTATATAGGGAGTATCTGGCATCGATGGTGGCCATAGACGATATTCGGGATCGCATTCGGGACGGACAGAGGACAGATGCGTGGGCGGAGCTGATGTTCCGAGCTTTGGAGGAAGGTTCGACAGGAGATTATTCCCTGAGAGATGGTTTGCTCCACTTCAGAGGCAGAGTATATATACCCGCAGGAAGCCAGATCCGAGAGAATATTATGATGGAGGCGCATTGCAGCCGGTACTCGGTGCACCCGGGGATCACAAAGATGACCGCTGATTTGAAGAGGACGATGTTTTGGCCGGGCATGAAGAAGGACATTACGTACTTCGTGACCCATTGCGAGGCGTGTCAGTTGGTGAAGGGGAGTGCAGGAACCCCGCAGGACTGTTACAGCCACTCCCGGTGCCGGAGTGGAAGTTTGACGATATAGCGATGGATTTTATACATGGTTTTCCCCGGTCTCGGACAGGGAACGACTCGATTTGGGTGATTGTCGATCGGTTGACGAAGGTGGCCCGCTTTGTACCGATCAGGAAGGATGACTCGGTGGGAGTGCTGGTACGGAAGTTTGTGGAGCAGTATGTCCGATATCATGGCGTGCCCCGGACGATAGTGTCGGACCGCGATGGACGGTTTACATCCAGGGAGTGGCGGTCAGTGCAGGCATATTTGGGCACCCGGTTGACTTTTAGCACGGCCTTCCACCCTCAGACGGACGGGCAGACAGAGCGCACCAACCGGACCTTGGAGGATCTACTACGATTGTGTATACTGGACCGAGGGGAGCCGTGGGAGAAGATGTTACCATTGGTCGAGTTCTCCTATAATAACAGCTACTAGTCCAGCATCAGGATGGCGCCTTATGAAGCCTTGTATGGAAGAAAATGTAGGACCCCGCTTTCTTGGGTTCAAGACGAGGATCCGAAGCTGTTGGGATCGGATTTTGTTGAAGACACCGAGGCTCAGGTGAGACTGATCAGAGATAGGATGTTGGAGGCGCAGAGCAGATAGGCTAAATACTACGACGCCCGGCATCGTCAGGTGGAGTTTCGGGTAGGGGATCGAGTGTTCTTGAAGATCCGGCCCATGCACGGAGTCTCTCGGGTGCGCGGTCGGAGGAAGAAACTCAGCCCTAGGTATATGGGCCCTTACCGGATCCTGGAGCGGATCGGACCCCTAGCCTACAGGCTAGAGTTGCCGCCAGAGCTGGCAGCTCTACACGACGTCTTCCATATTTCTTCACTGAGAAGGGCTCTACTACGCCCGGAGCAGCGGATTTTGACCACCGAAGGGCCGGTAGCTTCAGACCGATCGGTTCACTTGGAGCCGGTTCGGATCGACGACAAAGGAGTACGGATCTTGCACCGCAAAAAGATCCCCTTAGTCAAGGTTCTGTGGAGAAACCACGGTCAAGAGGAGCACACCTGGGAACCGCAGGATCTGATGAGGCAAAGATACCCGGAGTTGTTCAGTCAGGTACACCTCACCACCTCTCGATATACTATAGATTGCCTTCTTGTTTTGGAATGTTAAGACTAGATAAGGAAAATCCAGGACCTAGGCATGCGCACTTAATCAGAAAGGTAGGGGCTAATCTTTTGTTTATTGGGGAGATTGTCTTCGTTATCAAACGAACAGTCGCCTGAACCCAATAGAAAGATCGTATGGGATGTTACAAGTTTAATTTATTCCGATAGAAATCCCCGTAGGCTCAACCTCAATTTCGGGGACGAAATTTTTGTTTTGTTTATTGGGATTTGTAACATCCCATTTCCGGCTAGACCCCTAGGAGTCGGTTAGTTATGACAAAACCCTAGGAAGCCCAAAATTTGAAATAATGCGATCAATATTTTCGGGTCACGGGTTGGTCACGCCCGTGACCGACCCGTCACGCCCGTGACCGTGGCGTGACTACTTCGACGATCGTCGATCTCCACGAGACGATCGTCGAACGTGCTGTCTGGGCATATCACGCCCGTGACAAGGGTGTCACGCCCGTGACTAAGGGCGTGACCCCATCGACGATCGTCGATCGCCGTGAGACGATCGTCGACCTTGCGGCCCGGGCATGTCACGCCCGTGACCATGGGTCACGCCCGTGACTTAGGGCGTGACCAGCCTTCGACGATCGTCGATCTCAATTGACGATCGTCGACCTCGAAATCTGCCGTTCGGGCCTGTCATGCCCGTGACCTAGAGGTCACGCCCGTGACCCAGGGCGTGACCACCATTCGACGACCGTCGATCTCAAATCGACGATCGTCGACCCAGTATTAACCATACGGGCCTGTCACGCCGGTGACCCAAGGTGTCACGCCCGTGACCACCCATCGACGATCGTCGATCTCAGTTCGACGATCGTCGAACCCAGAATTGGCTATTCGGGCCTGTCACGCCCGTGGCCTATATGTCACGCCCGTGACATTGGCCGAAACGACGGTTCAGGCCCGAAATTATTCTAACACGCGTGGTAATAAATGCTGGTGTGGGAAGTTATACCAGGAGTAATTTCAGGCCGTTTTCCTTCTGTAATTATATAATAAATGAGGAAGATATGGTCCAATAGGAAGCCGCCAGCTGGACACACCTGTTCAGTTTCCACCGTTTCTTATCCCTTCACTGTAACCGAAACGTTAAGGGGAGGAGCCTTCATGGCCATTAGGGCTTTACCCATTCATCTTCCCACTTTCTGCCTTATAAAAGCCCACTTGGGGAAAGAGGAGAAGGTTACACGCTCAAGTAATCGGATCAGATCCATGTTCTTGCTATAGGAGAAGTTCAGCAACGCCACCACCGCGCCATGGCACCCCGTCGTTCTTCTCGCCTTCAAACCGCGAACAAGGTCCTCCTCTGCTCCTTCTCTTTCATGGGTAGATCTTAGGATTCTTTGAAAGGAAGTTCGCGCTCAACGGAGCCGGACTCATCTCTCGTTTTCATGGAAAACCATGAAAAAGATATTTTGAGTTCGCCGGAAACCGCCACCTCCGGCGGCCAAACCACCGCCGACCGATAGCCGTCGCCTCAACGGAGGTGGTGGTGGTGGTGGCTGGCCAGGGAAGTGACCGGCCGGCCGGCGATGGATCACGGAAATGTTACAGGAAAAATGGCTTCCTGTGTTCTGGTTTTCGGGTTTTGTAGAAGATGAACAGTAAAAACGGTTTATAATATATAACTTATGTAAATACTTTTATAAGGAAAAATATACTTGGATTAGTATATTTTGAGGCTGCAACACGAGGCACTTAGAGGCCGAATTAGGAAAAATGACCAGTCACAAAAGTTGTAGCCCTCTGGGTCTACTTTAATATAAAATTAATTTTATTCAATTTGGGTGAGTGGTTTGACCACAGCACTCATTTTGGTGGGATCAAGACCTAGGCTAACCAGAAATTGAAATGGTTGCCCACGGTTCATAACATGTCCAAATGACTTGCAATTTGGACTGGAGATCTATAATATGTATAACGAGAGGCTGTCCAAAAATGAGAATTTTTGGAGAACTTTTGCCTAAATGTTTTGTAAAATTTTAATAAACATTATAAAATTAATTAGGAGATGAAACTAAGTCCAAACTCTCCCAAATTTTGGGTGGTGGTCCCTGGCATCAATGTTAAGATCTGTACAAAATTTCAACTCAATTGGTCGAGTTTTGAATAGGGAAGTATCAAGCCCTAGATAGGCCTTGGTGAGGGGTACTTTGGGGAAAAGTACAATTGGAAATGGAGTGGACAAATCTCCTCAAAAGAGGCTGAAGTTGTGGCCACTAATTTGTGGAGTCTATGTCTACCCGCTTGGGTAACATGGTGTGGATTAGGGTGGATTTTACCCTAAGAGGTTGGCTCAAATCCAATGGGTGGGAGTTTGAGGTTTGTGAAGGACATAGGAGCAAAAGCTCTTGTATGACCTTGAAATTTGGAGGAGAGGGGGATGATATGATGCAAACCCTCTGGTTGAAATAGTGAAGGAATTGGAGGTAATTAGGTACCTCGGAAGTTGAGATTTTGGTTTAGGATTAATATGTATTTTAGTTATTTTAAGCACTAAATCTAATCCAAAAATTATGAAACTCGGGAGGAGGGAGTTTTAGGATGTTTTAGACTTATGATAATTTTCCTGGAATTTTATGATTGATAAATTTTATACTTCATGTGTTAATGGATTATTAGCCCGATTTGTTGTTTCAAATATTTGGAGGTTTTAAATTAATTATAATCAGTTAAAATTCTGGATTTAGATCTTAACAAGTAGAACATTGATCCCTGAATTTTTATAGAATTTTATGTTGAATAAATCTGGTACTTTGTTCACAGATAATAGAAAGGGGTTTTATTGTTTAAAAATTAATTATGGATAAAATACTTGCTGGAAAATTATGAAACTTGGCCAGTGCTAATTTTAGGCCTTTATCTGCATGGCATAAATTATTTATAATTTTTGGAAGAATATTATCTGTACTTGATTCATAAACAACAGAAGTTAGAGATTACTTCTAAAATAGTCTTCATGCCTTTTTAATGATAGAAAAATTATGATACTTAGGATTTAACCTATTGGGATAACCTACTATTTATCATAAATTTGCTGGACATTTTGCATGATTACTTAGGGTAGTTCATGTTCAAACCGGTAGCCCTCGGGATTTTCGAGGAATTTAATTAAATGCCAAATAGATTAGGAAAATTTCCATTTTTTGGATTTAGGACATTTATATCATGGTGAGTCTCCAGTAAATAATTTAGGGCATTTGGATGAGTAATGGATCATTGCATAACCGGTTCGACATGTAGCCTAGGTCGGTCTACATATAGCAATTTGTGAAATACAATAGGACATGATCTGAGGAAGTCATCGGAGTTAAACATTTTGTTTGGGTGGAAATGTGGAGGAAAACGCAATAGGAAGATATAAAGAGTAGCGAGAAGTGGTGATAGCTAGAGTTAAGAGGTGCTCGGGTTCGGCGAAAGATCGCTTTTCCTGAAGAGAGGAAGGTTAAAAATTACCCTAGGATAGTCTATCGTAATATGAGAAGGGAATCGGGCTAAGGGAAATAAACCAATAATATTAAGTGCCTTGCGAAAGGGAACTTCGTGCCGTAATGCCGCCGTCTTGGTTCCTAGTGCCCCTTGAGAGCCCTTCACGGGGAATACCGGGGGCAGTCCTGGGCTAACGTAAACTGTAATAATAAACTGGCAAGAGTAACTTAGTAACTAGGATTGCACTTTTCACAAACACTGTTGGCACAGGAAGATTGATGAGAGCTTCGGCTCGGGTGATTTGGAAACGGACGTTTGGGTCCGGGGAGCCTCGGCTCGGTTGGTTAAGAGACGGACGGGATGGTCCGGGGAGCTTCGGCTCGGTTGGTTGGAGACGGACGTTTGGTCCGGGGAGCTTAGGCTCGGTTTTTGTGTGTTTACGATTAAACTTGCATGTGCATAAAATAGGAAAAGTTAAGGTGGTGGGTGTAAGACCCCCCTCCCGGAACACAACACACGGCACGAGGGGAGTATTATGCCCGAAATAGCCGCCTTGTGGTAGCACTAACACACGGGTTAGCCTTTACCATAAGACGCCTATTCCGCCGGCTACAATCCATATCACATAAACAATGCCAACCCAACCATAATAGAAAAGTAAAGCAGTTCAATTCACAGCTAAGCTTAAGTCCAAAAGAGCGGAAGATAACAAGCACAACAGGCTTGTACAAAAGAACAAGAGTCTAGAAATGTTTTGCCAAACGGCTACATGAAAACACTCACGACTGTCACTGACGGTGCCGATGGCACCACCACCTCAGGTCCTATCATCCGGGCCTGGCTATCCTGCTGCATAGTCCGTTGCTGCTCTACCTGCGGGGTTTCCTCCTAAAAAGGAAGACGTAGCAATCGTTAGTCATAAGACTAAGTGGCTTCACATCCGCTCCCCCGGCGACTCCTCGGCACCGGGCGGAGAAAGGAACAAAGGTACAATATGTATATATATAAGCAAGTAAACAAGCAGGTGATTGTAAATATGGTGGAGTATAAACTACGCTACACAACTAGCAATTCTACAAATATAAATAATATATGACAGCAGGTATAATTAATCAAAATAATAACTCAACTTATAAGAGTGCCCATACAAACTTATAAGTTAAGGATCGGGTTAACAGTAAAGTAACTCATCGTATAAGAGTGCCCATACAAACTTATACGATGAGGATCTTGTGTATGCAATGAATGACATGATATGAATGTTATGGTATGACCGAATCATGCGCACGCACATGCAAGTTGCTATGTCGACATAGACTTGAAGTTCCCACTTTTCGAGCAGGTAGCTAACCTCTCAGGCGTCGTCCGTCGTGGCCAGACGGCGACAGTGGAGCGGGCGTCTCCACTACTAGGTGGTATCACACTACCTATCCTAGGCCCCCGTACGCCTCAACGCTAAGGACACAACAGCGGAGCTCACATGCGTACTACGGCTCAGAAGGGGTCTTGGGTAAATGTGCACCAAGAACACAGCCCAACCTGGCCTTTGATTTCGAACCGGATGGAACCTCGGAAACGTACGAGGTGCAAGCCCAACCGTTCTCATGGCGCGGAGGAGATCTCGGTTTATGGACACCAAGTATCTAACCCTACCGCCCAAGGTCTACCCATTGGCTCCCATCGGTGTGACGACTGGCGAACCCGTAGACCTGCCACAGTCATTATCTCAATATCGCGACACGATGAATCGTCACACATCACATGCCCCAAAACAACTCACTCGATGCTACCCGTAGGGAGACTTCAACTCTAAGCATCGGTTGTTAGTAAACTCCTTGGGCTCGGATTACGGTTACCAAATACTCTTCTCATAGTGTTCATCATGTTCACGCCCACCTATTCAATGAATTCACCTCAACACTACGCATAATAGATATGTTCAACACCAAATTGTATAAATATATCCTATACCAATCACAACTCCTAATATCTAACCTTCCCATCCAATCCATTTCTCTACCAATACATGGTTATTCCTTATTACACAACCAAATGAGTAACCATGCTAAATTATAGTAACAACAACATTATAGATATATGGGAGCAAGACAACAAATGAGCAAATCACAACCATTGCAAGAGTGCTAGCATTATAAATTAACAAGTGCATTAACATAGGATAGCCCAATACTAAAACTGGGATTCCCGGAGCTACAGGAATCCGATCACAATGCACAACCCCTCGTTGGAAAGGTATTCGCGAGGGCTACGACTTTCGTGTTGAGTCGATCGCCCAGATCTGGTCGCAACATACCAGAAATTCATCTCGAACACGTATAGGAAACAGTTTCCTGTACAGGAATTTTCCCAAACGCAGCGGACTCGAACCAGCTTTCCCGTGGCTACAGGTATCGCATGGAAACGAGAAACCACTCGTTGGAAAGGTAATTTCAAGGGCTACGACTTTCGTGTTGAGTCGTTCACCCAGATCTGGCCAGAACACCTCTGAAATTGGCCACGAAGGTCGCCGCGTGCAGAAATCAGATTTATGCACGCATCTTAAGGCGAGATGAACGGCATCCGTTCATCTTCTTCCTTGCAACGACCTCGCGTAAACTTCTCCAGAAATCACACTCAACCTTATTTCTCCTTTCAAAGCCAAACCCTCAACGAAAACCCCTCTCATCTCCACTTTGAATGATGAGAAGGTTGAGGGAGACTAAGCCTAGAAAACCTAGGCATGGCTTATCCTAAGAACTCTCCTCCTCACCATCAAGACTCTATGGAGTCGATGTCTCTCCTAAAATAACTATAGATCTAGCACCAAGGGAGAGGGGAGGAAGCTCACCTCAAGTCCAGCGGTACCACCTTGGCCGGCCATGAGCCTCGCACTCCTTCGCGGCGGCATTGTTTTTCCCTTGACGGCGGCGGCGTTTTGACTCCTCCAAGGATGGCTCCGGCAAGCTCCTTCCTCCTCCTCCAGCCAAGAACTCTCTCAGAAATTTTGGGGCAGAAGAAAGGGGAATGAATGCTAGGGTTTCACAACTTTTTCCTTTTTATACACCGCAGACACGGGTAGGCACACGGCCGTGTTCCTACCCGTGTATAGGTGACACGGCCGTGTCGCCTGCCGTGTTTAGGGCCGTGTTCATCCCAGAACAACTTTCTGCCGTGTCGGAGTTGCGGCACACGGGTAGAGACACGGCCGTGTCTCGACCTGTGTCCTCGGCACACGGGTAGGGACACGCCGTGTCCCAATACCCGTGTACCTCTCTGACTGAAAACTCAATATTGGCATGAGGCACACGGGTATGGACACGGTCGTGTCCATACCCGTGTCGGCCAAAAACACCATTTTGCCTTGTTTTCCTTATTTCCCATATGTCCGCACCTGTTCACCCACACCCCCATTGGGCTCACCACAGCCCCTCTTGACTCAAATACGCAATCAAGGGGCCTAGCGCGAATTGGGACGTTACAAATCCTATAAACAAAATAAAAGATTTCGTCCCCGAAATCAGGGTAAGGCTATGGGAGTGAAGCACATAAAAGGGAACTATGCTTTCAAATAAAATTTTACCTGGGGTAAATAATTCCGGGTAGCGCTCTTGCATCAAATCCCTTGGCTCCCATGTGAACTCCTCCTTCCCATGATTAGACCATAGCACTTTCACCAAGGGAACACTTTTGCGGCGCAAGGTTCTTGTCTCGTTATCAACGATCCGCACCGGCTCCAGTCGCACAGACCTATCAGACGCCACTGCACCATCCGCCGTGGGGATATACTGTTCAGGCCGCAGCAAAGCCTTCCGAAGCGACGATACATGGAACACGTCGTGAAGGTTCTCCAGCTCCGGTGGTAACTCCAATCGATAGGCCAGAGGGCCAATCCTTTCCACTACGACATAGGGCCCGACATACCTTGGGCTGAGCTTCTTGACTCCACGTACCCGCGACACTCCGTGCATCGGTCGAATCTTCAGGAACACGTTATCACCCACTTGAAACTCTACCATACGGTGCCTTGCGTTGTAATATTTCGCCTGTCGGCTTTGAGCCTCTAGCATTCGATCCCGGATCAACCTAACCACCGCGTCCGTGTCATCAATATACTCATTTCCCAACGTCTTCGGATCTTCATCTTGCACCCAGGACAAGGGTGTTCTACACCTCCTTCCATACAAAGCTTCATGAGGTGCCATTCCAATACTGGCTTGATGACTGTTATTATAAGAGAACTCCACGAGAGGTAAGAGTCTCTCCCATGGTTCTCCTTTATCTAGCACACACAATCTCAGAAGGTCCTCTAATGTTCGGATGGTTCGTTCAGACTGCCCGTCCGTTTGTGGGTGAAAGGCTGTGCTAAAGGCGAGGCGCGAGCCCAAATAAGCCTGTACAGCCCTCCATTCTCTTGAAGTAAACCGACCATCCCGATCGGAGACGATCGTCTTCGGCACACCATGGTACCGCACAAATTGCTCCACAAAGAGACGCACTAGGACGCCCACCTGCGCCTCCTTCTTCATTGGGATAAATCGGGCTACCTTTGTCAACCGGTCAACTATCACCCACACAGAATCATTCCCCGAGCGCGAGCGAGGTAACCCGTGGACGAAGTCCATGGAGATGTCCTCAAATTTCCATTCGGGGATGGGCAACGACCGTAGCATTCCACCGGGGCTTCTGCATTCCGCCTTCACCACTTGGCAGGCCACACAATGAGTAACAAAGTACTTGACATCCCTCTTCATGCCCGGCCAACACATTGTCTTTCTCAAATCGGTGTACATCTTCGCGATCCCCGGGTGCACCGAGTACTTGGAGCAATGGGCCTCCTTTAGAATATCCTCCCGAATGTTGTCACCTTCGGGGATGTAAAGCCGACCACGAAAATGGACGAGGCCGTCTTTTAGGGAGTATTCTTCCGTAGTCCCATCCTCCATTGACTTGAAAGCCGGGGTTAAAGCCGCATCCTTCTTTTGCTCCGTCCGGATCCGGTCTCGTATGTTGCAAACTATACTCATCGCGGCCAAATATTCTGTATACTCTTCCGATCGATTCTTAAAGACCAAAGTGATTTCCATCTCTTGCAGTGTCCGGATTAACTCCATCCTCATCAAGCGAGATTCCGTGCTCGTTCCCGGTGCCTTTCGGCTCAAGGCATCAGCTACGGAATTAACCTTCCCGGGGTGGTAATTTAAGGTGAATTCGTAGTCGCATAAGAACTCCAACCACCGCCGCTGTCTCAAGTTTAACTCCTTTTGGGTGTGAACGTACTTCAGATTTTTGTGATCCGAGTAGATCTCGCAGTGGACGCCATATAAATAATGCCTCCAAATCTTCAAGGCGAATACCACCGCTCCCAATTCTAGATCATGCACCGGGTAGCTGGCTTCATGCTTCTTCAACTGTCTTGAAGCATAAGCGATCACATGCCCATTCTGCATCAACACAACTCCCATCCCTTGGTACGACGCATCCGTGTAAACTTGAAAGCCCTCCTTCCCAGATGGAAGAGCTAGGATGGGTGCAGTCGTCAATCTGTCCTTCAACTCTTGGAATGCAGCTTCGCACTGGGGTGTCCATTCAAACGGCACACCCTTCTTGGTCAGCGTAGTAAGGGGAAGGGCGATCTTCGAGAAGCCTTTCACGAACTTGCGATAGTACCCGGCAAGTCCAAGAAAGCTTCGTATGTCGGCCGCTGACTTCAATGGAGACCACTCCTTCACGGCCCGCACCTTGGCCGGATCTACTGCTAGCCCCGCCCCACTAATCACATGGCCCAAGAATGCGACCTCTCGAAGCCAAAACTCGCATTTGCTGAACTTGGCAAACAAAGTGTGCTCCTTTAGCTTCCTCAGCACTAAAGTTAGATGTTCGGCGTGTTCCGCTTCGGTCTTGGAGTAGACTAGGATATCATCGATGAACACGATGACAAAGATGTCCAAATAAGGGCTGAACACCTTGTTCATCAAGCTCATAAAGGCGGAAGGGGCGTTTGTGAGCCCAAACGGCATCACGGTGAATTCATACAAACCATATCTCGAACTGAACACCGTCTTCTGAATGTCATCTTCTTGTATCCTCAGCTGATAATATCCTGAACGCAGATCTAACTTGGAGAACCAATACGATCCCACCAATTGATCAAATAATTCATCAATGCGCGGTAGGGGATAGGTGTTCCGCACCGTTAACCGGTTCAACTCTCGATAATCAATACATAACCGCAAGGTGCCATCCTTCTTTTTGACGAACAAAACGGGCGCTCCCCAAGGCGACGAGCTTGGGCGAACGAACCCTGCTTCCACCAATTCCTGAAGCTGGACTTTAAACTCTGCAAGTTCCTTCGGAGCCATTCGGTATGGAGCTCGCGAGACGGGCTTGGCACCCGGGATTAGCTTGATTTGGAAGTCCACTTCCCTATGCGGGGGTAGTCCCGGCAATTGCTCGGGGAATACCTCGGGAAATTCTCGCACCACCCGCATATCCTTGACCTCTAATGTCAATTTTTTCAATTCGAAGCAAATTACATAGACCTCGTCCCCTTCCATATGAGATTTCATAGCTTGGATTGAAGATAATAATTTACGGGGTGCGAATTTAATACCTTGGAAGATGACTTCCGAGTCTCCATGCCTTAACATAACTTGCTTCTCCGCACAATTGATCCTGGCGTGGTGCCAGTTCAACCACCTCATGCCCAGGATGAGATCGAACTCCGGGATTCTTAACACTGTAGCCGAAGTTTCAAAGAACTTTCCTCCAATAAGGGTGTCGAAGTCGCAACTTGCTGACGACGTCATCTCAGAGCCGTCCGGAAGGCGCACCCTTTGAGTAGTGCCCGTGAAGTGTTGCACTCCCTCCAAGTCCTTCACGAAGTCCGCCGAAATGAACGAGTGAGATGCACCCGTGTCAAATAACGTATAGGCGGGCCTCCCGCTAACCATGACAGTGCCTAGGTTCCAAAAAGGGTAATCACTATCCAGAATTGCGCGTATCATTTGTATCGTAAATCTAACAAGTCATATAATATTAATAAATTTTACACGTACCGGTGATGACTTCCTGCGGATTTCTCTCCTGAGTCATATCCAATGCGAATACATGCTCCCGTGCATGTCCTTGATTTCTCCCTGGTGGTCCTCTTCCTCGGCCACGCATGTGCCCTCGCCCCCGTGGAGCTACTGGAGGGGGAGCAATAGGAGCATCCCCGATCAGTCGCGGGCAAACTCGCCGGACATGCCCCGGTTGGTTGCACTCAAAACATATCACCTCACGTCGGCCCCTAGGTTGTTGATAATGTTGCTGCTGCGGTGGTGGAGGTAATTGCGGAATTGGGTACTCCACCCGTTAGTTCCGGTTGACCCACCGACCGCCTCTGTGGTTTCCCCTTCCTCTGCCATGATCATTCCGCCTTCTATTACTAGGGCCGACTTCAATTACTCCTTCCGCAGGTCTCTTGCCACATCCCATGTGGTCCGCCTCCAGTCTCTTTGCCATGTCGATGATTTCTGCCAGGCTTGCATCGGCTATAAACAAAAGGGCCTGCCTCAGGGGGTCCCTTAATCCTTTGTAGAAGCGCCTCGCGTAGGCTCTATCGTCCAAATCATAGGAATCGACAAACCTAGCGAGGTGTTGGAACTCCCTCTGGTACTCCGTTACCGATTTCGATCCCTGCTTCAGCTGCAGAAATCTTTCTTCAAGTTCATCCCGAGCAGAAGAAGGGATGAAGTGATCCAAAAAAGCCTCGGTGAACTCGTTCCAACTGATGTCTGTGTACAACCGCCCTTGGAAGGTGGAGCCCATGAGGGACTTCCACCACCTTTTGGCGTGCTGCTCTAGCAGCGTCACTACCAATGTCACCGCCATGCTGTTCGGACATCTTATGCCAGCCATCAATTCCTGCATGGTATCAAGCCATTCCTCGGTGCGCACCGGCGATTCTGTCCCAAGATAGGCAGGAGGGGACAGGGCACGGAAGGTGCTCAACCAGTTGGAGCCTGGCGCTTGTTGTTGCATCGGAGCTTGCTGGGCTTTAAATGCATCCAATATGTCTGACAGCATTTGTCCTAGTTCCGACTGCTGGAATTGTGAAGGGACGGAAGGGGTAGGAGTGCCCCCAACCGGCTCCACCTGCGCTGGGACCTATACGCAAGGTACAGATTAGGGTCAGGTTGGCTAAAACTAATGTTAAAGTTGGACAACTTAGTGTGAATTACATATGGGCACACCACTGCTTCCGCTAAGTCGGTTTGTCCCCAAACCGACTAATCGAATGGGAGTGGCCCATTGTTACCTGACTGCTGTAGGTGAAGATCGGCTAGCTCTGATACCATTTGTAAGACCCCCCTCCCGGAACACAACACACGGCACGAGGGGAGTCTTATGCCCGAAATAGCCGCCTTGTGGTAGCACTAACACACGGGTTAGCCTTTACCATAAGACGCCTATTCCGCCGGCTACAATCCATATCACATAAACAATGCCAACCCAACCATAACAGAAAAGTAAAGCAGTTCAATTCACAGCTAAGCTTAAGTCCAAAAGAGCGGAAGATAACAAGCACAACAGGCTTGTACAAAATAACAAGAGTCTAGAAATGTTTTGCCAAACGGCTACATGAAAACACTCACGACTGTCATTGACGGTGCCGATGGCACCACCACCTCAGGTCCTATCATCCGGGCCTGGCTGTCCTGCTGCATAGTCCGTTGCTGCTCTACCTGCGGGGTTTCCTCCTAAAAAGGAAGACGTAGCAACCGTTAGTCATAAGACTAAGTGGCTTCACATTCGCTCCCCCGGCGACTCCTCGGCACCGGGCGGAGAAAGGAACAAAGGTACAATATGTATATATATAAGCAAGTAAACAAGCAGGTGACTGTAAATATGGTGGAGTATAAACTACGCTACACAACTAGCAATTCTACAAATATCAATAATATATGACAGCAGGTATAATTAATCAAAATAATAACTCAACTTATAAGAGTGCCCATACAAACTTATAAGTTAAGGATCGGGTTAACAGTAAAGTAACTCATCGTATAAGAGTGCCCATACAAACTTATACGATGAGGATCTTGTGTATGCAATGAATGACATGATATGAATGTTATGGTATGACCGAATCATGCGCACGCACATGCAAGTTGATATGTCGACACAGACTTGAAGTTCCCACTTTTCGAGCAGGTAGCTAACCTCTCAGGCGTCGTCCGTCGTGGCCAGACGGCGACAGTGGAGCGGGCGTCTCCACTACTAGGTGGTATCACACTACCTATCCTAGGCCCCCGTACGCCTCAATGCTAAGGACACAACAGCGGAGCTCACATGCGTACTACGGCTCAGAAGGGGTCTTGGGTAAATGTGCACCAAGAACACAGCCCAACCTGGCCTTTGATTTCGAACCGGATGGAACCTCGGAAACGCACGAGGTGCAAGCCCAACCGTTCTCATGGCGCGGAGGAGATCTCGGTTTATGGACACCAAGTATCTAACCCTACCGCCCAAGGTCTACCCATTGGCTCCCATCGGTGTGATGACTGGCGAACCCGTACACCTGCCACAGTCATTATCTCAATATCGCGACACGATGAATCGTCGCACATCACATGCCCCAAAACAACTCAGTCGATGCTACCCGTAGGGAGACTTCAACTCTAAGCATCGGTTGTTAGTAAACTCCTTGGGCTCGGATTACGGTTACCAAATACTCTTCTCATAGTGTTCATCATGTTCACGCCCACCTATTCAATGAATTCACCTCAACACTACGCATAATAGATATGTTCAACACCAAATTGTATAAATATATCCTATACCAATCACAACTCCTAATATCTAACCTTCCCATCCAATCCATTTCTCTACCAATACATGGTTATTCCTTATTACACAACCAAATGAGTAACCATGCTAAATTATAGTAACAACAACATTATAGATATATGAGAGCAAGACAACAAATGAGCAAATCACAACCATTGCAAGAGTGCTAGCATTATAAATTAACAAGTGCATTAACATAGGATAGCCCAATACTAAAACTGGGATTCTCGGAGCTACAGGAATCCGATCACAATGCACAACCCCTCGTTGGAAAGGTATTCGCGAGGGCTACGACTTTCGTGTTGAGTCAATCGCCCAGATCTGGTCGCAACATACCAGAAATTCATCTCGAACACGTACAGGAAACAGTTTCCTGTACAGGAATTTTCCCAAACGCAGCGGACTCGAACCAGCTTTCCCGTGGCTACAAGTATCGCATGGAAACGAACAACCACTCGTTGGAAAGGTAATTTCAAGGGCTACGACTTTTGTGTTGAGTCGTTCACCCAGATCTGGCCAGAACACCTCTGAAATTGGCCACGAAGGTCGCCGCGTGCAGAAATCAGATTTCTGCACGCATCTTAAGGCGAGATGAACGGCATCCGTTCATCTTCTTCCTTGCAACGACCTCGCGTAAACTTCTCCAGAAATCACACTCAACCTTATTTCTCCTTTCAAAGCCAAACCCTCAACGAAAACCCCTCTCATCTCCACTTTGAATGATGAGAAGGTTGAGGGAGACTAAGCCTAAAAAACCTAGGCATGGCTTATCCTAAAAACTCTCCTCCTCACCATCAAGACTCTATGGAGTCGATGTCTCTCCTAAAATAACTATAGATCTAGCACCAAGGGAGAGGGGAGGAAGCTCACCTCAAGTCCAGCGGTACCACCATGGCCGGCCATGAGCCTCGCACTCCTTCGCGGCGGAATTGTTTTTCCCTTGACGGCGGCGGCGTTTTGACTCCTCCAAGGATGGCTCCGGCAAGCTCCTTCCTCCTCCTCCAGCCAAGAACTCTCTCAGAAATTTTGGGGCAGAAGAAAGGGGAATGAATGCTAGGGTTTCACAACTTTTTCCTTTTTATACACCGCAGACACGGGTAGGCACACGGCCGTGTTCCTACCCGTGTACAGGTGACACGGCCGTGTCGCCTGCCGTGTTTAGGGCCGTGTTCATCCCAGAACAACTTTCTGCCGTGTCGGGGTTGCGGCACACGGGTAGAGACACGGCCGTGTCTCGACCCGTGTCCTCGGCACACGGGTAGGGACACGCCGTGTCCCAATACCCGTGTACCTCTCTGACTGAAAACTCAATATTGGCATGAGGCACACGGGTATGGACACGGCCGTGTCCATACCCGTGTCGGCCAAACACACTATTTTGCCTTGTTTTCCTCATTTCCCTTACGTCCGCACCTGTTCACCCACACCCCCATTGGGCTCACCACAGCCCCTCTTGACACAAATACGCAATCAAGGGGCCTAGCGCGAATTGGGACGTTACAGTGGGTCTTTCGATATCGGGGAGTTCGATTGCACCGACACCGATATCGTTGACTCGGCGGGGTGATTAGCACTTCGCCAACAGAAGTCCGGTGCGCCAGCCGGCAAGAGTACGCAGGCGTCCGCTTAGTGCACCAAGCGTTGAGGCGTACGATAGGTCCGACCAGTGGTGCTTTTACTGGTTTTGAGGTGGGCGAGGCCCAACCCACCGCTTCCGTCTGCCACTACGGAGGTATCCTGGGAGGTAACGGCTCCGAAAGGGGGAACTAAAGGTCTGTGTGCACAGAGTCGGGTGTGTGAGTTGCACTTGCATGTTTCATCATACCCACTAGCATGTCATAGCATAATCGATTCATTTAACCCTGACACCTAAAGTATAAGTGGTATGGGACGCTTATACATTAGGACCTGCAAAACGACCCCTTGGTCTATAAGCTTGTGTGGGCAAGTTTATAAATCAAAGGTTAATTTCAATATATAACAACCATTGCTGTTTGATAACCGACACCCCAAGGTATAAGTGGTATGGGACACTTATACGATGGGAGCCTTGCAAAAGATCCCTTTTGCTTATGTGTTCTCGCATAAGTGAAGGTTCAAATTTATATGTTTGCTTTTCTTACTGCTAGACCTATTATAACCTTCATATTAACTGCTCACCGAATACAACTTGCTAGATTAGTTTCCGCTGCCATCTGTTTCATGATTATCTCTACCTTCATGTCCTTCCCTTTCTTCCTCTCTGCTCGGTACCTAGGAGCCATGGGGGGGAAGGGGTAGGGGATGATAGGGCTTAGTCTTTATGACTAACGGTTTTCGAACCGCATCATTTAGGGGATCGTGGAGCCCAGCATGGAGGAGCAGCCCCAGAGATCGGTGCGCCTAGAGATGGGGCAGTCTAGCTCCGGAGTTCACACAGTCGGGACCGTGAGTCTCGACCTTGAGTAGTTTCTGCTTTCGCTTCCGTATGAGAGACTTGTAGTGAGGACATATTGTACCGGGCATAAGCCTGTATTTATAGTACTCTGATGATTTCTGTGGACACTCCCTTCGTGGAGATTTTATCTTATTTACATGTGATTTATTATTGTGGACTGCATTGTTCTTACTTCAATTATTGTGCTACTTATTGTGATCGAAAAGGCCGGCAGAATCGGCGCGTTGTAGTGACGACCTTTCCGGGTGCGAAGGTGTCACCGCAAAGCGGCGGTTCTGGGCATAAGACCCCGGTAATAAAAAAGAAAAAAAGGGGGGTCTTACAAGTGGTATCAGAGGAAACATCGATCAGAAGGAAGTAGCAGTCCACAAACCCTGGGTCACCCCCCCGCTCGAGTTTAGTTTGGGGACAAACTAAGAAGCGGAAGCAGTGGTGTGCCCATATGGGGATCACATATAAATTGTCCACCTTTATGTAATATTTGAACGTTTTCTCAGCGTGTGTTTTTGTTACGCAGCCTCCAGCACGGACTACGCCACAAGGTGGAGTTCAACAGGCTCAGGATGTTGCACCACCCCCACAGGCCCCCACTCCTTTCCTTCAGTCAGACATGGGACAGACCCTGACTGCCATCCTGGAGGCCTTCAGGACCCAGCAGGTTCCGGCCCCGCAGCCAAATCCGGGGGCCAACTGGCTCAGCATCTTCCGGGGTCTTTCTCCCCCGTCCTATTTGGGGACAGAGTCGGCTGTTCGGACGGAAGAGTGGCTAGATATCATGTACGAGATGCTGACCGGGATTCGGTGTCCATGGGAGGAGAGGGTGGCTCTGGTTGTCTCCTGCCTGGAGTCCCATGCAAAGAGGTGGTGGAAGACGCTGCTGGACACGACATTTGTTGATAGGGAGGTTGCGGAGGTTACTTGGGAGGAGTTCAGGGCCGCACTGCTGGAGCATTTCGTTCCGCAGTCGGCTAGGGATGATTTGGAGGAGCGGTTCTTACAGCTGAAGCAGAGTACCCGGACCGTGGTGGAGTACCGTCGAGAGTTTGACCATCTGGCTCGATACGCAGATTCCTACCAGCTGGACGAGGCAGGGTATATTAGGAGGTTCTATAAGGGCCTGCGGGAGGACTTGAGGGAGGCTCTGTTGTTTGTATCTGACGGGCCCATCTCCCGGATTTTGGAGATGGCCAAAAGGATTGAGGCTGACTGGCACACCACCCAGGGCCGGAAGCGGCCAGTAGAGGATCAGGGACGGAGAGGTAGAAATGACCAGCGGCGAGGTGCTGTACCAGAGGGGAGGAGGACGGAGGACCAGCCTCGTCAGGACGTGAGGCAGGAGCCGAGGGAACAGGTGGTATTAGCCCCTCCCCCTCTTCGGATGCAGGAGATGCCGAGACCCGGGGGAATGGCGTATCCCCCACCAGAGTGTTTTCTTTGTCATCAGATTGGGCATATTCGGAGGAACTGCACCATGAGGGGGGCACCACCTCCAGCACATCAGGGCGGCCCACCAGCTCAGCATTACGGAGGCCGAGGACGCGGCCGTGGTCGTGGATACCAGTGGGGAGATCGTAGACAGGAAAGAGAGCATGTATATGCTTTGGACCTTGCGCAGCCTCGAAATCCGGAGCAGGTCATAGCAGGTACGCAACAATGCTTCTTTATTTTCATAGAATTTCCCTTTTAGTTGTTAAAACTCAGAACCGCACTAGAGAGGTTAACAAGGAAAGAAAATTCTTTATAGAACCCTAAGATGTTTAATCACCCCAGGTATAGTCTTCATCAGCGGCAAGCCGGCCCGCACGCTGTTCGATACTGGAGCTACTCACTCCTTTGTGTCGGAGACGTTCGTAGAAGGACTAGAGGGTGTGGAGCGGTTCACAGGCTCGAGGATGAGGGTGCGACTACCAGATGGATCTGAGCTCCTTACCACGGATCACTGCAATATGGAGGCAGAAATTGGTGGAAAAGCGTTCGAGGCTCCAGCGACGATTTTGAAGCTAACGGACTACGACCTGATCCTGGGCATGGTATGGCTGCACTGGAACTATGCCCAGATTGACTGCCAGGCAAAGAGGATCACCGTGAGACACGGGGACTCTTTCATTACCATCGAAGGTATAAGACCTGTCTCTCGTATACTCTTATCTTCGGTACAGGCCGTTAAGGCCCATCTGCAGGGAGAGGAGGTCTATCAGATTCTTTTTGAAATGGCGGAAGATAAGGAGTCGGTGACAGACATCCCGGTGGTGCGAGATTTCGCTGACATCTTTCCAGAGAAACTACCAGGACTACCTCCACACCGAGAGCAGGATTTTCAGATACAGCTTGTGCCGGGAGCCAAGCCAGTGTCTAGGGCCCCTTATCGGATGGCCCCAAAGGAGTTGGCAGAGTTTCGGACTCAGTTGCAGGAATTAGTTGAGGCAGGTTTTGTTAGACCGAGTTCCTCGCCATGGGGAGCACCGGTCCTATTCGTGAAGAAGAAGGATGGGACACTCCGCCTGTGCATCGATTATCGAGCACTAAACAGGCTGACCGTCCGGAATACCTATCCGCTCCCTCGGATGGACGAATTATTCGACCAGCTAGAGGGGGCCCATTATTTCTCGAAGCTGGACTTGAGATCAGGATACTACCAGCTGCGGATCCAGGAGGAGGATATCCCGAAGACGGCCTTTAGTAGCAGATATGGCATGTATGAGTTCACCGTGATGCCCTTTGGGCTCACGAATGCTCCGTCAGCGTTCATGAGTCTCATGAACCGGGTTTTCGAGGCCTACTTGGATGTGTTCGTCATAGTATTCATAGACGACATCCTGATCTACTCTAGGACGGAGGAGGAGCACACTCGGCATCTGGCACTGACCTTGGAGAGGTTGCGGGAGCATCGCCTTTATGCAAAATTCAGCAAGTGTCAGTTTGGGTTGAAGGAGGTGGCCTTCCTAGGCCACATCATCAGCAGAGCCGGGTTAGCAGTAGATCCAGCAAAGATTCGGGCAGTTCGCGATTGGCCGCAGCTGAGGACAGCCACCGATGTACGCAGTTTCTTGGGACTTGCCGGTTACTACCGGAAGTTCGTGGAGGGGTTCTCTCGGATTGCCCTCCCCCTCACATCTTTGACAAAGAAGGAGGCACCTTTTGTTTGGACCCCGCAGTGCCAGGCGGCTTTCCAGGAGCTGAAGGACCGACTCATCTCAGCCCCTATTCTGGCCCTTCCATCCAGAAAGGAAGGATTCCAGGTGTATACCGACGCATCATACCAAGGGATGGGAGCGGTGCTGATGCAGAATGGACATGTCATAGCATATGCCTCCCGCCAGCTGAAGACCCATGAGAGGAACTACCCGGTGCACGACCTCGAGATGGGAGCGATCGTTTTTGCTCTGAAGGTCTGGCGCCATTATCTTTATGGAGTCCACTGCGATATCTTCTCCGATCACAAGAACTTGAAATACGTGGACACGCAGAAGGAGCTGAATATCAGGCATAGGCGTTGGGTGGTGTTCTTAGCAGATTATCAGTATGAGATGCACTACCATCCAGGGAAGGCAAACGTGGTGGCCGACGCGTTGAGCCGGAGAGCTGCCACTTCCGAAGCTGGGCCCCAGGTTATGTCCATGGAGCTAGTCCGGTCATTCAAAGATATGCAGATATCCCTAGTGTCCGAGGATGACCCAGTTCTGTATAGGGAGTATCTGGCATCGATGGTGGCCATAGACGATATTCGGGATCGCATTCGGGACGGACAGAGGACAGATGCGTGGGCGGAGCCGATGTTCCGAGCTTTGGAGGAAGGTTCGACAGGAGATTATTCCCTGAGAGATGGTTTGCTCCACTTCAGAGGCAGAGTATATATACCTGCAGGAGGCCAGATCCGAGAGGATATTTTGATGGAGGCGCATTGCAGCCGGTACTCGGTGCACCCGGGGATCACAAAGATGACCGCTGATTTGAAGAGGACGATGTTTTGGCCGGGCATGAAGAAGGACATTACGTACTTCGTGACCCATTGCGAGGCGTGTCAGTTGGTGAAGGCGGAGTGCAGGAACCCCGCAGGACTGTTACAGCTACTCCCGGTGCCGGAGTGGAAGTTTGACGATATAGCGATGGATTTTATACATGGTTTTCCCCGGTCTCGGATAGGGAACGACTCGATTTGGGTGATTGTCGATCGGTTGACGAAGGTGGCCCGCTTTGTACCGATCAGGAAGGATGACTCGGTGGGAGTGCTGGTACGGAAGTTTGTGGAGCAGTATGTCCGATATCATGGCGTGCCCCGGACGATAGTGTCGGACCGCGATGGACGGTTTACATCCAGGGAGTGGCGGTCAGTGCAGGCATATTTGGGCACCCGGTTGACTTTTAGCACAGCCTTCCACCCTCAGACGGACGGGCAGACAGAGCGCACCAACCGGACCTTGGAGGATCTACTACGATTGTGTATACTGGACCGAGGGGAGCCGTGGGAGAAGATGTTACCATTGGTCGAGTTCTCCTATAATAACAGCTACCAGTCCAGCATCAGGATGGCGCCTTATGAAGCCTTGTATGGAAGAAAATGTAGGACCCCGCTTTCTTGGGTTCAAGATGAGGATCCGAAGCTGTTGGGATCGGATTTTGTTGAAGACACCGAGGCTTAGGTGAGACTGATCAGAGATAGGATGTTGGAGGCGCAGAGCAGACAAGCTAAATACTACGACGCCCGGCATCGTCAGGTGGTGTTTCGGGTAGGGGATCGAGTGTTCTTGAAGATCCGGCCCATGCACGGAGTCTCTCGGGTGCGCGGTCGGAGGAAGAAACTCAGCCCTAGGTATATGGGCCCTTACCGGATCCTGGAGCGGATCGGACCCCTAGCCTACAGGCTAGAGTTGCCGCCAGAGCTGGCAGCTCTACACGACGTCTTCCATATTTCTTCACTGAGAAGGGCTCTACTACGCCCGGAGCAGTGGATTTTGACCACCGAAGGGCCGGTAGCTTCAGACCGATCGGTTCACTTGGAGCCGGTTCGGATCGACGACAAAGGAGTACGGATCTTGCGCCGCAAAAAGATTCCCTTAGTCAAGGTTCTGTGGAGAAACCACGGTCAAGAGGAGCACACCTGGGAACCGCAGGATCTGATGAGGCAAAGATACCCGGAGTTGTTCAGTCAGGTACACCTCACCACCTCTCGATATACTATAGATTGCCTTCTTGTTTTGGAATGTTAAGACTAGATAAGGAAAATCCAGGACCTAGGCATGCGCACTTAATCAGAAAGGTAGGGGCTAATCTTTTGTTTATTGGGGAGATTGTCTTCGTTATCAAACGAACAGTCGCCTGAACCCAATAGAAAGATCGAATGGGATGTTACAAGTTTAATTTATTCCGATAGAAATCCCCGTAGGCTCAACTTCAATTTCGGGGACGAAATTTTTGTTTTGTTTATTGGGATTTGTAACATCCCATTTCCGGCTAGACCCCTAGGAGTCGGTTAGTTGTGTCAAAACCCTAGGAAGCCCAAAATTTGAAATAATGCGATCAATATTTTCGGGTCACGGGTTGGTCACGTCCGTGACCGACCCGTCACGCCCGTGACCGTGGCGTGACTACTTCGACGATCGTCGATCTCCACGAGACGATCGTCGAACGTGCTGTCTGGGCATGTCACGCCCGTGACAAGGGTGTAACGCCCGTGACTAAGGGCGTGACCCCATCGACGATCGTCGATCGCCGTGAGACGATCGTCGACCTTGCGGCCCGGGCATGTCACGCCCGTGACTTAGGGCGTGACCAGCCTTCGACGATCGTCGATCTCAATTCGACGATCGTCGATCTCAATTCGACGATCGTCGACCTCGAAATCTGCCGTTCGGGCCTGTCACGCCCGTGACCTAGAGGTCACACCCGTGACCCAGGGCATGACCACCATTTGACGACCGTCGATCTCAAATTGATGATCGTCGACCCAGTATTAACCATACGGGCCTGTCACGCCCGTGACCCAAGGTGTCACGCCCGTGACCACCCATCGACGATCGTCGATCTCAGTTCGACGATCGTCGAACCCAGAATTGGCTATTCGGGCCTGTCACGCCCGTGGCCTATATGTCACGCCCGTGACATTGGCCGAATCGACGGTTCAGGCCCAAAATTATTCTAACACGCGTGGTAATAAATGCTGGTGTGGGAAGTTACACCAGGAGTAATTTCAGGCCGTTTTCCTTCTGTAATTATATAATAAATGAGGAAGATATGGTCCAATAAGAAGCAGCCAGCTGGACACACCTGTTCAGTTTCCACCGTTTCTTATCCCTTCACTATAACCGAAGCGTTAAGGGGAGGAGCCTTCATGGCCATTAGGGCTTTACCCATTCATCTTCCCACTTTCTGCCTTATAAAAGCCCACTTGGGGCAAGAGGAGAAGGTTACACGCTCAAGTAATCGGATCAGATCCTTGTTCTTGCTGTAGGAGAAGTTCAACAACGCCACCACCGCGCCATGGCACCCCGTCGTTCTTCTCGCCTTCAAACCGCGAACAAGGTCCTCCTCTGCTCCTTCTCTTTCATGGGTAGATCTTAGGATTCTTAGAAAGGAAGTTCGCGCTCAACGGAGCCGGACTCATCTCTCGTTTTCATGGAAAACCATGAAAAAGATATTTTGAGTTCGCCGGAAACCGCCACCTCCGGCGGCCAAACCACCGCCGACCGATAGCCGTCGCCTCAACGGAGGTGGTGGTGGTGGTGGCTGGCCAGGGAAGTGACCGGACGGCCGGCGATGGATCACGGAAATGTTACAGGAAAAATGGCTTCCTGTGTTCTGCTTTTCGGGTTCTGTAGAAGATGAACAGTAAAAACGGTTTATAATATATAACTTATGTAAATACTTTTATAAGGAAAAATATACTTGGATTTGAATATTTTGAGGCTGCAAAACGAGGCACTTAGAGGCCGAATTAGGAAAAATGACCAGTCACAAAAGTTGTAGCCCTCTGGGTCTACTTTAATATAAAATTGATTTTATTAAATTTGGGTGAGTGGTTTGACCACAGCACTCATTTTGGTGGGATCAAGACCTAGGCTAACCAGAAATTGAAATGGTTGCCCACGGTTCATAACATGTCCAAATGACTTGTAATTTGGACTGGAGATCTATAATATGTATAAAGAGAGGCTGTCCAAAAATGAGAATTTTTGGAGAACTTTTGCCTAAAGTTTTTGTAAAATTTTAATAAACATTATAAAATTAATTAGGAGATGAAACTAAGTCCAAACTCTCCCAAATTTTTGGTGGTGGTCCCTGGAATTAATGTTAAGATCTGTACAAAATTTCAACTCAATTGGTCGAGTTTTGAATAGGGAAGTATCAAGTCCTAGATAGGCCTTGGTGAGGGGTACTTTGGGGAAAAGTACAATTGGAAATGGAGTGGACAAATCTCCTCAAAAGAGGCTGAAGTTGTGGCCACTAATTTGTGGAGTCTATGTCTACCCGCTTGGGTAACATGGTGTGGATTAGGGTGGATTTTACCCTAAGAGGTTGGCTCAAATCCAATGGGTGGGAGTTTGAGGTTTGTGAAGGACATAGGAGCAAAAGATCTTGTATGCCCTTGAAATTTGGAGGAGAGGGGGATGATATGATGCAAACCCTCTGGTTGAAATAGTGAAGGAATTGGAGGTAATTAGGTACCTCGGAAGTTGAGATTTTAGTTTAGGATTAATATGTATTTTAGTTATTTTAAGCACTAAATCTAATCCAAAAATTATGAAACTCGGGAGGAGGGAGTTTTAGAATGTTTTAAACTTATGATAATTTTCCTGGAATTTTATGATTGATAAATTTTATACTTCATGTGTTAATGGATTATTAGCCCGATTTGTTGTTTCAAATATTTGGAGGTTTTAAATTAATTATAATCAGTTAAAATTCTGGATTTAGATCTTAACAAGTAGAACATTGATCTCTGAATTTTTATAGAATTTTATGTTGAATAAATCTGGTACTTTGTTCACAGATAATAGAAAGGGGTTTTATTGTTTAAAAATTAATTATGGATAAAATACTTGCTGGAAAATTATGAAACTTGGCCAGTGCTAATTTTAGGCCTTTATCTGCATGGCATAAATTATTTATAATTTTTGGAAGAATATTATCTGTACTTGATTCATAAACAACAGAAGTTAGAGATTACTTCTAAAATAGTCTTCATGCCTTTTTAATGATAGAAAAATTATGATACTTAGGATTTAACCTATTGGGATAACCTACTATTTATCATAAATTTGCTGGACATTTTGCATGATTACTTAGGGTAGTTCATGTTCAAACCGGTAGCCCTCGGGATTTTTGAGGAATTTAATTAAATGCCAAATAGATTAGGAAAATTTCCATTTTTTGGATTTAGGACATTTATATCATGGTGAGTCTCCAGTAAATAATTTAGGGCATTTGGATGAGTAATGGATCATTGCATAACCGGTTCGACATGTAACCTAGGTCGGTCTGCATATAGCAATTTGTGAAATACAATAGGACATGATCTGAGGAAGTCATCGGAGTTAAACATTTTGTTTGGGTGGAAATGTGGAGGAAAACGCAATAGGAAGATATAAAGAGTAGCGAGAAGTGGTGATAGCTAGAGTTAAGAGGTGCTCGAGTTCGGCGAAAGATCGCTTTTCCCGAAGAGAGGAAGGTTAAAAATTACCCTAGGATAGTCTATCGTAATATGAGAAGGGAATCGGGCTAAGGGAAATAAACCAATAATATTAAGTGCCTTGCGAAAGGGAACTTTGGGCCGTAATGCCGCCGTCTTGGTTCCTAGTGCCCCTTGAGAGCCCTTCACGGGGAATACCGGGGGCAGTCTTGGGCTAACGTAAACTGTAATAATAAACTGGCAAGAGTAACTTAGTAACTAGGCTTGCACTTTTCACAAACACTGTTGGCACAGGAAGATTGATGAGAGCTTCGGCTCGGGTGATTTGGAAACGGACGTTTGGGTCCGGGGAGCCTCGGCTCGGTTGGTTAAGAGACGGACGGGATGGTCCGGGGAGCTTCGGCTCGGTTGGTTGGAGACGGACGTTTGGTCCGGGGAGCTTAGGCTCGGTTTTTGTGTGTTTACGATTAAACTTGCATGTGCATAAAATAGGAAAAGTTAAGGTGGTGGGTCTTTCGATATCGGGGAGTTCGATTGCACCGACACCGATATCGTTGACTCGGCGGGGTGATTAACACTTCGCCAACAGAAGTCCGGTGCGCCAGCCGGCAAGAGTACGCAGGCATCCGCTTAGTGCACCAAGCGTTGAGGCGTACGATAGGTCAGACCAGTGGTGCTTTTACTGGTTTTGAGGTGGGCGAGGCCCAACCCACCGCTTCCGTCTGCCACTACGGAGGTATCCTGGGAGGTAACGGCTCCGAAAGGGGGAACTAAAGGTCTGTGTGCACAGAGTCGGGTGTGTGAGTTGCACTTGCATGTTTCATCATACCCACTAGCATGTCATAGCATAATCGATTCATTTAACCCTGACACCTAAAGTATAAGTGGTATGTGACGCTTATACATTAGGACCTGCAAAACGACCCCTTGGTCTATAAGCTTGTGTGGACAAGTTTATAAATCAAAGGTTAATTTCAATATATAACAACCATTGCTGTTTGATAACCGACACCCCAAGGTATAAGTGGTATGGGACACTTATACGATGGGAGCCTTGCAAAAGATCCCTTTTGCTTATGTGTTCTCGCATAAGTGAAGGTTCAAATTCATATGTTTGCTTTTCTTACTGCTAGACCTATTATAACCTTCATATTAACTGCTCACCGAATACAACTTGCTAGATTAGTTTCCGCTGCCATCTGTTTCATGATTATCTCTACCTTCATGTCCTTCCCTATCTTCCTCTCTGCTCGGTACCTAGGAGCCATGGGGGGGAAGGGGTAGGGGATGATAGGGCTTAGTCTTTATGACTAACGGTTTTCGAACCGCATCATTTAGGGGATCGTGGAGCCCAGCATGGAGGAGCAGCCCCAGAGATCGGTGCGCCTAGAGATGGGGCAGTCTAGCTCCGGAGTTCACACAGCCGGGACCGTGAGTCTCGACCTTGAGTAGTTTTTGCTTTCGCTTCCACATGAGAGACTTGTTGTGAGGACATATTGTACCGGGCATAAGCCCGTATTTATAGTACTCTGATGATTTCTGTGGACACTCCCTTCGTGGAGATTTTATCTTATTTACATGTGATTTATTATTGTGGACTGCATTGTTCTTACTTCAATTATTGTGCTACTTATTGTGATCGAAAAGGCCGGCAGAATCGGCGCGTTGTAGTGACGACCTTCCCGGGTGCGAAGGTGTCACCGCAAAGCGGCGGTTCTGGGCATAAGACCTCGGTGATGAAAAAGAAAAAAAAAGGGGGTCTTACAGAGCGAACCCGAGGTCGCCCTCGAAGATGAGGTACCTCGAAGTCCAGTTATTGATCTTGTATGGTAAGCCCATAACTTTCATCCCTCGACGGTAGAAGTATATGACACCTTTATACTGGAGGCCGCCGGAGGGAGTTACAGAGCGGACTGATTTTTTTTTCTAAATATATTCAAAGAATATGCAATCTTTTTAGAACGCAGGTATGACAAAAATCTGTAAATCGTAGCTAAAGTGTTTAGTGCAAGCTGCCCTGGCACCATGCCGTAATGCTCGAAGATCTCGACAACCTCCCACAGCAAGGGGATCTTGAATCCGCAGTCAAAGTGGTCGATAGGAACTGCGATCTGCATTGCAGTTGAGAAGTTAATCCTCTCCTGATCTTCGGGCAGGCGGGCAAGCACTGGCGAGTCCGCCATATGCTTCTCGGCGAAGACATCCAGGTCGGCCTCTGTCAACTTACATTACTTGTGGTCGGTAAAATGGAAAGCAATCACGACATCAGTTTGTGCGGACACCATTTTAACACACCGCAAGGACTTCTGCTTCGATCGCATTTCCTATACAGAAAGAAGACTAGGGCTCTATTTATAGAAAAACTAGTCTGACAGCTTTTTCAGCCAGTCCGCAAAGATTGATCATTCCGTCCGCACGGAGCAGTCAAGATTGCGGACTCAACGGTAGTCCCCCCAGATCGCTTTATTAAGGGTTCCTGCAACTTCAAAGAAAATTTACAAGTCAAGAGTGCAGACTCAACGGCAGTTCGCCCCGCTCACATTATTTAGTGTTCAAAACAATTTACAAGTCAAATATGGATACACAAAGTTAGTCCGCATAGCTCGCATTCAACATCAACCTGCAGAAAGATTTTCATCACGCAGATCGCAGCATTGTACAAATCTCAGAGCATTATCATACAGAATGAATAAAGTTCACACCACAGTATAAATTAAGTAAACAAGCAATGTCCCAGAGCACATCAAATTATACAATATAAAAGCAAATGAAATCATTTGTTCATTTGTGTGCGGACTCAGCGGCCTCTACGGTCAGATTGGGCAGGTCGCTCCTGCTTATCTTTCCCGAGATGGGCCGCCTGGTCGCTTCCTTTTAGTATCTCTCCGTATAACTGCTAGACGAGATGGTGCATAGTGTTGAAAGTACGGTGCATATATACGGCCTCCCTATCGATCCGGCTAACTAGAACCAAAGGCTCTCCTGCTGGACTTGGCTCCTCATCCGCCGCGCGCTGCCCACTTACTGTTGGAGCTGGAGCCTCTGCAAAAACAGGCCGATCCGGTAGTTGCGGCCTCGCCACGGTGACCTCGGCATCTTGCTTCTTCTTTCCTTCTCACACATGGGCCAAATAACTACCTCTGTAATGGCGGGCATCATCACCTAAACGCTGCTTCTCCTTCTTCAATTCCTCCAGCTCCACTGAGATGTTGGCGACCTGATTCTCAAGAGCTCCTTCTCGCTCTATACGCCTCTTCAGTTCTGCTTGAACTTCATTCTGCTTTTCTTCATATTTCTTTTCTAACAGTGCCAAGTTGTCCAGGCCGGACTGCTCGCCTTCCGCGGACTCACCAAGAGAGATCGTCGCAGTCCGTACCGGTTCATTTACTTCTGGAGATGGCACAATCTCGCCAGCCTCTACAGAGCCGGGTGGCGATTTTTGTCCTGCAACAAAGGAAACAAAAGTTCCCATTAATACCCAGGTCGGGGCGGACTCAAAAGGTAAAAAATTAATTCACTTTTTTGTAATCATTGCAGTGACCTGGCAACTATCAAAGGTAGGCCGCCTCATGCGCTCCGGATCAAAAGCACCCAGGCATTGCTTCCATTCTCTATGAAACCTTGCTCTTGTCCAGGCCATCGAGTTGCCCGACACGACTATATCATCGGTCTCCGTAATGATCTTGATCGGCCGCAATTTTCGTGGAGGAGATTTATAAAGTCACCAACTCTGAAAATGCCTAGGTGCCGGTTGCAGTTTACCTGACCGCATCAGTTCAGCTGCAGTCCGCAGATCCTCAGCTTGCTTGTCCGCATCTAGCTTTTCAGAGATTGCCTCAACCTTCGCCTTCATGATGGCGAGCTGTTCCTTCACCGCTGTCTCTCTTCCTTCATCCGCAGGCACAGAGGGGGGATCCGCAGTTTTTTCTCCCGTTATCTCAATATCGGACTGCAACACCTCAAGCAGATATTGACTCATATCAGCGAGCTGCTCATTATCGATGGTGTTGAGTATTTAAGTGGTAGACAAACTGACCGATGATAGGGATTCATTTCCTAGGATCGGGCGTCTGAAGTACCAAGGCCGACATCTGGAACTTCCTTTTCTTGCGGCCTGTACTACAAGCTCGCAATGCCAGTCCGCACAGAGACGTTCTTCTCTTTGCTAGCCCGTAGTTTCTTCTCCACTCGCTCAGTGACAGTGGACTTGTCCCTTTTTCTCTTCTTCTTCTTCTCAGGAGCTTTTTTCTCCAAGACAGTCACGACCTGCTGCGAGTCTGGCGAACTCTTGCGGACTGTGTCTGGATTGATGACAACCAGAGCCAGGGAGGACACTGGTTCATTAGCTGGTTCTTCAGGTGGTTCTTCAGCTTATTTGTTGGCTTGCTCGTCATCTTGCTCCTCGACTTGGTCTTCAGCAGGCCGCTTCTCTAATTCAGCGTTCACCACCGACTGCCAAACTTCTGGTGACGAAACTTCCTTTTCCAAGTCTATCCATAACATATAGGTTCCAGAGGCATAAGGGTGTATTTCCATACCTTCTAAGTTAAAAGGGTTCTGGTCAAAAATTGATGGAGGATTCGACATTCTATTCGCGCTTTTTGATGGTTGATTTTGGGCAGCAGAGACATTCGCAGACTTCTCATGTTCAGAATCTTTGGAACTGCGGACTGAGTCAGTCCTCTCCTGTCCCTTATGTGAACTTTCCCCTGTGTGGTGGAAAGGCGTCCCGCTCCGGTGAACAACCTTCTTGGTCCTTTTGTTTGCCTTGGGTTTCTCTATCCTTGAAGCGAAGTTGCCAAAGAATGATCTAAGTCTTGCCATGGCAGACTGAAGAGTGCAGACCACAAGAGGAGAAAACCGACCCGTGGCGCATAAAATTTTGTCAGAAAACAAAGTCTCCAGCTGTATTTATAGCGCTGGCAGTATTTATGACAGTTGCGGACTCGACGGTTAAGCAAACATTTTCGAAGTTTTCTGAAACTTAAAAATGTGCGGGGATTATGTTATCCCCGGAATCCGCAACATGTTCAACAGGACAGGTCCTCGTCCTCTTTTGGCGGACTCAGTTTTGGCAGTCCGCTCAGGTCATCGAGACCATGCAGAATCCAAGGCTCCCCAGCGGCGGATTCAGTTCCCAGTCTACCCAGGTCGCCTAGCTGGATTTCCCGTTGACCTCCTTCAGCGGTGGACTCAATCCTCAAGAACACCCAGGTCATCCAGCCTCAGTTGAACAGCTTCCAGATCGTCCGCCAGCTCTTCAAGCGGACTCAAGAGTCAGTCTGCACCGGTCGTGGGCCTTCAGTCAGGACCGCGCCCTACAGTCAGATGGAAGCTCCAGCTCACGAGTCAAGTCCGCCCCTCTTGCGTGGACTGCTTGTCTTTTCTTTTTTGATTCCGGTCACCGCTGCCCAATTCTCCTGTACCTCGGGAAGCCGATTATTTTAGTACTGCCCGTCCCCCGAACTTATAAATATGGGGGAGAGGTGCACCCATGGCACGCTGACTCGAGCCCAGGAGCCCATTTTGTAGAGGCTGTGGACTCGCATTTCGGACTTTGCGGTCTCCAACCTGTCTAGACTACCACGATCAGTGGTCCTGATTACTCTTTTCCTTGGTTCATTAATAAACTATTGCTTGCAGTTTCCATAATCTGTTTTTCCATTCTGCCGGAACTTGAGAGCGCATTTCTTGCATCAACACGTCGAGTATAAGATGATACTAGATGATTCATCATGTTTTCTATAGACACTAGACAAATTCGTCGAGACATGTGTTGTCTAGCCAAATTTCTAGATTCTATGTCTGGGTCGGCCAATAGTGGCGGGGACTGTTCTATTTATTCCTTGGGTATAAATAGGAACTATTTTAGGGTTTCAACATGCTTTTATGCGATTATTCTGTCAGCACACGAGCCGTTACTGTGTGAAAAGACCGATAACCCTAGAAGCCCGACGAAAGCGTTCCGCCGATCCCATGGCTGTCGCCAATCCCGATCCCAGTGAGTGTCGTCTCCGCCTCTCCTCTAACAAATCTAGCAATCTGTGGAGACATTGTGTGTCCTCTCCCGACCTAGCGCTTGTGTGACAAGTTGTTGTGGGTTCTCCCGATCGTGTGGACTATCTGTAGAGGTGCAGATACAATTTCTGCGCTCAAGACTCAAGCCACCAGTGACCAGCTGGATTTTTTTGGAGCATCTTGGTTGAGTATAGACTCAATCCCACAAAGATAGTTTTAATTACAACATGATTTACTTCTTGATTCATGGATATTACCAGAGCCAAACTTTTGGGTTTTCTTTTTCTTTATTTCCGCTGCGCGCACAAATGTTGATCCACCCTAGTAAAACACAACATTGATATCAGAGGGAGGTTGCTGACAATATTCATCTTTTCAGAAGTTGCTAAATCAATGGCGTGTAGATTTGGAGATTTTAGAAATGTTCTAAAATGCCTAAACTTATTCTTGGAATCTCTACTAAGAACGCATGTGATTTCTTTGTTGCTACTCCTTAACAGTAACCATCACTTTTATTGGCTTGTGAAGCCAAGGATGTGGTAAATTTTGAATCTTACACATAGAGTTACGAGCTTGTCTACTGTGTAAGTAGAGTTTGTGTTGCTCATGTCCTATGAATGTAAATCTAAAGATTTAGAAGTGTTCTAAATGTTCAGATTTAGTCCAGTTCATCAAGTGGTTATGATGTTTCTTGTGAATATATTGGATGCATTTGGATTATGTTGCTGTATTTTATTTTGTTTTATGTGCACACTGGTTAAGTGTAAACCATGATTAAAATGTTAATCAAGTATCTAAAATCCCTTAAATAGCATTAAGTATTTGGATGCCTTTCAATGGATGACACTCTTCCTGCCTCGATCGATGAAGTGTGGGCTTGCCAAAGCAAGGTGCATTAAACTATGTTGGTGACTGTGCGAGCGGATAATTTTGATATGCCACTATCAACATCGGGTCTAGCTTAACTGGCTATCCTCAAAGGTTGAGTGCCCGGAGGCATAGGGTTGGCATTCACCATATGATGGATGCGAATAAAGAGTTATTCACCAGCAAAATAGGAAGTGCATTGTGATGCAATTGACAAGTGTTGCCTACCTAAATAATTGCATTGTGAGAGAAAAGCCAAAGCTGACTCATAGTATTAGTGAAATATGGATCTTGTCCACAAAAGGGTTACTCGCTAACTCTTCGAATTGATATAGAGGGTTATTAGTTTGATAAAAATAGTGGGAGTTATTTTGATTAAATTCCTAATCAAAAGAAAAATTATATTTATGAAATGTAGTACTAATTTGCTTTGCTTGATCCTTGTAGAATTTCCATGGCAAGTGTTTAACATTCCACCTTGTCCCTCTGAGCGATACTTGAAAAGGAAAAGCTAAGTGGGATGAATTATTTGGACTGGTACAGGAGCTTGAGAATTGTACTCCGGCAAGAGCGCAATCTCTATGTTTTGGAAGAGGTAACCCCAGATGAGCCTGTCGGGAATGCACCCCTTGCTGATAAGGATGCTTACAAGAAGTATCTTGATGACTCCTTAGACATCGAATGTCTCGTGCTTGTGACTATGAACTCTGAGCTCCAAAAGCAACACGAGAACATGGGTTGCAAGGAAATTGACGAGCATCTCATGATAATATTTCACGGTCAAACTCGTCTAGAGAGATTCGATGTCACTCCTGGCATTATTCCAGTGCAAGATGGGAGCTCGGGACCTAGTAGGTACTCACGCACTCAAGAGGATAGGGAATATAGAGAATCTTGAAAGACTAGGGTTCCCTCTAAGCCAAGAGTTGGTCATAAACCTGATCCTGTAATCATTGCCGGACAGTTATGAGCAATTTGTATTAAACTATAACTTGAATGAAATAGATAAGACACTACCCGAGCTCCTAGGTATGTTGCGAACTGTTGTTATCAACATGAAGAAGGCCAAGCCTGCTAGACGAAGGTAGGAATAAGCCTGCTCTAGAGCCCAAGTCTTCAGCACCAAAAAAGAAAGGTTCAGGGAAAGAGGGAAAGTTCCACCACTGTGGCAAGGATGGTCATTGGAGGAGGAATTGTCCTTCGTACATTGAGGGTCTGTAAAATATGTGAGGAGGAATGACTTCCGCTTCAAGTATATATGTTATAGAGATAAGCCCTTCTGCTCCTTCATCCTAGGTATTGGATACCGGATGTGGTTCTAACATTTGTATAAATGTGCAGAAACTGGGAAGGAGAAGAATGCTGAGTAAAAGAGAAATAGACATGCATGTCGGTAATGGAGTAACAATTGCTGCTATTGACGTAGGAGTTTACAGTATTTCTCTGCCCAGGTGACTTGTAATAGAATTAGATAACTATTATTTTGTTCCTTCCATAACTAGAAACATTATATCCATTTCATGTTTGGACATGGTGGGTTTTTCTTTTATTATTAAGAACAATTGTTATTCTATATTTAAGAATGATGTTTGTTATGGTATAGCCCAGATATTTAATGGTTTATATGTTTTGAATTAGACCATCAGATCTATAACTTAAAAAATACTAAAAGACTAAGAACGAATGACTCAAACCTTACATATCTTTGACATTGTCGTTTGGGCCACATAAATGAGAAACGTATATCCAAGCTCCATTTAGATGGACTATTGGACTCATTTGATTATGAATCATTTGAGAGATGTGAATCTTGTTTATTAGGCAAGATGACTAAGGTCCCTTTCACTAGAAACAATGAGAGGGATGATGATCTCTTGGGTATAGTACATAGTGATGTATGTGGACCCATAAGTTCTATGGATAGAGATGATTTTCTCTACTTTGTTACAATTACTGATGATTTTAGGATATACGGATACGTGTATCTTATGAAGTGCAAATTCGAGACCTTTGAAAATTTCAAAGAGTTTAAGAACGAAGTAGAGAACCAGCTGGGTAAAAAGGTTAAAGAACTCCGATCTAATCGAGGTGGCGAATACCTAAGTCATGAATTTCGTGATCATCTGAAAGAGTGTGGTATTGTATCACAGCTCACTCCACCTACAATACCACAGCATAATGTGTGTATGAGCGGAGGAATTCTACTCTGTTAGACATGGTATGGTTGATGATGAGTCATGCAGATCTGCCTGTTTCCTTTTGGGGTTTTGCTCTAGAGACTGCTGCTTTAACATTAAATTGTGCTCCAACAATGGCGGTTCTAAAGACATCATATGATATATGGACTGGAAAGCGTCCTAGTATGTCGTTCACCAAGGTTTGGGGCTGTGAGGCTTACGTAAGACGTCAAATTCCTGACAAGATGGAACCCAAATCAGATAAATGTTATTTTGTGGGGTATCCTAAGGAAACTAAAGGGTATTATTTATACCTACCGTCCGAGGGAAAAGTGTTTGTCGCGAGGACTGGTGTCTTTCTTAAGAATGAGTTCTTAAGTAGAAAGACTGCCAAGGTAGAACATGAAGAAGTTCAAGAACCACAAACTGTGAATGAACCGGAATTGGAACCTGAACCAGGACTACAAGTTGTTATAGCTAGAGAACCTGCTCAGGAAGCATAATTTCCATATAGATCTAGTATACCAAGGTTTGAGCTTGAGAGATATGGATTTCTCATATCTAAAATAGGCAATGTGTTGCTTATGGATCATAGTGATGAGTCTGCAACCTACGAAGAGGCTATGAGTGGACCGAATTCTGAGAAGTGACTTGAGGCCATGAAATCTGAAATGGACTCCAGGTATAAAAACAAAGTTTGGACCTTGGTGGAACCACCTGAAGTGATACGACCCATAGGGTGCAAGTGGGGCTTCAAGAAGAAGACCTACATGGATGGGAATGTACAAACATTCAAAGGGTGACAAGTGGCTAAGGGTTTAAAGCAAATTCAATGTATTGACTATTATGAGACCTTTTCCCCTATTATTATGGTTAAGTCCATCAGAATTCTGTTTTCTATTGCTGCGTATTATAACTATGAGATCTAGTAGATGGATGTCAAAACGGTTTTCCTAAATGGAAATCTCCTTGAGGAAGTGTATATGACAAAACCTGTGAGTTTTGTATCTCCATGTGAAGCCACTGAAATATGAAAGATACAGATATCCATTAATGGATTAAAACAGGCTTCTCGAAGTTAGAATTTTCGTTTTGATGAGAAGATCAAAGAGTTTAGTTTTATCAAGAATGAGGATGAATGATGATGCATATTTTAGCTTAATTTATTAGGGTAAAAATATATTATTTTCGTTTTAAATCTCTTCCTTCATGTATTTTTAGGTTTCTTTTTATGTAAATAATATAACTAATGTTTATTTTCTATTTTTGCAGGTTTCCACAAGCTTTAAGCCAAAAAACACCTATCACGCCCCACTGACACGCCCTCCCTGCGCGTGTCATAGGGCATGTAACCTGATCCCGATGTTGAGAGCCGCTAGAAGGATTTTCCCGCCAAAAATCCCGAGTCACGCCCCCTGATACGCCCTCCCCGGGCGTGTCCCAGGGCGTGAGACGGGGCGTGTCACCCTCATCCCAAAGCTTGCCGCCGCATTCAATGCTTTCTCCGCTACTATAAGCAAACAGTACTATCACGCCCCCATGACATGCCCTCCATGGGCGTGTCATAGGGCGTGACCCGCCATTTTCCGACGTCTGATGGGCTTGCGACCGCTGATTTTGACTTGACGCGCCTGTCACGCCCCCTATCACAGGCATGACCTAGGGCACCACCACCGTACCGAAGCAATCATCGTTCCCGCCAGAATTCATCTCCCGAGGTCAACTCCGTACCTTTCACGCCCCCTGTCACGCCCTTCCCGGGCATGACCTAGGGCGTGACCAACCCGTGGGAAAACTCTATAAATACCAGGCCATTCCTAGCATTCAGAACCAACTTTTGGGGGGAGGGGAGGTGCTGCTAGTTAATTTCTTAGGGTTTTAGTATTTTTATTTTCATGTTTTGCTCTCTCTTTCCCTCCATTTCTAGTTATAATTTCGTGTAATGCACTTCAATTTCTTGTAATAGCTTTTTATTAGTATGGTAGCAGTAGTTAGTTTATTTTCATGCACTTGTAATCTCTGTTCCTAGTTGTAATCATTTTTATTTTCAATAAAATTGTAGTTGTCATTTCTCTTTTCTAATTCGCTCTCTTTAGTTTTCATGCACCTTTATTATCTACCCCTCTCTTTCCCTTTTACCATGATTAACTAATCCTCCTTGTACTCGATCTTGATGATCCGAGGTTCGAGCGATTAAGTTATGATGCTTTAATTTACCTTTTCTTTTTAGGTTTTAGGCTTTGAATTACTCTTGATTTTACATGGGCTGGAGGTATATTATCGATATAAACTCTCCACCTTTGCTTTCATTCTGGGCTAGCCGAGAGGCCGATAGAATGAAGTTAGCATTCAAGAGTAAAGGGAGTTGTACGCACCCCTCGAGAGAGGAAGACGTCCAAATCTCTCGGGTTGGAGTAAAATCCAATGGAGGGGTTCACCGCGTAAAGCGAGCTTTAGGCCTCCGATTTAGACGAAAGTCAGTCGGACCTTCCTAAATTCAGTTGAGCATGACTTCGAGAGAAACGTGTTCAATATTTAGGAATCTCCACGGTCAAGGACCTTTACCCAATTAAGCTTAGGTTTATTTATCGCCTTTTTAATCGACTCTTGCTGAGGTGATTCTTGATCGAGTGCGCCCTTTTATCTCTAGCTTTAAATCTTTTTATTTCTGCAAGTAATTAGTTTTCTTTTTTAGCTTAGTAATTTAATTTCAGTTTTTAGTTTAGTAATTAATAGAAATTTCAGTTGATAAAATAATAGCAACCTCCTCTAAGTAGAAGTAATCATTACGCCCCAGGGAAATATGACCATGATACTAATCTTTAGTATCATATACTATAATCGATAAGGTACACTTGCCTTTATCGGATATAGAATCGGAGAATATTCTAAACCACCACATCCACCTTCTCTTCTTTCTAACCCTCTCTCCGCTATTGCAATTCTCTGTATCAAGTTTTTTGCGCCATTACCGGGGATTGTTTTGATATTTTGAAAAAAGGATAGTTATTAATTTTATCATTTTCTTTTGTTTTTTTCTCTCGCCCCTCCTTCGCGGTTGCTTTACTTTTTTTTGAAATGGTTAATCTTTGTTTTAATTGTGGAGAGTTTGGTCACTCTCGCGAGGAGTGTTGGGTAAGATATCCTTCATCCGCCCATGATTTTATCCCTTCCGGATCGAATCAATTTGGTCCGCGAATTTTTTTTCATGGGGTTACGATGGTTTTCAAACGCCTTCCTACCCTTCTCCTCCGAATTTTTCTGATTTTAATTTTTCTTGAAATTTCTTGAATGGACATTTTTCTCCTAGCCCTACTTTGAACTACTCAAGGTGGCAACACCCTGATCATTCTTGGGGCCAAGGTGATCATCAACTCATTACATCTCAAGATTTCTCCGTTTTTCTCCGCAAGTTTGCGCGCCTCCCGTTTGATTCTAACGAAGAAAATGAATTCTTTTTTTATGGTGTAGCAATTGCTGCACGCATCAATGCTCACTTCAAAGTGATTTTTGACGCTTTGGCTGCTGAGGCCGCATCTTTTTCTTCCCCTCTTCCTCCTATTTATCTTTCAAATGATGAATCTTTGGATATTCCGCAGTGCCTTCAATCACTTGCGAAAGACGATTATTCAGAAATTCCATTGTGCCTTTAAACTCTCGAGGAGGAAATTTCCCCCGATATCGCGATTTTTTTTTAAGTTTCCGAGGAAGACGAACTTTCTTGTGTTCGATCTTCCGAGGAGATTGATTTTTCGGATATCCCGATTTGCTCCCAATCTACTGAAATGATTGATATTCAAGTGGAGCAACCAGATCTTTCTATTCAACCATTTTCTTATATTCAACCGCCGCCGCTTTCTTCTTTTTCTTCTCTTCCCCCTCCTTGCAAAAATTTCGTTTATTTTTCTTCTTTTATTTTTCCTTCTAGTTTAGTTTCTAGTTCTTCTTCTTCTTCCCCTTCTAATAGTTTAGTTTCTTTTTCTAGTTTTTTTCTTTTTCTAAACCTTTTTCTTTTTTGTTTTATTTAAAAAAAAATTACAAATAATATTTTTATTTTCTTAAAAAATATTTTGGCACTCGCGCCGAAATGCATATTGCACGAGCTGTCATTACATTTCTCTTTTTATTTTCCATTTAGCTAACATAGAACGTCGAGCTCAACGACGTTTTAAACAAAGACCGCTTTTGGGAGGCACCCCTTGCTTATCTTTTTCTTTTTTTTCTTTTTTTTGTGCACGAATAAGCTCCCGCGTGTTTTTGCCACTTCTCACCTCTCAACTTGGACTCAAACTGATCTTTAGCTCAAGTTTGGGGGGACGCATTTTCTAACATCTGGGCATCAAGCGCTAGGGAAGCATCTTTTCCCTCTCTTTGCATTTCTTTTCTCTCTCTTCTCACCCTCTTTATACTTAACTTTAAACATTGGGATAATGTTTAACTTTAGTTATGGGGGAGTGTTCCCTTAATATTTTACTTTAGAAAAATAATAAAAAATTAATTATAAAAATTTTAGAAAAAATCAAAAAAATTGTATATAATATATTTTTGAAAAATCCAAAAATATATATATAATTTTTTGAAAAAATCCCAAATTAAATTGAGTTAATTTTTGCCAAATCAATTAGTACCCCATTACTTTGCATTTTATTGTTTTTTTAAGCTCATGTCTACTTGCTTAGTTAGAATAAATTAGATTAATTTTCTATTTAAACATGTTAAGCGAGTAGTATGTTGACTCATGCAGTGTTCCTATTTAGGGTAATATGCTATTTTTGAAAAATTTCTTGAATTTTTCTTCACTTTTCCTTAGCCTTTCTTTAATTTATTTTACTTTTATAAAACATATCATCCTTTATTTTTCCTTATTAAAATATTTTTAAACATTAATTAGTATTAAGTGTAGTAGACACAAACCAGTCTAGACGCTTATTATCATTGTTTTCAAGAAAGCAAATTCTCTATTTTTTATTTTTTGTGCTTTTCCTCTTTTGAAATTTCAAAGCTTTACTTTAAGTAGATTTAGGAAGCATGAAAATGATTTAGGCATTTCTTTTGAAACGTTTGAGCCTTTGCACCCCGCCTAACAATAATCATTGCTAGTCATTTTTGTGTCTTTTCCTTTCCTTTTTGTAGCCCCACTTTTTATTTCACCACAGCCAAATAGCTTACCTATATGCACACTTTAAAATTATTTTTGAACTTTAATTGCTAATGTGCATCTTTTTGAAAAAAATTAGTTGAAAATCTTTGTATTATCTTTTGCTACAAAAGTGGAAATTTTTAAGTATGAAAAAAGAGAAAACATGAAAAATGAGAAAAATATTTGATGAAAAAAAAAGTAAAAGAAAAGTGTATTTATTTTGACTAGCTTTATTTTGGCAAAACTCATTTTCTCTTTGTTTTAAGTGTACAAATACCCCTCGTGTTAATTTTTTGAATATCGTACCCTTAAAAACCTAAGCCTAACTGTACGCCTAATTAAAGTTCTAGTGATTCATGCTTCCTACATTTACTTTTTAGTATAGTAGCAAGAAACTAGATTGAGTAAGTGTTTTTGATAGAAATATTGAACTTTGTCTTGATTGACTATGGTTTTAATTTGTCTCTTAGACTTTAGTAGTGACTCAATGCGTTTTTTACTCATTGCTTTATTAAGTTTTAATTCTGTAAAAATATGGGATGATTTGTTTTTATATTTAACAAAATTTATAAAATTTTGTGCTAAGTTAAAAATAGGAATTTTCGGATCTTTTTCAAAAATTTCTCTACCTCTAAATTCTCGTCTTACTCGTTTATAGCATTTTTAAACTTTTCAATTCATCCTCATTAATTTCTCTAACTTGTAATCTTTGCTTGAGGACAAGCAAAATAATAAGTATTGGGGAATTTGATGGTGCATATTTTAGCTTAATTTATTAGGGTAAATTTATATTATTTTCATTTTAAATCTCTTCCTTTATGTATTTTTAGGTTTCTTTTTATGTAAATAATATAACTAATGATTATTTTCTGTTTTTGCAGGTTTCCACAAGCTTTCAGCAAAAAATACCCTGTCACGCCCCCCTGACACCCCCTCCCTGGGCGTGTCATTAAGCGTGTAACCTGATCCCGATTTTGAGGGCCGCCAGAAAGATTTTCCCGCCAAAAATTCTGTATCATGCCCCCTGATACACCCTCCCCGGGCGTGTCCCAGGGCGTGACACGGGGCGTGTTATCCTCATCCCGAAGCGTGCTGCCGCATTCAATGCTTTCTCTGCTACTGCAAGCAAATAGTACTGTCACGCCCCCATGACACGCCCATGGTGGGCGTGTCATAGGGCGTGACCCGCCTTTTTTTGACGTCTGATGGACTTGCAACCGCTGATTTTGACTTGACGCGCCTGTCACGCCCCCTGTCACGGGCGTGACCTAGGGCATGACCACCATCGTACCGAAGAAATCATCGTTCCAACCAGAATTAACCTCCCGAGGTCAACTCCGTACCTATCACGCCCCCTGTCACGCCTTTCCTGGGCCTGACCTAGGGCGTGACCAACCTGTGGGAAAACTCTATAAATACCAGGCCATTCCCAGCATTCAGAACAAACTTTTGGGGAGAGGGGAGGTGTTGATAGTTCATTTCTTAGGGTTTTAGTGTTTTTATTTTCATGTTTTGCTCACTCTCTCCCTCCATTTCTAGTTTTATTTTCGTGTAATGCACTTCAATTTCTTGTAATAGATTTTTATTAGTATTGTAGCAGTAGTTAGTTTATTTTCATGCACTTGTAATCTCCGTTCGTAGTTGTAATCATTTTTATTTTCAATAAAATTGTAGTTGTCATTTCTCTTTTCTAATTCGCTCTCTTTAGTTTTCGTGCACCTTTATTATCTACCCCCTCTCTTTCCATTTTACCATGATTAATTAATCCTCCTTGTACTCAATCTTGATGATCCGAGGTTCGAGCGATTAAGTTATGATGCTTTAATTTATCTTTTCTTTTTAGGTTTTAGGCCTTGAATTACTCTTGATTTTTCATGGGCTGGAGGTATATTATCGATATATACTCTCCACCTTTGCTTTCATTCTGGGCTAGCCGAGAGGCCGATAGAATGAAGTGAGCATTCAAGAGTAAAGGGAGTTATATGCACCCCTCGAGAGAGACAGACGTCCAAATCTCCCGGATTGGAGTAAAATCCAATAGAGGGGTTCACCGCGTAAAGCGAGCTTTAGGCCTCCGATTTAGACGAGAGTCGGTCGGACCTTCCTAACCTCAGTTGGGCACGACTTTGAGAGAAGCGTGTTCAAGCTTTAGGAACTTCCACGGTCAAGGACCTTTGCCATATTAAGCTTAGGTTTATTTATCGCCGTTTTAATCGACTCTTGCTGAGGTGATTCTTAATCGAGTGCGCCCTTTTATCACGAGCTTTAAATCTTTTTATTTCTGCAAGTAATTTGTTTTCTTTTTTAGCTTAGTAATTTAATTTCAGTTTTTAGTTTAGTAATTAATAGAAATTTCAGTTGATTAAATAATAGCAACCTCCTCAGAGTAGAAGTAATCATTACGCCCCAGGGAAATACGACATGATACTAATCTTTAGTATCATATACTATAATCGATAAGGTACGCTTGCCTTTATCGGATATAGAATCAGAGAATATTCTCAACCACCACATCCACCTTCTCTTCTTTCTAACCCTCTCTCCGTCGTTGCGATTCTCTGTATCAATGAAATGTGTGTTTACAAACAGATTAGTAGGAGCATTGTTGTCTTTCTGATATTGTATGTAGATGACATACTGCTTATCGAGAATGAAAAACTGACCCTGTAAGTTGTTAAGAACAACCTAGGAGAATGCTTTTCAATGAAGGACTTGGGTGAAGCAATTTATATACTTCGTATGAAGATCTATAAAGATAGATCAAAGAAGTTGATGGGTTTGACCCAAAGTACTTACATTGACAAGGTGTTGAAACAGTTCAACATGCTTGAGTCCAAGAAATGATTCTTACCTATGTCTCATGGTGTGAGTCTCTCTAAAGACCAGTGTCCTAAGTCTTGTAATGATAAGGACCACATGAAATTTATTCGGTGAGTCTGAGTCTAAGGCATTGAGTGTGTTGAGTCCACTCAATGCCTTCATTGAGTAAAGGGTTACTAGATGAATCTGTCACTTAGGTGTTGAGGGTGTTGTGTGCACTCAACGCCATTCGATGAATCTAAGTTATGGCATTGAGTGCATTGAGTGCGCTCAACGCCATTCGACGATTCATCGAGTATGGCGTAGAAGGTGTTGAGAGCGTTGAGTCCACTCAAAGCCTTCGCATAGTCAAGTGTTGATTTTTTTGAGGATGGCATTGAGTCATCGTGTATCCTATGGATACTCGACAATTTGTCGAGTATAAGATGATATTCAATGATTCATTGTGTATGAAATAGACACTCGACGATTTGTCGAGACAAGTGTTGTTTGGCCGAATTTCTGGATTCTATGTTTAGGTCTGCCAATAGCGACGGGGACAGTTCTATTTATTCCTTGGGTATAAATAGGAACTGATTTAGGGGTTCAAAATACTTTTACGCGATTATTCTGTCAGCACACGAACTGTTACTGTGCAAAAAGACCGATAAACCTAGAAGCCCGACGGAAGCATTCCGCCGATCCCATCACTGTCGTTGCTCCCGATCCCGGCGAGTGTCACCGCCTCTCCTCTAACAGATCTAGCAATCTGTGGAGACGTTGTGTCCTCTCCCGACCTAGCGCTTGTGTGATAAGTTGTGGGTTCTCCCGATCATGTGGACTATCTTTAGATGCACAGATACAATTTCTGTGCTCAGGACTCAAGCCACTAGTGATCGATTAGATTTTTCTGGAGTATCTTGGTTGAGTATAGACTCAATCCCTCAAAGGTAATTTTAATTACAACATGTTTTACTTCTTGATTCATGGATATTGCCAAATCCGAACTTTTGGGTTTTCTTGTTCTCTATTTCCGCTACGCGCACAAATGTTGTTCCACCCTAGAAAAACCCAACAGTACTTCCCAAAGCCATACAACTATTTTGAGAGGCAAAGGGAAAATAAAGAAGAAAAAGGAAATGCTTCCAAGAAACCTAGTAGGGGCATAGTCATAAGAGAACCTGAAACTTAGAAATGTTTCTTGTTTTACTTAAGGGCTACAGGAATTGTATTTTTTTTATGCACACCACCAAAACATTAATCCTTCTATTAATGAAAATCATATTTTTGGTTGTAAATAATTAATCTCACCTTTCTGCTGAAATGTTATATCTGTTGTATATGTATTAGTGTATATCATTGTCTAAGATTTTAACATCTTCAAATAGGGGGAGATTGTTGGGTCCATTGATCACAATGTCCCAGATTTGAAGAAGGTCTACAAAATAGTGGTATACACTTGTTTTATCTGATGCATGATATAAGTTCTATGTATGTAGGGGGCTCTTTGTTACTTTGAGTAGACAGGTTATACATGTGACAATGATAGGAGGATAAAAGGCAGGATGCTAACAAGGCTGAAATTTTCCTAAATCCAGAACAGTTGAGTGAAGACAGTTCACTTAACGCCAGATGGCCTTAAGCTTTGAGTAAAGACTAGACAGTCAATGTCTCAGCATTGCTAAGGAAAAAATCTGGTTACGTCCAGAAGAATTAAGTGAAGGCAGTTCACTCATCGTCTAGATCCAAGAAGCGTTGAGTAAAACTTAAGCAGTCAAAACCACATAAAAATTTGCCAAGAAATCTGTCTAAGGACAGAAGCATTGGGTGAAGGAAGTTCACTCAATGCCATGTAGAGAAAGCGTCGACAGATCATAGTTCAATCAGAGCTGCTATATTATTTGATATAGAATTATGGCTAAGGACAGAAGCAATGAGTGATGTCAATGCACTCAACTCTTATTCAACAGGAAAAATTTCTAAGGATAGAAGCATTAAGTGAAGGTAGTTCACTCAACGCCTCTTTAATAAAACAGGCAAAGGCTGAAAGCGTTGAGTGAAGCCAACTCACTCAATGTCTTCATACAAAGAGAATCATCTAAGTCAAAATGCATTGAATGATGAAGACTCACTCAACGCCTACTCTATTAGACTGCAAGAGTCAAGATTCATTGAGTGATGACTGATCATTCAATGCCTAAAGGTGTAGAAATCTGCCAAAGTGTTTTGGTGCTGAGTGATAAAGCTTCACTCAATGCCTATACAGAATTATGAATTTGGCTAAGTCCATAGTTGCTGGGTCCTGATGACGTCGGCAATAATTCAAAATGTTGCGGTAATTGAACAGTAGACGACAAATGGTGTCGCTTCCCTATTGTACTGTATTTAAAGCAAAAAACTTATTGCAACTATCCACTCTTGGTGGTCCTACTACTCAAAGAGCTGTTGGATGGCGGAATAAAAAAGCAAAAGATCAAGGAAGAAGAGATTAACTTTTTAGGGATTTGCAGAACTTCATCTTCTTCCTCTCGACAAAGTTGCAGAAGTTGAATAACTTGCTCCCTATGTAAAAACAAGCTATTCAAGAAAGTTAGTCATTGACCTACTCAACTTCAACAACAAGTTTAGAAAGCTTACTCTCTAGGGTGGAAGAAGAAATAGAGCAAGCACTTGTTATAGTGACTTCACAATTTTAGCAGGCCTAATCTTGAAGATAAATTGTTGGAGCTGTGAAGGAGGCAGGAATGAGTTTTCTCAGTTCAGAAAGAGGAAGACATAAAGAACATTTCTCTGGTGTCCTTCATCATCAACAAACAACATTCTAACTATAGGATCTTACAGAAGATCTGAGTTGTAGGACCTTTGGGCCCGAGTTACAGGATTCCATTTGGGAATCTGAGTGGTAGGATCCCTGTATGGATCTGAGGAAGGGCTAAGTTCCTAAGTTATAGGAGGTTTATCCTCTGAGGTAGGATCCAGTGTTGGATCTGAGTATAGGGCTTTCCTTCAAGCCTAAGTTTAGGAATTTGCCTAAAGTCTGAGGTAGGTAGTTATGCGAAGATTATTGAGTTGTAGGAGATTGCATCTCTGAGTGTAGGGACTTGGGCCTGAGTGTAGGACTTCGAGAAGTCTGAGAAATCCTAAGGGATTTGTGTTGTAAGCTCTTGGAGTTCTGTTTGGTGGGGCTGGACATGTCTAACAAGCTGTTAGAAAGGTGGGAGGTACAGTGGATGTACCCATACTCTGGGGAACCACTATAAACCATTTGTATGCTGATTATGTTTTCTTGAAAGCAAACTTTGTTGGTACCCTAGTTTTGATTTGAGTTTAGTCCTCTCCTTTGTGCCCCTTGACCCAAGAAATATCTATGGTCAATGGTTAGGAGTCTAGCTGTAGAGTCCTCACTTTTCCAGATTGAGAATTTGGTTAAGTAGTTTTTCGTTCGACGATAGTCGAACGCCGCTCGACTATCGTCTATCGGCTGATCGACGATCGTCTATCAGTTGGTCGACGCTTTGTCTACGTTGATAGTTCGACTATCTGTTGATAGGTCGACTATCTGTTTTGCGTTGATAGTTCGACTATCTGTTGATAGTTCGACTATCTGCTTGGCGAGGTAGTTCGACTATCTGTTCTGATGGTTCGACTATCTGATAGTTCGACTATCTGTTGATAGGTCGACTATCTGTTCCGCCTTGATAGTTCGACTATCTGTTGATAGATCGACTATCTGTTTCGTCTTGATAGTTCGACTATCTGTTGATAGTTCGACTATCTGTTGCCTTTGATAGTTCGACTATCTGTCCTGATAGTTCGACTATCTGATAGTTTGACTATCTGCTGATAGATCGACTATCTGGTTGGTTTTGGTAGTTCGACTATCTTTTGATAGATCGACTATCTGTTTTCTGAGGTAGGTCGACTATCTGCTTGATAGGTCGACTATCTCTGTGCGCTTGATAGTTCGACTATCTGTCCAAGATAGATCGACTATCTAATAGTTCGACTATCTGCTCTGATAGTTCGACTATCTGCCGGGGTAGTTCAACTATCTTCTTCGATAGGTCGACTATCTGGATCGTTCGACTATCTGCCCGATAGTTCGACGATCTCCGTGCGTCGTTCAACGATCTTCGAGGGTCGTTCGACGTTTTCTGTCTGCCTTTGTATTTTGTATTTATTTATTATATTTAATTAATTAATACATTTTCTGGCACATTATTTTAAGCTGTATGATAAAATTACCAGGCAATATTTGCTCCATCTCTTTTGCCTGAGTCAAATCTTTTTAAGATAAAGTTGTTTGTCTTATTAGCTGTCATTATAAACAACTTTATCTATTGTCAGCCCTTTATAGCCGTTAGACTGAAAAGTCTTCTTTTGCTATAAAGAGATTATTTCTGATGTGACTTTATTTAGTCCTTCTGTTATTTGTTTTAAGCCTGCAGCTTCTTAGAAAGAGGTTTATTCCTTTTATAGAATGTTTTGCTGCAGAGATATTTCTGTCTTCTTGATATTTACAGCCCAGGTCTCAAGGCTCAGAAGAAGACAAATAATTCAAATGGAAGAGAGCCGTTGCTTGCTGATGATTATAAAAAGGACCCTTTAAAGAAGGATTCAAGCTATCTAATAGCTAACTAGTGTTACACATATTCTCAAGCACTCAAGCCTTCTTCAAGTTCAAGCTTCCTGCTCTCAGCAATCTCCATCTAACTGAGAAGTGTTAAGATCTTCATCTCTTCTTCACCTGAGTTCTCCTGCTTTCAGGAAGTTCAAGCTCAGAGTCCCTTTGAAGAAGAAGAAGAAGATAGCTGCTTGAAGATCTTTTGATTTTATTATTTATTTTCTTCCTGTAGCTTTTCCTTCAGAACTTTCTGAAGAGTTTTCTACACTGAAGCAAGACTTCACCTGGACATCTTTGAGCCAGGGGGAGCCTTGATTCTTTAGAGCATTCTAGCTCAGTGCAAGCTTTTGTGCTTCTCTAATCTATTGTAAAATAGAGAAGACATCTTAACCTTCTTCCCCCTCCTGTACAGGGTTATTACTCCCTTCAAAAGTATCCCTTGGTGGCAGGGCACCTGATCAAAAACCTGTGCTTGGTTTTTAGACACCTGATCAAAAGTCTAAAGGGTTTCTGGATCTACCTGAAGCAGATCCTATTGGTGGCAGGGCACCTGATCAAAAACCTGAGTGGATTCCTACCGTGTGGGTAGAAGAGTGGACGTACCCAAGTTGTTTGGGGAACCACTATAAATTTCCTTGTGTCGTCTGGATTCCATTGTTTAATTCCTGTATTGTGGCTGTGATTAGATATAACTAGGTTGCTAGTTGCTGATTAGGTTTTTCCAAGCTTAACTGTAATTACAGTTAGCTTGTGTTTGTACACATCACTTGTGTTAGGCTTTAAGGTTAAATCAATATCTATAATCTTTTCATTCCGCACCTCACTCCAAGGGAGTTGGGTAGACTATTAAGTTTTGTCTGTGCAAAATTTGATAACTCTATTCACCCCCCCCCCCTCTAGAGTAGTATCTATCCCTTCACTTTCAATTGGTATCAGAGGGAGGTTGACTGACTGTATAGGCTAACACCTAAGTCACAAGATCCTGATAGATACCAAGAGCTTATAGATATTCACTATCATGGCCCAGTCTAAGGATTATTCTAGCACCAGACCTCCAGCATGCAACATAGCAAAGTTTGGCATCTGGAAGGCAAGGATTAAATTATATATGAACTCTATTGATGAAAGCATTTTTGCTTCTATTTTGTCAGGTCCCCCAAGAGCACCTGCTGTTGTCACTGCCTCATCATCTGATATGAGTGCAGTGCCTCCTCCAGACTACAATGATGAATACAAGAAGGCCAAAATTGCAGATGCCAAGGCAATGAACATACTGGCTCAGACAATGTCTGATGAGGTGTTCCAGAAGGTGGCTGACTGCTCCTCAGCAAAGGCCATGTGGGACACACTGAACCAGATTATAGCTGGTTCAGCTGATGAAAGGAAGGACAGAAGGTCCAACCTGATCTCACAGTATGAGAACTTCAAGAAAACTGATGCTGAATCAGTTGAAGCTATGTACACCAGGCTCAGCTCAATCATCAATGAGCTGAGGACCCTGGACAAGAACATATCATTGACAGAGGTCAATGATAAGATTCTTATGTGCTTCCCTAGCACATGGGATCTAAGAATCTGGCCCATCAAGGAAGCCAGAAGTACTAATGAGATCTCAACTGAAGCTCTCCTCGGCAAGCTCAAGTCTTTTGAGCAAGTGCTGAAGACCAGAGAAGCAGAAGCTGAAGCCAAGATCCCCACTCCAACAAGAAAAGAGCAATCTCTAGCTCTTAAGGCTGCAGATGTTTCTGAAGGCAGCCAATCTAATGAGGAACTTATGGCATTGTTTGCCAAAAGGTTTCTCAAGATGGGAAGAAAGGAGTTCAGAAAGAAGTCTTCACGCTATGAAGACAAACCAAGGTATGATCGCTCTCCTGCTAAAGAAATCATTTGTTATGGTTGCAGGAAGCCTGAACACATCTTGCCAGAGTGTCCAGAGGAGAAGAACAAAGAAAAGAGAAAAGAAAAAGAACAACACAGGAAGCACTCCAAGCCATCCTCCTACAAAAACAAGAAGAAGGAGAGAGGTTTCATTGCTGAAACCTGGAGTGATTCTGATGAAGAATCCTCCTCATCAAGCTCCAGTGAAGATGAGGAAGAGAAGAAGGCAAAAGAAGTTTGCCTAATGGCAATAGATGCCTGCAGCAACCACTCTGCTGCAGAGAGTTCTGATTCTGATGAAGAGATGCCTACTGAAGATGAGGTACTTTCTTCTTATGATTTTACTTCAGAAGAATTTAAGTTAGAATTTAAATCTTTATGTTTAGATTTAATTAGCTCAGAAAAGGAAATAAAAGAACTTAGAAATAGGTTAGCTGACTCAGAATCAATAGCCTCTGAAAACATTAGGTTAAAGGAAGATCTCACTACTTGTAGTGAAGAAATTAAATTTCTTAAAATAGAATTAGCTAAGTCTAAGAGATTAGAAGAATCCCTTAATGGTAGAAGCCTTAAGTTGTTAGAAATTACCAGCATGACTAACACTAGGTCAGGAAATGATAAACTAGGCTTAGGAGCTTCTCCCAGTGAACCCCCAGTCCTTCTTAAAAATAATCTTTCAACTCCAGTGAACTTCATTTCAGCTAGTGGAAAGAAGAACACTGAGCAAGTAAATCTGGTAAATAAAACCTTAAATAAAGCTAAGAGAGAAAAGAGAAAGAAGTTTTTCAAAGAAATGCAAAGAGCGTCGAACGCCGCTCGACGATCGGAAGCTCCATGGTCGAACGAAGCTCGACGATCTGAGCGCCCATCGTCGAACGTCGATCGACGATTTCAATATGATTTTCAAAATCATAATCAATTCCATAGAAACCTAAATGAGAATAGAAACCCTAGGTTTGTTGACCCATCATCTACATGGAGAATCCCACCTAGGAGATCTCACCCACTAGGTTATCACCCTCAGCCTGCATTCTCTTATATTTCCAGTTTTTCTTATGTGAAAAACAAGGGACCCAAGGTTACCTGGGTCCACTCTGTCTAAATAATTGTCTTGCAGGTGAAGGCCTATCCAATCACTCAAAATAAGTGGTATTTGGATAGTGGATGCTCTAAGCATATGACAGGAAATAAAGATCTACTGTCAAAGTTCAAAGCTAAGCTCGGCCCAAAGGTTATCTTTGGAGACTCCAGCTGTGGTCAGACAGAAGGCTATGGCAAGATCACAATTGGAGCAGTTACTTTCAAGAGAGTTGCTTATGTCAATGGACTGAAGCATAATCTGATTTCAGTCAGCCAGCTATGTGATGCTGGCTACCAGGTTTCATTTTCTAATTTCTCTTGCAATATTACTTTAAATAATAATGTTGTTTTAGTAGGTATTAGAATAGGTAACATTTATTTAGTAGATTTCAATTCATCTCATTCTGAAATCTGCCTGTTTAATGAAATAACCCTTAATAATAATTCCCTATGGCATAAAAGGCTTAGTCATGTAAACCTTAAAAATATATCTAGGTTATCTAAGCACAACCTTGTTAGAGGTTTACCTTCTTGCCCCTACAAGAAGGAGAACCTATGCAAGGCTTGTCAGCTAGGCAAGTGATGCGTGGAATTACGGCAAGCGCACCGGTCACACAAGTAATAAAGTTTGGGAATAAATCCCCGAGTGTCGGTCTCTTGAGGAACACAGTAAGGGATGAGTTAATGTCGAGGAGGACTTGAGATTGAAGTCCTCGGGGCGAAGGTAACGATGGGGGTTTTGATGGTTGTGGAAAATAAAGTAAAAATCTAACAACTACTCCTATGCAACGCCGCTATGCGATGCTTCGCCAGGCGGGATGGAAACTACACGGGCCGCTATGCACCGAATCGCTTGGCGGATGGAAGAGTAGGCTAGCGGATGAGGTGGTGAGAATGGCGGAATGAGGGTCGTGAGCACCTCTTCGCAACGCACGCCACTAGCAATTGCTAGTGCGGCAAGGGTGGATGGATGGTGGAGTAATAAGGCGCACCTCAAGTAATAATAATGAAATCACACAAATCACATAGACATGAAAAAGTGCAAGATCATTAACTACAATAAAATGTACTTCATCAATACAAAGAGTTAAACTAAGCTATCAAATACAAGAGGAAGAGGTGTGCGAATCGACCGAATCCGAAGCCTTGTTGAGGGTTCACGGTTGGAATCCCGGGTTGTCAATCCGAGTCCAAGATCGGTCCTCAACTGCGTCCGGGGTAGAGGAGGCTGTCACTCACTCCCAATGGACCCGTCTTCTTCGTTGAAATGACCCGTAGATTGCGGCTCCAGCTCCTCCTAACTTGATGGAGAAAGCTAGGTCAAAACTCCGCTTGAAGCTCTAGGATGAAGGAGGAGGCCGAGGGAATGCTCCGGCGTTGATTTGGCGTTGAAAGCTTGCCCGGAGACCCTCCCTAAGGTGGAGGATGAAGGGGGACGGAGGAAACCCTCGTCCGAGACGAAGGACGGCGGAAAATCGCGGATCTGGATCGGTCTCCCGAATAGGGCGAAACCTGTACTATTTATAGAAAACAGAATTTAAACAGCGCGCACGATCACTGGCGCACGACCGGTGGTCGTGCGCGATATAGTCAGTGATCGTGCGAAATGGAGGCAGAAAAGTGGAAAAAGATATAACGACTGCGCACGATCGGCAGCGCACGAGCAGTGATCGTGCGCGGTATGGCTGGTGATCGTGCGATATGCCGGGACAGAACTTTCACAGGAGAGGTCATGACTGCGCACGACCGATGATCGTGCGCCAAAGAGGTCGATGGTCGTGCGTGGCTAAAAACGCACGACCATTGACTCCTTTGCAAAAAATGGTGAAAGTCCGATGCCGGACGCCCACACGATCCCAGAACCTGCAGGAAAACTGGACGGGATGTCGATCATGGCAGTCACAGACATACATAATATGCAAGCAAAAAGGGAAATACAAACACACACAGAAATAGGCTAAAAGAGTGCACAAGACGTGGAAAACCGTAGCGAAGCAAAAGGAGTGCAAATGACGCTAAACGGTGTGCAAAGACAAGAAAATAAGCCTAGATGAGTCCGAAAATAGGTATATAAAGAGGACTCATCACACCCCCAGACTTAACCGTTTGCGCGTCCTGAGCAAACAAAACCTAAGCAGACGGGGAAAATGAACTAGCTAACAAAGAAATTGCAAAACAGAGTACCATGCGAAGTCGCATGCTCGCGTGCATAAAAATAAAGTAGAGGAAATTTTTAAGTATACAAAATATTTTATACTTTTCACAATGCGTATCAAATATTTATTATTACTCAAAAGTGGAATCACGGTGAATCATCCGGTCCTACGCAGGAAGAAAGTAGACAAGCCACTAAGGTGAGCATTGCCGAAGACCGGGGCTCAAGATTACCCCCAAAGGAATCCACCAATGTCGGGAACCATAAGCTTGCCCGTTCGCACTCTCTCCACGGCACTAGTCAACTCAAGTGCAAGTCCGTAGGACTTCGGGTAATAATGGGGCTTGGGTTACGGTGAGGAAAACAAGGATAAATATGAAGGGTATGCACCTAACCCAAATGAGCTAACGTACAAAACTAGTACCCGCTGCCCACAAAATAAACATGGGTGCACCACACCCCCAGACTTAACTTTTGCAACATGGGTGTGTGCACCGCCTACTCCAAATCAAAATCATCTCCAAAAGATTTTCAATCAAACTTTTTCTCTCATCATTTTTTTCTTTTCTCTTTTTCTCTTTTTCAAATATTTTTTTCTTTGTAAACTTTTTCTTTTTCTTTTTATTTTCAAAATCTCAGCAAATAAAAACTTGGGCGCGCTTCCACATTTTCACGAATAAAAATACCACATCACAACCCAACATGAAAATATAAAACACTAAGCTCGACTTGGGTGTGCGACTAGGATCGGCTATGAGGCTTTGGCGAATATAGTGGAGCTGAATCAAAAGGAAGGGTAGGCACAACGGGGCTAGCAAGGGCGATGTTAGAAATGGGTACAAAGTTCAACCGGGCCAAAAGGTGGCCTACATCATGCTCACGCTAGACTAACCATGTACCAATGCTTCAAGAATAGCTTGGGGCAAGTTCTTAGCAACCGAGAAAGATAATCCTTCCTCCCGACTCAAGCAATACGAGTCTAGTGGCGGCTACACACATTCCTATGCTACCGTTTGATTCACACCGGATTCACCAACTTTTGAGTAGAATAAGAAATATGTACGCAAATAGAAAAATATAGAACTATAAGCATACAGACAAATTAAATCTACACAAATTTCGATACAAAACGAGAGCAGTTGACTAGAAACACAGCAAGGCCAACATTTTACTCCGTCGCGCAATCCTAAACTAGCACAGAAATTTTCCAAGTCTAACAAAGATACAAGTTCAACTCGCGGCACGGTAACAGCTAAGCACGCGCTCATGTGGGTGTAGTGGTGTGCGAGAAATGAACTAAACAAAATAATAACTATAAAAGCTTCTAGTATGCGCAAGAAATGTGCACGTGCAAAAGGTAAACATGCTCTCCCCCAGACTTAAACTACACGATACAACATAGCATATGATATTAAATTAAAATCAAAAGGAGAAAAGGGGAGAGGTTACCCAATGCTCAGCTAGTGAGCATACCAGAAGACGCGTGAAAACTAGAAGCAGGCCCGCCATACGAAGAATCACAACCCCGCCAATGCGTAGTTTTCATGAATACCTGCAGGGGTGAGCTCCGCAAAAACAAAAGAAAAATATACAAAAAGAAATACTAACTAAGCTAGACATAAAAAAAAAAGAAAAATGCAGAAAATGAAAGATAAGCACTGGGGTTATTGTCATCCCAGCACGACTTATTCAGCAAAAGAAAAGTTCTAGCTAATGGGCCTATGAAAAGAAAAGTGCACAGGCAACTGTCCTAATATCCGTGTCGGTAACGGGTACCGATACGGTGATAGCACAGTTACCCCTCTACCTAGATAATAATACCTGCGACGTACAGGTAGAGGAAATAGGAAGTAAGATGAGGAGGAGCACTGGTCCTCACCCATCTCACCACAAAACAAATCCTTGCCTAGCAAGGTATCGTCCACCACAAGCTCGTTGGGGCGAAGGTGTAGGTAGAGGCTTCAACTGCAAAAGGAGTAGGAAACTCCTCATGCACGCTGAGGCACTCACCGACAACCTGAGCACAAGGCTCAATGTCAACCCAACTCACCTGCAGGGAGTCAACCCGCACAGGCGCAGAGGGAGAAGGGGGGTCAAGGAATAAAGGAGAAGAAAAACTAACAGAAGCGGAAATAAGGAGAGTGATCCCGGAATCACTCTCAGCAGGATCCAAACATAGATCACTGTCGGTGTCATGTGAGTCATGGCGAGGGTAAACTGAAACCACGAGGTCCTCGGTGGTGGTTTGGACCCCCTCATCCAACAAGGAAGTAGAAACCTCCTCGCCGGCAAGGATTTCCTCATCACACCTCGGTACGTCACGGTGTTCCAAGACATAGTACTCACCATTGATGAGAATAATGTACTCGTCACACCACGGCGCATCCTCATGTTCCAAATTTCCAAAGGGCACAACATCATCAACCAACTCACTAGAAATGGGAGTAGGTAATTCATGCAAAGAAAGCGGAGGAGCAACATCATCAGAGATAATATGCGCAGGTTTCTCCGGGGGTGAATCAAAAATAGGGGAAGAAGGTATAGAGGGTGACGGTACCACAATGTCGTCACATCGATCAGTGGAAAGTCTGATGGGTGTATCCATAGCAGTCCCCCATAGACAAGGTGGTACTGCGGATACATCATCAGAATCAGAAGGAGCGGCCATTTGAGAGGTGGATGAGACGATCCGGATATCCGGTTCATCATCCGCCTCCATCTGGCGCTGAAATTCTGCGCAATCTTTCAACACATGGTCGGTGCTATGACAACACAAACACCGTTTTCCATTACCCCTCGGTCCAGAAGGGACCGGGGAGGAATATGAAAAAGGTGAAGGCGGAGAAGAGTAGTGACCATAAGACTGAGGTACGGTGTATGAAGTACCATAAGACAACGGTGCTCCATACACTGAACAACGAGAATTATGCTCCCATTCTTCAGTGGGGCACTCATCACTGCTATGCCCAAAATCCCCGCACCAACGGCAACGGATATTCGCATAAGAATACATGGTGCAGCAAGAAAGAATTCACCACGAGAGATTTTCTAAGCAGAAATTAAATACTCGCAAGCAAATAAAGAGTGGAACAGCCTGCTGTAGCAAAATAAAAACTAGAAAGGGAATAAAATAAAATAAAAACAACAACTAAAAACCAAAACAAAAATAAAACATGAAATATACAAATGGAAAGGGCAACTATCTCAAATCTTCCTCTCCAAAAACTCAAACGACTATGTTCCCCGGCAACGGCGCCAAAAACTTGATGCGTGGAATTACGGCAAGCGCACCGGTCGCACAAGTAATAAAGTTTGGGAATAAATCCCCGAGTGTCGGTCTCTTGAGGAACACAGTAAGGGATGAGTTAATGTCGAGGAGGACTTGAGATTGAAGTCCTCGGGGCGAAGGTAACGATGGGGGTTTTGATGGTTGTGGAAAATAAAGTAAAAATCTAACAACTACTCCTATGCAACGCCGTTATGCGATGCTTCGCCAGGCGGGATGGAAACTACACGGGCCGCTATGCACCGAATCGCTTGGCGGATGGAAGAGTAGGCTAGCAGATGAGGTGGTGAGAATGGCGGAATGAGGGTCGTGAGCACCTCTTCGCAACGCACGCCACTAGCAATTGCTAGTGCGGCAAGGGTGGATGGATGGTGGAGTAATAAGGCGCACCTCAAGTAATAATAATGAAATCACACAAATCACATAGACATGAAAAAGTGCAAGATCATTAACTACAATAAAATGTACTTCATCAATACAAAGAGTTAAACTAAGCTATCAAATACAAGAGGAAGAGGTGTGCGAATCGACCGAATCCGAAGCCTTGTTGAGGGTTCACGGTTGGAATCCCGGGTTGTCAATCCGAGTCCAAGATCGGTCCTCAACTGCGTCCGGGGTAGAGGAGGCTGTCACTCACTCCCAATGGACCCGTCTTCTTCGTTGAAATGACCCGTAGATTGCGGCTCCAGCTCCTCCTAACTTGATGGAGAAAGCTAGGTCAAAACTCCGCTTGAAGCTCTAGGATGAAGGAGGAGGCCGAGGGAATGCTCCGGCGTTGATTTGGCGTTGAAAGCTTGCCCGGAGACCCTCCCTAAGGTGGAGGATGAAGGGGGACGGAGGAAACCCTCGTCCGAGACGAAGAACGGCGGAAAATCGCGGATCTGGATCGGTCTCCCGAATAGGGCGAAACCTGTACTATTTATAGAAAACAGAATTTAAACAGCGCGCACGATCACTGGCGCACGACCGGTGGTCGTGCGCGATATAGTCAGTGATCGTGCGAAATGGAGGCAGAAAAGTGGAAAAAGATATAATGACTGTGCACGATCGGCAGCGCACGAGCAGTGATCGTGCACGGTATGGCTGGTGATCGTGCGATATGCCGGGACAGAACTTTCACAGGAGAGGTCATGACTGCGCACGACCGATGATCGTGCGCCAAAGAGGTCGATGGTCGTGCGTGGGTAAAAACGCACGACCATTGACTCCTTTGCAAAAAATGGTGAAAGTCCGATGCCGGATGCCCACACGATCCCAGAACCTGCAGGAAAACTGGACGGGATGTCGATCATGGCAGTCACAGACATACATAATATGCAAGCAAAAAGGGAAATACAAACACACACAGAAATAGGCTAAAAGAGTGCACAAGACGTGGAAAACCGTAGCGAAGCAAAAGGAGTGCAAATGACGCTAAACGGTGTGCAAAGACAAGAAAATAAGCCTAGATGAGTCCGAAAATAGGTATATAAAGAGGACTCATCAGCAAGCAAACCAAGAATTCATTTAAATCTGTAAATAAAAGTGATTCTCCTAGAATCCTGTATTTATTACATTTGGACCTTTTTGGCCCAATAAATATACAGAGTTTAGGAGGGAAGTATTACACTTTAGTAATTGTAGATGACTTCTCTAGGTTCAGTTGGGTTTTCTTTTTGAGAACTAAGTCTGATAACTTCAAAGCCCTTACAGACTTTCTATTATGTGTGCAGACTGAGTACTCTACTCATGTGGCCTTGATCAGAAGTGATCATGGTACTGAGTTTGACTCTCTTCTCATGCAAGAATTCTGTGAGAGAGAAGGTATCAAACATAGCTTCTCAGCTCCTAGAACTCCCCAACAAAATGGGGTAGTTGAAAGGAAGAATAGAACACTAATTGAAGCTGCTAGTATATTGTTGGCAGATGCTAACATGCCTCTATCCTATTGGGCAGAAGCTGTTAGTACAGCCAACTATGTCTTGAATAGAAGTTTGATACACAAACTTAAGTGTAAAACTCCTTATGAGTTGCTTAAAGGAAAGAAACCAAAAATTAATTACTTTAGAATTTTTGGCTGTATTGTTTATATTCATAATAATAATAAAGAATATATTAGAAAATTTGAAGCAAAAGCTTCAATGGGAATCATGCTTGGATATTCCCAAGTAAGCAAAGCTTATAGGGTTTATAACAAATCTACCTGTAAGATAGAAGAATCTGTGCATGTGACTTTTGATGAGTCTCAGATGTTTTACAAGGAGAAGGAAAATTCTTCTTCCTCCAGTTCTTTGCAGGTACCTGATGCCCCTCAAGAAATTCTTCAACTATCAACTCTTCAGATCACTGAATCAGACAGTGATGAAGACATTGCTGAAGCTGTTGAAGCTGTTGTTGTACCACCAACAGTAGATTAAATTCCTCCTGAGGAATTAATCCCAACTGTTGCTGAAGATCACATCCCACCTGCTGATATTGTCACACTTAGAGATCACCCCACATCTCAAGTGATTGGAGACATATCAGCTGGTGTGCAAATAAGACATCAATTAAGACAGGATGTGATGCATGCTTGTTTCCTCTCACAGGTTGAGCCCCTCACCTTTAAAGATGCAGAGCTAGATCCCCACTGGATCATTGCAATGCAAGAGGAGCTCAATCAGTTTGAGAGATGTAAAGTTTGGACTTTGGTTCCAAGACCTAAAGGCCAACTGATCATAGGCACCAAGTGGGTGTATAGAAACAAGTTAGATGCAAATGGAATTATAGTAAGGAATAAAGCTAGGCTTGTAGCTCAGGGCTACAGACAGGAGGAAGGTATAGACTATGACCAAACCTTTGCTCCTATTGCAAGGCTAGAAGCAATAAGGATCTTCTTGGCCTATGCAGCCTTCATGAAGTTTAAGGTGTTCCAAATGGATGTCAAAAGTGCATTCCTAAATGGTGAGCTTAAGGAAGAGGTGTTTGTTGAACAACCACCAGGGTTTGTTTCTTCAACTCAGCCTTCTCATGTTTTTAAGTTGCAGAAAGCTCTTTATGGACTAAAGCAAGCTCCTAGGGCCTGGTATGAGACCTTAGCTAGTTTCCTGTTAGAGCACAACTTTACTAGGGGAGTAGTTGATAGAACCCTTTTCGTCAAGCATCACAAGGACACAATCCTGTTAGTTCAGGTGTATGTAGATGATATTATTTTTGGCTCCACTGATCCCAAACTATGCAAAAAGTTTTCCAACTTGATGCATTCCAAGTTTGAGATGAGTAGCATGGGTGTGCTGTCTTACTTTCTTGGTCTCCAAGTTAAGCAAGATGCTGATGGTATCTTCATCTCCCAATCCAAATATACCAAGGAATTGGTAAAGAAATTTGGGATGGCTGATGCTTCAGCAATGCCTACACCCATGACTACTAATGTAGTTATTGATTCTGATGATCACGGCAAGCCAGTTGATCAAAAGAATTATAGGGCCATTGTTGGTTCCCTATTATATCTAACTGCAAGTAGGCCAGATATAATGTTTGCTACATGCCTTTGTGCTAGATTTCAGGTCAACCCCAAGGAATCCCATCTGATTCTTCTAAAGAGAATCTTGAGATACCTGAAGGGATGTCCAGATCTAGGACTTTGGTACCCAGCTGAGTCAGAGTTTGAATTAATTGGATATTCTGATTCTGATTATGCTGGTTGCAGAGTTGACAGGAAGAGCACCTCAGGAACTTGCCAGTTCCTGGGAGAGAGATTGGTCTCTTGGTTCTGTAAGAAGCAGGCTTCCGTCTCAACTTCAACTACAGAGGCTGAATATATAGCAGCTGCCAGTTGTTGTTCACAGATCCTGTGGATTCAAAACCAGCTTGTGGATTATGGTTACTCACACAAGAACACCAAGATCATGTGTGATAGTACCAGTGCTATCTCTATTGCACAAAATCCAGTGCACCACTCTAGAACCAAGCACATTGAGATTAGGCACCATTTCCTGAGAGATTGTGTGGAAAAGAACAAGATCTGTCTTGAGTTCATATCCACTGAGTTTCAGAGAGGTGATATATTCACCAAGCCTTTAGATGAACAGAAGCATCTGTTCTTTTTAGTTCAACTAGGCATGATTAATGGACGAGACTAAGTGTGACAATATCTGCCTATGTTGAAATCTGCTTGAAGATCGTCGAACGATGATCGAAGATCGTCGAACGGATTAAGCCTATCGTCGACCTCTGGTTAATGATAGCTTATCTGTTTGAAGATCGTCGATCGACGTTCGACCATCGTCGAACAGGTTTGGCTCATCGTCGATCGCTGAACGACAACAGCTTGTTGCTTGTGAAGCCAGAAATAGCCGAACGATGGTTCGACTACTCTGCTTCTGAGCCGATCGTCGAACGGCCGTTCGACTATCGGGTCAAGTATCTTTTTAATAGATCGACTATTCCCGGTCTAATATAAAGCCGATAGTCGACCTAGGTTAAAAGATCTTGTGTTTTATCGTCGACGGAGCGTGCCCTTTCGCATTCTGCTTTCCCGCTTGCGATTTCCGGGCGTTTCATCTTCTTCGTTCTCTGCAGCTTTCTCGAGCTTTCTCCAGCGAATCCATGGCGGTTTCCCCAGCAGTTCTTGCCGTCGTGAAGTTTGATGCAGGATTTAGCGTGGATTTCGACGCTTTCAGCAGCTGCGATGCAGGAATAGTAGAAGTTCTACAGCTATGCAGGGATCAGGGATTAGAGAAGTTAATGTCTGAAAAGATTAAGATCAACATTCCAGAAATCAAAGAATGGGCTTTCACGTCGTCTTCCACAGACGAATCGATGATCGGTACCATCGGCGGAGAAGAGGTAATCCTGACTCCGGCCGTTTTATCTGATGTTTTTGGATTAGTTAATGGAGACGAGGATTATGAGCAAGGCGCTCAGGAATTCGGAAGAATGCTGGTTGAGCTGGGACATGCTGAGGGCATTCCCACGAAGCTGCTCAAAGTGAATTTTCCTTTCAAGATCAAGTTCCTGGCTGAGTTAGTAGGAAAAGTGCTCCTGGGTAAGCACTCTGCCCACGACAATATAACAAGGCAGCAATTCGCACTCATGTGTGCGATTGTTAATCGAAAAAGGATCGATTGGGCAGCAGTTGTGTTTGATTTAATCAGGAAAAAGACTGGTAAGAAGGAAGTCACCCTAGGAAGGGTCATTGGAATCTTCCTTAAAGAAAAATACCCCCAGCTGCTAAGTTCAACTGCAACAACAATCAATGCAAGCAAGAAGATGGACCCCAACTTGTTCTCTAAGTGGAAGAGAACGTTTGTGAAACCTGCTCCAGCAACATCTGAGGACACAAGGACTGAATCAGTCGCTCCTCACCATGTTGAAGCTGGCTCAGCTCTTCCTTCCTCCTCCTCTGCTTTGCCGTCTGCCTCAGTTGAAGTACCATCAACTTCAGCTGAAGTACGACCTTCTTCCTCTGCTGCTCCAGAAACAACTACGGTTGTTCCTCTTTCTCCTCCAGCTTCTCCTCTACCTGCTTATCTGGCTAGGATATCTGCTCCTAGCTTTGATTTGTTAGGATCAGAGAGAATTCCTACTCCTCCCGTATCTCCCGTTCATTCCCCAGTTCATTCCCCAATTAACTCTCCTGCTCCATCACCTGCTCCATCTCCTGCTCGATCCCCTGTCCACACCATTTCTCATCCCAGCACCACTACCATATCTGCTGCAGCTCCATCCATTTCACATCCTTCATCTATTGAGATCTCTCCTGAGCTTATCTCCCGCATTGTGGAGCTGATTACCCCCTCAATCAAAACCATGATTGAAGAGGCAATCGCTCCCCTTGCAGCCTCCATTGATCTCTTATCTGCCTCCATCAAATCCCTTTCAAAATCTGCTGAGCCATCTTCCTCAAGGGGCCTGGGTTCAGTATCTACTGAAATCAGGCAGGGGGAGATGTTCAATGAAGATGCCTCAGACCATCCTGCCTCCCCTCCAGCTATAAAAGATACAGTCATGTCTGCCCAGGAAAATCTGCTCAAGCTGAGATAGAAATAGTTCCAGATGCTGTAATGACTGCCCAGGAAGAAATAGCTCCAGCCCAGGAAGAATCTGCTCCTGCTGAGGAAGAAATAGTTCCTGCTGAGAAAGAAAAAGTTCCAGTATTGTCTGATAAGGAAATAGCAGATGGAATCTTGCTATCTGAGATTGCAGTTAAAGTCTGCTTAGAAGATCTTACCTCTCCTGTGATTGCTAGATTCCTAGTAGGAATTATAACTTCATATCTGAATGAATCATGGGAGATGGTTAAGTATGAAGGTAACTCTTTCATTCGTTTTGTTGATGAGTCGATTAATTTGATAGTTTGTGAATACCTTGAGGGGATGATTTTCGCTTATTTAGCAGATATGTATTCATAATTCTACAGATATTATTAGAGAAGATTTAGCTGCTCAGATCATAGCAGTTGTCTCTAAAGCTGATCCAAGTGTTTCTGATACTCAAGTAGATCCTGAATTAGAATTCTTTTTAGATAATAAAGAAGATGAGTCTGAGAAAGATGAAGTCAAAGTTGACTCTCCTGTTCTGAGTTTGGAAGAAGCTCAAGCAAGAGCTGCCTGGGAGTTAAGAGTTCAATCTTTAAAAGAGAAAGAGAAAGATTTGCAAATTGAAAAGACAACCATATGGGATGACTCTCCAGGGTTGGACTTAGATTCCCTTCTGGCTCTGGATGCCATGGAAGAGGAAAGGGAGAAATCTGCTTCAAAGCTTAAAGAAAAGGCTGTTTCAGAAGCCTATGATCCTTATGAAAATCCTCCCTCATCTCAGTCTGATGATGATGATGATTCTAATGTTTCTGAGAAGTCAAAGAGAAAGAAAGCTGCCTCAAAGAAAAGAAAAGCTGCTCCTCCTCCTCCTCCCAGTAAGGATAATGATATCCCCTATTACATTCTGAAGGGCATTGACCCTAAATCCAAGGATTTTCAGCACTGGATGAGGTTTTCAAAGAATCAGCAGAAAGAAAGAAAAAAAACTAAGAGGTATGATAGTCCTGTCTCAAGATGGACTCCCAGAGGTCCTCCTCCTCCCCCAGGTGCAGGAGCCTCTGGGAACCTATCAGCTAATCCTGCTGCCTCTTCTGGAAGATCTGCGTCTTTTCAGCCCCAGCCAAGACAAAGTTATCAAAGCTCTCAAAGCAAATCATTTTCTGGTTCTCAAAGACAAATGAAGGAGACTGTGGTTCAAAGACCAACCTTTTCCCCACCTCCTTCTCCAAAGAAGAGAATTACATCTCCAACACCACTTCAGACTGAGGAAATTGTTTCAAAAGGTAAATAGTTTACTGTGTTTTAAAATTTCTAGCAAGAACCCCTTTTGCTAAGTATACTCTAATGTATTATCTAGTTATTCAAGATAAAATAGCTGATGCTGCTTCTCCTGAGCCTGTGTATGAAAATCCTGAGCTCGATCCTAACTTTAGGATGGCTCGCTTTCAAGAACTAGTTGGAGCAGCCCAAATAAGAAAAGCTAGAGCAGAAGGAAAAGATACGACTGGTTTTACTACCATGTCTGCTTACAGAAAGAAAGAATTTGAAAAGTTCCAGGTCAATCCTGAGATTTTTGATCCATCAAAATATATGAAAAAACATCCTGAAGCAGTAGTCCCAAGAGCTACAGAGCTGAAGATCATTGGTGCGCAGGACCTGAAAATGTCAAAGAAAGAATCTGATGATCCCTTAAGGAAAATCTCTTTTGTTTCTAGCTCTTCTGTAGCTAAGCCTGACTCTGTTGATCCATAGTTTGATTATCTGCTGTGCTATATTTGTTTATCTGTTTGATAATCTGTTAACTATTGTCTGTATTATTTTATTGCTCTTTAGCTAGCTGTATGTTTAGATGTTGAGAGACTTAACTCAAATAGGGGGAGATTGTTGGTACCCTAGTTTTGATTTGAGTTTAGTCCTCTCCTTTGTGCCCCTTGACCCAAGAAATATCTATGGTCAATGGTTAGGAGTCTAGCTATAGAGTCCTCACTTTTCCAGATTGAGAATTTGGTTAAGTAGTTTTTCGTTCGACAATAGTCGAACGCTGCTCGACTATCGTCTATCGGCTGATCGACGATCGTCTATCAGTTGGTCGACGCTTTGTCTGCGTTGATAGTTCGACTATCTGTTGATAGGTCGACTATCTGTTTTGCGTTGATAGTTCGACTATCTGTTGATAGTTCGACTATCTGCTTGGCGAGGTAGTTCGACTATCTGTTCTGATGGTTCGACTATCTGATAGTTCGACTATCTGTTGATAGGTCGACTATCTGTTCCGCCTTGATAGTTCGACTATCTGTTGATAGATCGACTATCTGTTTTGTCTTGATAGTTCGACTATCTGTTGATAGTTCGACTATCTGTTGCCTTTGATAGTTCGACTATCTGTCCTGATAGTTCGACTATCTGATAGTTCGACTATCTGCTGATAGATCGACTATCTGGTTGGTTTTGGTAGTTCGACTATCTTTTGATAGATCGACTATCTGTTTTCTGAGGTAGGTCGACTATCTGCTTGATAGGTCGATTATCTCTGTGCGCTTGATAGTTCGACTATCTATCCAAGATAGATCGACTATCTGATAGTTCGACTATCTGCTCTGATAGTTCGACTATCTGCCGGGGTAGTTCGACTATCTTCTTCGATAGGTCGACTATCTGGATCGTTCGACTATCTGCCCGATAGTTCGACGATCTCCGTGCGTCGTTCGACGATCTTCGAGGGTCGTTCGACGTTTTCTGTCTGCCTTTGTATTTTGTATTTATTTATTATATTTAATTAATTAATACATTTTCTGGCACATTATTTTAAGCTGTATGATAAAATTACCAGACAATATTTGCTCCATCTCTTTTGCCTGAGTCAAATCTTTTTAAGATAAAGTTGTTTGTCTTATTAGCTGTCATTATAAACTACTTTATCTATTGTCAGCCCTTTATAGCCGTTAGACTGAAAAGTCTTCTTTTGCTATAAAGAGATTATTTCTGATGTGACTTTATTTAGTCCTTCTGTTATTTGTTTTAAGCCTGCAGCTTCTTAGAAAGAGGTTTATTCCTTTTATAGAATGTTTTGCTGCAGAGATATTTTTGTCTTCTTGATATTTACAGCCCAGGTCTCAAGGCTCAGAAGAAGACAAATAATTCAAATGGAAGAGAGCCGTTGCTTGCTGATGATTATAAAAAGGACCCTTTGAAGAAGGATTCAAGCTAGCTAATAGCTAACTAGTGTTACACATATTCTCAATCACTCAAGCCTTCTTCAAGTTCAAGCTTCCTGCTCTCAGCAATCTCCATCTAACTGAGAAGTGTTAAGATCTTTATCTCTTCTTCACCTGAGTTCTCCTGCTTTCAGGAAGTTCAAGCTCAGAGTCCCTTTGAAGAAGAAGAAGAAGATAGCTGCTTGAAGATCTTTTGATTTTATTATTTATTTTCTTCCTGTAGCTTTTCCTTCAGAACTTTCTGAAGAGTTTTCTGCACTGAAGCAAGACTTCACCTGGACATCTTTGAGCCAAGGGGAGCCTTGATTCTTTAGAGCATTCTAGCTCAGTGCAAGCTTTTGTGCTTCTCTAATCTATTGTAAAATAGAGAAGACATCTTAACCTTCTTCCCCCTCCTGTACAGGGTTATTACTCCCTTCAAAAGTATCCCTTGGTGGCAGGGCACCTGATCAAAAACCTGTGCTTGGTTTTTAGACACCTGATCAAAAGTCTAAAGGGTTTCTGGATCTACCTGAAGCAGATCCTGTTGGTGGCAGGGCACCTGATCAAAAACCTGAGTGGATTCCTACCGTGTGGGTAGAAGAGTGGACGTACCCAAGTTGTTTGGGGAACCACTATAAATTTCCTTGTGTCGTCTGGATTCCATTGTTTAATTCCTGTATTGTGGCTGTGATTAGATATAACTAGGTTGCTAGTTGCTGATTAGGTTTTTCCAAGCTTAACTGTAATTACAGTTAGCTTGTGTTTGTACACATCACTTGTGTTAGGCTTTAAGGTTAAATCAATATCTATAATCTTTTCATTCCGCACCTCACTCCAAGGGAGTTGGGTAGACTATTAAGTTTTGTCTGTGCAAAATTTGATAACTCTATTCACCCCCCCCTCTAGAGTAGTATCTATCCCTTCACTTTCAAACTTAAACTAATCACAACACACCAAAGTCAAAAGAAAAAAAAAATGAGGAAGAAAAAGCTATTCACCCCCTCTAGGTGTTTAGCTACTCTTAAATCAAAAGTCTTTCAAGTGGTCATAGCGATAGTGATGGTGGAGGGCAGCATCCAAACGTTTCAAATCAGCCTCGGGAAGCCAAGAATCATCTGAAGCGGGGCATTCATGACAACGAACAAGATTGCGGTAGAGACCACCATCGATGGAGGTAACAACTTCATCATCTTGAATCCTGTCGGGCGCAAAGGTCTTGGGAAACCTTGGAAAAATATTAGTATGAGGTGAAATATTGGCGATATAACCACCATTCGAAGTAACCACGAAAGGATGTGTATGCAAGAGATACATGGGAACACTCTCACCCCCCCCCCCAACCCCAAAGAAGAAGTCAACACATCAGAAGAAGAGAATTAGGAGTGAAGAAATTCTGGTGGTGGAGAGACACACGACGTTAACTTCGAAACATTGAAAATAGGAGAAATACCCCAATTAGTGGGTAAATCTAAAACACACGCATTGTTTCCTAATTTCTTGAAAATTTGAAAGGGGTCAGCTCTCCTATTGGCAAACTTCTTGACGGTGCCCAAGGGAAACCACTCCAGGAGCAAATAGACCAAAACCAAATCATTCACATTTAATGTAGAAGCTCTCCGATGTATTAATGCATGCGATTTATAAGAAGCATATTGAGTGGCTAACGTTTCTTGAATGCACTTGTGGAGATCGTGAATGCGTTGAGTGAACTCTTGTGCAAAGTGACTTGATTTGTATGTTGGAGATAGTGGAATCAAATCATGAGGCATAGGCACTTTGTAACCATCCACAACCTCAGTCGACGGTGACCAGTAGTTCGATTTGGATGATTATTATAAGCGAGTTGGCACGTGCGACAACCTAACAAGTGAGTTTTGACAGGGCAAAAAAAACTTTCCTCCACTAACATACTAGTCTTATCACGAGCATAATGACCGTCAACGCCGCCGCTGGAATAGACTAACATATCCTATAAGGCATCCAAACAGGGGATGGGAAATCGTTATTTTATGGAAATCTTATTTATGGCGTGACTATCCATGCACATATGCCAAGAAAAATCATTTTTGGCACAGGTAAAGCAGGGATAGCACATGGGCTCTTGCTATGCCTTACAAAACCCTTTTGTAATAGTTCTGAAATTTGCGTTTGTAACTCTTCGTGTGCGGCAGGATTCAACCCATAGCGGAAAAGATTCGATAAAGAAGAACCTGGTATCAAATCTATAGCATGTTGAATCTCTCTAAGTGGTGGTAACGTGGAATATAAGTCATCTTAATGTACATCCTTATATTCTTATATAAACACTTTCATTTCCGGTGGCAAATCTTCTGAATTAGGAGCATCATTCTTACCTAGTAAACACATAAACCATACATAACTCCACCAAGAAAAGATTCGTGAGTGAATTCCTTACGATCCATCAAACTCAACATCTTCTTTTCTACCAGAAGGTATGTATCCTTAGATGGAGCGGCGGGATCCTTAGGAGCGGTGGGTTCCAAAATTATCTTCCTGCCATTAAATTTAAATTCACAGATATTAGCTCTTCCAAACTGTGTCACATCATTATCATAAAGCCATGGACGTCCAAGCAAAACATGAAATGCATCCATTAGAATTACATCAAACTAAATTTGTTTGGTATAAGATTTAATAGTAATGGGAACAAAATAATGCTTAGTAATCGGTAGGGACGTCCAATTAATCCATGCTACATGGTGTGGGTGTGGAAGGGGCACTGTAGATTAGGACATACGTGTTATCGCATTCTCCGAAACGACATTCATCCAACTACTACAATCTATGATCAACTTGGAAAGTTTTTCATCGCTCTTAAAAATCAAGGAAAACATATTTGCTCGGTTCTAATCGTCCAAAGCACGAGGCATAGTCAATATACATCTCATCACCATAATTTTATGGTCATCCTCCATGTCACTAGGAAATCCTTCTAGCTCTGACTCATCCGTAGCCTCAAAAATATACTCGGGTGGTTCACTAGTAGGCTCAACCAATGACTAAGCCTTAGTCTTGGTGGGGCACTCACCAACATAGTACCAGCTACCCCACAAGCATAGCAAGTGGAATTAGTTTTGCTAATCTTGCCCATGAGAATGCGTTCACCATGGGGATTCTTAGCATCACTAGCCATGATAACAATGTTAGAGGAATCTACGGTTTTAAACTTTCCTTTGTCCTTATAGGTAGAGGTGGAGGAACCATAAGTAGCTTTGCCTTTATAGGAGTTATTTTTACGATTGGACTTAGAGGTTATGTGTTTTTCAATATTTAGCATGACGTTGAAGGTGGTGTTCAAATCGGTGTGATCGTTGCGAAGGAGCTTTTTTTGGATGTCATAGCTAAGTCCCTTACAAAATCTAGATGTGTAACCTCCGGCATCTCCTGAACCAAACAACAAACCATTTTATCTTTTAGATCTCCCATGTACTCGACAACAAACCTATCACCTTGGCGATGGGTGGCTAGTTCATCGAACATTTTGGTACGATGATAAGCATGAACGTACTAATCCTTTAAAAGATTTTGCATCTCTTACCATTCGACAGGGGGGACACCATTCTTGTCTCCTAATCGTCGCTCCTCATTTAACCAAAAAACTTTGGCTTGACCCGTCAGTTTCATCCTAATCACATAAAACTTATGCGGGTCCAATAGGTGATGCCACTAAATATTGCACTCCATGTCCATGAACAAATTTAGAAAAGTTTGGGGTTCCCCAAAGCCGTCGTAGTTGGGGGCATTAATCTTAATGGCGAGGGTATGGTCGACGTCTCGTTCAGGATGACGATGTTATGAATGAGCAAGGGGAGACAAATCATCGCGGTTGTCATCCTCGTGGTGGCGGTGACGGTTGGGTGGCCTATGACATCTAGGTGGTGTAGGTGTTCAGTTGGCCAAAAATTGGGTCATCATTACCCGGAGTTCTCCTAGTTGTTGATTCATCTTAAAGCGAAGATCATCAACCAAAGAGGGGTTTTGATTTGTCTACCGTTCATCGGCCATACTAGACTACAAGGTGTGAAACTCATGACCGAATCTATTGGGCATGCGATGTGAAATATATTTTTTTTAGAGAAAGTTAATTTGAGCACAGGTGAAGCCAAGAGTGAATTAGTGTAGACCGAGGCCAAGGTAAGAAATTGGACATCCTATCTCTGATACCAAATTGATACAGGCCTACATGTCGAGGTGAGTGTGACGGATAAAGCTACAGTTCACTATAGATCTTTCTGATCAAGCACGCACGCACACGAGTTCATTGCTACTTCAATAATTTTATTTTAATTGCAGCACATGCACAATATACACCAATAGAAACTTTCGACCAAAACGACGATTCTGAAATTGGTCGAAATTGCACCCAAAGAACGGAAGCATATGTTGGAGCCTATGATTAACATCTCTTTAGTTTGACAATATCAAATCCCGTATTATATTTGATCATACAAGGTTTGGGTATAGTGTGCAGGTTTATAGGTTCAAAAGAATCAAAGAACTCGAGCTCTGGGAGCTACCGCAACGAGCTAGCGCTACCACCGAGTGCTAGCCTGGAATTAAACTTAACGAGCCCACGGGGACCTACCGAGTGGCGTAAACACTAACGCCCGTGCTAACTTGGGATTTATTTCGATTGACCTCTTAGTGACCTACCGTGTGGCGCTATCCTTTATCGCGGCGCGATAGTGCTCTCAATGTTCGTCAATACGATTCGTCGAGAACATTGAACTACTGCTAGGCGATAGCTAGGTACTACGTCGTGGTAGCATTAAAAAGAGTACAAATATTTTTCTGGGATATTTTTCCGTTTTTGCTGGACAACTGGCGGTGACAAAGCAGAAAATGACCTACCGCTGCGCAGTAACCATACCGCCGATGGTAGCTTATTGAAGTCATATAAAAAGGATTTCATTTTTCAATCCTTGTAAGGAGATAGAGAGATTTTCGATTCTAGGTTTGTGTGCCATGTCAGAACATCATTCCACCATCTCCTTCAAAGGAAAAGAAAGCCGCCTCCCTCCAATTCACGTACGAAGATCTCCAGCAAGCAAAGGAATACAATAACCAGATCGATTTTAATACAATGAAGATCTTTAGCACCGGTCACGCACCGCTTAATGGAGGAATTGTCTTGAGGGAGAATCACTTCAAATCTTCTTTATTATGTTATGATATTTTTCTCCTTTTCTAATTGTTTGTGGGTGAGGAAAATCGACCGGTGAAGGTCGTTGGAATCCGGGAAGGATTCTATGAGAAATCGTCTAGGGGAAGGGACGTCTAGATCGAGGGATCTAGTGGGGATCTAAGACACTTCCTTGCATTAAGGTGAAGAGCCGACTCGAAGACCTTTCTCAGGAGGAAAGGGAGAGAGCCAACCAGTCTGGGAATAAGGTCGGTATAGAAAAAAAGTTATCTTTGTCTCATCTCCTCCGATCTTCGGCTTCATGGAGATCTAGTTGTTTGATATTGTAAACCACTTGTATTTCTTATAAGTAAAATTATTACTCATTCTTCATTCTGATTATAATTTCGTGGTTGTATGCTGATAGATCTCTTAAGGGTGTGCGTGTCTCCAAGGCAATGTTTATGCAAGAAAACGAGTCATGTGACCTACCGCCGCATGCTAGCAAGCTAGCGCCCTACGGTAGAATCCAGAACCTATCTTCTTGGGAGAAACTCATTTTAATTTTCAATTAAATCTGAAAACCTTATTAACCACCACCACCCCCCTATGGTTGGCCATACGATTCAATAAGTGGTATCAGAGGTGGTTACATCAAAAAGGGTAAAAATCCTGAAGTAAGATGACCAACATTAATCATGCTTTCCCTGAGGTTCAAGCCACTATTCATAGGGAGTGATTACAGCCACTGGAGAACCCGTAAGAAGATATTTTTAATAACAAAACACATGGACATATGGGCCATGGTAGATACAAAATACACCATACCCATAATCACTATAGGTGATACAGTTCTAGTCAAACCACGAGATAAATAGGATGACACAGATAAACTAAAATGTGCTAACAATGCAAAAGCCATGAACTCTTTATTTTATACATTAGATAAAACTGAATTCAATAGAATCTACAATTATGAGACTGCTTATGATATCTGGCGTCTACTTGAACTAACTCATAAAGGTACCTCGCAGATGAAGGAGTCGAAACTATTCCGACTGGAATCTGAATACGAATAGTTCTAGATAGAGATCGACGAGGAGGTGGATAACATTCACAATAGCTTCAACAAGATTGTCAACTCTTTTAGATCTCCCGGGAAGACATACTCAAATGGAGACCATGTGATGAAGAACCTGCGATCTTTGCCTCCATAATTCAACCCGAAGGTAACAACGATTGTTATATCACATGATTTCGGCACCATGGAGATAAAGAGCCTCATTTGAAATCTAAAGACTCATGAGCTCGAACTAAAGATACAAGATGAGGAGTATCCCAGGGAAATGAAAAAGAAGGGGCTAGCACTTAAGGCTGTAAAAATGAGGAAGGTTCCTAAAGACTCGGAGGACGAGGTGGAAGAAAGCCTCTATGTTCGAGAATTCAGGAGATTCATGAAGAGTCCTAAGAGGCAAAGAAAGTTCAAGAAGTTTATAAAGATAAGTGTTGAAGAGAAGAAGAGGTGGAGCTAACCATTAAAGGAGATGGAAAGAAATGATGAGAAGTCTCTACCAGAATCTTTCCACTATCATAAGCCTGAGCACATCAAAAGGGCGTGTCCAAGGCTCCAGAAGGAAGAAAAGGAGAAACAGAGCCAGACAAAGGAAAAAGGTAGGTGCTGAAGGCGCTAATAAGGGACAAAAATGGATCTAATGAGTAAAGCACTTCCGGCTCAAGTAGTGAAGATGAGGCAAATATGTGCCTCATGGTGAATAATCAGGATGAGTCCGACGACGTGTACAGTGTCCAGAGCGACACTAAGGTAACCCCAACTTCTTATAATGAACTTCTTGAAATTTACGAGCATCTCTGTGATAAGCTAGATAGCGTAATTCTTTAGAAAACGTCCGTTAATATTGAAAACAAGAAAATAAAAAAGGACTTAACAAATATAAAGAATGAATTAATTAAATACGGCAAAGAGAAGATTGAGTGTCAAGAGTGCCCACACTCTGTGGTAACGATTGAAGAGCTAAAAGTAAGTCTCTCCAAGACATCCTTAAAAATGAATAATCTATTTAATGAAAAGAATGTCTTGGAGAAAAGGCTTCAAATATCTCTTACTAAAATAGAGGAAGATAAAAAGCAATTCACAAGTCGATGCGTAGTGCTAGTCACGGAACACACCGCCCTAAAGGCACGGATCCATGACCTAATCTCTGTTGTCTAGAAATTTGGAACAAGGCAAAAAAATATCTGAATATGCTGCTGGGAGCACAGTGTCACAGATCTAGAAAGTTTGTCCTTGGGTACATAAGTACAACGCTACCGCCAAGCGATAACCGACTTCCAGCTAAGTCTAATGCTTTGATCAAAAAATCACAAAATGAAATCAATAATTCTAGAAGGGTGTCCCCATCCTCCAGCACGAGCTCTAGAAATACAAAAAATGGGGCATCCACTACTTATACCTGATGTGCAAACTGTCAAAAGTTTGGTCACACATCTTGCTCGTGTCTGAGGAAAGGTGCCAGGAAAATTATACAAGTCTGGCTACCAAAGTCCTCTACCGATCGTATGGGTGGGAGAACTTGGTTAACAAGATCTATACCCTTATCTTTCTTTTAGGTGTGTTGGCAGGGTAAGGATAAGGAGAATTTATGGTCCTTGGATTCTAGTTTTTTCAAGCACATGAAAGGATATAAAGACAAGTTCCTTAGCCTAGAGAAGAAGAATGGGGGCATGGTGACATTCAGGGATAACAACAAAGGATGTATTCTTGGAATCGACACTATAGGTAACAAAGCACTTTCAACAAATATATTATTTGTCAATGGCCTTAAGCATAATTTAATTTCAATTAGTCAACTTTATGATAAAGGCTTGAACATATTGTTTGAATCATCTACAAACACTTACAATATTATAGATGCTAAAATGAATAGTGTTTTGCTTACTGCATATAGGAATAATAATGTTTACACTATTATTTTTAAAGATATATCTACTTCTGATTTGAAATGCTTAGTTACAAAAAATGAGGAATTAGATCTTTGGCATAGGAGACTAGGTCACTTAGGAAGTAAACAATTGTCAAACTATCAAAACATAAACTTGTTCGTGGACTTCCAAAATTAAGCGGTTGTTTGGACTCTTTATACACTCCGTGTGAAAAAGTCAAATTAATCAACACCTCATTTAAAAGCAAAAAATGATATTTCCACATCTATACCACTAAAACACATACACATGGATCTATTTGGTTTTCTTAGTACATGTAATCTAAGAGGAAAATGATACACGTTCGTTATTGTAGATGACTACTCCTGTTTCCGCTGGACAATCTTTCTTGCTAATAAATCTAAAATATTCGTTGAATTCATAAATCTATGCACTAGACTTCAGAACGAAAAGGAACTAAAGATAAAATGCATAAGGTCGGATCTTGGGGGATAATTCAAGAATGAAAACTTCATGAACTTCTGTAATAATATAGGAATTAAGCACGAATTATCTGCCCACACACTCCATAACAGAATGGGGCAGTATAAAGAAAGAACCGTACACTCCAAGAACTAGCACGCACAATGTTCTCTGAGTCCATCTTGCCTCGATATCTTTGGGCTAAAGCGGTCAACGAAGCAATTTATATAATGAACGGGATCAAGCTTCTCCCTATTCTTAAGCAAATTTTGTATGAGCTATACTTCGATAAGAAGACCTCAGTATCATATTTTAGAGTCTTTAGTTGCCCGTGTTTTATTCTAAGCACTAAGAATCTCTTAGGAAAATTCGACCAAAAATCCAACTATGGCATCCTCTTAGGATACTTTAGTACGAACCATGCATATAGGGTCTATAATAAAAGAACCTTGGTGTCTGAAGAATCGGCTCACGTGCACTTTAATGTAAATATACCAACTAAAGAATCTAGGGTGAATGAAGAGGAAGTTGATGATGATGTGCCTTTAGGAGACAAGGGTGAGGAGAGAGAAGTGGTAGTTGATGTTCCAACTCATGTGGAAGGATATAGAACTCCAAGTACTTTAAACTTTTCAAAACAACATCCACGAGAACTAGTGATAGGAGAGCCCTCACATGGAGTTAGAACACAGTCAACCCTGTATGAATCCTTCTTGAACCTATGCTTTATATCTAAAATTGAAATAATATTTCAAAAGCTTTAAATGGTGAATCATTGTTCTTGGTTATGAATGAAGAATTAAATCAGTTCGAGAGAAGTAGAGTCTGGGTATTAGTGGAACATCTAAATAACCATCCAATTATCGGTTTGAAATGGGTATATAAAAATAAACTTGATGCTGAATCTAGGATAACTAGGAAAAAGGAACGGTTTGTGATACAAGGATACTCACAAATAGAGGGTGTGGACTTTGAAGAATCATTTGCACCGGTCGCGCGTCTTGAATCCATTTGTATGTTTTTAGAATTTGAAAATGATAAACAAATTAATTTTTTTCAAATGGATGTTAAGAGTGTATATTTAAATGGATATATTAAGGTAGAGGTGTATGTCGAGAAACCACCAGGCTTCAAGAACGCTGACTACCCATATAAAGTACAAGCAGTCATGCACGGGGGACCCCGTGCGGGCAACATTCGTCGCGGGTGCGACATTTGTCGAGGGGGCGACATTCGTCGTGGGGGCGACATTCGCCGTGGGGGCGACATTCGCCGTGGGGGCGACATTCGCCGTGGGGGCGACATTCGTCGTGGGGGCGACATTCGTCGTGGGGGCGACATTCGTCGTGGGGGCGACATTCGTCGGAGCGACTCTTGTCGTCGGAGCGACTCTTGTTGTGGGGGCGACACTTGTCGTGGGGGCGACACTTGTCGTGGGGGCGACACTTGTCGTGAGGGCGTCACTTGTCGTGGTGGCGTCACTTGTCATGGTGGCGACATTTTTCGTGGGCGCGACATATGTCATGAGAGATTCATTGTGGGGGCGACATTCGTCGTTGGGACAACATTCGTCGTGGGGGCGATATTCTTCGTGGGGGTGACATTCGTCGGGGTCGTCATTCGTCGTGGGGACGACATTGGTCTGAAAAGCTAAATCATGTTTTTGGCTTAACTATTAATCATGTTTTTGGCTTAACTCGATTCTTAATGACAGATAAATGATAGATAAATGACATTAAATCATTCTTAATGCCATATAAATGGCTGCCACATAATTACATAACATCACACTAATAAAATCATGCAAACCATTATCATAAAACATTCTTAATAAGACTATAGTTGCATAAAAACTAAATCTAAGCACAATCAAATCATAAACATCATTACAATGATCTTTGCTAAGATTAATCAACCTAAAAATGTAAGAAATTTTCATACTAACTCTAAACTAATAAGCAATCAGACTAAAAATGAGGAAAGTAATAAAATAATATGCTCTATGAAATCAGGAATACATATAAAAACTCGATTATTCCTAAAAATGAAAAAAGTAATTAAAATAATATGCTCAGTTTGTAAACTGCTTTTAGATAACAGTAAAAAAAATGGCAGCAATGCAGTTAAAGCTATGATTGTAAAATGAATTGCTGATTTCAGTTTTGTAAAACCAAAATATAAGTTTCTGTTGTTTGTAAATTGCTTATTTGTAAAATAGAAGTGGTGCAACAAAAAACGGTAAGTTGACATCACTATTGTCGCAACATGCTGAAAATTTCATAAATACCCAAAATATTACAAATGAAGGTGAAAACATATTCACATATTATGAGATTTTCAGTGAATTCAGAATGCTTATACATGAATTTGAGATCAAAAAAAGTTGTAATCATTATGAGGTTGAAAACACAAAAAGCTGAGAAAAACAATTCTGAAGCCCAAACCCCAAATTAAAACAACTTTGAGAAGGAAATTAAATTAAATTACTAGCTATGTTCTCAGATTGCGGGAGGAGGAGCTTGTTGAATACAGAACATGGACCTTGGCTCTTGAGGAAAGATTCTTTGACGAAATGATAATTAAATAGAAGCTGAAATATAACTACAAACACATTGTTAGAGATTTGAATTAGAAGATGTTAGCCATTCAGATAATAACAATTTTAACTTGCAAATAAAATTGGTAGATTAAGAGACAAAACCTACCACATACATATGGCTTTAATAGCATCCTGAACACTAAAAAAGAAAACAAAAAGAAGACCAACAATGATGATGAGGGGAATAGAAGTTCAATTCAGAATCATGTGAAGAAGGTATCTTTTGAATCACATGGAAAATCTCAAATCCTCAAGTTATAAAAGAGTATAAGTTGTCATCTTCTAATTTGATTAGAGTGTTATGCCAAATACCTGCTATAAGGTGTTGAAATTTTCAAATGATGATAAAATGGAACTGGAGAGTGAAACAATTTGCCAGGAGAAGAAAATTTATGTGGTAAAACCCAGGACTTAAAAAATGGATCTGGAGAGAGAAATATGGCATTGCACAAAATGGCTCTAACCTTGCTTAGCAAAAGCAATCTAACCAAAAGTACCCTCAAAAATACTGAACAGGTGTTATTTAAAGGTTAGAGAAACTAAGAAAATTAGATGCCAAGTTAGCCATTTGAACAAATCAAGAGCTAAAATATTTTCATGCCTTAATTCAGAGCATTTCCAAATAAATGACTTTCCATAAACATTGAGCAAAAACTACAAAAATCTCCTTATTCACTTTTGATTCGACATTAAAAAATTACTGATAGTTTCATCGCTATTTTCGATATGGTTTAGATTTGAGTGAAAAAATGTTACAGATGATTTGAGTAAAGTATGTTCATATCAAGATGTATTGAAATAATATAAGTGTCATTCGTATAGAAAATGAAATTAAACTACATAGTAATCCAAGTGAGTTACCGGAGGAGCTTTGGTGAAGTGTGTATAGAGGGGAAGAAGTCATTAGCTTGAGAACCCTTGCCCAAGTTCTGGAGGAGTCAAAAACCTGCTTTGAACAATAACCTGCAGATTCAGTAAACAATGCGAAAATCATCAAAAAATTATAAATCCAAAACTTAAAAATTACACCTTAATTACTTTATGTTCTCTAACGATTGATGGTGCCCCCGCAAGAGAATGTCAATGTTTATAGGTTGAGAAACTACTCATTTTAGCTTGATTTACACCATAATTGCTTTAGAACGCTTTAATGTGTTTGGTTTTATGTGTGAATGAGTGTGCATTTACTCAAACACCTACAGCGCAATAAATCAGTCCATTGCAGTTGCAAGTTGGAGGGAGAAGAGCTAAAATACCTGTAATGAGGAAGGCTCTAATTTTCACACCTAGCCTGGAGAGCTCTGTTTTTACTCCTGAAAAAAAAACCAACATTAATTCAGATATCCAAAATTATTCATAACGTAAGTCATGATTAAGGTAAGTCTATGCGTACACACAAAAAATTAGTGGGCCTCTCTCACTCGAGCTGAAGAAGAAAACATGAAAAATACTAAGAAGAAAGCGAAGGTAAGATGGATGAGGAAGAGCATCAAGGAGGAGATGATCGATGAGATCGGTAAGGCTTTTGTGTTGAAGGGCTGAGCGTGTACCTGGATGAAGAGTTATTCATTATAAAAAGCTTCGATGATTGAAGTTAACACCATCATCGGAGGGTTGGAGAGGAACATATAGAGAGCGCGAACATGGAGCAAGGAGACTAAGCGGCACAGAGCGAGCAAGCGAGCTCCCATGGCAGATACTGTTTAGTGGGCTTGAGATAGGGTTGGCAAGGGTTTGGATCTATAGAAGAGAGAGTAAATCTCAGCTTGCTTTGAGAGTAGAAAAGAAGGCATTGAAAAAACTGAGTGTTATGTAGGAGTCCATGTTGATACCTGGATTAACCTGCGTTGCCGCTTTGACGGAGTTTGTGTGGTTCTTCGTCTTCATCCCCTCCGGAGGAGAGGGTCGTTCTTGAGCGACGGATTTGAGGTTCAGTATTGGGCCGAGGCCATAAGGGAATGAGGAGGTCTTTTGGGGCGAGACGTTTTTAGGTGTGCGCCATTCCGAGCAGAATCGAGGAAGAAATCGCGGCGGAGGCGTGCCATGATCTTCCTGGCGGAGGTGTGCCATGATGGCGGGAGGAAGAAGAATGGCGATGCCCTGCGCAGAAGTGAGGAAAAAATTTTGGCTATCGTGATTTTGAGAGAGGGCAACAGTGCACGGAAGGAATAATTAAAACCTAAATTAAGTGTTGAGCCTGCCTAAAGACCGAAATGCCCCAAAGTTTAAGTCCTGGAGGGTATTTTGGGATATAAATGTTACACCATGATGAAAGGTATTTTGGGCATTCAAATCTTACATCATGGCTCTTTTGCTCCTTGCTTATAGTATAAAGATATAAGTTAGTGAAGGACTTATATGGGATGAAACAAGCACCCCATGGTTGGAACGATAGGCTCACGACTTTTCTCCTAGAGCCTGATTTTAGGATGGGTAGTGCGAACACTACAATATTTGTGAAGCACGAAAATCTCGATCTGATTTTATTGCAAATTTATGTTCATGATATCATCTTTGGTGCCATAAATGAAAATCTATGCAATGAAATTGTCACCCAAATGCAATCTTAATTTGAAATGAGTCTAATTAGAGAGTTAACATATTTCTTGGGATTTAGGAATTCTCAACGAAAGGATGGAATTTTTATAAGTCAATCTTAATACATAAAAGATATGCTTGTGTGATTCTGCTTTGAAAATCTGAAATGAGTAATGACTCCAATGAGCGCATCTCTAAAATTAGGAAAGGTTGGAAGTGGCATTTCAGCTTCATTTAAAGGAATGATCAAATCACTTATTTACCTAGCATCTAGACCAGATATTACATTTGTGGTTTGTCTGTGCTAGATATCAAGCAAATCCTAAAGAATCTCATTTCAAAGCTATTAAAAACATCTTTAGGTATCTTATAGGCACCCAAAATCTTGGTATTTGGTACCCCCACACCACCGACTTCATGCTCCATGGATATTCCGACTCTAATTACGCTGGGTGTTCACTCGATCAAAAGAGTACGTGTAAGACCCCCCCTTTTTTTTCTTTTTCAACCACCGGGGTCTTAGCCCAGAATTGCCGCTTTACGGTGGCACCGACTCACGGGAAGGCAACCACTACAAAATGCCAATTCTGCCGGCCCTTTTCGATCACAAGAGAGAGAGGTATTTATACATAAAATGTAAACAAGTCCACAGAAACATGTAAACAAAAGTGAAATCATATCCAGTCCATCAATATATAATAACAGGAAAATAGATAAATGGGCTCGAGCCCAGTACATCAGAGTCCTCACTACAAGTCACTCATCGCGAAAGCTAAGAAAATACTAATCACTCACGGAGCTGGTCGCAGGTGCACTGGTGCTAGACTGTCCCACCTCCATGCGCACCGTACTCCGCTGGTGCTGGTCCCTGTCTCCCATCCGGAGCTCCTGTAATGTTGTGGTTCGAAAACCATTAGTCATAAAGACTAAGCCCTATCGTCCCCTACCCGTCCCACCACGGCTCCTAAGCACCGGGCGGAGAGGAGGAAAGGGAAGCTACAAAAGTGGAGAATAATCAAGCAGGTGACAGGGAAGCTAATCTAGTAGTTATTTAGAATGAAATAGGTCTAACAATCCTACGGCAGTAAGTAATAAGGAGAGCAGTTAATAAGTAGCAATTTGTATAAAAAGACAGCTAGAGAACAGTAAGTAAACAAGCAAGTAAATAAGTATGTAACCTTAACTTATATGAATGCCCATACAAACTTATAAGTTAAGGGGTCTTCTGCAAGGCTCCCATCGTATAAAAAGTCCCATACCGATTTATATGTTGGGGTGTCGGTTGTATGCAAATATGAGTGTAGTGATATGCTATACCATGATTCATGCAAGTGCAACTCACGCACACGACTCTATACGCACAGACCTTTAGTTCCCCCTGTTCAGGCAGCTAGCTTCACTCCCAGGAACCTCCGTAGTGGCAAATGGAGACAGTGGGTCGGGCCCCCCACTCCTAGGCGGGTATCCACACTACCGGGCCTAGCCCTTCCGTACGCCCCTAGAAGAACACAACCTAGAGTATCCGCGTACTACTGCTGGCTGTACCCACCAGACTTTCTTTGGCTAAGTGTCCCACACCGCCGAGTCAGCGTACCGATGTCGGTGTGAACGACAATCAGATACCGAAGACCCACCACCTATATTCTGTACTCCAACCCTCGAGCCCTCGGCCCCCGGACAGTCCCGTCCGTGCATCTACCTTCAGAGCTACTGTCTGAATGGCAACCAATCCTATAATTCTACTTTCCTAGCTATCGGGTAGTGTGTATGTGCAACCCTAGTTATACTAGTTACTCTTTTAATTTATTATTCCTATGGTTTATGTTAGCCCAGGATTGCCCCCGGTATACCCCGTGAAGGGCTCTCAAGGGGCACTAGGAACCAAGACGGCGACATTACGACCTGAAGTTCCCTTTCGCAAGGCACTTATTATTATTGGTTGATCTCCCTTACCCCGATCCTCTTTTAGTTACTTTAGTTCTAACCCTAGAGTATTAAGACTCTTCCTCTTCTTCCCGGGATGGACGATCTTTCGTCGTTCCCGTACTCCCTTATCCTTAAACAGTCTCACACTCTACTTATCCCGACTTCCAATGATGAACTCAATCTTAACTGTCCTACCAACCATCAACTACCAGAATTCCATGGCTTTACTATATGCAGACCATCCTAAGCTATATGAGGTACACAAGGGGAGGTACTCCAAATTGTCTTTCAAATCTCCTATAATATTTACTGGAGGTCTACCATAACATAATTTGTCTAAATCCAGAAACCTATAATTTTCCTAATTAATCTGATATTTATTTAAGTTTCTCAAAGGATGGGACATGGGTCATTTTAAACATGAACTACATGATCCTTTTAAGTAATGGCCACTCAAAAATCATGATCATTAAATAACAGCAAGATAACCTCAAATACAAGTTTTCAGAATTTTACAGAAAGTATTTAGCCTCTAAATAATTTATCCAGTATAAACACGTTAATCCTACGTAAGGAATGAAGTACTGAAATTATTCATCGGAAAATTATAGAAAAATTACTAATCAGTAGTATGGTATAGAAAAGATATTTGTACAAAGAGTCATAATTTTACTAGCTTGCTAAACATCACTAAAGATTTAATCAAATATTCGAGGTAAAACATACTTAATGAAGCAAGTCTTAGAACTAAACGTCCAAAAATCCCATAAAAATTCATAGAGATTTAAAATCATAATAAACATTCTCTGCTTAAATTTCATCAATTTCCAAGAAGTATGTATTCCATAATAAATTTTCTAAGCAAATCATACAAGCTACTAAATCGTTAATAAGGTATCCAAAATAATGATCTTAAATTTCATGTAAAAATATCCAGAGCTTGTACCATCCCTATAATTCACTCTACCCAATTCTCATCACTTTTCAATGTGATTTGGTGTCATTTCCTATCTCTATAAGTTTTGCACCCTAAACTAGGGTTAGATTTTTAGGTATCCCAACGGTCTCCAAATCTACTAAGATTTCATCCAGAGAACTATATTGGCCCTATGGTTCTCTTCACCCAATTTCGGGTCAATCCAAGGTCATTTGACCCCATGACCTTCACAAACCACCAAGATCCATCCTTAGGGTTTGGCCTTGGTTCTTAGGGCAATCTTACCCCGATCCACCTCAAACTCTATGAGGGGGTGCTAGAGAATATTACTAGCCAGTGGTAAAAATCTCAGCCTCTGTTGAGGTGATTTGACCACTCAAATCTCAAAAGTGCACCTTTAACCTAAGACCCCTTATTAGGGCAAAACTTAGTGTTGATCATTTCTAATCCAAACCATCTCCAAATGAGATGAAAAATTATACAAAACCTTATGGTGAATCCAGGGACCACTCACCAAAATTTGGGAGGGTTTGGAAATTATTTAACCATCTAATTAAATTCGGCTAGGATTATTGAATTTTCCTAAAAACTATAGAAAAATATTTCCCAAAAATCCTAAATTTTGGACAGCATCTAAATATAGATAATATTAGGCCACACCCCAAATTTCAAGTCATTTTGATGACTGGATTGGAGTGGGGAATTTTTCTAAGGTCAAGACAGCCCTCTGTATAGACCTCACCAAAAAGGGTGCTGTGGTATAACCTGGATTCCAAATCGAGTGAAATTAATTTTGAATTAAAGTAGACTTCAAGGGCTACATTTTCTATGTTGACCACCTTTCCTGTAGAAGCTTCTAGATATTTTTTCCAAATTATTTAAAGTGACAGATATTTTTATTCAGAGATTGCTTCACAAATAAAATCTAATTAAATGACACTGTTCATCTTCTTCTACAGCCCGAAACCAGAGCCCTGAAAACCTAATTTCCTGTAGCTTTTCCAAACAATTTCCCGGCCATCCAGCCATCTCCCTGGCCGGCCACCACCACCACCACCTCTGTTGAGGTGAGGGCTATCGTCGGGCGGCGGCACGGCCGCCGGAGAGGCGGTTTCCGGCGAACCCGCCACCATGAAATTTTCGGAAAAACCACGAATACGCTCACCCGATCTGGCTCTTTTGAGCCCGATATCTCTCCTAACGATTTCTAAGATCTATCCACAGAAGAAGAGGGAGGGGAGGACCTTGTTCGCGGGCTGGAGGCGTGCAGAGCGTCGGGAAGCCATTGGCGCGGTGGTGGCGTCGCCGGAAATTCTTCAACAGCAAGGGGGAAATCTGAAACATTTTGATGGAGAGTGTAACCTTTTCCCCTTGCTCTTAGGAGTCTTTTATAGATCAGCAAGTGGGGAGGGGAAAGGATGAAACGTTCATGGCTCTTAATATTTCCCTTAATGACGTTTCGGTTATGACGAATGGCAGTTGAAACACTGGAGATAAAGAGGTGTTTGCCAGGTGGCGATTTCCTATTGGACCCACTTTTCCTTAATTATTAACATAATTAAAGTAGGAAACGACCCATAAATACTCTTGGTTTTCATTCCCATAGTCAGAATTTATTATGGCGTCGGTTACGGAAATTTCCAGTCTGGCTAACGTTTCGGCCTTGGTCACGGGCGTGACACATAGGTCACGGGCGTGACAGCCCCGGTTAGCCAATTCTGGGTTCGACGATCGTCGAACTGAGATCGACGATCGTCGAAGGGTGGTCACGGGCGTGACACTTGGGTCACGGGCGTGACAGGCCCGTGCGGCCAATTCTGGTTCGACGACCGTCGAACTGAAATCGACGATCATCGAACGTGGTCACGCCCTATGTCACGGGCGTGACATTGCGGATCACGGGCGTGACAGGCCATAAGGCAAATTTCGCGCCGTCTAACTGAGATTGACGATCGTCGAAGGAGTCACGCCCCAGGTCACGGGCGTGACACCTGGGTCACGGGCGTGACAGGGCCGGGTTGAAAATTCTGCGTCCGACGATCGTCTCCCTGAGATCGACGATCGTCGAATGAGTCATGCCCTAGGTCATGGGCATGACGGGTCGGTCACGGGCATGACCAACCCGTGACCCGAGTTCTTGGTCGCTTTATTTCAATTTTTGGGCTCCCTAGGGTTCTACCACAACCAACCGACTCCTAGGGGTCTAGCCGGAAATGGGATGTTACAAATCCCAATAAACAAAACAAAGATTTTGTCCCCAAAATCAAGGTTAAGCCTACGGGACTCAAATCGGGAAAAGAAGCTTGTAACATCCCATGAGAATTAAAGAAATTACATCTCTACGTTATGTTTGCTTTATGCGGTTTCAAATCTAAGATTAATTCGCCCACTTAACTAGGTATATACACCCCAATAAACAAAAGATTTGCCCCTATTCTTGAAATTTCAGTCCCATTGGTTTAAAACAGGAAGGCAAATTGATTGTCCAGAGGGGTTGTGAGGTATACCTGACGAAAAAGTTCCGGGTATTTTTGCCGCATCAAGTCCTGTGGCTCCCATGTATGCTCCTCCTGCCCATGATTGTTCCACAGAACCTTGACTAACGGAACCTTCTTCCGTCGCAAGACACGCACTGCTGTGTCGTCAATCCTGATAGGCTCCAAGTTGACTGACCGATCCGAGGCCACCGGGCTATCTGCCGAGGAAATCAGCTGCTCAAGGCGTAGCAGAGCCCTCCGAAGTGAGGAGACGTGGAAGACGTCATGCAATCCCGCTAACTCCGGCGGTAGCTCCAGTCTATAGGCTAAGGGGCCGATACGCTCCAGGATCCTATAGGGCCCCATATATCTTGGACTGACCTTCTTCCGCCCGCGAACCCGCGAGACTCCGTGCATCGGCCATATCTTCAAGAAAACCCGGTCTCCTACCTGGAACTCTACTTGACGATGCCTCGCATCGTAGTATTTCGCCTGTCTGCTCTGGGCTTCCAACATCCTGTCTCGGATCAATCTAATCTGAGCATCTGTATCTCCCACAAACTCCGAGCCTAGTGCCTGCGGATCCTCATCCTGAACCCATTATAGTGGGGTTCTGCACCTCCTTCCGTACAACGCTTCGTATGGAGCCATGCCTATGCTGGACTGATGAGCGTTGTTGTACGAAAACTCGACCAGTGGCAGCAATCTCTCCCAAGGCTCGCCACGGTCCAAAATACATAGTCGCAACAGATCCTCCAGTGTACGGTTGGTGCGCTCTGTCTGTCCGTCGGTCTGAGGGTGAAAAGTTGTGCTGAATGTCAACCGAGAACCCAGATGGGCCTGGACTGAACTCCATTCCCTGGATGTAAACCGCCTATCCCGATCCGAAACGATAGTCTTGGGCACCCCATGATAACACACAAACTGCTCAATGAACCTCCGTACTAATACACTGACTGGTGCGCCCTTTGCCACTGGAATGAGTCTGGCCACCTTTGTTAGCCTGTCCACTATCACCCAGATCGAGTCATTCCCCGCACAGGATCGAGGTAGCCCATGTATGAAGTCCATGGCTATATCCTCAAACTTCCATTCCGGCACCGGAAGCGGCTACAGAAAACCTGCCGGGTTCCTACATTCTGCCTTCACGAGCTGGCAGGCCTCGCAATGCGTCACAAAATACGTAATATCTTTCTTCATACCCGGCCAGTACATCGTCCTCTTTAAATCCTTTACCATCTTGGTGATCCCCGGGTGTACCGAATATCGGCTGCAATGAGCTTCCATCAAAATATCCTCCCGGATCCGTCCTCCTGCTGGTATGTAGACTCTGCCTCGGAAACACAGGAGCCCATCCCTCAAAGAGTAATCTCCCGTCGTGCCTTCCTCCAAGGCTCAAAATATCGGCTCAGCTCTCTCATCCAGCATCTTCCCATCTCTGATGCGGTCTCGAATGTCATCAGTAGTAGCCATCGACCACAGGTACTCCATGTACAGCTCCGGGTCATCCTCAGACACTAGCAAAATCTGCATCTCCTCGAATGATCTAATCAACTCCAAGGCCATCAACTGCGGTCCTACTCCTGTCGTACTCGCTCTCCGGCTCAGAGCATCTGCGACCACGTTCGCCTTCCCCGAATGGTAGTGCATGGTATACTGGTAGTCCGACAGAAACTCCACCCAGCATCTCTGCCTGATGTTTAACTCCTTTTGAGTGTCGACGTACTTCAGATTCTTGTGGTCGGAGAAGATATCACAATGTACCCCGTAGAGATAGTGCCGCCAGATCTTAAAAGCAAAAATGACTGCCCCCATCTCTAAATCGTGCACGGGGTAGTTCTGCTCGTGCTACTTTAACTGACGGGAGGCGTAGGCTATTACGTGCCCGTTCTGCATCAGAACGGCACCCATCCCCTGATAGGAAGCATCTGTATACACTTGGAATCCCTCCTTCCCTGATGGAAGAGCAAGGATGGGAGCCGAGGTGAGACGATCCTTTAGCACCTGGAAGGCAGATTCGCATCGAGGCGTCCATATAAAAGGGGACTCCTTCTTCGTCAGAGACGTAAGAGGGAGGGCAATCTGAAAGAACCCCTCGACGAACTTCCGGTAGTAACCGGCAAGTCCCAAGAAACTTCGAACATCCGTGGCCGACTTTAGCGATGGCCAATCCCGTACTGCCTGGATCTTTGCAAGATCCACTGCCAGACCTGCTCCACTGATGACATGGCCCAGAAAGGCCACCTCCTTTAGCCAGAACTGGCACTTGCTGTACTTGGCATACATCTCATGCTCACGCAGCTTCCCCAAGGTCAAGGCCAGATGTCTCGCGTGCTCCTCCTCCGTCCTTGAATAGATGAGAATGTCGTCGATGAATACAATGACTAAGACGTCCAGATACTCCTCGAACACCCGATTCATCAAAGTCATGAATGCGAAGGGTGCATTCGTGAGCCCGAACGGCATCACGGTAAACTCGTACAAGCCATATCTGCTGTTGAAGGCCGTCTTCGGGATGTCCTCCTCCCGAATACGAAGCTGGTAGTACCCTGACCTCAGATCCAGCTTTGAGAACCAATGGGCTCCCTCCAGCTAGTCAAAAAGCTCGTCTATCCTTGGTAAGGGATACGTGTTCCGGACTGTCAACCTATTCAGAGCCCGGTAATCTATGCACAATCGAAGGGTCCCGTCCTTCTTCTTAACGAACAGCACTGGAGCTCCCCATGGTGAAGAGCTAGGCCGAACGAACCCGGCCTCCACTAACTCCAGAAGCTGGCTTCGGAATTCCACCAACTCCTTTGGGGCCATTCGATAGGGAGATCTGGATATCGGCTTAGCCCCCGGTACGAGCTGAATCTGAAAGTCCTTCTCTCGGTGCGGGGGTAACCCTGGTAGCTTCTCTGGAAACACGTCGGCGAAGTCCCGCACTACTGGAATATCTGCAATGGAGTCCTTGGCTACGACCGCCTCAAAGAGGACCTGATAAACTTCTTACCCCTGCAGGTGGGCCTTAACGGCGTGCACAGACGATAGTAAGGTACAGGGTGCTGGTATAATACCTTCAATAACAATGAAGGAGTCGCCGTGCCTCACGGTGATCCTCTTCGCCACGCAATCGATCTGGGCATGGTTCCAATACAGCCAAGTCATGCCCAGAATCAGATCGTAATCTGGCATCTTCAGAACCGTCGTTGGTGCCTCAAACGCCTTTCCGCCGATCCTCGCTTCCATATTACAATGAGCAGAGGTCAATATCTCAGATCCATCGGGTAGGCTCACCCTCATCATCTTCCCGGTGAATGGCTCCACTCCTACCAGTCCTTTCACGAAATCCTCCGACACGAATGATTGCGACGCACCAGTGTCGAAGAGGGTGTGAGCGGGCTTGCCGCTCACGAAGACTATGCCTGGGGTAATTAAATGTCTTAGTATTCTTATTGTAGTTTATCTTCTCTTAATTTCTAGCCAGGTTATGTTTAAAATAGTAGTTTATATGAAGAAAATTTACAAGTACTGCCATACCTGTGATAACTTGCTCCGGGTTCCGGGGCTGTGTCAGGTCTAGAGCATACACCTGCTCTCTCTCTGGCCTGCGGCCTCGATCCTAAAATCCCCGTCCTCGGTCCTGTCCTCGTCCGCCAAACTGTCGGGGAGGTGGAGCGCCCTGATGTGCTGGTGGGGGTGCTCGCCTCATAGGGCAGTTCCTCTTGATATGCCCCGGCTGGTTGCACTGATAGCATACCGGTGGCTGCTCTGCTGTCCTTGGCATTTCCAGCATCTGTATAGGCTGGGGAGCCAATACCCCCTGACTCCTCTGCTCCTGCCCAAACTCTTGACGAGGCTGATCCCCGTTCCTTCTCTCTCCAATAACCTGGCCTCGAGGACGGTCTCTACGTCCTCCAATCACTGTATCATCAGCCGGTCTCTTCCGGCTCCTCACTGTAAGCTGATCCGCCTCTCTCTTCTTAGCCATCTCCAGAATCCTGGCCAGACTCCCCTCTGAGACGAAAAGGAGGGCCTGCCTCATATCATCTTGCAGCCCCTTATAAAACCTCCGGGCATAGCCAGCATCGTCTAACTGGTAAGCGTCTGCATAACGGGCCAGGTGAGTGAACTCCTGATAGTACTCCACCACAGTCCTGTTCCCCTGCCTCAACCGCAGGAACCTATCCTCCAGGTCATCTCTCGCCGACTGAGGTACAAAATGTCCCAAGAGCGCTGCTCTGAAATCCTCCTAAGTAATATCAGCACAGTCCATCCCTGCAAAGGTGGTGTCCAGCTGAGATTTCCACCATCTCTTTCCGTATGACTCTAAGCAGGAGACTGCCAAAGCGACTGCCTCCTCCGTGGGGCATCGAATCCCTGCCAGCATCTCGTAAATGGTGTCCAACCACTCCTCCGTACGTACTGCAGACTCCGTCCCCTGGTAGGATGGAGGGGAAAGTCCTCGGAAGACCGTCATCCAATTGGCCCCGGGGTTTTGCTGTGGGGCCGGGACTTGCTGAGCTCTGAAGGCCTCCAGGATGGCCGTCAGTGTTTGCCCCATCTCTGTCTGCTGGAACGGAACTTGTGCTGGCGGAGTCGGGACCACATTCGGAGCCTGAGGTGTCCCATGCTGCGATGTAGGGTTCGTCGCAGGCTACAAGTAAAAATTCCATTTGTTAGAGAGCGAATGAATGGAATTTAAGAAGAGTTAGGATGGACTTTCACATGTGATTTCCCTTATGGGCACACCACTGCTTCCGCTGCTAGTTTGTCCGCAAACTAAGCTCGCACGGGGGTGGCCCAAGGTTTTTGTGGACTACTTCTCTTTCGATCGAGGTCTCCTCTGATACCACTTGTAAGACCCCCCTTTTTTTTCTTTTTCAACCACCGGGGTCTTAGCCCAGAATTACCGCTTTGCGGTGGCACCGACTCACGGGAAGGCAACCACTACAAAACGCCAATTCTGCCGGCCCTTTTCGATCACAAGAGAGAGAAGTATTTATACATAAAATGTAAACAAGTCCACAGAAACATGTAAACAAAAGTGAAATCATATCCAGTCCATCAATAGATAATAACAGGAAAATAGATAAATGGGCTCGAGCCCAGTACTTCAGAGTCCTCACTACAAGTCACTCATCGCGGAAGCTAAGAAAATACTAATCACTCACGGAGCTGGTCGCAGGTGCACCGGTGCTAGACTGTCCCACCTCCACGCGCACCGTACTCCGCTTTTGTTGGTCCCTGTCTCCCATCCGGAGCTCCTGTAATGTTGTGGTTCGAAAACCATTAGTCATAAAGACTAAGCCCTATCGTCCCCTACCCCTCCCACCACGGCTCCTAAGCACCGGGCGGAGAGGAGGAAAGGGAAGCTACAAAAGTGGAGAATAATCAAGCAGGTGACAGGGAAGCTAATCTAGTAGTTATTTAGAATGAAATAGGTCTAACAATCCTACGACAGTAAGTAATAAGGAGAGCAGTTAATAAGTAGCAATTTGTATAAAAAGACAGCTAGAGAACAGTAAGTAAACAAGCAAGTAAATAAGTATGTAACCTTAACTTATATGAATGCCCATACAAACTTATAAGTTAAGGGGTCTTCTGCAAGGCTCCCATCGTATAAAAAGTCCCATACCGATTTATACGTTGGGGTGTCAGTTGTATGCAAATATGAGTGTAGTGATATGCTATGCCATGATTCATGCAAGTGCAACTCACGCACACGACTCTATGCGCACAGACCTTTAGTTCCCCCTGTTCGGGCAGCTAGCTTCACTCCCAGGAACCTCCGTAGTGGCAAACGGAGAGTGTGGGTCGGGCCCCCCACTCCTAGGCGGGTATCCACACTACCGGGCCTAGCCCTTCCGTACGCCCCTAGAAGAACACAACCTAAAGTATCCGCGTACTACTACTGGCTGTACCCACCAGACATTCTTTGGCTAAGTGTCCCACACCGCCGAGTCAGCGTACCGATGTCGGTGTGAACGACAATCAGATACCGAAGACCCACCACCTTTATTCTGTACTCCAACCCACGAGCCCTCGGCCCCCGGACAGTCCCGTCCGTGCATCTACCTTCAGAGCTACTGTCTGAATGGCAACCAATCCTATAATTCTACTTTCTTAGCTATCGGGGAGTGTGTATGTGCAACCCTAGTTATACTAGTTACTCTTTTAATTTATTATTCCTATGGTTTACGTTAGCCCAGGACTGCCCCCGGTATACCCCGTGAAGGGCTCTCAAGGGGCACTAGGAACCAAGACGGCGGCATTACGGCCCAAAGTTCCCTTTCGCAAGGCACTTATTATTATTGGTTGATCTCCCTTACCCCGATCCTCTTTTAGTTACTTTAGTTCTAACCCTAGAGTATTAAGACTCTTCCTCTTCTTCCCGGGATGGACGATCTTTCATCGTTCCCGTACTCCCTTATCCTTAAACAGTCTCACACTCTACTTATCCTGACTTCCAATGATGAACTCAATCTTAACTGCCCTACCAACCATCAACTACCAGAATTCCGTGCCTTTACTATATGCAGACCATCCTAAGCTATATGAGGTACACAAGGGGAGGTACTCCAAATTGTCTTCCAAATCTCCTATAATATTTACTGGAGGTCTACCATAACATAATTTGTCTAAATCCAGAAACTTATAATTTTCCGAATTAATCTGATATTTATTTAATTTTCTCAAAGGATGGGCCATGGGTTATTTTAAACATAAACTACATGATCCTTCTAAGTAATGGCCACTCAAAAATCATGATCATTAAATAACAGCAAGATAACCTCAAATACAAGTTTTCAGAATTTTACAGAAAGTATTTAGCCTCTAAATAATTTATCCAGTATAAACACGTTAATCCTACGTAAAGAAGGAAGTACTGAAATTATTCATCGGAAAATTATAGAAAAATTACTAATCAGTATTATGGTATAGAAAAGATATTTGTGCAAAGAGTCATAATTTTACTAGCTTGCTAAACATCACTAAAGATTTAATCAAATATTCGAGGTAAAACATACTTAATGAAGCAAGCCTTAGAACTAAACTTCCAAAAATCCCATAAAAATTCATAGAGATATAAAATCATAATAAACGTTCTCTGCTTAAATTTCATCAATTTCCAGGAAGTATGTATTCCATAATAAATTTTCTAAGCAAATCATACAAGCTACTAAATCGTTAACAAGGTATCCAAAATAATGATCTTAAATTTCATGTAAGAATATCCAGAGCTTGTACCATCCCTATAATTCACTCTACCCAATTCTCATCACTTTTCAATGTGATTTGGTGTCATTTCCTATCTCTACAAGTTTTGCACCCTAAAATAGGGTTAGATTTTTAGGTATCCCAACGGTCTCCAAATCTACTAAGATTTCATCCAGAGAACTATATTGGCCCTATGGTTCTCTTCACCCAATTTCGGGTCAATCCAAGGTCATTTGACCCCATGACCTTCACAAACCACCAAGATCCATCCTTAGGGTTTGGCCTTGGTTCTTAGAGCAAACTTACCCCGATCCACCTCAAACTCTATGAGGGGGTGTGATGATACGTTTTGTAGCCTAAACTATTAGAGTACCTTTAGGTTTTAATACATAAATTGTGTCTTGTATTTTCATTTTTTGACCTCTTTTTGTATATAATTTCATCACTAACATGTTTCTTTTTGTTTTTCAGGTTTTTGCCAGATTTTTCTGCGACACGCCCCCTGGTCACGCCCTCCTCGGGCGTGTACCAAGGGCGTGTAACCCAGTGGAATGAAGCCGCTGGTCCGAAGTTAATCTCCACCAGAAACTATGGTCACGCCCACTGACACGCCCAATGACACGCCCTACGTGGGCATGTCTGACAGGCGTGACCCGCCAAGTCCCGAGAAGTCAGTCCCGAGCTCATTTTCAAAGCGCCGGATCTGACACGCCCATATGTCACGCCCTCTAGGGGCGTGTTCGATGGGCATGTAACTCAACAACCGCGCCAAAATTAAATGTCAACGCTCCAGATGTTGCACCGAATCAGACAGGCCCTATGGTCACGCCCTCCATGGGCGTGTCATAGGGCGTGACCCATCCCGAAAAAAGTCTATAAATAAGGATCATCTTCTAGTGTTTGGAAGGCCGGATTTGGGAGAGAAAAAAGGGTTGCTTTGCTGCTATTTAGTGTTCAAGTTTTCTCTTTACAAGCTTTTTAATTAGTTGCTTTTCATGAACTTGCTTATAGCCTTTCTGTATTATTCTCTTATCATATTCATAGTATTTATTGAAGCTTTCTTAATAGTACATGTATGCCCGCCTTCTGACGCACCACTAAGAAATAAAATAGTTTGTCTTTCTCTTTCAATTCTGCTCGCTGTTATCTTTCAAAGTCTAAATATCATTTTCTTCCTCTATACCATGAGTAACTAATCCTCCTTGTACTCGATCTTAATGATCTGAGGTTCGAGCGATTATGTTATGATGCCTTGAGATTTACCTTTTCTTTTTAGAATCATCACCTTGGATTACTCTTGATTTATCTCAGACAGAAGATATATCATCGATATATATATTTTTGCCTCTGCTTTCGTTCTGGGTTAGCCGAGAGGCCAATAGAACGAAGTGAGCATTCAAGAGTAAAGGGAGTTGTACGCACCCCTCGAGAGAGGCAGACGTTCAAATCTCCCGGATTGGAGTAAAATCCAATAGTGGGATTCACCGCGTAAAGCGAGTTTTAGGCCTCCGATTTAGACGAAAGTCAGTCGGACCTTCCTAAACTCAGTTGGGCACGACTTCGAGAGAAGCGTGTTTAAAATTCAAGAATCTCCACGGTCAAGGCCTTTCATTCTATTAAGTTTAGGTTTATTGTTATCGCATTTCTTAGCTAACTCTTGCCGAAGTGATTCTTGATCGAGTACTCTTCGATTTCATAGTTTCAGTCCTTTATTGCAATTAGTTTCTCAACGCAATTTTCTTTTCGATAAGATAATAGTCTTCGTGTGAGTAAGTTTATTCAACAGTTCCCGGATTTCAATACGACACTTTTTGTCCCCTTGCTACAGTTCGATAGGTATACTTGCCTCATTGGATTGCTAGTTCGGCTGCTTTATTTTCTTCGAAGCCCCATTTTGCACAATAGGGTGCTAGAGAATATTACTAGCCAGTGGTAAAAATCTCAGCCTCTGTTGAGGTGATCTGACCACTCAAATCTCAAAAGTGCACCTTTAACCTAAGACCCCTTATTAGGGCAAAACTTAGGGTTGATCATTTCTAATCCAAACCATCTCCAAATGAGATGAAAAATTATACAGAACCTTATGGTGAACCCAGGGACCACTCACAAAAATTTGGGAGGGTTTGGAAATTATTTAACCATCTAATTAAATTCGGCTAGGATTATTGAATTTTCCTAAAAACTATAGAAAAATATTTCCCAAAAATCCTAAATTTTGGACAGCATCTAAATATAGATAATATTAGTCCACACCCCTAATTTCAAGTCATTTTGATGACTGGATTGGAGTGGGGAATTTTTCTAAGGTCAAGACAGCCCTCTAGATAGACCTCACCAAAAAGGGTGTTGTGGTCTAACCAGGATTCCAAATCGAGTGAAATTAATTTTGAATTAAAGTAGACTTCAAGGGATACATTTTCTATGTTGACCACTTTTCATGTAGGAGCCTATAGATATTTTTCCCAAATTATGTAAAGTGACAGATATTTTCATTCAGAGATTGCTTCACAAATAAAATCTAATTAAATGGCACTGTTCATCTTCTTCTACAGCCCGAAACCAGAGCCCTGAAAACCTAATTTCCTATAGCTTTTCCAAACTATTTCCCGGCCATCCAGCCATCTCCCTGGCCGGCCACCACCACCACCACCTTTGTTGAGGTGAGGGCTATCGTCGGGCGGCGGCACGGCCGCCGGAGAGGCGGTTTCCGGCAAACCCGCCACCATGAAATTTTCGGAAAAACCACGAATACGCTCACCCGATCTGGCTCTTTTGAGACCGATATCTCTCCTAATGATTTCTAAGATCTATCCGCAGAAGAAGAGGGAGGGGAGGACCTTGTTCGCGGGCTGGAGGAGTGCAGAGTGTCGGGAAGCCATTGGCGCGGTGGTGGCGTCGCCGGAAATTCTTCAACAGCAAGGGGGCAATCTGAAACAGTTTGATGGAGAGTGTAACCTTTTCCCCTTGCTCTTAGGAGTCTTTTATAGATCAGCAAGTGGGGAGGGGAAAGGATGAAATGTTCATGGCTCTTAATATTTCCCTTAATGACGTTTCGGTTATGACGAATGGCAATTGAAACGCTGGAGATAAAGAGGTGTTTGCCAGGTGGCGATTTCCTATTAGACCCACTTTTCCTTAATTATTAACATAATTAAAGTAGCAAACGACCCATAAATACTCTTGGTTTTCATTCCCATAGTCAGAATTTATTATGGCGTCGGTTACGGAAATTTCCAGTCTGGCTGACGTTTCGGCCTTGGTCACGGGCGTGACACATAGGTCACGGGCGTGACAGGCCCGGTTAGCCAATTCTGGGTTCGACGATCGTCGAACTGAGATCGACGATCGTCGAAGGGTGGTCACGGGCGTGACACTTGGGTCACGGGCGTGACAGGCCCGTGCGGCCAATTCTGGTTCGACGACCGTCGAACTGAAATCGACGATCATCGAACGTGGTCACGCCCTATGTCACGGGCGTGACATTGCGGGTCACGGGCGTGACAGGCCATGAGGCAAATTCCGCGCCCGACGATCGTCTAACTGAGATCGACGATCGTCGAAGGAGTCACGCCCCAGGTCACGGGCGTGACACCTGGGTCACGGGCGTGATAGGGCCGGGTTGAAAATTCTGCGTCCGACGATCGTCTCCCTGAGATCGACGATCGTCGAATGAGTCAAGCCCTAGGTCACGGGCGTGACGGGTCGGTCACGGGCGTGACCAACCCGTGACCCGAATTCTTAGTCGCTTTATTTCAATTTTTGGGCTCCCTAGGGTTCTACCACAACCAACCGACTCCAAGGGGTCTAGCCGGAAATGGGATGTTACAGTACGGGTGGTACTTATCAATTCCTAGGTCCGACTCTAGTGTCATGGTATAGCAAGAAATAAAACTCGGTTGCCCTCTCCAATGTTAAGGCCGATTATATAGCTCTAGGAAGTTGTTGCGTACAAGAACTTTGGATGTCACAGACATTAGAGGACTTTGGTCTAAAATTTAAGAACATTGACCTTAGGTGTGACAATAAGAGTGTCATAGACTTGACGAATAATCTAGTACATCACTCTTGCTCCAAACATACTGACATTCATCATCACGTTATCCGAGATCACAATAATAAAAAGAACGTGAAAGTGAGCTTCATTGGGACTGACGATCAACTTGCTGATATTTTTATCAAAACCCTCCCCGATGCTCTTTTTTCTTTACTTCGGCTAGAAATGGGGGTTTTGGATCTGTCTACCTGATCATGTTGTATCATCTACTCTCATCGGGGAATTTTTCATGTTTTTTTGGTTTGTTTTATGTGTCTCTGATTTGTTCTTTTTGGCTCTTTCATTTATCTTATAATCAAAAATAAAAAAAATATGAAAATCATAAAACTCCAAAAATAGGTTTTTTTATTTGATTTGTTTTATCCTTTTACTAAAACAAATATTTATATAACCCCAAAAATAAAAAAAATAAAAATTTCAAAACATCAAAAACACATTTTTTTTATTTGATTTGTTTTTACTTTTATTAAAAAAATGTGGATTGCTCATTCTTAGGACACACATGACTAGAACCTAGAGCTTAATGATTAAGTTAAATGTTTGATTTTGGTGTGTTAATCGGTGTTAATATTGTATTAATATGTGATGATGTGTTGAATCTATAGGTACATAGCTACTGAGTGCACCAGATAGTGTATGCTAAATTTGCCACTAGGCATGTGTGAGGATTTAAATAGCATAATGACTTTACACCGTTCACACATCCCTATACAATGCACTCATATAGAAATTTTAAGCTTACATGTTATAACTCGTTATATTGTGTTTAACACGTTAGGAATGACTTGAGCAATCAATGTCATGGTGTTCACTTTTTATATAGAGCTTAGAATATTTGTAAGACCCCCCTCTCGGAACACAAGACACGGCACGAGAGGGGTCTTATGCCCAGAACAACCGCCTTGGGGTAGCACTAACACTCAGGCTAGCCTGTACCACAAGACGCCTATTCTGCCATCTACAACCAATATCAATATATATATATGCCAACCCAACCAAAATAATATAAAGAAATCAAATCCACACAAGCTATAAGTCCAAAAGCACAGTAAAAGAGAAGCTAAACATGCTTCTACAAAATCAAAGTACAGCTAATAAGTTGCCCCAAAGGGGCTACAACAAAACTCTCATATACTCACATCTACAACAGACGGTTGCGACAGCACCGTCCCTTCAGGCCCTATCGTCCTGGCCTGGCTGACCTGCTCCATGACCTGCTATTCCATCTGCGGGATTTCCTCCTAAAAAGAAAGACGTAGCAACCGTTAGTCATAAAGACTAAGTGGCTTCACATTCGCTCCCCCGGCGACTCCTCGGCACCGAGCGGAGAAATAGACAGGGTACAATATATATATAAGCAGGAGTATAAACAAGCAAGTGGTATAACATGTAGTAAGATATTCTAACATTTCTACCATCTATCACAGCATATGAATATAAAGTTATAACAGAAAGTAACTCAACTTATATGGATGCCCATACAAGCATATAAGGTTAGGATCGTTCAGTAGAAAGTAACTCATCGTATAGGAGTGCCCATACAAACTTATACGATGAGGATCTTGTGTATGTAATGAAGTGCAAGGTTATGTATGCGATGCAATCACACACCCTTGATCACGCACATGCAGTTGCTATGTCGACACAGACTAGTAGTTCCCACTTTTCGAGCAGGTAGCTAACCTCTCAGGCGCCAACCATCGTGGCCAGACGGTGATATTAGAACGGGCACTTCTACTACTAAGTGGGTACCCACACTACTTCACTTAGGCCTCCGTACGCCTCAACGCTAAGAACACAACAGCGGCGCCCATGCGTACTATGGCCCAGCGGGTTCTCTTGGGTAGATGTGCACCAAGATCCTAGCCCCGAACTGGCCTATGCGTGACACGGAAGGAACCTCGAAAATAAGCACGAGGGTCAAGCCCAACCGTTCACTTAGTACGGATGGCGCCCTGGGACATGAACACCGAGGTACAAGCCCAACCGCCCAAAGTCTATCTATCAAATCACATCGGTGTGACGATTGGCGAGCCCTTAGACCTGCCATACTGTCCTTAACCCAGGATTACGACACCGCGTGTCGACTAACACCGCATGTAATTCCACAACACCGTGGCATGGAAGGAGCCTCAGAGAAAGCACGAGGACAAAGCCCAACCATCCACTTGGCTTGGAAGGAGCCTCGGGACATGAACACCAAGGGACAAGCCCAACCGTCCAACTTTACTCATCTCAACACCATCTTGACTAGTGACGGCCAATGCCGCACTTACTAACTTCCACAATGCTACCCGTAGGGAGACGACTCTCTAAGCATTGGACTACCAAATTTCATTCTATCAATTCAACATACATATGACCATAGTTTATTCATTTATATGTCATACCGAAAGATTTCAACATCATAAAACAAAATGCGCATAAATGATAATCTACCAATTTATATCAAGCCATTTCGTTCGATTCAAGCTTGATTTAGAACTTGTTATACGAATTCAAATTAACAAACTTCAACCTTCATAACACTACAGTGGTTATCATAAAAGAGTTCACCCGAACCTCGAATTAGATTGCAACATTAATTCCACCGAATCTAAATCCATGTTATACACTACCCAGAAATGTAGGTGCAGAATAAATCTGGACAGTAACTTCAACTGAAGATTCCTGTGGCTACAGGAATCCGATGAGTGCGTGTAACCCATCGATGGAAAGGTATTTCCATTGGCTATAACTTTCATGTTCAGCTTGCAACCCAAATCAGACTATAACCTGTAACACCCCAAAATGTTGTAGGAGCGACGAGGATCGATTTTGGCCAAGACAAGGTTTTGGTGCAGGTGACACGGGCCCCGACACAGGCGTGTCGGAGGCCGTGTCGGGCGTGTCGAGCTCGGGCCGTGTAGTCGACCAGCTCAGGTCGACGATGGTCGTGTGGTGGAACACGTCCTAGGACACGGGCGTGTCCCAGGCCGTGTCACACCTGGGCTGTACGGTGGGATACACGGGCAGTGACACAGGCACGAACACGGGCGTGTCTAGTTTGACACGGGCGTGTCTGATGCCGTGTCACTAAGCCGTGTACCTCTCTGACTGCGAATTGTTGGCCGATTGCACACGGGGGGCGTGGCACGGGTCCCGACACGGGCGTATCGCCGGTGACACGGGCGTGTCGGAGGCCGTGTCACATGCCGTGTTACTTGTTTTCAATTTTGGTCGAGACGGCGAATGAGCTACACGGCCAGGCACACGGCCGTGTTTGAACCCGTGTTCGGCCCAGATTTTATGATTTCAGATCTAATCTTGACCGTTCGTTTCCTTGGCTTTGGATCCGACGGTGGGGGGCTGTTCTTGAGAGGTTTTAGCAGGGTTTTAGGGTTAGAATCCCTCATTCCATCCAAGTAAATCTCTCTCTAAGTTTTAGAGAGAGGGGAGAGCAAGTTTGGAGGAGGAGACCAAGATCCGGCCGCCGGAGGAGCTTCGGAGCTCCGAATCGCGACCCGAGTCCAGATCCGCGGAGGTGACGCTATTGCGGTGCTTTTCAACCGCATAGTTTTCGATGGCACCGCGGAAGAACGCAAGGGTAACGATTTCTCATCCTTGGGCATGTGAAGCCCTTTTTCCCTTTGCATAGGAAGCCCTCTCTCGTGAGTGAGCGAAGAGTTGGAGCGTTCCTTGGGGTAGATATGTAAAGTCCCCCTTGTGTAGAGTCTGTGTGCGTAAACGGACATAGGCATTGTGTGTGAAGCCTATCCGGACAAGTAGAGTCGGATCGATGATGTTGCATTGCATTTGTACCGGGCAAGACTCCGGATGTTTGGGTGTTTTCTACGTGGTAGATTGCATCAGGGAGCCTTGGAGATTAACTCCAAGGTGCACCCGGAAAACTGGGCAAAAGCGGGTTTTGCCAACACGATGGCCGGGGAGCCAATGTGAACATAACCGGGTTATGTGATTATTGTGGTGGAAACGGGACTCGGTGAGTCTTGGCCTGCGCATATGGCTTAAATTGTCGTTGCGGTGTGAGCACGGGTCAGGCGGAACTGCACCCGGTCTATGTCGTTCGGTAGGACCGTTGGAATGGATGAGGGTCTTTGGCGGTCTATGGCTTAAATTGTCGTGACCAAGGCCAGGAAGGAAAAATGCTCATATGGATGACCGTCCAAGAGGCGGTGGGGGATTGGGAACGTCTATGGCTTGAATTTACGTGACGTTGGCGGGTTCGCCGAGAATGTGCCCTGAGTGCACGGGGTGTGTGGCCGTGCGAGCCTACTCCTGTGGTGAAGTGCAAATACTGTATATAAGTGCCTATGCTAATAAAGTGCAGGGAAAGAGCATCGCCGCCCCGAATGTGGGGGCATGATCGTTATAATTTGGTCAGCATTGCTGACCGTTGCTATTGTTTGCCACCAGGCGGTGGTTTATTGCTTGCAGGTGCTGCAGAGCAGAGCGGGAAATAGCGGGCTTAAGCCCTTGTTGCTGTGCCGACCCTCAAAGGCCTAATTGCTTATGTTTCTTTCCCGTTTTTCATGTATGGCCGGCCTTCGTGCCAAAGTTTGGAAAACACTTCTTTTGTTAAGTGAACTGTGTAAGGCCTTAAGGCCATTTCTCTTTTGGTGTATGTATACATTCCTGAGTTTGTAGTGGACATTCATGCTGTTGTGGCTGGGTTCTTATTTCTTTTGCAACCTAATAAATTGCTTCCGCTAGGTGTTGTGTAGGACGACATGATTGGTTGAATTGTTTCATCGCGTAACCAACAGGTCTGTCCGTAGTATATGGAGTCGGGCCCCGGCCGGACCTACTGCTATATGCTATATGACGTATAGGGGTGTTACAAATTGGTATCAGACTTCTGGTTTCGGTCAAGCTTAAATGAATTCGTGGACGAATTCACTTTAAGGGGTGGTGAGCACATGTGTGCGTCATCGTTATAACATGAAAAGAACCAATGAATGTCCACTTAGGAATGAAAATACACATGTTTGAGGAACCTGCGCTTTCCTATAATTGCTGTTTGCAGTAATTTTTGGTCGCTTATCGGTGTTTTGCATGATTATAGGTGACCAGGAGTGGTGCTGGGCCGTCAGAACGTCCATGTTCTGAGGCAAGCAGTGCGCCAAGTGAAGCGCCTGCAAAACCTCCGTCTGCCGAGACCATTAGGCCGGTGGCAGAAGCGGTCATGGCAATGATTAATGCGCAGCCTATAAGGCAGGTGCAGCAGCCTGCTCCTGCTGTGGAGCAAGTACCGCTTCAGACGGCAGAGCAAAGGAGGGTTGAGAAAGTAGTTTTGGAGCTAGAGTTGCCTAGGAGAGCAACTGAAAGACAGCTGAAACACGTGATGGGCTTTCACTCACCGGTATTCACGGGGGCAGAAACCCCGACCCAAGCAGAGGATTGGCTCTCAAGGGTCAACAGGGTGATGACTGCGACGGAAATGGAAGAGTGGCAGAAAACCACTATAGCGACGTTCCTGTTGGATGGGGACGCAAGGTTATGGTGGGAAGGCCTAGAGCTACATCAGTTGAGGGGAAGGCCGTTGGCCGAAGTTTCGATGGAGGAGTTTGCGAGACTATTCATGGCTCGATACCTCCCCTCGGCGCAGAGAATTACGCTAGAAAGCGAATTTCAGAAGTTGGTGCAAGGGGATTGCACCGTTGATGAGTACCTCCACGAGTTTACTTGGTTGGAGAGATATGCCGGCGCTACCTTCGCAGACGAGGAGCGCAAGATGAGCCGCTTCTATGAAGGGCTAAGAGATGATTTAAGGTTGCTACTGTCGGGGCCCAAGGCGCAGGGTTTCATGACCCTGGTCAGTTCGGCCCGGTCCTTGGAGAAGGACATGAAGAATGTCCAAGCGAAGAAGGAATCCGGTAGTAAGAAAGCGGAGTTCAAGGCACCGACTACGTCGAAGTCGGGCTACCGCAGATTCAATAAGAAAGCTAAGACGTCGGGTCCAGCTTCTTCAGGTGCCTCGGGGGCAACTACCAATCGAACCCCGGGTGCTTGTTTCACGTGTGGAAAGACGGGGCACTTTGCCCGTGATTGCTGGAGTGGACGCTCAAAGTCCGAAAGGAAACAAGGAGCTACCTACGAGGAGAAGGGCAAAGCGGTGGAGTCGACCGCGTCCCACTATGCTCCGACTCAGCCTAGAGTCTATAACTTGGGCCAGCAGGAGGCCATCAAGCAAGCAGATGTGGTGACAGGTATGAGTTAATTTATAGCAAGTTAGCTTTAATACCGTTATCTATTGCTTGTTAGACTAATATTGTTTGTATAGGCTTTGTTGTGATTAGTGATAGTCCGGCACGGGCACTGTTCGACACGGGAGATTCACATTCGTTCTTGTCCGAAAGTTTCATATCGCGCATCGGAGTCCCTTCTTCGATGGTGAAGGACAAGTTGGATGTGCTGCTACCGAATGGGTGCTCGATGCGTGCGGATAGGGTGTGCACCGTAAAGGTTCACATTGGGAGCCAAGAGTTCGACTTGCTAGCGTCATTGCTGCCGCTAGTAGAGTTCGACGTGATCTTTGGAATGGATTGGCTTTCGGAGCAGAAAGCTTGGATTGACTGTGACCGGAAGGAGGTCAAGCTGGGTGTTGGACGAGGGACAACATTCGAGGGACTCAAGGGGTTGAGCAAGACGCTGATATCTGCTCTTCAGGTGGTAAAGGCAGTTCGTCCTGGAGCAGAATTGTTCTTCGCAATAGTAGGGGCGGTGTGTAACACCCCTATCCGTCGCATAGCATATAACAGTAGGTCCGGCCGGCGCCCGACGCCATATACTACGGACAGACCGGTTGGTTACGCGTTGAAACCATTCAACCAATCACCACGTCCTACACAACACCTAGCGGAAGCAATTTTATACATTTGCAAAGAGAACAAGAACCCTGCTACACATCATGAATGTCCACTACAAACTCAGGAATGTAATCATACACAAAAGAGAACTGGCCTTAAGGCCTTACACTGTTCACTTAACAAAATAGTGTTTTCCAAACTTCGGCACGCAGGCCGGCCATACATGAAAACGAGAAAGAAACATAAGCAATTAGGCCTTCGAGGGTCGGCACAGCAACAAGGGCTTTAGCCCGCTATTTCCCGCTCTGCTCCGCAGCACCTGCAAGCCACAAACCACCGCCCGGTGGCAAACAATAGCAACGGTCAGCAATGCTGACCAAATTATAACGATCCCGCCCCCAAAATCGGGGCGGCGATGCTCTTTCCCTGCACTTTATTAGTATAGGCAATATATTAATGTGAACACACATCAACACAGGCGTAGGCTCGCACGGCCACACACCCCGTGCACTCAGGGCACATTCTCGGCGAATCGGCAAACGTCACGTCAATTCAAGCCATAGACGTTCCCAATCCACCACCGCCTCCTGGACGGTCATCGCTATGAGCATTTTGCCTTCCTGGCCTTGGTCACGACAATTTAAGCCATAGACTGCTGAAGACCCTCATCCATGCAAACGGTCCTACCGAACGACAGAGACCGGGTACGGTTCCGCCTGACCCGTGCTCATATCGCAACGGCAATTTAAGCCATATGTGCAGGTCAAGACTCACCGAGTCCCGTTTCCGCCACAACAATCATAAAACCCGGTTATGTTCACGTTGGCTCCCCGGCCACCGTGTTGGCAAAACCCGCTTTTGCCCAGTTTTCCGGGTGCACCTTGGAGTTAATCTCCAAGGCTCCCTGGTGCAATCTACCACGTAGAAAACCCGAAAAACACCCAAACACCCGGAGTCTTCCCCGGTTCATATGCAATGCAACATCATCGTTCCGGCTCTACTTGTCCAGATAGGCTTCACACACAATGCCTATGTCCGTTTTCGCATACGGACTCTACACAAGGGGGACTTTACATATCTACCCCGAGGAATGCTCCAACTCTTCGCTCACTCGCGAGAGAGGGCTTCCTATGCAAAGGGAAAAAGGGCTTAACATGCCCAAGGATGAGAAATCGTTACCCTTGCATTCTTCCGCGGCACCATCGAAAACTATACGGTTGGAAAGCACCGCAACGGCGTCGCCTCCGCGGATCTGGACTCGAATCGTGATTCGGAACTCCGAAGCTCTTCCGGCGGCCGGATCTTGGACTCCTCGTTCCTCCTTGCTCTCCCTTCTCTCTAACTTTTAGAGAGAGATGGGCCAAAGAAAAATGGGTTTCTAAACCCTATTTCCCGGCCATAACTACCCAGGAGCAGCCCCCCACCGTCGGATCCAAAGCCAAGGAAATGAACGGCCCGGATTAAATCCAAAATCATAAAATCTGGGCCGAACACGGGTTGGCACACGGCCGTGTGCCTGGCCGTGTAGCTCATTCGCCATCTCGACCCAAATTGAAAACCAGCACACGGCATGTGACACGGCCTCCGACACGCCCGTGTCGCCTGCGACACGCCCGTGTCGGGACCCGTGTCACACCCCCCGTGTGCAATAAATCAACACTTTGCAGTCAGAGGGGTACACGGCTTGGTGACACGGCATGGGACACGCCCGTGTCAAACTAGACACGCCCGTGTCACTACCCGTGCACACAACCACACAGCACAGGTGTGACACGGCCTGCGACACGCCCGTGTCCTAGGCCGTGTTCCACCACACGACCATCGTCGACCTGCGCTGGTCGACGACACGGCCCGAGCTCGACACGCCCGACACGGCCTCCGACACGCCCGTGTCGGGGCCCGTGTCACCTGCACCAAAAACCCGACTTGGCCAAAAACGATCCCCGTCGCTCCTACAACAATTTGGGGTGTTACAATTCTACCCCCCTTAAAGAATTTCGTCCACGAAATTAATAAAGGAAAAATAGAACTTAACGTAAAACAGTACCTGAGCGGAATAATTCCGGGTACTCCTCGAGCATAGTCTGCTCCCGTTCCCAAGAGAGCTCCTCACGCCCGCAGTTATCCCACCGGACCTTAACCATCCGGATCTCCTTGTTACGAAGCCTCTTGACCTCAACATCTTCAATGCGAATGGGCTTGACCCTAGTCGTCAACCCTTCGTCAACCGGCACTTGGTCAACCGCGATCACCTGCGAAGGCTCTTGCACCGCCTTCCGCAACATAGAAATGTGGAACACATCATGTAATCCACTCAATTCCTCCGATAGCCTCAAACGGTATGCCGCTTCGCCGACTCGCTCCAGAACCTCAAAAGGTCCAAGGTATCTTGGGCTCAGCTTCTTCAAGCGTCTCACCCGCGAAACCCCCTTGAACGGCTTCACTTTCAGATATAACCAATCGCCTACCGTGAACTCCACGTTCTGGTGCTTGCCATTGTAATACTTTGCCTGCCGGTCCTGAGCGATCAACAAGCGCTCCCGAATGATCCGCACTAACGAGGTAGCACTTTCCACCTCCTGCTTCTTGTACAACCTTGCCTCACCCGTTTCAAGCCACGATAACGGCGTGCGACACTTCCTACCATACAGGGCCTCGAAGGGCGCCATTTGTATACTCGCTTGGTAGCTGTTGTTGTACGCAAAATCCACCAAATAAAGGTGGTCTTCCCAATGCTTACCGAAATCCAGAACACACATGCGTAGCATGTCTTCCATCGTTCTATTGACCCTCTCGGTCTGCTCATCCGTCTGCGGATGGAAAGCTGTGTTGAACTTTAACTTCGTTCCCAGCATCTGCTGCACCAACCTCCAATCATTTGACGTGAACCGCCCATCGCGATCACTCACAATGCTACGGGGCACACCATGCAGCCTAACAATATTGTCAACATACAACTTTGCCAATTTCTCTACTGGATCATCCTTCCTATACGGAATGAAATGCGACACCTTTGTTAGCCGATCTACGATCACCCAGATGGCGTCGTTCCCCTTCTGCGACCTTGGCAACCCGTGCACAAAGTCCATAGATATATCGTCGAATTTCCACTCCGGTATAGGCAAGGACTTCAAAAATCCTCCCGGCTTTTGGCACTCCGCCTTCACCAAGGCGCACGTTTGGCACTTAGCCACGTACAACGCCACATCTTTCTTGAGCCCCGGCCACCAAAACAGCTTCTTGAGATCACGATACATCTTCGTGCTCCCTGGGTGGATTGAGTACTTGGTATGATGAGCCTCGTACATCAACTCCGCCCGGAGGTTACCCCCACTCGGGACGCACAACCGATGATCCTTCCTTAACAAACCATCTTCCACCAAGAACTGGGAATTTGACCCATCCAGAGCGGCGTCCATAAGCTCCTTCATGGAGTCATCTAACTCCAATGCCTGCCGAACCCGGTCAGCCTGGTCATACTGCACTTCCGTCCAGTTTAACATTGCTTTGGCGCTCGTCTGCCTGTCAACGCAACAGATCTCAAGCTCCTCCAACTCCCGTACTAGTCGCTCATCATGCACCGACAACTAGTTGGCTTGGGCGAGAGCCCTGCGGCTCAGCGCATCCGCAACTGCGTTGCCCTTCCCAGGTACATAATGTATTTTGAAGGTGTAGTCCCCCAGGAACTCCATCCACCTCCTCTGCCTCATATTAAGGTCCTTCTGATCCAACAAGTATTTTAGGCTCTTGTGATCGGTGTATATATCGACCCTTACGCCGTATAGGTAGTGCCTCCAGAACTTGAGTGCAAATATCACGGCCGCCAACTCCAAGTCGTGCACCGGATAATTTCTTTCATGCACCTTCAGCTGACATGATCCATACGCTATCACGCTCCCATGCTGCAACAACACGCAGCCCAAGCCACTACCCGAAGCGTCGCTATACACCTCAAAGCCCTCAGTCCCACTCGGCGAACTAAGCACTGGCGCCGTGGTCAACAGTCTCTTCAGCTCCTCAAAAGCTTGCACGCACTCTTGCGTCCATAAGAATTTCTGATCCTTCCTTATCAACTTCGTGAGAGGTAATGCTAACCGCGAGAAGTTCTCTACGAAGCGCCTGTAATATCCGGCAAGCCCGAGAAAACTACGGACTTCCGCGACAGAAGATAACGCAGGCCACTCCCGTATCGCAACAATCTTCGCCGAATCCACCGCTATACCTTCCCCACTCATTACATGACCAAGGAACGCTACCGAGGGTAGCCAGAACTCAAACTTGGAGAACTTTGCGTAAAGCTCATTCCTCCTCAGTGTCTCCAACACCAAATGCAAATGCTTGAAGTGGTCTTCTTCGTACTACGAGTACACCAAAATATCGTCAATAAAGACGATCACAAAGCGATCCAGGAAATCTCTAAACATCCTGTTCATCAAGTCCATAAATACCGATGGCGCATTCGTCAGTCCAAACGGCATGACCGTGAACTCGAAATGCCCATACCTCGTACTGAACGCCGTCTTCGGGATATCACACTCCCTGATCCTCAACTGATAGTACCCCGACTTCAAGTCCAACTTGGAGTATACCGACGATCCGACTAACTGATCAAAGAGATCATCAATCCTCGGGATCGGGTACTTATTCTTCTCCGTTAGCTTGTTCAACTCTCTGTAGTCGATACACAGCCGCATACTCCTGTCCTTCTTCTTAACGAAGAGGTCTGGTGTGCTCCAAGGCGACGAGCTTGGACGCACATACCCTTGCTCCATCAGCTCCTCTAGCTGAACTTTCAACTCTGCCATCTCCTTAGACGCCAACCTATATGGAGCACGTGACACCGGTTTGGCCCCCGGTACGAGCTCGATGGTGAAATCAATCTCCCGCTGCAGTGTGGCTCCGGGAAGACTATCCGGGAACACATCGGGGTATTCGCAAACCACGGGGATGCTATCCAACGGAGACTTTGGCTCCACAGCCCCCACTATTGCGAAGAACAGCTCTGCACTAGCACGAACTACCTTAACCACCTGAAGAGCAGACATCAGTGTCTTGCTCGACCCCTTTGACCCCTCGAATGTAGTCTCCCGCCCTACACCCAGCTTGACCTCCTTCCGGTCACAGTCAATCCAAGCTTTCTGCTCTGACAGCCAATCCATCCCAAAGATCACGTCGAACTCTACTAGCGGCAGCAATGACGCTAGCAAGTCGAACTCTTGGCTCCCAATGTGAACCTTTACGGCGTACACCCTGTCCGCATGCATCGAGCACCCATTCGGTAGCAGCACATCCAACTTGTCCTTCGCCATCGAAGAAGGGACTCCGATGCGCGATATAAAGCTTTTGGACAAGAAGGAGTGTGAAGCTCCCGTATCGAACAGTGCCCGTGCCGGACTATCACTAATCACAACAAAGCCTATACAAACAATATTAGGTTAACAAGCAATAGATAACGGTATTAAATCTAACTTGCTATAAATTAACTCATACCTGTCACCACATCCGCTTGCTTGATGGCCTCCTGCTGGCCCAAGTTATAGACTCTAGGCTGAGTTGGAGCGTAGTGGGACGCGGTCGACTCCACCGCTTTGCCCTTCTCCTCGTAGGTAGCTCCTTGTTTCCTTTCGGACTTTGAGCATCCACTCCAGCAATCACGGGCAAAGTGCCCCGGCTTTCCACACGTGAAACAAGCGCCCGAGGTTCGATTGGTAGTTGCCCCCGAGGCACCTGAAGCAGCTGGACCCGACGTCTTAGCTTTCTTATAGAATCTGCGGTAGCCCGACTTCGACGTAGTCGGTGCCTTGAACTCCGCTTTCTTGCTATCAGATTCCTTCTTCGCTTGGACATTCTTCATGTCCTTCTCCAAGGACCGTGCCGAATTGACCAGGGTCATGAAACCCTGCGCCTTGGGCCCCGACAACAGCAATCTTAGATCATCTCTTAGCCCTTCGTAGAAGCGGCTCGTCTTGCGCTCCTCGTCTGCGAAGGTAGCGCCGGCATATCTCCCCAACCGAGTTAACTCGTGGAGGTACTCATCAATGGTGCAATCCCCTTGCACTAACTTCTGAAACTCGCTTTCTAGCGCAATTCTCTGCGCCGAGGGGAGGTATCGAGCCATGAATAGTCTTGCAAACTCCTCCATCGAAACTTCGGCCAACGGCCTTCCCCACAACTGATGTAGCTCTAGGACTTCCCACCATAGTCTTGCGTCCCCATCCAACAGGAACGTCGCTATTGTGGTCTTCTGCTACTCTTTCGTTTCCGTCGCAGTCATCACCCTGTTGACCCTTGAGAGCCAATCCTCTGCTTGGGTCGGGGTTTCTGCCCCCGTGAATACAGGTGGGTGAAAGCCCATCACGCGCTTCAGTTGTCTTTCCGTTGCTCTCCGAGGCAACTCTGGCTCCAACACTACTTGCTCAACCCTCCTTTGCTCTGCCGTCTGAAGCAGTACTTGCTCCATAGCAGGAGCGGGCTGCTGCACCTGCCTTGCAGGCTGCGCATTGATCATTGCCATGACCGCTTCTGCCACCAACCTAATGGTCTCAGCAGACGGAGGTGTTGCATGCGCATCGCTTGGCGCACTGCTCGCCTCAGAACCTGGCCGTTCAGACGGCCCAACACCACTTCTGGTCACCTATAATCGTGCAAAACACCGATAAGCGACCCAAAAATTACTGCAAACAGCCATTATAGGAACACGCAGGTTCCTCTAACATGTATATTTTCATTCCTAAGTGGACATTCATGGGTTCTTTTCATGTTATAACGATGACGCACACATGTGCTCACCACCCCTTAAAGTGAATTCGTCCACGAATTCATTTAAGCTTGACCGAAACTAGAAGTCTGATACCAATTTGTAACACCCCTATCCGTCGCATAGCATATAGCAGTAGGTCCGGCCGGGGCCCGACGCCATATACTACGGACAGACCGGTAGGTTACGCGTTGAAACCATTCAACCAATCACCACGTCCTACACAACACCTAGCGGAAGCAATTTTATACAGTTGCAAAGAGAACAAGAACCCTGCTACACAGCATGAATGTCCACTACAAACTCAGGAATGTAATCATACACAAAAGAGAACTGGCCTTAAGGCCTTACACTGTTCACATAACAAAATAGTGTTTTCCAAACTTCGGCACGCAGGCCGGCCATACATGAAAACGGGAAAGAAACATAAGCAATTAGGCCTTCGAGGGCCGGCACAGCAACAAGGGCTTTAGCCCGCTATTTCCCGCTCTGCTCCGCAGCACCTGCAAGCCACAAACCACCGCCTGGTGGCAAACAATAGCAACAGTCAGCAATGCTGACCAAATTATAACGATCCCGCCCCCAAAATCGGGGCGGCGATGCTCTTTCCCTGCACTTTATTAGTATAGGCAATATATTAATGTGAACACACATCAACACAGGCGTAGGCTCGCACGGCCACACACCCCATGCACTCAGGGCACATTCTCGGCGAACCGGCCAACGTCACGACAATTCAAGCCATAGACGTTCCCAATCCACCACCGCCTCCTGGACGGTCATCCCTATGAGCATTTTGCCTTCCTGGCCTTGGTCACGGCAATTTAAGTCATAGACCGCCGAAGATCCTCATCCATGCCAACGGTCCTACCGAACGACATAGACCGGGTACGGTTCTGCCTGACCCGTGCTCATATCGCAACGACAATTTAAGCCATATGCGCAGGTCAAGACTCACCGAGTCCCGTTTCCGCCACAACAATCACATAACCCGGTTATGTTCACGTTGGCTCCCCGGCCACCGTGTTGGCAAAACCCGCTTTTGCCCAGTTTTTCGGGTGCACCTTGGAGTTAATCTCCAAGGCTCCCTGATGCAATCTACCACGTAGAAAACCCGAAAAACACCCAAACACCCGGAGTCTTCCCCGGTTCATATGCAATGCAACATCACCGATCCGGCTCTACTTGTCCGGATAGGCTTCACACACAATGCCTATGTCCGTTTTCGCATACAGACTCTACACAAGGGGGACTTTACATATCTACCCCAAGGAATGCTCCAACTCTTCGCTCACTCGTGAGAGAGGGCTTCCTATGCAAAGGGAAAAAGGGCTTCACATGCCCAAGGATGAGAAATCGTTACCCTTGCATTCTTCCGCGGCGCCATCAAAAACTATACGGTTGGAAAGCACCGCAACGGCGTCGCCTCCGCGGATCTGGACTCGGATCGCGATTCGGAACTCCGAAGCTCTTCCGGCGGCCAGATCTTGGACTCCTCCTTCCTCCTTGCTCTCCCTTCTCTCTAACTTTTAGAGAGAGATGGGCCAAAGAAAAATGGGTTTCTAAACCCTATTTCCCGGCCATAACCACCCAGGAGCAGCCCCCCACCGTCGGATCCAAAGCCAAGGAAACGAACGGCCTGGATTAAATCCAAAATCATAAAATCTGGGCCGAACACGGGTTGGCACACGGCCGTGTGCCTGGCCGTGTAGCTCATTCGCCGTCTCGACCCAAATTGAAAACCAACACACGGCATGTGACACAGCCTCCGACACACCCGTGTCGCCTACGACACGCCCGTGTCGGGACCCGTGTCACGCCCCCCGTGTGCAATAAATCAACACTTTGCAGTTAGAGGGGTACACGGCTTGGTGACACGGCATGGGACACGCCCATGTCAAACTAGACACGCCCGTGTCACTACCCATGCACCCAACCACACAGCACAGGTGTGACACGGCCTGGGACACGCCCGTGTACTAGGCCGCGTTCCACCACACGACCATCGTCGACCTGCGCTGGTCGACGATACGGCCCGAGCTCGACACGCCCGACACGGCCTCCGACACGCCCGTGTCACCTGCACCAAAAACCCAACTTGGCCAAAAACGATCCTCGTCGCTCCTACAACAATTTGGGGTGTTACACGGTGGAGCCAAAGTCCACGTTGGATAGCATTCCTATGGTTTGCGAATACCCCGATGTGTTCCCGGATAGTCTTCCCGGTGCCCCACCACAGCGAGAGATTGATTTCACTATCGAGCTCGTGCCGGGGGCCAAACCGGTGTCACGTGCTCCGTATAGGTTGGTGCCTAAGGAGATGGCAGAGTTGAAAGTTCAGCTAGAGGAGCTGATGGAGCAAGGGTATGTGCGTCCAAGCCCGTCGCCTTAGAGCGCATCGGTCTTCTTCGTTAAGAAGAAGGATGGGAGTATGCGGCTGTGTATCGACTACAGAGAGTTGAACAAGCAGACGGAGAAGAATAAGTACCCGATCCCGAGAATTGATGATCTCTTTGATCAGTTAGTCGGATCGTCGGTATACTCCAAGTTGGACTTGAAGTCGGGGTACTATCAGCTGAGGATCAGGGAGTGTGATATCCCGAAGATGGCGTTCAGTACGAGGTATGGGCATTTCGAGTTCACGGTCATGCCGTTTGGACTGACGAATGCGCCATCGGTATTTATGGACTTGATGAACAGGACGTTCCGAGACTTCCTGGATCGCTTTGTGATCGTCTTTTTTGACGATATATTGGTGTACTCGCAGTGCGAAGAAGATCACTTCAAGCACTTGCATTTGGTGTTGGAGACTTTGAGGAGGAATGAGCTTTATGCGAAGTTCTCCAAGTGCGAGTTCTGGCTACCCTCGGTAGCGTTCCTTGGTCACATTGTTAGTGGGGAAGGTATAGCGGTGGATCCGGCGAAGATCGTTGCGATACGGGAGTGGCCTGCGTTGTCTTCTGTCGCGGAAGTCCGTAGTTTTCTCGGGCTTGCCGGATATTACAGGCGCTTCGTAGAGAACTTCTCGTGGATAGCGCTACCTCTCACAAAGTTGACAAGGAAAGATCAGAGATTCTTGTGGATGCAAGAGTGCGTGCAAGCTTTTGAGGAGCTAAAGAGACGGTTGACCACGGCGCCAGTGCTTAGTTCGCCGAGTGGGACCGAGGGCTTCGAGGTGTATAGCGATGCTTCGGGTAGTGGCTTGGGTTGCGTGTTGTTGCAGCATGGGAGCGTGATAGCGTATGGATCGCGTCAGTTGAAGGTGCATGAAAGGAACTATCCGGTCCATGACTTGGAGTTGGCGGCCGTGATATTTGCACTCAAGTTGTGGAGGCACTACCTTTACGGCGTAAGGGTCGATATATACACCGATCATAAGAGCCTAAAATACTTGTTGGATCAAAAGGACCTTAATATGAGGCAGAGGAGGTGGATGGAGTTCCTAGGGGACTACAGCTTCAAAATACATTATGTACTCGGGAAGGGCAATGCAGTTGCGGATGCGCTGAGCCGCAGGGCTCCGGCCCAAGCCAACTGGTTGTCGGTGCATGATGAACGGCTAGTACGGGAGTTGGAGGAGCTTGAGATCTGTTGCGTTGACAAGAAGACGAGCGCCAAAGCAATGTTAAACTGGACAGAGGTGCAGTATGACCTGGCTGACCGGGTTCGGCAGGCATTGGAGTTAGATGACTCCATGAAGGAGCTTATGGAGGCCGCTCTAGATGGGTCAAATTCCCAGTTTTCAGTGGAAGATGGTTTATTAACGAAGGACCATCGGTTGTGCATCCCGAGTGGGGGTAACCTCCGGGCGGATTTGAGGTACGAGGCTCATCATACCAAGTACTCAATCCACCCCGGGAGCACCAAGATGTATCGTGATCTCAAGAAGCTGTTTTGGTAGCCGGGGCTTAAGAAAGATGTGGCGTTGTTTGTGGCTAAATGCCAAACGTGCGCCTTGGTGAAGGCGAAATGACAAAAGCCGGGAGGATTTCTGAAGTCCTTGCCTATACTGGAGTGGAAATTTGACGACATATCTATGGACTTTGTGCATGGGTTGCCAAGGTCACAGAAAGGGAACGACGCCATCTGGGTGATCGTAGATCGGTTAACTAAAGTGTCGCTTTTCATTCCGCATAGGAAGGATGACTCGGTGGAGAAGCTAGCGAAGCTATACGTGGACAATATTGTTAGGCTGCATGGCGTGCCCCGTAGCATTGTGAGTGATCGCGATGGGCGGTTCACGTCAAATGATTGGAGGTTGGTGTAGCAGATGCTGGTGACAAAGTTAAAGTTCAGTACAGCTTTCCATCCGCAGACGGATGGGCAGACCGAAAGGGTCAATAGAACGATGGAGGACATGCTACGCATGTGTGTTCTAGACTTTGGGAAGCATTGGGAAGACCACCTGTATTTGGTGGAGTTCGCGTACAACAACAGCTACCAAGCAAGTATACAAATGGCGCCCTTCGAGGCCCTGTATGGTAGGAAGTGTCGCACGCTGTTATCGTGGCTTGAAACGGGTGAGGCAAGGTTGTACAAGAAGCAGGAGGTGGAGAGTGCTACCTCGTTAGTGCGGATCATTCGGGAGCGCTTGTTGATCGCTCAGGACCGGCAGGCGAAGTATTACAATGCCAAGTACCGGAACGTGGAGTTCACGGTAGGCGATTGGGTATATCTTAAAGTGAAGCCGTTCAAGGGGGTTTCGCGGGTGAGACGCTTGAAGAAGATGAGCCCAAGATACCTTGGACCTTTTGAGGTTCTGGAGCGAGTCGGCGAAGCGGCATACCGTTTGAGGCAATCGGAGGAATTAAGTGGATTACATGATGTGTTCCACATTTCTGTGTTGCGGAAGGCGGTGCAAGAGCCTTCGCAGGTGATCGCGGTTGACCAAGTGCCGGTGGACGAGGGGTTGACGACTAGGGTCAAGCCCATTCGTATCGAAGATGTTGAGGTCAAGAGACTCCGTAACAAGGAGATCCGTATGGTTAAGGTCCGGTGGGATAATTGCAGGCGAGAGGAGCTCTCTTGGGAACCGGAGCAGACTATGCTGGAGGAGTACCCAGAATTGTTCCGCTCAGGTACTGATTTACGTTAAGTCCTGTTTTTCCTTTATTAATTTCGTGGATGAAATTCTTTAAGGGGGGTAGAATTGTAACACCCCAAAATGTTGTAGGAGCGACGGGGATCGATTTTGGCCAAGACAAGGTTTTGGTGCAGGTGACACGGGCCCCGACACGGGCGTGTCGAGCTCGGGCCGTGTAGTCAACCAGTTCAGGTCGACGATGGTCATATGGTGGAACACGGCCTAGGATACGGGCGTGTCCCAGGCCGTGTCACACCTGGGCTGTACGGTGGGATACACGGGCAGTGACACGGGCACGAACACGGGCGTGTCTAGTTTGACACGGCCGTGTCTGATGCCGTGTCACCAAGCCGTGTACCTCTCTGACTGCGAATTGTTGGCCGATTGCACACGGGGGGCGTGACACGGGTCCCGACACGGGCATGTCGCCGGTGACACGGGCGTGTCGGAGGCCGTGTCACATACGGTGTTACTGGTTTTCAATATTGGTCGAGACGGCGAATGAGCTACACGGCCAAGCACACGGCCGTGTGTGAACCCGTGTTCGGCCCAGATTTTATGATTTCAGATCTAATCTTGACCGTTCATTTCCTTGGCTTTGGATCCGACGGTGGGGGGCTGTTCCTGAGAGGTTTTAGCTGGGTTTTAGGGTTAGAATCTCTCATTCCATCCAAGTAAATCTCTCTCTAAGTTTTAGAGAGAGGGGAGAGCAAGTTTGGAGGAGGAGACCAAGATCCGGCTGCCGGAGGAGCTTCGGAGCTCCGAATCGCGATCCGAGTCCAGATCCGCGGAGGTGATGCCGTTGCGGTGCTTTTCAACCGCATAGTTTTTGATGGCGCCGCGGAAGAACGCAAGGGTAACGATTTCTCATCCTTGGGCATGTGAAGCCCTTTTTCCCTTTGCATAGGAAGCCCTCTCTCGCGAGTGAGCGAAGAGTTGGAGCGTTCCTTGGGTTAGATATGTAAAGCCCCCCTTGTGTAGAGTCCGTGTGCGTAAACGGACATAGGCATTATGCATGAAGCCTATCCGGAGAAGTAGAGCCGGATCGGTGATGTTGCATTGCATTTGTACCGGGCAAGACTCCGGATCTTTGGGTGTTTTCGGGTTTTCTACGTGGTAGATTGCATCAGGGAGCCTTGGAGATTAACTCCAAGGTGCACCCGGAAAACTGGGCAAAAGCGGGTTTTGCCAACACGATGGCCGGGGAGCCAACGTGAACATAACTGGGTTATGTGATTATTGTGGTGGAAACGGGACTCGGTGAGTCTTGGCCTGCGCATATGGCTTAAATTGTCGTTGCGGTGTGAGCACGGGTCAGGAGGAACCGTACACGGTCTATGTCATTCGGTAGGACCGTTGGCATGGATGAGGGTCTTCGGCGGTCTATGACTTAAATTGCCATGACCAAGGCCAGGAAGGCAAAATGCTCATATGGATGACCGTCCAAGTGGCGGAGGGGGATTGGGAAGGTCTATGGCTTGAATTGACGTGACGTTGGCCGGTTCGCCGAGAATGTGCCCTGAGTGCACGGGGTGTGTGGCCGTGCGAGCCTACGCCTGTGGTGAAGTGCAAATACTGTATATAAGTGCCTATGCTAATAAAGTGCAGGGAAAGAGCATCGCCGCCCCGAATGTGGGGGCGGGATCGTTATAATTTGGTCAGCATTGCTGACCGTTGCTATTGTTTGCCACCGGGCGGTGGTTTATTGCTTGCGGGTGCTGCGGAGCAGAGCGGGAAATAGCGGGCTAAAGCCCTTGTTGTTGTGCCGGCCCTCAAAGGCCTAATTGCTTATGTTTCTTTCCCGTTTTTCATGTATGGCCGGCCTGCGTGCCGAAGTTTGGAAAACACTTCTTTTGTTAAGTGAACCGTGTAAGGCCTTAAGGCCATTTCTCTTTTGGTGTATGTATACATTCCTGAGTTTGTAGTGGACATTCATGTTGTTGTGGCTGGGTTCTTATTTCATTTGCAACCTAATAAATTGCTTCCGCTAGGTGTTGTGTAGGACGACATGATTGGTTGAATGGTTTCAACGCGTAACCAACCGGTCTGTCCGTAGTATATGGCGTCGGGCCCCGACCGGACCTACTGTTATATGCTATACGACGGATAGGGGTGTTACATAACCTACATGAAATTGGCTCCAAATCCTGCAGCGTACAGAATGTAATTTCTGTGCGCTTAGCTTACATCCCTTACTTCAATTAGACATTCATGTGGCTACAGACTTCACCCGAAGGCGTGTAATAACTCATTGGAAAGGTAATTTCAAGGGCTTTAACTTTCGTGTTTAGTTGAAAGCCCATATCGGACCATTTCTTACCTGAAAATAGCAAAGAAGGTTGATGCGTGTAGAACACAGATTCTGCACGCATCTTGAAGCCGAATGAACGACATCGGTTCATCTTCCTCCTCAAGCCGATCACCCCAAATCTCAACAAGAAGTTTCTCCACCCTTATTATCCCTCTCAATTACATTCCTCTTCACGAATCCACCCCCATCATCACTTTGAAGAAGGAGAGGTTGAAGATGACTAAACGTTAGAACAAAAGTTTTAGATAGGCCTTCCTAAGAAACCTTCTCCTCACACATCAAGACTCATTTGAGCCGATGTCTCGCCTAAGAATATCTAAGGATCTAGCACCAAGGGAGAGGGGATGAAGCTCACCTCATTTCCAGCGGTACCACCATTTCCGGCCATGGATCTCGTCATCCTCATCGGCGGCATCGCTTTTTCCTTAACGGCGGTGGCGTTTCTCCTCCTCCAAGGTTTGCTCCAGCAAGATCTCCTCCTCTAGGAAGTTCTCTCAGGAAAAAGGGCTGGAATGAAGAGTGAAAACATCTAGGGTTTTACTTTTCCTTTTTATACAGAAGTGACACGGGTAGGGATACGGCCGTGTCCTTACCCGGGTCCTACTCTGACGAAGCGGCTAGAGTGTCGTTTTGTGCCCTTACACGGGTACTGACACGCCCATGTCGGTACCCATGTCCAGGTGACTCAACCGTGGTTGTGGACGTATCAATACCCGTGTCCTGATCGGGACACTTCTCGTCGACCTGGGCTTGAAGCACGCGGGTTTGGATACGCTCGTGTCCCTACCCATGTCATTCGTATATGGGTAGAGACACGGCCGTGTCTCTACCCGTGTCCTTCTCGGGACCGATCACTCAACGCTACGCAGCCAAGGCATGTCACACGGGTAGGGACACGCCCGTGTCCCTACCCATGTCCTACTCGGGACAAACCACTCAACTCCCTTTTATTACCACTCAACACCATTGACACTCAGCGCCACTGAACACGGGTAGGGACACACTCGTGTCCCTACCCTTGTCATACTCACATAGTTTTCAGCCTATTTCCTTGTTCCCCGCGAGTGCGCACCTGATCGCATTCACCCCCTTGAGCCTACACCAGCTCTCCCAACACCAAAAATACGTACAAGGGGCCTAGTGCAAATCAGAACGTTACAAATCCTATAAACAAAATAAAAGATTTCCTCCCAGAAATTAGGCTAAGGCTATGGGGAGTGAAGCATACAGAAAAACAAAATATGCTTTTAAATAAAATTACATAGAGCAAACAACTCCGGGTAGCGTCTTTGCATCAAATCCATTGGCTCCCATGTGAATTCCTCCTTCCTATGATTAGACCATAACACCTTCACCAAGGGAACTCTTTTGCGGCACAAGGTTCTTATCTCGTTGTCTATAATCCGCACCGGCTCCAGTCGCACAGACCTATCAGACGCCACAAGACCATCAGTTGTGGGGATGTATTGATCGGGCCGTAACAGCGCCTTCCGAAGCGAAGACACATGGAACACGTCGTGGAGATTCTCTAGCTTGGGCGGTAGCTCCAACCGATAGGCTAACGGGCCCACCCTTTCCAGTATAGTATAAGGACCCACATACCTCGGGCTGAGCTTCTTCACACTATGCACCCGCGACACTCCATGCATTGGCCGGATTTTCAAAAATACTTTATCACCCACTTGAAACTCCACCAGACGGTGCCTTGCATTATAATACTTCGCTTGCCGACTTTGAGCCTCTAACATGTGATCCCATATCAGTCTTACCACCGCATCACTATTATCTATATACTCAACTCCCAAAGCCTTCGGGTCTTCATCTTGCACCCAAGACAAGGGGGTTCTACACCTCCTTCCATAAAGAGCTTCATGGAGCGCCATGCCGATGCTCGCCTGATGGTTGTTGTTTTAGGAGAACTCCACCAGGGGTAAGCGCATTTCCCACAGCTCTCCCCTATCCAACACCCATAATCTCAGCAGATCCTCCAATGTCCGGATGGTTCGCTCAGATTGCCCGTCCGTCTGAGGATGGAACGCAGTGCTAAAGGTAAGGTGCGAGCTCAAATACACCTGTAGCGCCTTCAACTCCTTGGAGATAAAGCAACCATCATGGTCAGAAACTATCGTCTTAGGCACGCCATGATACCGTACAAATTGCTCCACAAAGAGGCGTACCAAGACATCCACGTGAGCCTCCTTCTTCATAGGGATAAACCGGGCTACTTTTGTCAGTCGATCAATGATCACCCATACTGTTGGTACCCTAGTTTGGATTTGAGTTTAGTCTTCTCAATTAGTTTCTTGACCCAAGATTTATCTATGGTCAAAGCTTAGTTGTTAGATTAGTTTTTCCTCAGTTGTAGAGTTGTCACTTATCCAGATGAAGATTTGGTTAAGTTGTTTTTTGGTTCGACTATGGTCGAACGCCGCTCGACTATCGTCTATCAACTGTTTGATGATCGTCTATCAGTTGGTCGACTATCGTCAGTCAGTAGATCGTCTATCTCTGAGTTAGTTCAACTCTTGTTAGCTCGACGATCTGTGGTATCTGCCTCGTCGATCGTCGAACCCCGCTCGACTTATTTTGACCAGTCAGATTTCTTGATAGTTCAACTATCTGCTTGGATAGTTCAACTATCTGATAGCTCGACTATCTGTTTGATAGTTCGACTATCTGTTTTGTTTGATAGTTCGACTATCTGCCTTGATATTTTAACTATCTGATAGTTCGACTATCTTTTTGATAGCTCGACTATCTGCTTTGATAGTTCGACTATCTGTGTCGTTCGACTATCTATTCTGATAGGTCGACGATCTCTATAGTTCGGTTGACGATCTCCGAGGGTCGTTCGACGTTCTTCTGTCTGCCTTTAGTAATTTTGTACTCCTGTTCTATGATTTATTTCCAATTTATTTGGCATATTTTTTTAAAGATTATTTCATTAATTTTGTGCATACATCTCAAGGCAATCTTTGCCCCATCCTTTGTGCATAAGTCAAGCTTTATCTGACAAAGTTTTTTGTCTTATTAGTTGAAATATCTTTTTGCTTTATCTGCCATGCTGTCCTTTATAGCCGTTAGACACAAAAGTCTTCTCTAGCCGTAAAGAGTTTAGTCTGATGTGACTTTCTCTAGTACTCCTTTTATCAGATTGGTTTTGCAGCTTCTTAGAAAGCGTTATCCCTTTATAGCATGTCTGTCTGCAGGATATGTTTTGTTTTGTGCTATTTGCAGCCCAAATCGCAGATCTCAGAAGAAGACAAAATTAAAAAAAAGATTAGAGCCGTTACAAAAGCCAATATATAAAGAGTTTCTTTTGAAAGAACAACAACAAGACATAGAGAAGAGAGATACTCACAGATATTCATATACAGATTCAAAACAAGAGATATAGCTCTCAGATATTGTTACATTCAACTGAGAAGATCGACCTTCTTCAACTCTCTCTTCTTCAATCCTGAGTTCATCCTGCTGCCAGGAACATTCACTCAGAGTCTCAAGAAGAAGAAGAAGAAGGAAGAAAAGCTATTGAAGAAGAACATCCATTACAAATCAAGAGTCTTCTTCAAGCTGCTCCTTCAAGAACTTCAAGACAGCTCTCTGTCAAGAGCTCAGAAGAGTTCCTGCACCCTGAAGCAAGACTTCTTCCTGGATATCACTAAGCCATGGGGAGCCTTGATTCTTTAGAGTTTTCTAGCTCTATGCAATCTACTTGCTTCTCTAATCTGTTTTAACAATAGAGAAGACCCTCTAACCCTCTCTCAACCTCTTGTATAAAGGGTTATTACTCCCTTCAAAAGTGAACTTGGTTGCAGGGCACCTGATCAAAAACCTATGTTGGATTTTGAGCTCCTGATCAAAAGCTCAAAGGGTCTACTTGATCTACCTGAATCAGATCAGTTGGTGGCAGGGCACCTGAACAAAAACCTGTAGTGGATTCCTACCAGGGTGGTAGAAGAGTGGACGTACCTATTTAGAGGGAACCACTATAAATCTTCTTGTGTCATCTGTATTGCTTCATTTAATTATTGCACTGTGGCTGTGAGTAGAAATAACTAGGATTGCTAGTTGCTGTGATAGGACCAAAGCTCAACTGTAATTACAGTTAGCTCTCTCCTATGCACTTCACTTTGTGTTAGGCTCTAGGGTTTCAAATATCTATAAACTCATTCCGCAAATTAACTCTAAGGGAATTGAGTAGGGTGTCATAATTTTTGAATACTCTATTCACCCCCCCCCCCCTCTAGAGTTGTATCTATCCTCACTTTCACATACTGAATCATTCCCTGAGCGTGAGCGAGATAGCCCATGTACGAAGTCCATGGAAATATCCTCGAACTTCCACTCGGGGGTGGGCAATGACTATAACAAGCCAGCGGGACTCCTGCACTCCGCCTTCACCCTTTAACAGGCTTCGCAATGTGTAACAAAATATTAGACATCCTTCTTCATTCCCGGCCAACACATGGTCTTCCGTAAGCCGTCATACATCTTTTCAATTCCCGGGTGCACTGAATACTTAGAGCAATGTGCCTCTCTCAAGATATCCTCCCGGATTTTACCGCCCTTGTGATTGTAGAGCAGGCTGCGAAAATAAATGAGGCCGTCTTCTATTGTGTATTCGTCAGTAGTCCCGTCTTCAATTGACTTGATTGTTGGGGCCAGAGCCGCATCCACTCCTTGCTCCACCCGGATCCGGTCCCGGATATCACAAACTATGCTCATGCTGGCCAATTACTCCGTATATTCTGCCGAAGGAGCCTTAAATATCAAAGTAATTTCCATCTCCTCAATCATCTGAGCCAACTCCATACTCACCAACCAGGACTCTGGGCTCGAGTCCGATATTTTTCTACTCAACGCATCGGCTACCGAGTTTTCTTTTCCGGGGTGGTAGTTCAAGGTGAACTCATAGTCGCATAAAAATTCTAACCACCGCCGTTGTCTTAAGTTCAACTCCTTCTGAGTATGGACGTACTTCAAGTTTTTGTGGTCTGAAAAGATCTGGCAGTGGACACCGTATAAATAATACCTCCAAACCTTCAAGGCGAACACCACTGCTCCCAGCTCCAAATCATGAACCGGGTAATTGATTTCGTGCTTTTCAATTGTCTTGAAGCATAAGCAATCACGTGTCAGTGCTACATCAATACCGCTCCCATCCCTTGATATGACGCATCCGTGTAAACTTGAAATCCTTCCTTCCCAGACGGAAGGACAAGGATGGGAGTAGAGGTAATTCTATCCTTCAATTCTTGGAATACAGCTTCACATTGGGGTGCAACTTAAGTTTAACACAGAAAACATGAAAGCTTACTTCACGTACCTGTAATAACATTCTGGGAATTCCGTTCTTGCGCCATTTCTAGCGCGTACACTTGATCCCGGGCAGGGTCGGGGTAACCTCCTCGCGGTCCTCGTCCTCGACCATGCATGTAACCCCGCCCTCGAGGGGCCGTCGGAGGGAGAGCGGGAGGGGCATTCCCAAACAATTGCGGGCAAAAGCATCGAATGTGACCCAGTTGGTTGCATTCAAAACACACCAGCCCAGGACGCCTCTCAAGTTGATTATGTTGTTGAGGCTGCAGTGGTGGAGGCAACGCGAGCGGTTGTGGAACCGGATGCTCCACCCTATAGTTTCGGTGGACATGCCCTCCACCTCCTTGATGTCCTCTTCTTCTTCTAAAGTCCTGTCTCCTTCTATTGCTCGGTCCAGCTTCCATGATACCCTCTGTAGGTCTCTTACCACTACCCAAGTGGTCAGCCTCCAATCTTTTTGCCATATCGATGATCTCCGCCAAGCTAGCATCCGCTATAAACAAAAGGGTCTGCCTTAGGGGATCTCGCAGCCCTTTGTAGAAACGCTTGGCATAACCTCTATCATACAACTTATATGAGTCTGCGAACCTTATGAGATGTTGGAACTCCCATTGGTATTCTGTTACCGTCTTCGATCCTTGTTTCAGTAGAAGGAACCTCTCCTCAAGTTCATCTCGAGCGGATGAAGGAATGAAGTGCTTGATGACTAATTTTAGTCATCCCTTTTTGGGGTAATTTAGTAGCCTAAAAGTCTTTATTTATTTATATTTCATGCTTGTTATTCATGTTTTAATAAAATATAATTTCCTAGTTTAATTATCCGTTTTATGCATTTTTATGTTTAATTTTATGATGTTTATGTTCTAGGTTTAACTTGTGTTTTATTTTGAATTTTATTATTATTATTATTATTATTATTATTATTATTATAGTATGTTATGTTTGAATAATTTTGTATTATGTTACGTTATGTTATTTTATGTTTTATTATATTATGTATTATGTTATTTATATGTTTTATGTTATATATTTTGTTCTATGTATTTTCATTTGTATATAATCATTAACTAATGTTTTGTTTTGTTTAATGTGTAGGTGCAGCCCGGCCCCCATTGCTAGCCCTTGGCCGAGCCCACCACCTCTTGCTTTCCCTCAAGTTTTGGAGCAGCCCAACACAAGCTACCCGAGCCTACAAGTCCATAGCCTGCAGCCCTCCTCCATTGCAAGCAGCCCGGCTCTCCTAAGCCCTCTACCCGAGCCCCTATGGAGTAGCCCAAGCCATGGAGAGCAGCTACCCGGCCCCCTCATGCACTTTGGAGCAGCCCTTGTCCAAGCCCATGCTACCCGAGCACTTGATGCAGCCCACAAGCCCCTCAAGCAGCCCATTAAAGCCTACTTTGGCCTGCCACACACCCCCTTTCTCTCTCTCTTTATTCCCTTGCCACCTTTCCATGCATGCATTTTGTCATTTTTCTCTCCCCTCATTTAAACAACATGCATGAACATTTCATCCCACTATGGCCGGCCACACCATCTTTCTCCTCCCCTGTATCTTCCATTCATCCCCCCTCTCTATTTTGAATTTTTATTTCTTCATTGCCATAAATGAAATACATGCATCCTCCCATTCTCTCTTCCCTTTATTAAATGCATGCATGAGTCCATCCCCATGAAGTGGCCGGCCACCCTTGATCTCCCCCTTCTTCTAGATGCTTCCCTCCTCTCCTATAAAAGGAACCCATATCCCATGCTTTAAAGAGGTTGGATTGGAGCAAGAGAGCAAGAGAGTACAAGTTAAGAGAGTTCTTTTCATTGTAATTTTCATTTCTAGTTTCCCTTTTAGTTGTAATTTCAATTGTTGTTTGAAAGTTTTGTTTAAGATCGTTTTGTTTTAGCATTGTGGACGTTTCTTTTTTAGTAATAATAATGAAAATGTACCTCTCTTCTTTTATTTTGTCTTCCCTTTCAATTATGCGTTGCTAATTTCCTATAGCATTCGATCGTGAGGATCCATGAAGTGAGATGAGAGTTTATTTTCTTTCTTAGTTTTATTTTTGTTATTTCTACTCGGTCCTTCTTTGATTAATTTGTGTCGACTCCGTATTTCCGGTATACGGTAGTAGGCCTTGTTCTTATTTCATAGTAGTCGAGAGACTCATGATTTGAAAGATCACTCAAAGAAGGAAGGAGTTGAACGCAATCCTAGAGATAAGACGACGTAAATCCTCCGGATTGGAGTCAAATCCAATAGTGCGGATCACCTCGATAATGCAACTTTAGGCTTCTTTGGTTTGTAAAGAGATTTCGATCGAAGAGTCTATAAGTTAGGAGACCTGATGCTCTAGCGAGATTTTGTCTTATTTTTGGATCCTTCACGGCCGAGTATGATTTGCAAAATTAAAATAATCTTTATTTTTTATCTCTCTCATCTAATTTCATGGTGAATCATTGATCGAATGCTAGCTTTTTATTATAAGTTTTTCGTCTCGCAAATTGTCTTTCATTTTACTTAAAAAAATTCTAAAAATCCAACTATTTTCCGGTAGGATAATATTTTAAGCGTGAGTAGCAGTACTTGACAGCCCCGTGTTTAAATACGACCTTGGTACTACAATTCGACAGGTACGCTTGCCTGTTTGGGTTTTGGCCCACCAAGTTTTTGGCACCGTTGCCGGGGAGTTTTCTTCGTCAATATTTTGAAAACGCTTGCGCTATTACTTCTACAAAAATTAAAAAAAAATATTTCTATATATATTTAAATATTTATAATCAACCCACCTCATTTTAATTTCTACCCCACCTAAAATCTCTTGAAAAGGGTAAGGGGCTTTAAGCGCCACCATTTTACCTAGTACCGGGCGAACCCTTCACCGGGTAGTCCTCGGGAAGTTCGAGAGCCAAGCCGTAAAAAAAAAAAATTCTATTTTCAAAAAAAAATCCTTTCTTCTCTTTTTCTTTCTTTTTTAAGTTTCCATTTTCGTTTTTCTTCGTTTTCTTTGCTAGTGCATGACCCGAGCGAATCCGTCTCTACTTGTTGATTTGGACCCGGAAATCGAATGCTCCTTTCAGAGACAACTACGATTCGGGGCTGCCACTTCTCAAACAGCGGTTGAGGATTCCTACGGGGATTGTAATTTTAATTCTGAGATGGGAGACCCTAACCCAGGAATGGCTCAGCAAAGGACTATGTCCGATTATGCTCGACCCAACTTGGAAGGGACAGAGACAAGTATTGTTCGACCTGTAATTGCGAACAATAACTTCGAGCTCAAGCCTAGCACCATACAAATGGTGCAACAATATGTACAGTTCGATGGATTACAAGATGAAGATCCGAACTTGCATATTGCCAATTTTCTTGAAATCTGTGACACCTTTAAAATCAATGGTGTCTCAGACGATGCGATAAGGCTAAGACTCTTCCCATTCTCCTTAAGAACTAAAGCCAAACAGTGGTTGAGTTCTCTTCCAAGAGGATCAATCACTACTTGGAATATTTTAATTGAAAAATTTCTTTCTCGTTATTTCCCTCCCGCCAAAACTGCTAAGCTCAGAAATGATATAACGTCATACTCTCAAATTGATTCTGAGACCCTCTATGACACTTGGGAGAGGTCCAAAGAACTTTTGAGAAGATGCCCTCATCATGCTCTGCCTGTATGGTTGCAGGACCAGACATTTTATAATGGGCTAAATCAAGAAACTAAGCAAATGATAGATGCCGCTTCCGCTGGTTCTTTAGACCGCAAAACTCCGGAAGCCGCTCTTGAGCTTATCGATGACATGACAATGAACACTTATTAGTGGAATTTGTCTAGGTCTCGCCCATCTAAACCTGCAGGTATATATGAAGTGGATTCGGTGACGCAACTGGCGATGCAAGTGGAAATGCTCAACAAGAAGATCTCCGAGATGACTTCTCCCTCCGCCGCTAAGGTATATGAAAATGTTGCTGCTGCCGAGCAGGTGGATTATCTGGGGAACATACCCAGGCCTGCTCAAAATAATTCTGCCAATAATTTTTCTGCTTTTTCGAATTTTTCTTCTCCTCCTTGTTTTAATGCTGCTACGAATTCTTATCATCCTGGATGGCGTAACCATCCTAATTTTTCTTGGAGTAATAATGCTAACGTAGTACGCCCACCGCACGATTTTACACCACCACCACCACCACAACAAAACTTTCAAAAACCTTCCCCTTTGGAAGAGATCCTCGCTATGTATATAAGCTCGAACGATGCTACTATTAGAAACTTAACGGGATCAATGAAAAGTTTAGAAAATCAGGTTGGCCAACTCGCCAAGGATTTTTATGAGAGACCACCTGGAACTCTTCCCTCGAACATTGAGCCTAACCCAAGGGAGCACGCAAATGCGATTTCCCTTCGGAGCGAAAAGGTTGTTAACGAGCCCACCACAAGGGAAGAGCTAAGTGTACAACCCCATATTCGCTGGGTGGGACCCGGAGACATCACTGAGGAATTGGGCTAGGCTCAGGTCAGCCTTGGGTTGGCCCCGAGACTTACTTATAGAGTTCTCGCCCTGAAGGGGCTCCCGCCCAAAGCAGATACTCGAGCTCTCGGCAGGAGAGATCGTCGACCGACCAAGGCAAATAGTCGAGCTCTCGGCAGGAGAGATCGTCGACCAACCAAGGCAGATAGTCGAGCTCTCGGCAGGAGAGATCGTCGACCGACCAAGGCAGATAGTCGAGCTCTCGGCAGGAGAGATCGTCGACCGACCAAGGCAAATAGTCGAGCTCTCGGCAGGAGAGATCGTCGACCAACCAAGGCAGATAGTCGAGCTCTCAGCAGGAGAGATCGTCGACCGACCAAAGCAGATACTCGAGCTCTCGGTAGGAGAGATCGTCGACCACGGAAGCTTCCGCCTTAGGGCAAGCTCCCGCCCAGGGGAGGCGAAAAGGCCCCAAGTAGGCCTTCAGTCGCGGTAGTTTCAAGACCGTGAAGGGCGCGAACCTCCCTGGCAAGGGGTCTCGCCAGGGTTGGCCCTGGTGGGGGTCCGGCGAGAGCCTTCACGGCCAGGGTTCTCGCCAAGTGGGCCCACGTGGTGGGGCCCGGCGCTCATAAAGAGGACCATTTTATAATATATTATCCCGAGGTAAAATTACCCAAGTGCCCTTTGAGTGACAGCGGGATTTGGCTATTGGCAGACCCCTCAGGGGTATTTCAGTATTTTCAGGTCAAAGGAAGGCTATAAAAAGACCCATAAGGGCTCTTTAGAAGGCAAGTGGATCATTTTCCTCTAGCCCTAGTGCCTTCTGAAGAGCTCCCAGCCCAGCATTCGGCTTTGGAGGGGAAGCTCTCAGAGATCTTCCGGGTGTGTGGTGGGACCTCCCAGCTGAGGCTTTGGGTCAGTGTTAGGGCCTTAGCAACCTGTCAGGGGTCGAGGTTTGAGAGAAGTAGGCATTGACTGCGCTTTGGTTCGTGAACATTTGTTGAGGTCATTTTTGGCTTCAACAGTTCTGGTGCGGTGAGCGTGGAAGCAGTCGGTGCAAGAAAATCTTGAGTTAAGTCCCATGGCAGGAGGCGAGGGTGAAGGATCAGGCGCGGGAGGATCCCCCACCCGGGTGGACGAGGCGACGAGGAAAATGTTTGAGGACTTCAGGCGAGAAGTCATGCAGACGATCAATTTGGCCTTCTCGGCAAGGAACGAGTGGGAGACGCCGCAGGTTCCGGTGGAGGTGGTTCCGCTGCTAGGCGAGAACGCTCCAGGGCAGCGCCCCGGTAAGGAGGTCCCGGTGGAGGCAGGCGAGAGGGACGTAGCCGCGCGGGAGCTTTTCCCAGGCCAGCGTCTCGAGAAGGAGCTTCCGGCGGATCTGGGCGAGAAGGAGGCGACGGTGCGGGAACTCTTCCCTGGGCAAGGTCTCGCGGATCGGTCCAGCCAACCGAGATCGCGGGACGTGCCTTCTCGCCAGGCAGGGGGCGAGACCCCCTTTAGTGAGCTCATTGTCTCGGCTCCAGTGCCGGAGGGGTTCCGGGAGCCGGACATGACCTACTACACCGGGAAGGATGACCCGGTCCAGCACGTGCAATGGTTCGAGGACGTGGTGTCCATCAGGCAAATGTCGGATGCCTTCAAGTGTCGGCTTTTTACCATCACTCTGAAAGAAAAGGCCAGGGACTGGTTCCACCAGTTGCCGGCAAGTTCCATCTACAGCTTTGAGGATCTGCGGAGGGGTTTTCTGTTGAGATTCTCAACTTCGAAGAAAAGGAAGAAGGAGGCTGAGTGCCTGTTTGCAGTGAGGCAGGGGCCGGAGGAGACGTTGGGTCGCTATGTCGACCGGTTCCAAGAGGAGGTTCTCCTGGTCCAGGAGGTCCCGGGGTATGCGCTGATGCTAGCCTTCACCCTGGGGCTGAGGCCAGGGTTCTTTAGCATGGAGTTGAAGAGAGTGCCCCCTCTCTCTTTTGAGGAGCTCATGGAGAGGGCGGCGAAGGAGATAGACTTTGAGAGGGCAAACCTTGCGTTTGCAAGAAAGCTGGCCAGGCTGGCCGAGGACGACGTGAAGGAGCCGGTGGCGGGAAAGCAGAGAGAGCAGAGAGAGCAGAGGGAGCAGAGGGAGCCGAGGGAAGATCGGAGAAGAGAAGAGCCCCGAGGGCAGGGGCAACAGCATGGGGGGGCCAGGGAGCCAAACAACCGACTGGGTTGGAGGCCTCAGGAGGGTCGCCCCCAGGGCCAGGGAGGACTTCAGATAAGAGATAACTTTCGGGAGCCCAGAAGGCTGGAGCAGGGAGGATGGCGACAAGGACCAAGGGGTCATTTCCCACCGCCGCAGGAGGCTATGGAGGTGGGAAGGGGAAGAGGAAGAAGATTTCGGGGAGCCGGAAGAAGGGGAGGAGGAGAAGGAAGAGGGGGCAGGGTGGCGTTGCCTTATTGTGACTTCCATCAGGAGGAAGGTCACGCAACGGCCACCTGCCCAGAGTTTCTGGAGGTTAGAGGGGCCAGAGTGGCCGGAAGACAAGATCCGCCTGCAAGGATCGTCGAAGTACAGCGGGAAGAGGTGGAGGACAGATGTGAAGACAGGACTGACGTGGGGACCCGAGGAGGGATTGGAGTGATCCACGGGGGAGTGGGGATCGAGGCAACCCGCAAGGGGAGCCTTCAAACCATGTTCCGCCGAGGGGTCGCCTCGACCTCCCAGGCTCCACCCCCAGAGGAGAAGATCACTTTCTCATCCGCGGATATGCCAGACTACGAGGACCCGTTCTGCGACGCGCTTGTGATCCAGACAGCGGTAGAAAACTACACCGTCTCCCGGATACTGGTGGATAATGGGAGCTCGGTGAATGTGATCTTCAAGAAGGCCTTTGATGAGATGAGAGTGGAAGGAAAAAGGGTCCTGGCTTCTGATGGACCGCTTTTTGGCTTCTCCGGAGAAAGGAAAGAAGTGGAAGGGGGAGTGGGCCTGCATGTGAGGCTTGGGGGCGTCTCACGGAACTGTCGGTTCGTGATTGTGGACGCCCCGAGTAGTTACAATGCCATCTTCGGACGTCCCCTCATCAGCGCCTTTCGCTGTGTACCCTCCTCGTACCACCAATGCCTCAAGTTCAACAATGGAGGGGTGCAGGTTAGGATCAGGGGGGATCCGAAGATGGCAAGGCAGTGCTATGTGACGGCGGTTAACACCGTGTCATGGATGGAGGAGGCAGAGGAGTTGGAGAGGGAGATGGCTGAGCAGGAAGGAGTTGGGGAAGGGGGGAGGAGCCTGGGAGAGGCGATGGAGGTTGCTGAGGAGATAGCGGAGGCGGAGGAGTCGGGGAAGATCAGCCCAGAAGAAGCGAGAGGAGTGGTGGATGAAGAAGAGCAGAGGCAGGAGGAGAGCCTGGAGGAGGCGATGGAAGTTGATGAGGTTGGGGGAGAAGAGCTCGAGTTTGAGCGGGAAGAGGCAAGGGTAAGTTGGGAGCGGTCGGGGCTGGAGCCGGCCGAAGAGGTGGTGGAGATGGAGGTGCTTACAAGAGCGGGGGAGGTGCAAAGGATTCGGATCAACGGAGGCTTGAGCCTTGAGGATCAGGAGCGGATGCGAGCCTGCATCCAGGGCAACGTCGACATCTTCGCTTGGAGCGCGGCAGACATGCCGGGCATCGACGCGGACGTGGCCTGTCACCGCTTGAACCTGGATTCCAGAGCCCGCCCCATACGCCAAAAGATGAGGGCCATCGCCACCAAGCTAGAAGCCCCCATCCGAGAGGAGGTCCAAAAGCTCCTGGACGCAGGTTTCATCTCAGAGATCCAGTATCCAGGCTGGATCTCCAACGTGGTAATGGTAAAGAAGGGAGGAGGAAAATGGCGCATGTGTATCGATTTTTCCTTATTAAATAAATCATGCCCCAAGGATTGTTACCCCTTGCCTCGAATCGATGCGCTGGTTGACTCAGCCGTCGGTTTTTCTCTTATGAGTTTTCTAGATGCATTTTCAGGTTACCACCAGATCCGGATGCACCCTCCTGATGTCAAGGATGTTTCCTTCATCACAAGAGAGGGATGCTTCAGCTATAAGATGATGCCCTTCGGATTAAAGAATGCAGGGGCAACATACCAACGCATGATGGATCGAATCTTTCGAGATCAAAGGGGAAGGAACCTGGAGGTCTATGTGGATGACCTCATGGTCAAGAGCAAGTGTGTTGATTCCCACTTGCGAGACTTGGAGGAGACGTTCGCCACCCTGCGGAAGTTCAAGATGAGGTTGAACCCCTTGAAGTGCGTCTTCGGGGCTAGTCGCGGCAAATTCCTCGGGCACCTCTTGACTCCCGCGGGGGTAGAACCCAACCCCGATAAGGTTAAGGCTATTCTAGACCTAGAATCGCCTCGCAACGCCAAGGAGATCCAGCGCTTGACCGGGAAGTTGGCCGGGTTAAGCAGGTTCCTCTCGCGGTCAGGGGATAGATGTTCCTCCTTCTTCAAAGTACTTCGTGGTAACCAAGCATTCGAATGGACGGCCGAGTGCGAAGAGGCTTTTCAGGGGCTGAAGAGGCAACTCTCCCAAGCTCCGTTACTTCAAAGCCCAAAGGAGGGGGAGGACCTAGCCTTGTATTTAGGAGTGGGAGGAGAGGCGGTGAGCTCCGTCTTGGTCAGGGAAGAGGGGAAGAAGCAGTTACCCGTCTATTATGTCAGCCGAATCTTAAAAAAGGCAGAGCTCCGATACCCCATCCTGGAGAAGCTAGCATATGCTTTGGTCATCTCAGCTAGGAAGCTTCGCCCTTACTTTCAAGCACACTCGATTAGGGTGGTAACAGACCATCCCCTTCGCAAGGTCTTGGAGGGGGTGGAACATTCAGGGAGGTTGGCAAAGTGGTCCATCGAGCTAAGCGAGTTTGACATCTCTTTCGTCCCGAGGCTCTCCATCAAAGCCCAGGCCGTAGCGGATTTCCTGGCGGACTATGTTACCGAGGCCGAGACTGAAGAACCAAAGCCGCAAGAAGCGTGGAAGATGGTGGTCGACGGGGCCTCAGGAAGGCACTCCCTGGGAGGAGGTGTGGTGTTAGTAAGCCCTCAGGGAGTTACCATAGAGCAAGCCGTGACTTTCCATTTCCCTGTAACCAACAACCAAGCAGAGTATGAGGCTGTGATCGCCGGCCTTCGCTTGGCGAAGGAGCTGGAAATCTAGGATGTGGAAGCCTTCACCGACTCAATGGTGGTAGCATCGCAGATCCGAGGCGAGTTTGAGGCCCGGGAGCCGACCCTCGCGAGGTATCTATCTAAGGTAAGAGCCATCATTGGGGGTTTCCGTTCATTCTCTATTCGACATGTCCCCAGGGAGGAAAGCGCGGCAGCTGATCGACTGGCAAAGTTCGGGCCTCGGGGAGGAGGTACCCTAACCGAACTATTCCGACCAGCCATTGAAGAGGGGGAGTTGATGGAGGTGAATCGGCGGTCCTCATGGATGGATCCATTGGTGACTTTCTTAACCACAGGAGAACTGTCGGAAGAAGTCAAGGATGCGAAGAGCTTCAGGCACAAGGCGGCTCATTACCTGATGCTGGAAGGGAGCTTGCATCGGAAGATGTTGTCAGGGCTCCTCGCGAGATGCGTAACCGAAGAGGAAGTCCCGAGGATCCTGGAAGAGGTGCATTCTGGAGAGTGCGGCAGCCATTCAGGGGGAAGGACATTGGAAGCAAGGGTGATAAGGCAGGGATATTTCTGGCGGACCATAAGGAAGGATACAGCTGAATTCGCAAGGAGGTGTCGGAAGTGCCAAGTACATGCTCCTCTCCAGCTCTTGCCCGCCCAAAGACTTCGAAGCATCACGGCGCCATGGCCCTTCGCCATTTGGGGGATGGACCTGGTTGGACCCTTCCCTCCAGCTAGCGGGCAAAGGAGGTTCCTCCTAGTGATGATTGACTACTTCTCCAAATGGCTGGAGATCAAGCCGTTAGCCAAGGTAACCTCCCAGGTCATCAGAAACTTCGTTTGGGGGGAAATCATTTGCAGGCACGGATTGCCCCAAGCGATAGTGACAGACAACGGTCCTCAGTTTGCCAGCGAAGAATTCATCAGCTTCTGCACCCAATTGGGGATCGATCTCAGGTTCGCCTCTGTCCATCATCCTCGGAGCAATGGCCAGGTGGAGGCGGCGAACAAGGTCATTGTCAACTTGCTCAAAAAGAAGGTGGAGAACCTGAAGGGTAATTGGGTGGAGCAGCTCCCTTCTGTCCTGTGGGCCTTGCGAACAACTCCAAACACGGCCACTGGAGAGACCCCCTTCAAGCTCTCTCACGGGTGTGAGGCTGTCCTCCCGGTGGAGTTCGAGGTTCGGTCCCCAAGGGTCACGGCCGCAGGTGGGGGAAGCGAAGCTTGGAGGTTGGAGAATGAGGAAGGGTTGCGCCTCTCATTAGATATGGTGGAAGAGCTGCGGGATGTTGCTGCCATCAGACAAGAAGAAATAAAACGGCGAATGGCTCGGTACTTCGACAAGCACATCAGAGTCAAGCAATTCACCGAGGGGGATCTAGTACTGAAGAAGGTCAACGCTGCAGGAAGGTCGGCCGCTGTTGGTAAGCTCAACCCTAGCTGGGAGGGGCCTTATATAGTAGAGAAGGCTCTGGTTAGCGGAGGCTATTATCTCCAGGATGCAGAAGGAAGGACCTTGAGTCACACCTGGAATGGTGATGACCTGAAGCGCTTCTACCCGTAAGAGGGAAAAAAGGATAGTGATGTTGTAAACAACTATTACATTTTCAATAAAGTTATTTCAGAATGTTGACTATCGCTGAGTGTGCTATCTTTACGTTTTGTTTTAACTGACAATGACTCCTCGTCTCAGTGATAGAATAGGCCTGGTTGAGGGAACCTTCAACGACACCCCGAGCTCGGCTCGGCCCCAGGTAGACCCGCTGCGCAGGCTCTCACCTAGCTGGCAGGTCCGAAGGCTCGCCTGTGGGGGATAGGTTGGCTCTTGTGATACTTTGTTCTTAGCCACTTCAACGACACCCCGAGCTCGGCTCGGCCCCAGGTAGACCCGCTGCGCAGGCTCTCACCTAACTGGCAGGTCCGAAGGCTCGCCTGTGGGGGATAGGTTGGCTCTTGTGATACTTTGTTCTTAGCCACTTCAACGACACCCCGAGCTCGGCTCGGCCCCAGGTAGACCCGCTGCGCAGGCTCTCACCTAGCTGGCAGGTCCGAAGGCTCGCCTGTGGGGGATAGGTTGGCTCTTGTGATACTTTGTTCTTAGCCACTTCAACGACACCCCGAGCTCGGCTCGGCCCCAGGTAGACCCGCTGCGCAGGCTCTCACCTAGCTGGCAGGTCCGAAGGCTCGCCTGTGGGGGATAGGTTGGCTCTTGTGATACTTTGTTCTTTGCCACTTCAACGACACCCCGAGCTCGGCTCGGCCCCAGGTAGACCCGCTGCGCAGGCTCTCACCTAGCTGGCAGGTCCGAAGGCTCGCCTGTGGGGGATAGGTTGGCTCTTGTGATACTTTGTTCTTAGCCACTTCAACGACACCCCGAGCTCGGCTCGGCCCCAGGTAGACCCGCTGCGCAGGCTCTCACCTAGCTGGCAGGTCCGAAGGCTCGCCTGTGGGGGATAGGTTGGCTCTTGTGATACTTTGTTCTTAGCCACTTCAACGACACCCCGAGCTCGGCTCGGCCCCAGGTAGACCCGCTGCGCAGGCTCTCACCTAGCTGGCAGGTCCGAAGGCTCGCCTGTGGGGGATAGGTTGGCTCTTGTGATACTTTGTTCTTAGCCACTTCAACGACACCCCGAGCTCGGCTCGGCCCCAGGTAGACCCGCTGCGCAGGCTCTCACCTAGCTGGCAGGTCCGAAGGCTCGCCTGTGGGGGATAGGTTGGCTCTTGTGATACTTTGTTCTTAGCCACTTCAACGACACCCCGAGCTCGGCTCGGCCCCAGGTAGACCCGCTGCGCAGGCTCTCACCTAGCTGGCAGGTCCGAAGGCTCGCCTGTGGGGGATAGGTTGGCTCTTGTGATACTTTGTTCTTAGCCACTTCAACGACACCCCGAGCTCGGCTCGGCCCCAGGTAGACCCGCTGCGCAGGCTCTCACCTAGCTGGCAGGTCCGAAGGCTCGCCTGTGGGGGATAGGTTGGCTCTTGTGATACTTTGTTCTTAGCCACTTCAACGACACCCCGAGCTCGGCTCGGCCCCAGGTAGACCCGCTGCGCAGGCTCTCACCTAGCTGGCAGGTCCGAAGGCTCGCCTGTGGGGGATAGGTTGGCTCTTGTGATACTTTGTTCTTAGCCACTCCGACACCCCGAGCTCGGCTCGGCCCCAGGTAGACCCGCTGCGCAGGCTCTCATCAAGCTGGCAGGTCCGAAGGCTCGCCTACGGGGGGTAGGTGAAGTCCTTGACCTTTTGATCCTTGGTTCTTGATTGGTAGCTACTACGTTATAACGAGCTCGGCTCAAACCCCGGTAGACCCGCTGCGCGGGCACCCATGTGAGCTAGCAGGTCCAACGGCTCGCCGACGGGGTAGGGGTTTGATTGGTCGGAAAAATATGTGGGCAGGACCCTGACCTAGACCGGGGGCAAATCCCTAAAGGGTCTCGGTTCAGGGGTCTCGGCCAGTAAAGGTCTCGGCTCAGGGGTCTCGGCCAGTAAAAGTCTTGGCTTGGAGGTCTCAGCAGATCGCGGCCCGGAGGTTTCGGCCAGTGAGGATCCCGGCCCAGAGGTCTCGGCCAGCAAAGGTCTCGGCTAAAGGAGGCTCTCGCAAAAAGAAAGCTCCCGGCGGGCCCAGGCAGGACGATTCAATCGACGATGCGAGGTTTCCGCCTAGCTGATCTCTAAGTAAGGTCACCCTAAAGAGACTAAGGGTCTCGGCGGAAGCTCGCGCGGAGGTCATTCGGCATAGTGATATACGCTTAAAAAACACAATGACAGTGAAGAAATGAAACATTACTTTATATAAGGTTAATTACAAAAGTGAGGAGCTTCTCGCTCATTACAAAAGGATATTCAAAATAAAAGACAACTTAAGGAGACGCGCTGTAGTCCCCACTGGTGCTCTCGCTTGAAGCATCGCCAGAGCCTTCCCCGGACGTCTCGTCAACAGCGGGAGAGGACCTCGGGACGTCTGAGAGCGGCGAGTCCGGCGCGCCTGGGGGTTTGGGAACTGGGTCGTAAAGCCAACGGAGAAGCTGGCGAGCGTCGATGGTCGCGCCATCCTCCCGGAGCAGCTCGACGTCTCGCAGCGTCTCGAGCGTCAGCTTGACGGTCGCCTGAGCGTTGGCTTGAAGCAGTTTATCGACGTCGTACTCCGAGAGGTAGCGGCTCCGCAACCTCGCATCTAGCTCCGGGGGCGGGCCCTTCGTTAGCTCTGCGCGGAGCTGTTCCCTCAGAAGGACGCTCTCGCAGCGCGCGTTGGCCAGCTCTGCGCGAAGCTCCCTGACTTGGGCGGAATCCTGCAAAAGGGACAAAAGATCTTAGTCACGCATTACACAGTAGAAACTTCGAGGAAACGGGGGCAAGGGCTCAGGAAGGTCTCGCCTACCTCGGTCGCGGGGCGCAGAGACAGCGCCAATTTGGCATCCGCGAGCTCCTGTTGAGCTCTCGCGAGTTCTTCTTCCGCGGCATGCGCACGAGCTATCGCGTCCTCCCTCGCCTTGCGCATATCTGTGAAGTTCTTGTCAATGGTGATGCTTCGACGCGCACACATATGTGTAAGCTCGAACCCGCGCATTACGGCCCGGGTGGCGTCGAAGGCTAGAAGGCGGGTAGGCGTCTGGTCGAACACGCTGGCATCTTCCCGGCTGTATAGACCATACCCAAGCGAGAAGGCCTCGCCGGTCACATTTTCCCCCTCCGCCCATCGGGGAAGGAGGGTCGAGACCCTGAGTGAGTTTGTCTTGGGGTCCCACTCCATCTGGGGCTTCCCCTCCGAGTCGGCGTACCTGACGCCTAAACCAAAGTTCCGGTGCCCTCTCGGCACCTCCTGGGGCGGGACGTTGGCGGAGGTCTCGGCGGCAACCACTTCTCCCCCGGCCTCGCCTACGGCCGATGTGTTCCTGGCAGAAGCCTCGGCACGGCTCTTGGCGGCGGCGGCGGCATCCATCTCACTGGCCCTCTGAAGGATCGCTTCAAAGGACCTGCCCTCAGGAGGAGGTTGGACGGGCGAGACCGCCAACGATTTCCCCTTGTCGGCGGCAGAAGGCTTGGGCCTCTTCAGCGCGCGGAGAGGAGGAAGGGTGGCCTTCCGCTTCTTGGCCGGTGGCGGCATGGAAGGGGTTGGATCTTCTCGGCAGGCGCTGGCGCTAGCTTCCGCGAGCGCAAGGGGGCCTCTCGCTGCCAGACCCTCGACACCCCGGCCTGCGGCGAAGGGTTGGTGCAGAGGGACCTCCCGCTCTCCTACAAAGTAAAAACGCTTTAGCACTTCAGCGTAAGAAAATTTTTGATAAAAAAGAGAATCTGAGGCGAGACCGTACCTTCGCCCGATTGAACAAAAGGGAGGGAGTCGACGTCCCGCAGAAGATAGGGGACGTCGAACTCCTTGGTCCCGAAGAACTCCAGGATTGCGCTCTCGCGCGATCCCAGGGCGGGCGGCTTGTAGGCAGCGTCTTCATACTGGACGGGCTGAAGCGGGACGTTGCCAAAGTCCCCGCTGACGTATACGAACTTCTCGCCCCAATGGTGGTGCTTATTGGCGAGACCGGTAACCTCGAGCTGTTGCCCGGAGAAGAAAACTACCCCCCCCCCCCTTGGCACGGAAGTTGAATAGCTTCCGGAAGATGGGCAGGCTAAACTCGATCCTCTCGGATCGCATATAGCATATGAATGCTATAAGGATCGCGACGGAGTTCGGGTTTAGCTGGGCGGGCACCACCCCATAATAACGGAGAGCTAACCGAACCTCCGGCCACAGGGGGAGGCGGAAGCCCACCTCGAAATGCTCAAGGGGGATGGCAAGCTCTCCCGCCCCGGGGGTATTCACCCTATCATGATTCCCCGGGTTCCGCGCCGAGAAGCCGGCGGGAACGTAGCGGTCGACGATCGCGTTGTATTCGTCGAGGGTGAGCTTGCAGGAAGGGAAGAGATGCTTCTGGAAGGCTTCCGCGCAATGGGCGCGACCCTTGCTCTCGCCAGGCATGGCTAGTTCGTGAGTAAGAGCGAGAGCTGTAGGGGAGTCGAAGCGGGAGCAGGAACGCGAGAGCACGGAGGGAGGCTGAGGTTCCGGATCGGAGAAATAAATGCGGTTGGTAGGCTTCTCTATTTATAGGGAATCGTAGTCTTCATGAGTTCATCCGGCGGAGAGAGAAAGTGACAGCGGAGTACAGCTGTCAGAACCCGGGCTAACGACGCCTCGGTTCTCCCCCTCAGGATGACGGCGGTCAACGGTCGCTTCAGGTTTCGACGCGACTGCCTGGATCGGCGCAAGCCTCCTAGACTGGCGTAAGCCTCCTGGGTTAACGCAAACCTCCTAAATCAGCGCAAGCATCCTAGATCGAGGTAAGCGCCTTGATTAAAAAGCCCCGCAGAGCGATAAAAAGGAAAGGGAAAAGAGACATGGGTAGAAGCGAGACTCTCGCTAACGCAAGCTGGATAAAAACTTAATTAATAATAATGTTTATTACAGACATTGAAAAAGAGAAACAGGGGGAAGAGAAAAAGAAAAGAAAAAAGAGACACTAAGATTCAGAGCGCGAAGGCTAGTAGGGTTTCCAGCTCCATCGTCCCCGTTCTCGCCGCCTAGTCCTTGGGGGCGCCAACGGGTTGAAGTAAGACGATAGCATGGTACACCCAAGGTTGATCCGCCTGGCGTAGTCCCGGATCTGCGAGATGCACCTCCCTGGGGAAGACTCGGCGGAAGGCCCGCGCGGGCAATCAGTCTCGCCCAAGAAGAAGTCCCGCTCCAGAGCCTCCAGTCTTTGCTCCACGGATTCGCGGAACGCTTTTGCCGCGGCAGCATGGGCACGATCCCGCCGGACAAGCTTGGCCAAGATGGCCGAGATCTTCCTCCGTCTCCCCTTCGCGCTCCCTGCACTGTTCAGGGTTTCCTCTATCTCGCCAGACGAAGGGAGGGGGGACTCTTCGTCCTCTTCTTCCTCGTCTTCTTCTTCCTCTTCCTCTCCTTCCTCGTTGACTTCCGACCGCAAGCCAGGATCACCTGCGGAAGAAACACGCGAGAATTTTGGTCAAGACATGACGATCAACAGTCCGAAAAAGTTTTCGCATACCTGCGGCTGGGCGAGAACCGTCAGCCAAAGTTGGACGGGAAGGCCCGACCCCTCCGTTGGTTCCATAAAGGAGGTGAAGGGGCTTGCCCAGCCCCGGGCGGAAGGGCTCGCGCACGATGGTCCCGGCCGGGCCGGAAGCATGAGGGAAGTGGTCTTCTCTCAAGGGGCGATCAGCATCCTTGAGAGTAGCGGGAGGTTCAGAAGCCGCCCCTCCCGCCTGCAGGAGAGGATTGGCCACCGCGGGAGGCTCTTCGACGGTTCTCGCTTCATCTTCCCGGGTGGATAGACCCGGGTCGGCGGGAGCTGGCACTGCGAGAAGACGGTTCAGAAAAGAAAGGGTCTGGTTAAAATATTGACAAGGGAAAATGTACCTGTCGTTCCGGCCCCGGCCGGAGGAATCCTTTCCGAGACCCGTATTTGGCCCTCGGGGGGATGAGCGGGTAGGTTCGAAGAGCTGGGCGGAATTTCGGCGTCATTATTGGGAGCGGACTCCTGCGAAAGCATACTTTAATCATCGAATCTAATGTCCAGTCAGCTCGGTAGGCACGGGCGAAAGGCTTACCTTCTGTAGGGAAGAATCCCCAGCAGGATTGGGAGTGGGGGAAGGAGGATCCCTGTTCTCGCGAGAAAGGTCCCGTCGGACCGCCTTCGCCCTTTTCTTTCCCTTCTTCTTCGGCTCCGAAGGCCCGGCGCTCGAAGTCTTTTTCGCTAACCATGGAGCCACTGCCGCACAGTTAGCCAAGTCCCGCGCTTGGGCAGCGGTTAACCGGTCTTGGAGGTCCTGCGGAAGCGGTTTGGCAGCACGCTTGGGATGCATGGTGAGCTCGCGCGAGAATCCCGGAGGCGAGAGCTCAGTCAGAGAATCGTATTTTAAGGGCAGGGCGTAAGGACGTCCACCAGCATATATTTATAGCCGCAGTGGGACCCACCAAAAGATTCCCTCGATAGGCGGGCACGTGTCCAGCGAATATTTTGGGGGTTGGACTTGTCTTGTCGAGCGCAGGGCTAGCTCGAAAAGAGCGGGGATTGTGTACAACCCCATATTCGCTGGGTGGGACCCGGAGACATCACTGAGGAATTGGGCTAGGCTCAGGTCAGCCTTGGGTTGGCCCCGAGACTTACTTATAGAGTTCTCGCCCTGAAGGGGCTCCCGCCCAAAGCAGATACTCGAGCTCTCGGCAGGAGAGATCGTCGACCGACCAAGGCAAATAGTCGAGCTCTCGGCAGTAGAGATCGTCGACCAACCAAGGCAGATAGTCGAGCTCTCGGCAGGAGAGATCGTCGACCGACCAAGGCAGATAGTCGAGCTCTCGGCAGGAGAGATCGTCGACCGACCAAGGCAAATAGTCGAGCTCTCGGCAGGAGAGATCGTCGACCAACCAAGGCAGATAGTCGAGCTCTCAGCAGGAGAGATCGTCGACCGACCAAAGCAGATACTCGAGCTCTCGGTAGGAGAGATCGTCGACCACGGAAGCTTCCGCCTTAGGGCAAGCTCCCGCCCAGGGGAGGCGAAAAGGCCCCAAGTAGGCCTTCAGTCGCGGTAGTTTCAAGACCGTGAAGGGCGCGAACCTCCCTGGCAAGGGGTCTCGCCAGGGTTAGCCCTGGTGGGGGTCCGGCGAGAGCCTTCACGGCCAGGGTTCTCGCCAAGTGGGCCCACGTGGTGGGGCCCGGCGCTCATAAAGAGGACCATTTTATAATATATTATCCCGAGGTAAAATTACCCAAGTGCCCTTTGAGTGACAGCGGGATTTGGCTATTGGCAGACCCCTCAGGGGTATTTCAGTATTTTCAGGTCAAAGGAAGGCTATAAAAAGACCCATAAGGGCTCTTTAGAAGGCAAGTGGATCATTTTCCTCTAGCCCTAGTGCCTTCTGAAGAGCTCCCAGCCCAGCATTCGGCTTTGGAGGGGAAGCTCTCAGAGATCTTCCGGGTGTGTGGTGGGACCTCCCAGCTGAGGCTTTGGGTCAGTGTTAGGGCCTTAGCAACCTGTCAGGGGTCGAGGTTTGAGAGAAGTAGGCATTGACTGCGCTTTGGTTCGTGAACATTTGTTGAGGTCATTTTTGGCTTCAACACTAAGGGTGATTGTCCCTCCTGTTTTTATCCCAATAGAAAATGATAAATCAAATCTTGGAAATGAAAAATCTACCTGTGAAAAAGAAAAAGATATCTCTTTTTTTTTCGATTCTGAAAAAGGAAAAGATGATTTTCAAAATGATGCTCCTGTTATTATAAAGGAATTTCCGCCACCCCCTTATCCGGCTCGACTTAGGAAGGAAAAATTAGACGATCAATACAAACGCTTCCTTGAAATGTTCAAACAAATTCACATTAATTTGCCATTTCACGAAGCGATTAGTCAAATGCCTAAGTATGCGAAGTATCTTAAGGATTTATTAACGAACAAGACGAAATTGGAAAATTTATCACATGTCACGTTAAATGAAGAATGCTCGGCGGTTGTTAAGAATTCTAATCTGCCTAAAAAGATAAATGATCTGGGTAGTTTTTCCATTCCTTGTGTCTTTGGTGATTTATTTGTTAAACATGCGTTAGCAGATCTAGGAGCAAGCATCAATTTGATGCCTTTTTCACTATTTAAGAAGTTAGGATTGGGCACTCTGAGCCCTACAAGAATGAGTATCCAATTAGCTGATAGGTCTATTAAGTATCCACTAGGTATCGTTGAGGACGTGCTAGTAAAGGTCGACAAATTCATCTTCCCGGTAGATTTTGTCATTCTTGATATTGAAGAGGACGTCGAGGTTCCTCTTATCCTTGGACGACCATTTCTGGCCACCTCTCGAGCAGTTATAGACGTCAGTAACGGAAAGTTGTTTTTGCGTGTGGGAGATGATGAGGTCACATTTTCAATCAATCAATCCATGAAAAATTCTTTAAAAAATGATGACTCATGTTTTTTCCTTGATGTTTTAAATGAAGACTCCTCTCTTTCTCTTTCAAATATTTCTTCCAATGATTTTTCTTCCTCTTTTTCTGATGTTTCTACAAATGTTTTTAAGGACACGGTTATGTCCGCACAAGCCAATTTTGCAAATGAACCAGTGTTTAGACAAAAAAATTATGAAAAACTTATTTTTGAAAATGAAAAAGTTTTAAAGAACTCCTACGAGGAACCTCCCAACTTAGAACTCAAACCCCTTCCCGAACATCTCAAATATGCCTTTCTTGAACAAAATTCCAAATTACCCATTATAATCTCAGCTTTGCTTTCTCAATCCGAAAACGATCAATTGATCGAACTACTACAAAAGCATCGCCGAGCTATAGTGTGGCAAATTTCCGATATTCCTGGCATAAGCCCTTCCTTTTGTACCCACAAAATATTTTTTGAAAATAATCCTAAGGGTGTAGTTCAACCACAGCGTCGTCTTAATCCGAATATGAAAGAGGTTATGAAGGGAGAAGTTCTTAAGTTATTAGATGCAGGGATAATCTATCCTATTTCCGATAGTGAGTGGGTAAGTCCGGTTCAGGTTGTGCCTAAGAAGGGTGGGATCACGGTAGTGACGAACGAAAATAATGACTTAATTCCAACTAGGACGGTAACGGGATGGAGGATGTGTATCGATTACCGTAAGCTCAACGATGCCACTCGTAAAGATCACTTCCCCCTTCCCTTTATCGATCAAATTTTAGAACGCTTATCCGGACATAGTTTTTATTATTTTCTCGACGGTCTTTCGGGATACTTCCAAATCCCTATCACACCCGAAGACCAAGAGAAGACGACATTCACTTGCCCCTTCGGAACTTTTGCTTATCGTAGAATGCCTTTCGGGTTATGCAACGCACCCGCTACTTTTCAGCGGTGTATGCTTGCTATTTTTGATAAATATATAGAGAATATTATGTAAATATTTATGGACGATTTTTCTGTTTTTGGCGACTCATTTAATTTATGTTTAACGAATTTAGGAAATGTTTTAAAACGCAATGAAGAAACGAATCTAGTTTTAAATTGGGAGAAGTGTCACTTTATGGTACGTGAAGGCTTAGTCCTTGGCCACAACATTTCCGCTAGGGGAATTGAAGTGGACAAGGCAAAAATTGAAGTAATTGAAAAGTTACCGCCGCCTACAAATATTAAAGCGATTAGAAGTTTTTTAGGGAATGCGGGTTTTTATCGATGATTCATTAAAGACTTTTCAAAAATTACTAAGCCTCTCACCCACCTTCTCGAAAAAGACACTCCCTTCATTTTTGATGAATCTTGTCTCGCTGCGTTTGAATTAATTAAATCAAAGCTTATAAATGCTCCTATTATGATTGCCCCAGTTTGGGATTTACCTTTTGAAATCATGTGCGACGCGAGTAATCATGCGGTAGGTGCGGTTCTAGGACAACGAATTGCTAAGAACTTTCATCTGATTTTCTATGCTAGTAAAACTCTAATTTCTGCTCAAGAAAATTACACCACGACAGAGAAAGAACTCTTAGCAATTATTTTTGCTTTTGATAAATTCCGACCCTACATCACCCTTTCTAAGGTTATCGTTTTTACGGATCATTCCGCTTTGAAGTACCTCCTTTCTAAACCGGATGCCAAGCCGCGTCTTATTCGTTGGATCCTCTTACTTCAAGAATTCGACTTGGAGATTCGGGATAAGAAAGGAGCGAAAAATTTAGCAGCTGATCATCTCTCTCGTCTTGAAAATCCCAATCTAGATATTTTAAATGAAACTTTTATTAATGACTCTTTTCGGGATGAGCGTCTTTTTAATATTTCTTCATCTCCTACCCCCTGGTTTGCCGATCTGGCCAATTATCTTGCGGCCCGGGTCCTTCCAAAAGAATACTCCACTCAACAAAAGAAGAAATTCTTTTCGGAGTTGAAGTATTATTTTTGGGAAGACCCATTTCTATTTCGCATTTGTGCGGACCAGGTGGTAAGGAGATGCGTTTTGCGGGAAGAGGGTCACCAAATTTTAAAACATGTTCATGAAGGTCCGAATGGCGGTCACTATCAAGCTAACCGCACTGCACACAAAGTACTTAGTGCTGGCTTCTACTGGCCAAGCATATTTAAAGATGCACAAATTTTTGTGGGCGGGTGCGATCGATGCCAGCGGACTGGAAATCTCTCAAATAAAAATGAAATGGAACAAAACTACTTTCTCGAGTGCGAAGTTTTTGATCTATGGGGCATAGACTTTGTCGGCCCATTTCCCTCCAGCTTAGGAAATAAATATATTCTAGTCGCAGTCGATTATGTTTCTAGGTGGGCAGAGGCCCAAGCTCTACCAAATAATGATGCTCACGTTGTTGTCAAATTTCTAAAAAAATTATTTTCTCGCTTTGGTTTTCCTCGAGCGATCGTTAGTGATAGGGGAAGTCATTTTTGCAACGCTCAACTCACTAAGGCTTTAGCCAAATATGGCGTTACGCATAAATTATCCACTGCTTATCACCCCCAAACTAACGGTCAGGTCGAGGTAGTCAATCGCGAACTTAAACGAATTTTGGAAAAAAACGTTTCTACTTCTCGTAAGGATTGGTCTTTGAAATTAGACGATGCTTTGTGTGCCTATCGGACAGCGTACAAGGCCGCCATCAGTTGTACTCCTTTCCGATTAGTCTATGGAAAATCGTGTCATCTTCCGGTAGAAGTAGAACACCGTGCGTACTGGGCGTTAAAGTTTTTTAACTTCGATCCGCACTCGGTCGGCGAGCATAGAAAAAACCAACTAAATGAGCTTGACGAGTGGCGAGCGTACGCATATGAAAATAATAAAATTTATAAAGAACGCACGAAATTGTATCACGATAAGAACTTGCGCCACCCTAAAACGTTTAAACCAGGCGATCAGGTTCTTCTTTTTAATTCGCGTTTACGTCTCTTCCCGGGAAAGCTTAAATCTAGATGGTCCGGACCGTTCGCGGTCAAGGAGGTTTTTCCTTACGGCACTGTGCTACTTTCACACCCCGATAAGGGGGACTTTAAAGTTAGTGGCCATAGACTTAAACTCTATTTCTCTAATGATTCTGTGACTCCTGCAAAGGAGAATCTTCTTTTTGATTCTTAGTTTATTATTTTCTGATGGACATTTTTTTTTTGGACTACTATATTTTTATGAAACTCTTTTATTTGAACTGTTGTAATAAAAAAACATTATCGAGCATCTGCCCATGGACTCTATCTTTTTGCTTTTATTTTGCTCTTTCTACCGGAGGCCAATCAAGTCCTTGATCGTGGTCACCGCTCCGCCGTTGCTGATATCAGATGGATCAAGTCATACCTGCTGACGATCAAGTACTCCAAAAAGCAAGCATGGGGGAGCGACATCCGCCTTCATCTCACAACCCCGGGGAAGTCCTGTTTTGTTTTTCTTATTTATTTATTTTTCCTGCATTTTTCTTTTTCTCTTCTTCTCAGTCCCCTTCTCTTTTTCTTTATGTTTTCTTCATTGAGGGCAATGAAGAATTTATGCATGGGGGGGGGGGGGGGGGTCTAGTTTCTTTTGGTCTTTTCTTTCTGTTCTTCTTCTTTCAAAAAAAAATATTATGTTTTATATTAGTATAGTATTTTATGTTATGTCATCAAAATCCAAAAAAATTATAAAATATAAAACCAAAAAAAAATTAGAAAAATTAAAATTAAAAAAAAATTTGTGCTTAAATCGATTTGAAAAACAAAACCTAAAATTATTTTCTATCTTTATTTTCATTTTGCTTCTAGTGAAGTGTAGGCCCATGCGGTTTCTTAGTTCTATATAGATTACTTTGAAAATGTTTTTCTAAACCTATCATTTTAACATAGTCTAATTCTACTAGTTTCTTTTTCTTAAATATAGGCATCCGGTTTTTAAGTTATAAGCTAGCAATGCGTAGTTATGTCTTTTTATTTGGTTAGTTGCTTACGAATGGTTGCTAGGTATCATTAGTCCTTTTTCATTTGCGGGGTAGTCTTTCTTGGTGTCTAGAACTTGTACCAAGCTACTCTCGAAGCATTTGCGCCGTTTTTACGTTCTTTAGAAATGATTTAGGCCACCATTTGAATAGTTTGAGCTTTTCTTGCCCACCAAAAACAAAACCCTTGCAAAACAATTTTGGGCCTTTTCCTTATTTTCTTTGTTTTTAGCTCCACCTTTCATTTCATCTTGTTCACCAAAGCCAAATACCTTTCCTATTTTTTGCACTATAACTTTGAGCTTAAAAATTATTTTGTGGGAGGGGTATTATTTTTGAAATGAATAGGAAATTTTCAAGCTTAGTTTTGGAGCTTTCTTATCAAATGTTATTCAAAAGGAAAAAATTTGAGAAAGAAAAATGAAAAAATCAAAATAATAAAAAAAAGAATGCAAAAAGTTTATGTTTGGCCAATTTTATAAAAGAAAATTTTCATGGCCTTGTTTTTGTAGTTTCATATTGGAGAAATGACATACTTGTTATTTCTCATTTTTATTATGCTTTGTTTATTTTTAAGCTCACCCTTGGTTTAGTGTTTAAGCCATCATGTTTATCTTTGTTTTCATTTCCTAATCATTCACCTAAACCAAGTCTTAATGCCTATTAGAAGTCCTAATGATCTTAGAATGTAAGTTCGCATAGTGGAGAAAGTGTGAACGTACAAGCCTATGGCCACCATCATTGATGGATTTCTTTGGAGGTTATCTTGGAGTGTTTTAGGGTTAATGTTTATCTAGCAACCTAGTAGTTTGTTAATGCGCCGTTTATTTAGAACCTCTACTTTTGTTGTCCTTATTTTCATTTATTTTGGATGCCTTGCTTTTAAGATTTAGAAATTAGTAGACTTTTCTTATGTTTTAATGAGATTTTAGGGTTCCATTTTCAAATTTTCTATTGTGCACTTCTCACCCCACTAGTTGATAATATGAATATTAGGATAGTTTAATTTTTCATGTTTTGTTTTTCTTAACTATGGAACTTAAAAAAAACATAAATATCTTTTGCTTTCCTTCTGTTTCTCCCTATTTTCATTTCTATTTGCTTGAGGGCAAGCAAATGTCTAAGCATGGGGGAGTTTGATGACTAGTTTTAGTCATCCCTTTTTGGGGTAATTTAGTAGCCTAAAAGTCTTTATTTATTTATATTTCATGCTTTTTATTCATGTTTTAATAAAATATAATTTCCTAGTTTAATTATCCGTTTTATGCATTTTTATGTTTATTTTTATGATGTTTATGTTCTAGGTTTAACTTGTGTTTTATTTTGAATTTTATTATTATTATTATTATAGTATGTTATGTTTGAATAATTATGTATTATGTTATGTTATGTTATTTTATGCTTTATTATATTATGTATTATGTTATTTATATGTTTTATGTTATGTATTTTGTTCTATGTATTTTCATTTATATATAATCATTAACTAATGTTTTGTTTTGTTTCATGTGTAGGTGCAGCCCGACCCCCATTGCTAGCCCTTGGCCGAGCCCACCACCTCTTGCTTTCCCTCAAGTTTTGGAGCAGCCCAACACAAGCTACCCGAGCCTACAAGTCCATAACATGCAGCCCTCCTCCATTGCAAGCAGCCCGACTCTCCTAAGCCCTCTACCCGAGCCCCTATGGAGCAGCCCAAGCCATGGAGAGCAGCTACCCGGCCCCCTCATGCACTTTAGAGCATCCCTTGTCCAAGCCCATGCTACCCGAACACTTGATGCAGCCCACAAGCCCCTCAAGCAGCCCATTAAAGCCTACTTTGGCCGGCCACACACCCCCCTTTCTCTCTCTCTTTATTCCCTTGCCACCTTTCCATGCATGCATTTTATCATTTTTCTCTCCCCTCATTTAAACAACATGCATGAACATTTCATCCCACTATGGCCGGCCACACCATCTCTCTCCTCCCCTTTATCTTCCATTCATCCCCCCTCTCTATTTTGAATTTTTATTTCTTCATTGCTATAAATGAAATACATGCATCCTCCCATTCTCTCTCCCCTTTATTAAATGCATGCATGAATCCATCCCCATGAAGTGGCCGGCCACCCTTGATCTCCCCCTTCTTCTAGATGCTTCCCTCCTCTCCTATAAAAGGAACCCATATCCCATGCTTTAAAGAGGTTGGATTGGAGCAAGAGAGCAAGAGAGTACAAGTCAAGAGAGTTCTTTTCATTGTAATTTTCATTTCTAGTTTCCCTTTTAGTTGTAATTTCAATTGTTGTTTGAAAGCTTTGTTTAAGATCGTTTTGTTTTAGCATTGTGAACGTTTCTTTTTTAGTAATAATAATGAAAATGTTCCTCTCTTCTTTTATTTTGTCTTCCCTTTCAATTATGCGTAGCTAATTTCCTATAGCATTCGATCGTGAGGATCCATGAAGTGAGATGAGAGTTTATTTTCTTTCTTAGTTTTATTTTTGTTATTTCTACTCGGTCCTTCTTTGATTAATTTATGTCGACTCTGTATTTCCGGTATACTGTAGTAGGCCTTGTTCTCATTTCATAGTAGTCGAGAGACTCATGATTTGAAATATCACTCAAAGAAGGAAGGAGTTGAACGCAATCCTAGAGATAGGATGACGTAAATCCTCCGGATTGGAGTCAAATCCAATAGTGCGGATCACCTCGATAATGCAACTTTAGGCTTCTTTGGTTTGTAAAGAGATTTCGATCGAAGAGTCTATAAGTTAGGAGACCTGATGCTCTAGCGAGATTTTGTCTTATTTTCGGATCCGTCACGGCCGAGTATGATTTGCAAAATTAAAACTATCTTTATTTTTTATCTCTCTCATCTAATTTCATGGTGATTCATTGATCGAATGCTAGCTTTTTATTATAAGTTTTTCGTCTCGCAAATTGTCTTTCATTTTTCTTAAAAAAAATTCTAAAAATCCAACTATTTTCCGGTAGGATAATATTTCAAGCGTGAGTAGCAGTACTTGACAGCCCCGTGTTTAAATACGACCTTGGTATTACAATTCGACAGGTACGCTTGCCTGTTCGGGTTTTGGCCCACCAGTGCTCCAAGAAAACATCTGAGAACTCGGTCCAACTTATCTCTGTATTGACTCGGTCTTGGAAGGTGGAGCCCATGAGTGACTTCCACCACCTCTTAGCATGTAGCTCCAAGGTAGACACCGCCAGTGATACAACCATATTGGTTGGACAATGGATACCAGCCAACAACTCCTGTATTGTGTCAAGCCAGTCCTCCGTGCGCATGGTAGACTCTGTCCCAAGGTAAGTGGGAGGGGAGAGAGCCCGGAAGACGCTCAACCAGTTAGAGCCCGGGGCCTGTTGTAGCACCAGAGGCTGTTGTGCCCTAAAAGCATCCAAGATGGTGGTGAGCGTCTGCCCCAACTCGGAGTGTTGGAACTGAGTGGGTATGGAAGGGGAAGGAATTCCCCCCAACGGCTCAACATACACTAGAATCTATACGAAGAATGCAAACTTACGGTCAGGTTGGCTAATCTTAAGGTCAGAGTTGGACAAACTTAGTGTGAATTACATATGGGCACACCACTGCTTCCGCTAAGTCAGTTTCTCCCCAAACTTACTAGTCGAACGGGAGTGGCCCATCGTTGAATTACTTCTTTAGGTGAGGATCGTGGCAAACTGATACCATTTGTAAGACCACCCTCCCGGAACACAAGACACAGCACGAGAGGGGTCTAATGCCAAGAACAGCCGCCTTGGGGTAGCACTAACACTCGGGCTAGCCCGTACCACAAGACGCCTATTATGCCGGCTACAACCAATATCAATATATATATATGCCAACCAAACCAAAATAATATAAAGAAATAAAATCCACACAAGCTATAAGTCCAAAAGCACAGTAATAGAGAAGCTAAACATGCTTTTACAAAATCAGAGTATAGCTAATAAGTTGCCCCAAATGGCTACAATAAAACTCTCATATACTCACATCTGCAATAGACGGTAGCGACGACACCATCCCTTCAGGCCCTATCGTCCTGGCCTGGATGACCGGCTCCATGACCTGCTATTCGATCTACGGGATTTCCTCCTAAAAAGGAAGACGTAGCAACCATTAGTCATAAAGACTAAATGGCTTCACATCTGCTCCCCCGGCGACTCCTCGGTACCGGGCGGAGAAATAGATAGGGTACAATATATATATATATATATATATATATATATATATATATATATATATATATATATATATATATATATATATATATATATATATATATATATATATATATATATATATAAAAGCAGGAGTATAACCAAGCAAGTAGTATAACAAGTAGTAAGATATTCTAACATTTCTTTCATCTATCACAGCATATGAATATAGAGTTATAATAAAAAGTAACTCAACTTATATGGATGCCCATACAAGCATATAAGTTGAGGATCATTCAACAGTAAGTAACTCATTATATAGGAGTGCTCATACAAACTTATACGATGATGATCTTGTATATGTAATGAAGTGACATGTTATGTATGCGATGCAATGACACACCCATGATCATGCACATGCAGTTGCTATGTCGACACAGACAAGTAGTTCCCACTTTTCGAGCAGGTAGCTAACCTCTCAGGCGCCAACCGTCGTGGCCAGACGGTGATAGTAGAACGGGCACTTCTACTACTAAGTGGGTATCCAAACTACTTCACTTAGGCCTCCGTACGTCTCAACGCTAAGAACACAATAGCAGAGCCCATGCGTACTACGGCCCAGTGGGTTCTCTTGTGTAGATGTGCACCAAGATCCTAGCCCCGAACTGGCCTATGCGTAACACGGAAGGAACCTCAGAAATAAGCATGAGGGTTAAGCACAACCGTTCACTTGGTACGAATGGCGCCCCGGGACATGAACACCAAGGTACAAGCCCAACCGCCCAAAGTCTATCTGTCAACTCCCATCGGTGTGACGATTGGCGAGCCCGTAGACCTGCGACACTATCCTTAACCCAGGATTACGACACCGCATGTCGAATCACACCGCATGTAATTCCACAACACCGTGGCATGGAAGGAGCCTCGGAGAAAGCACGAGGACCAAGCCTAACCATCCACTTAGCACGGAAGGAGCCCCGGGACATGAACACCGAGGGACAAGCCCAACCGTCCAACTTTACTCATCTCAACACCATCCCGACTAGTGACCGCCAACACCGTACTTACTAACTTCCACAATGCTACCTGTAGGGAGATGACTCTATAAGCATTGGACTACCAAATTTCATTCTATCAAATCAACATACATATGGCCATAGTTTATTCATATATATGTCATACCGAATGATTTCAACATCATAAAACAAAATGAGCATAAATGATAATCTACCAATTTATATCAAACCATTTCATTCGATTCAAGCTTGCTTCACAATTCGTAATACGAATTCAAATTAACAAACTTCAACCTTCATAATACTACGGTGGTTATCATAAAAGAGTTCACCCGAACCTCGAATTAGATTGCAACATTAATTCCACCAAATCTAAATCGATGTTATACACTACCCAGAAATGTAGGTGCAGAATAAATCTAGACAACAACTTCAACCGAAGATTACAGTGGCTACAGGAATCCGGTGAGTGTGCGTAACCACTCTATAGAAAGGTCTTTCCATTGGCTACAACTTTCATGTTAAGCCTGCAACCCAGATAAGAATATAAGCCACATGAAATTTGCTCCAAAGCTTGCCGCGTATAGAATATAATTTCTGTGCGCTTAGCTTACAACCCTTACTTCGATCAGACATTCCCATGGCTACAGACTTCACCCGAAGGAGTGTAACCACTCGCTGGAAAGGTAATTGCAAGGGATTCAACTTTAGTGTTTAGTTGAAAGCCCATATATGACCATTTCTTTCCTGAAAACAGCCAAGAAGGTCGATGCGTGCAGAACACAGATTCTGCATGCATCTTGAAGCGGAATGAACGACATCGGTTCATCTTCCTCCTCAAGCCGGTCACCCCAAATCGCATCCAGAAGTTCCTCCACCTATATTCTCCCTCTCAAGTCCATTCCTTATCACGAATCCACCCCCATCATCACTTTGAAGAAGGGGAGGTTGAAGATGACTAAATGTTAGAACAAAAGTTCTAGATAGGCCTTCCTAAGAAACCTTCTCCTCACAGAGCCGATGTCTCGCCTAAGAATATCTAAGGATCTAGCACCAAGGGAGAGGGGAGGAAGCTTACCTCATTTCCAGCGGTACCACTATTTCCGGCCATGGATCTCATCATCCTCCTCGGCGGCACCGCTTTTTCATTGACGGCGGTGGCGTTTCTCCTCCTCCAAGGTTTGCTCCAACCAGATCTCCTCCAGGAAGTTTTCTCAGGAGAAAGGGCTGGAATGAAGAGTGAAAATGGCGAGGGTTTTACTTTTCGTTTTTATACATAAGTGACACGGGCAGGGACACGACCGTGTCCTTACCCGTGTCCTACTCCGGCGTAGCGGCACGACTGTCGTTTCGTGCCCTTACACGGGTACTGACATGCCCGTTTCGGTACCCGTATCCAGGTGACACGGCCGTGGTTGTGGCCGTGTCAATACCCGTGTCCAGGTCGGGACACTTCTCGTCGACCTGGGCTTGAAGCACACAGGTAGGGACACGCTTGTGTCGCTACCCGTGTCATTCGTACACGGGTAGAGACACGGTCGTGTCTCTACCCGTGTCCTTCTCAGGACCGATCACTCAACGCTACGCAGCCAAGGCATGGAACACGGGTAGGGACACACCCGTGTCCCTACCCGTATCCTACTCGGGACAAACCACTCAACGCCCTTTTATTACCACTCAACGCCATGGACACTCAGCGCCACTGAACACGGGTTGGGACACGCCCGTGTCCCTACCCGTGTCATAATCAACACAGTTTTCAGCCAATTTCCTTATTTCCCGCGAGTGCTCACCTGATCGCATGCACCCCCTTGAGCATACACCAGCTCTCTCGACACCAAAAATTCGTACAAGGGGCCTAGCGTGAATCAGAACGTTAAAACATTGAGCTAAAATTTCTAGTGCATAAGTCTCTTGTATACAAGTTAAAGTTTATCTATCTATGTAGGTAGATTCAATTGATTCGGACTCCTTAAACTCAAAAAAATATATACAAAAATTATAGTGAAAAAATGAATGGAAAAAATGAGTACATCATAAGCAATCAAATCATGTGTCAAGGATATCCCCCAATCACTACTCATTCCTCGTAATAATTCTTCATGAGCATTGTGAGGATCAACACCTTGGTAAAAAAGAATCATTTTGATCATGTGCAAAGACATAAACTTAAGTTAGTGCCCCTTGTTCGAATCTTGTAATGAAGTATATAGACACATGACGTGATTCTTCACTTCATTTCTCTTGTGTTAGCATCTTGCAATATTGAGATAAAACATGTACGTATGACTATTTCTATTTGATGTTTTTGCCTATGATGTTACACGTTCACTTGTCATTATTCTATCTAACACTTCTATAAATAAGAATTGTACTCAAACTACATTATTTATCTATATCACATGTGTTCTAGTACACGATCTCTATTCAGGATGCTTATAATATTATACTGTATTAACTCTATGAATCTCTTAGCATTATACTTCAAATCGTTTTGTATTTAGTTTCAATTTTGTTGTCCAAATTTCTTTTATTCTAAAAAACACGTCAAATACACTGATTTTTTTCTTGTGGGTATGTCTATATTCATGGTGTTCTGTTCCAATTTCTGCCCATAGTGCTTATGACTTTTTCGTGTGCATGTGCGCTCGTTCTCTCATCTCTTTAGTATCATATGAACATAGCTAGTGCGTTGATTGTTCACGCGACATGTCAATTATTCCTCAACCCTTTCAATAATATCAAAAGGGGGGAATTGAGTGTTCATGACTATATCCTACGCTATCACCTAGAGAAAGACAGATCTAGATAGATCTTGTGTAGGGAGAGCACATATGTATGAGTACACAAATTCGGGGAGCACAAATGTAGGGGGAGCCATTTTGACTAGTATTGATTATTTTGATATTACTTAGTTTAACCTACCATGACTATTTTGATATTGATTACTGATTAGATTACACTAAACCATGTTGTTACTAGTTTTATATCTCATGAACGGAATTTGATATTATTAAAAGGGGTAGTTTGTTGGAGTCTATGGTTCGCGTCTCTTTATTTTTATAATATCAAATCTTATGTTATATTTGATCATATAAGGTTTGGTTATATTGTGCAGGTTTGCAGGTTCAAAAGAATCATAAAAATCATTCTCTGGGAGCTACCGCCAAGCGCTAGCCTGGAATTAAACTAAACAAGCCCTCGGGGACCTACCCCGTGGCATTAACACTACCGCCCGCACTAGCTCGGGATTTATTTCGATCGATCGCTCAGTGACCTACAGGGTGGCACTTGCCTTAACCCCAGCGCGCTAGCGATCTCAACGCGTGTCGAGATAATTTGTCAAGAAGATTGAACTATTGCCTGGCGATAGCTGTGTACCACGCTACGATAGCATTAAAAAGAGGGAAAAAAATTTTCTGGGATATTTTACATTTTTGCTGGACAGCTGGTGGCGAAAATTCGGAAAGATACCTACAACCGCGCGGTAATCCTACCCTCCGTGTTAGCCCTACCTCCTGTGGTAGCATATTTAAGTCATATGAAAAAGATTTCATTTTTCGTTCCTTGCAAGGAGTTAGATAGATTTTTGATTCTAGGTTTGTGTGTCGTCTCAGAGCACCGTTCCTCCATCTACGTCGAAAGAAGAGAAAGCCGCCTCCCACCCATTCATGCTTGAAGATCTCAGGTGTGCAAAGGACTAAAACGACCAAGAGGAGTTGATCGGTTGTAATAGAACGAAAATCTTTAGCACCGGTCATGCACCACTCAATGGAGGAATCATCTTGGGGGAGAATCACTTCAAATATTCTTTATTATCATATTGCATTTTTCTCCTTTTATAATTGTTTGTGGGTGCGTAAAATTGACCGGTGAAGGTCATCGGAATCCGGGAAGGATTCCAAGAGAAATCGGCCCTGTGAAGGGACGTCTAGACCGGGGGATCTAGTGGGTCTCTAAGTCACTTCCTTTCGTGAAGGTGAAGTGCAGGATCAAAGACCTTTCCAGGTAGGAAAGGGAGAGATCCAATCGGTCCAAGGATAGGGTTGGTAAAGAAACAAGAAGAAATCTTTGCCAATCATCTCCTCCGATCTCCTGCATCATGGAGATCTAGTTGTTTGATATTGTAAACCACTTTTATTTCTTCTGAATAAAATTATTACTTGTTCTTCATTCTAATTATAATTTTGGCTTTATATGCTGATAGATCTCTGAAGGGTGCGTGAGTTTCCAAGGCGAAGTTTATGCAGGAAAACGAGTTTTGTGACCTACCTGTGCACGTTAGCAAGCTAGTGCCCCGCGGTAGAATCTAGAACCTGTCTTCTTAGAAACTCATATTAATTTTCAATTAATTCTAAAAACCCTATCCCTCCCCCCCTCAACGGTTGGCCACATGATCCAATAGCCTAGGATTACACAATCCATTAAGCATCAAAACAAGGAGTTAGCCACACCAATAAACGTCACAAAAAGGATTTACCCAATCTATTAATTTTCAAGAACGATTGGAAAACACACAATAACATAGATTTAAAACTTTCAAAAATCCAATGGTTTTGAAGGCAATGCCGACCTCTTTTAACACACAACCCACATATGAGGAATCACACATAAGAGAGTAGAGGAATACATTACCCGAGCACTCTAGGAGTTTTCAGTGGAGGGCCTCTCTACCACGATTATATTTGAATCACACGAGTGTTTGATAATACGCGCCAATACTTAAATGGAGTCACTCCGAGGGGATCCTAGCAGAGGAGCAGCGATCCGAGGCAAAGTGTCGGTCGGTTGGGTGTGGGGAAGAAATCTGTAAGAAGGTTGTCGGATCGACCGAAGAGATACAACAACAGCTAGCCGAACCAACATGGAGATGCACCGTGGAGTGGAAGATTCAGCAGAGGTGCACAGTTGAATGCGGGAAAAGAGTGGTGGCAACGATTTTCCACCGTGCAAGCAAGAGTGGGCGGCAACTAAGTCATGTAGTTGCTTAGGGTGGGGGAGGATTAAACGTCGGAGTCGCACCGAATGGGGGTTATAGAGAGTTGCATACCAGCCAGAAGGGGCATCGGCAACGTCACACTGTCGCACTCAATGTTCTGTTGAACCCAATGGTAAGAAGTCCGTTCATGGGAGTTTTATTTTCTAATCAATAATAATCTATTCTTATTCATCATTCAGCAAATATATATATATTGTTTTACAACAATACTAATTAAAACATAAGCATTAAACTATCATTAATCATAAAACTAAAACTAACAGTAAGTACTAAACATTAAACAGTAGACAAAGCTTAAACTATAACTTAAAACTATTGAACCCAAGAGCTATGCGGCCGCACGTGGCCATGCGCGAAGGTCATAGCGGTGAACTACTTTGTTCTCTTGATTTTTGTGTTGACACGACCGTGAGCAGAGATTGTAGCGGAGGAGATCTTCACTATCATGATGTGGCGGCGAATGTTTTCAACTATTGGTGGGTCGGCTCTATCACCTCGAGGTCTTCCTGGTAGTAAATCCTTGCGTAAACTACTAGTGTACCCATAACATAAAAGTAAGTATGGCCACAAATCTGGAAGGACATGGAGGCCGGCTCATCGGTTCTCTCGTCCACCGCCTCGATGATATGAAAGGTTGACAGGAACTCAAGGGTGAGCTCTCCATAACCATGCTTTGCAATGGAGTACAAGTTACTCCAAGATCCTACCACTATAATCCTATCTACCGCATCAGCGATACCAATTTTTGAGAGTTCCTAAGGGAATACCAAGCAATAATTAAAGAAATCCTTCTGTAGCAGTAAGTTATACCTCATCACCTCCTCCCGAGCCTCAAACCTAAGCATATCCACCACCGTTACCGCTGCCACCAAAGAAAAAGATTCCCTCGTATTACAACAGGACTTGCTCATAGTTCTCTTGGAAGGCTTGGTGGACTGCTCAAGCAACAAGAAGAGACAAGAAGAAGGATGGTGGAGGTAAGGGAGAAGAAGAAGGAGAGGGAAGCCATAGAAGAAGACGTTGGGGGCCTGCACTTCGCACGAATGAGAGAAAATTAGGGTATGCGTGTAGGAGGAGAATCCAAAAAGTAATTTAAGAGTATTAAAAATCACACGGACGTGCGATCTCCTCATGCAAGGCTCCTGCACGTTTGATTTGTAGAAACAGCCCCAAACATACAAATTCTCCGAGAGGGATACTACAAACGAGATAGAAGAAAACCAAGGGCAAGAAACTTGAATAGAAACAACAACTGCTTGATTAAACTACTCACATGGCACGCGTAGCATTCAAAAAAACTACAACAACTCAAATTACGAACAACTTGCAGTCAAAAGAATTACAACAGATGAACTTTATTAAAATTACTCCTACTCCTCGATAAGTACTGTGGTTACTGTCATCCCTGCATGACCTTTTTAACAATAACAAAACACTAACTTACTGGCTTATGAAAAGCAAAGTTTACAGGTAGCTTCCCAATTATCCATTTCGGTAATAGGTACTGATACGGTGACAGGACAGCAACCCCCAAACTTGATTAAATATTCCTGAACCGAACATTGGGTAGGGTATGTAGTACAAGGAGGACATCTCACTATCCATTTCCACTTGCAGATGATCGACACCGACTTTGGGCAAAAAAATAAGTCTAACAGTCTCCTAAATCAGCACCATAATGGGCCCCTTCAGAGAATAAGACATGAGATTAGGATCAAGAAATAAATTAGGAGAATGATAGAATATAATCATCTTCAGGAGTGAGCCCGGTATAACTCCCAATGATTAGATCAATAGGTATGACATCAGTATTGTTGATGAAATAATTGGTTTTGATAAGATCGACAGTGACCTCCTTTGCAACTTGGACTTCCTCCACTAGTGCTGAGGAAATCACTTCCTCACTTTGTAAAATGTCCTCCTCACAAGGAGTGGGCATAACACTGCAGAAATCTATTTCATCCTTCAAAACATCATGAAAAATAATTTCAGAAACACATGTAGTACTATACACCGCAGAGGGGGAAGGAGGGCTCAACAAAAAGTCGAACACAGACTCCACACAAGGAATCAGATCCACATGTGGTGGTATATGAATAGGGGATACAAGTTCAACCATATCGGAACACGAATCAGCAACACCCCTGCTAGACATATCCATCTCATTCCCTTCAAAACTAGAAGGTAACAAAAACACATAAAAAGAGGAGGGTGGTGTGCTGCCAGAGATGAGGGGTGGAATGATCCGGATACCCAACTCGTCATCCACCTCCTATTAATAAACGAACACAGCACAATCCTTCAGATCGTGATCCCAACTCTAATAGAACATGCACTATTTTGCATTCTTCTTCAGTCCAAATAGGGTCGGGAAAGAATTTCAAAATGGTGCATATTGATGCGCGGAAACGGACACCACCAGTTAATGGCTCGAACACGGGGGAAAGTAAGGGAAAAGAGAAGATGAAAGAAGTTATCTACTGGCGTACTAGAGAAAGCAGATCCGTGAGCCACGACAACAACCGACTTCGCCCGTCGCGGCCTGAATGCCTCTCTTGGGACGAGCTTTCCTTTGATTGCAAAAAGACTGGTTAAAATTTGAGGAAAGAAAGATGTACGGAGAGTAAGCTGGAGACCGCAAAGCTCGAGATTCGAGTCCGCAACCTTTAACAAGTAGGCTCCCGGGATCGAGTCAGCGTGCGTTGGGTGCACCTCTTTCCCCTATTTATAGGTTTGGGAGCCTGCCGAAGCGGGCAGTGCAAAAATAACTTGCTGCCCAGGGTATAGGAGAACCAGGCAGCGGTGACGGGAATCAAAAAAGGAAAGACAAGCAGTCTGAGCAAGAGGGGCGGATTGGACTCGCGAGCTGGAGCTTCCATTTTGTTGCAGGGCGCGATCCTGGCTGAAGGTCTGCGACCGGTGCGGAATGACTCTGGAGTCCACCTAAAGAGCTGACGGACGATCTGGAAGCTGATCAACTGAGGCTGTAGGGACTAGGCGGACTGGAGGCTCGAATCCGCCACTGAAGGAGGTTAACAAGAAATCCGTCTAGGCGACCTGGGCGGACTGGTAATTGAGTCCGCCGCTAGGGAGCCTTGGATTCTGCATGGTCTTGACAACATGAGCGGACTGCCGAACCCGAGTCTGCCAAAAGAGGAGGTTGATGTCCTGATGAACATGTTGCGGATTCTGGGGTTTACATAATCCCCGCACATTTTCAAATTTCAAAAAATTTCGAAAATGTTTCATTAACCGCCGAGTCCGCAACCCTCATAACTACTGCCAGCGCTATAAATACCGCTGGAAACTCTGTATTCTGCCAAAACTGTCTGCACAACGTTTCGGTTTTCACCCCTTGTGGCATGCACTCTTCAGTCCAATATGGCAAGGCTAGGATCATTCTTTAACAACCTCGCTTCAAGGACAGAGAAACCTAAGGCGAATACAAGGACCAAGAAGGTTTTTCACCGGAGCGGGACGTATGTCCGCCATACAGGGGAAAGTTCTCAAAAGGTACAGGAGAGGACTGACTTAGTCCGCAGTTCCAAAGATGCTGAACTTGAGAAGCCTAAGAATGTCTCTGTTGCCCAAAATATACCAACAAAAAGCGCTGATAGAATGTCGAATCCACAATCGATTTTTGACAAAATCCTGCAAACTCAGGGGGTATGGAAATGCATCCTTCTGCCTGTGGAACCTATATACTGCAGATAGACTTGGATAAGGAAGTTTCATCACCAAAACTTTGACAGCCGGTGGTGAATGCTGAAATAGAGAAGCAGTCTGCTTAAGAGCAAATCGAGGAGCAAGCTAAAGTGCAAGCCGAAGAACAAGCCCGAGAACAAGCTGAAGAACCAGCTAAAGAACCAGCTGAAGAACCAGTGTCCTCTTGGCTCATGTTATCATCAACCCGGACACAGTTCGCGAGAGTCTGCCGGACTTGCAGCAGGTCACGACTGTCTTAGAGAAAAAAGCTCCTGAGAAAAAGAAGAGGAAAATGGATAAGTCTACCGTCGCTGAGCGAGTGAAGAAGAAGTTGCGAGCTCGAAAGGAGAAAAATGTCTCTGTGCGGACTGGTGCGACGAGCTTGCAATATAGGCAACGAGAAAAGGAAGTTCCAGATGCTGGCTTAGTTACTCCAGATGCCCTGATCCCGGGAAGCGACTCCCTGTCGACGGTCAGTTTGCCTTCCACTGAAATACTCAACATTATCGATAATGAGCAGCTCGCTGATATGAATCAATCTCTGCTTGAGGTGTTGAAGTCTGATGTTGAGATAACGGGAGAAAAAATTGTGGATTCCCCTCTGTGCCCATGGATGAAGGAAGAGAGACAGCGGCGAAGGAGCAACTCTCAATCATGAAGGCGAAGGTTATGGCAATCTCTGAAAATCTAGATGCGGACAAGCGAGCTGAGGATCTGCGGACTGTAGCCGAACCGATGCGGTCAGGTAAATGGCAACTGGTGCCCAGGATTTTTCAGATTCTATGGCTTTATAAATTTCCTCCACAGAAATCGCGACCGATCAAGATCATTACGAAGACCGATGATATAGTCGTGTCGAGCCGCTCGATGGCCGAGATAAGAGCAAGGGGTTCATAGAGAATGGAGGCAGCACTTTGGTGCTTTTGACCCGGAGCGCATGAGGCGACCTACCTTTGATAACCTCTAGATAACTACAATGATTACAAAAAGTGAATTAACTCTTTACCTTTGAGTCCGTCGCGACCCGGGTACTAATGCGAACTTTTGTTTCCTTTATTGCAGGACAGAAATCGCCACCCGGCTCTATTGAGGCTGGCGAGATTGTGTCATCTCTTGAAGTAAATGAACTGGTGCGGACTGCAATGATCCCTCTTGGTGAGTCGGCGCAAGGCGAGCGGTCCGGCCTTGACAACTTGGTACTGTTAGAGAATAAATATAAAGAAAAGTTAAATGGAGTTCAAGCAGAACTAAAGAAGCGGATAGAGCGAGAAAGAGCTTTGGAGAATTAGGTCGCCAACATCTCAGTGGAGCTGGAGGAGTCGAAGAAAGAGAAGCAGCGTTTAAGTGAGGATGCCCACCACTACAGAGGAAGGTACTTGGCCCTGGTGCGGGAAGGGAATAAAAAGCAAGATGCTGAGGTTGCCGCGGCGAGGCCGGAACTACCAGACCGGCCTGCTTCTTCAGAGGCTCCAGCTCCAACAGCAAGTGGGCAGCCCGCAACAGATGAGGAGCCAAGGCCGGCAGGCGAACCTATGGTTCTGGTGAGCCAGATCGACAAGGAGGCCGCATACATGCACCGTACTTTCAACACTATGCACCATCTTGTCCAACAGCTATATGGAGAGATACTGCGAGGGAGTGACAAGGCAACCCATCTCGGGAAAGATAGGCAGGAGCGACCTACTAAATCTAACCCTAGAGGCCGCTGAGTCCGCACACGAATGAACAAATGATTTGATTTGTTTGTATGTTGTATAATTTGATGTGCTCTAGGACATTGCTTGTTTGTTTTATTTGTACTATGGTGTGAACTTTATTTGTTCTGTATGATATTACTCTGAGATTTGAACAATGCTGCGATCTTCATGATGAAAATCTTTCTGCAGGTTGACGTTGAATGCGAGCTATGTGGGCTGACTTTGTGTCCACATATTTGACTTGTAAATTATTTTGAACACTGAATAAATTGAGCTGGGTAGACTGTCGTTGAGTCCGCAATATCGACTTGTAAATTTGCCTTGAACTTGTAGGAACTCGGAATAAAGCGAGTTGGGCGGACTGCCGTTGAGTCCGTAATTTTGACTAGTCCGCGCGGACTGAATGATCATTCTTTGTGGACTGGCTGAAAAAGCTGTCTGACTATTTTTTCTATAAATAGGTCCCTAGTCTTCTTTCTGTATTGGAAATGCAATCAAAGTAGAAGTCCCTGCGGTCTGTGAAAATGGTGTCTGCACGCACTAATGCAGCGATTGCCTTCCATTTCGCCGAGCACAAGAAATGTAAGCTAAGAGAGGCAAACCTGGAGGCCTTCGTCGAGAAGCATATGGTGAATTCGCCAGTGCTTGCCCGCCTGCCCGAAGACCAGGAGAGGATTGATTTCTCTACTGCAATGCAGACCGTAGTGCCTATCGACCACTTCGACTGCGGATTCAAGTTCCTCTTGCTATGGGAGGTTGCCGAAATCTTTGAGCACTATGGCATGGTTCCAGGGTAGCTCGTGCCAAACACTTTGGCTGCGATTTACAATTATTTTTCAGACCTGCGGTCTGAAAGGATTGCATTTTATTTAAATATATTTAGAAAAAAAAATTTCTGTCGGCTCTATTACCCCCTCCGTAGGCCGCCAATATAAAGGTATCATATACTTCTACTGTCAAGGGATGAAAGTTATGGGCTTACCAAACAAGATCCATAACTGGACTTCGAGGTACCTTATCTTCGAGGGCGACTTGGGGTTTGCTCATACCTATCCGCAAGTACGCGCGGACTCCGTCTTTAAAAGCGTGAAGCTGGATGAGGTGGAGACTGCCATCGTTGAATTCTTGGCAGGGGCAAGGCTCGATATTGACCACTACATCCTGCTCCTGCAAAGCTTGGACACCATAGCCCGCCAAGAGAGTAAGTCCTGTGATCTGTCTTTGTATCCACCGCGACCTGAAGATTTTCCGCCAAGACCTGTAGTGTATTGATTTAGTTTCTTTTTTTGCAGCAACCTTAGCGGTGCCAGCAAATCCGCCCCAGACACCGGGCGGCCTAACTCCTACCCAAGGAGAAAAGAAAAAATAAATAGCAAGGAGAAGGAAGCAGGAAGGGGATCCCACAGCGGACTACTCTTCCTCCGACATCTTTGACATGGAAGGCTTCAGAAAGAACCAGAAGGATCTGAGGGGAAACCCGATGATCCACTGGCATGGAAAGAACAAACACGTCTACCTGTCCACTGCTCTTCCCTCATAGAAGAGTCCGCAGATATCTCTCCATGCCCATGTGGTGATTTCCACGCTTTATGAGAAGTGCAATCTGCGCGACCTGAAAAGTGTGCTGTAACACCTCCTCTGTAATGACCATATAATATGGGCCCGAACAGGGCCCCACAATATATGGACGCCACAGCTTTAGCATTAAAAGATGATATTAACTACCCAACTCATAACTCAGAATAAAGCAACAGTGGAAACAGAAAACAAGACCAGAAGTTATCCGCATCCATAGAGTATCAACTCGGCCTTATGGCCTTATAACAAAAGAGAGTCCAAAACTCATTTAATAACATCAAATATCAATGTGCATAAGCACTCCTAGATTACCTTGGCATGCAAGATGGAAGCATAGTGCAACAAGCACACACTCCCACAAAACAGAGCTATTACACTACTTCAAACACATCATGAGGCTTAGGCCTTTTTGGCCGGCGAGCTAGCTCCTGCTTGCGATCCTTGCCCTGTAAAAATTGGTGGTAACGCGGGTCAGCAAAGGCTGACCTCAACTGTATAACCAACACATCTCCTCCCGGCCATCCCTAGCGGACCTCGGGGCACTCCATCACCCTGTAGGTCAGCACTTCGTATGCAATATACATAAATATGTAAAGCAGTAAAACAGGTTTGGACTTCTCATACAACAAACATGTTTCTACGTTGAGCACAAGAAAAAGGGGGCCTACAGTGCAACATGAATGCAATCCGGGGTTTCACCCAAGGCTCCCAAAGCATATGAATCTAACACATCATCACACATCATAAATCGGGTACTTTCAATTTCCCCATCGGCGCCAAGCCGTAACAAAAAAGGTGTAATGCAATTCCCCTAACGACATACAAGCCGCCTCACAGAACTCTTGCCAAGGCCCCACCTGCTCGTGGATCTTAGATACGGGCATGCTTGCAAACTCTGACTTCTCGCGTCAGGATTCCATCTCACACACAAACCGATTCTAAGAACCCTTGCTGGACCCCACCCGCTCATGGCTTCACTGCCCGGGCTTGCCCTACGCTTGGCGTTCTCGTCAGTCTCATAAAAGGGGACTAGTATCGCTGGGACACTCTCCCCACATGACTTGCATGTCACGGGATAGCCAACCGACCACTGAGACAAATCCGCGCCTTAGCACATCACATTCCGTAGCCTTTCCCACCCTAATCCATCATTCGTACGACAACGTTCCCGCACATCGAGGAAACCATCTACCTCCAATGCGGAGCTAACCTCGTCCAGTTCTGATTACGCATACTCACTCGAAAAAGGGGGAAAACCCATACATCACAAACATCATCTTTCCGCTTTGGATTTCTACAAAATCCTTAAGGTTCACTATGCAACATCACCGGGTCGGACTAACGGTCGCGACTACGGCTTCACCCACAATGCCTAATCCACTAACAGAGCGGATCTCTAATGCAATAATATGCCGAGGACGAACCCAATCGACCCGGTGGTTTCTCTTCAACCATGGCGACCCGAACCCCTTTCATTTGAGAGATCTGGTGCCCAAAATCTTGAAAGGAAGAGATGTTATGCACGCATCCTAAAAACCGAGAGGAGAAATGTTGTTACCTAACGACCCCTCTTCCTTGCCATGGAATCCTTGATCTTTACAGATGAAAATGAGCGCCTCTCCGCCCTCTCCATGGATCTGGTCTCGGAATGACGATCGGAGCTCCATAGCTCCGTCAATGACAGAAGAAAGCTTCTTCTTCCTCGTCCACTCTCTCTTCTTCCCAAACCCTAATTCTCACTCTTGAAGATGAGGAATGAGGGAAAGACAACTCTCATCCCTAATAAGACCCTTTGGGCGGAAGATCCTGGGCCCTTGGATCAGTTTTAATGGGAAAACAGACGGTTACGAAACGAACCGACGGAACTTCTTCCGTCTACTACCGCCGTGCGGTAAGTCTACCGCTAGAGCAACCAGAGCGCAAGGCTAATAAAATCGTCGATTATACCGCCTATGCTAACTCTAGCACTGCGCGTTAGCACTCAACGCTCTCAATGCCCTATCACTCAACGCTCTCTCCACTGAGCTACCGCCCGTGTGGTAAGTCTACCGCCGGGCAACCCGAGCGCTAGGACAAATAAATCGTCGATGCTACCGCCTGCGCTAACTCTGGCGCTACACGCTAGCACTCAACGCTCTCAACGCCTGGCCACTGAACGCTCTCGACACTAAACTACCGCCAGCCAATAACTGTTACCGTCGGGCGATAGAGTCCAGATACTCGAGCTCTAAACTGGGGTGTTACAACTCCTCCCCCCGTAGAATAATTTCATCCTCGAAATTAAACAAGCACTTGAATAAAGCATACCTGAAGTAAAAAAGTTCCGTGAAGTCCTCCCGCATTGCTTGTTCACGTTCCCAAGAGAACTCATCTTGCCCGCAGTTGTTCCAACGCAGCTTTACGAGGTTGACCTCTTTGTTCCGCAATTGTCGGACTTCTGAATCCTCTATGCTAACTCGATGGACTCTTGTCCTCAGGTTCTCTTCTACCACCACCATTGTCGATTTGACCATAACACTAACCTCCACCAAGGCTTTCCGCAAGACGGAGACATGGAAAACGTCGTGTAATCCACTCAGCTCCGCAGACAACGCTAACCGGTACGCTGCTTCACCAATCCGTTCTAATACCTCGAACGGTCCCAAAAACCTCGGACTCAACTTCTTGAGTCGGCAAATCCGCAAAACTCCTTGAACGGCTTGATCTTCAGATAGACCCAGTCGCCAACCACATATTCCACATTCCAATGGCGAGAATTAAAATATTTTGCTTGCCGATCTTGAGCAACCTTCAAGCGCTCTTGAATGGTTCGCACCAACTCGCATGCATCAGCTACCACTTCTTTTCCCCAAAGTTTGGTGTCTCCCGCCTCTGTCAAAGACATCGGTGTTCAACACCACCACCCATACAAAGCTTCGTATGGCGCCATCTTTATACTTACTTGTTAACTGTTGTTATAAGCGAACTCTACCATGAAGAGGTGATCTTCCCACTTCTTGCCGAAGTCAAGAGTACACATTCTCAGCATATCCTCCATTATGCAGTTCGTTCTTTCGGTTTTCCCATCAGTTTGAGGATGGAAAGATGTACTGAACTTGAGCTTCATGCCCAGACTCTTCTGAACCAACCTCCTGTCCTTAGACATGAAACGTCCATCGCGATCACTAACTATACTCTCAGGAATCCCATGTAGTCGCATAATGTTACGAACATACAATTCTACCAACTTCTCCACGCTATCCTCTTTCCGATTTGGGATGAAGTGAGACACTTTGGTCAAGCGATCCACGATCACCCAAACCGCGTCGTTACCCTACTACGATCTAGGTAACCCATGCACAAAGTCCATGGAGATGTCATCAAATTTCCACTCGAGAATAGGAAGGGGCATCAGGAACCCGCCCGACTTCGGACACTCGGCCTTCACCAAGGCACAAGTTTGGCACCGACTTACGTACAAAGCTACGTCCCGCTTCAGACCAGGCTACCAAAAGTCTTTCTTCATGTCCATGTATTTCTTTTTACTACTCGGGTGAATGGAGTACTTCGTGAAATGAGCCTCAAACATCAACTCCTCATGGAGCTTGCCGAACTGCGGTATACAAATCCTTTTGTCCTTCCTCAGAATCCCATCAATCAAATCCCAGGCGCTACTCTTGCCCTTTTGAGCTTCCGCCATATATGGCTGGAACTCCTCATACAAACGGGTCGCTTCCCGAATACGATCGGACAAGTCATTTTTCAACTCAATCTAGTTCAAACGAGCCATGCTAGACTCGCCTCTCTCTACACACTCGATGCCAAGGGACTCCCAATCCCGCACCAACCGCTCATCATGAGCTTCGATCCAATTCCCTCGCCCAGAGTATTTTCTACTCAAGGCATCTACCACCACATTGGCTTTTTCTGGCGTATACTGAATCGCCACCTCGTAGTCTCCAAGGAATTCGACCCACCTGCACTGCCGCATATTCAAGTCCTTCTGATCTAGTAGATACTTCAGGCTTTTGTGGTCCGTGAAGATCTCCACACTTGCACCATAAACATAGTACCGCCACAATCTCAACGCAAAAATTACCGCCGCCAACTCCAAGTCATGGAAGGTGTAATTCCTCTCGTGAGGCTTCAACTACATAGACCCAAAAGCGATCACACTGCCATGTTGCACAAACACACAACCCAAACTGCATCTAGATGCGTCACTGAAAATTTAAAATCCTTCAGTCCCTTTCGGCTGACTTAGGAAGGAACTGTCATCAGCCTCTCCTTCAGGGTATCAAACGCCTGATTGCACTCTTGAGTCCACACAAACTTCTGGTCCTTACGAGCTAGTAAAGTTAGGGGTAGAGCTATCCGCTAAAAGTTTTCCACAAACCTTCTATAGTACCCGGCTAGTCCAAGAAAACTTCGGACTTCCGCCACGGTTCTCAATATTGTCCAATCTCTGATGGCCTCCACTTTTGTTGGATCTATTGCCACCCCATCCCCACTAATCACGTGGCCCAAAAATGCCACATTCTCAAACCAGAACTCGCACTTCGAGAACTTTGCATAAAGATGGTTCTCTCAAAACACTTGCAAAACAACTCTCAAGTGAGTCTCATGCTCCACCTCCGATTTGGAGTAAACCAGGATGTCGTCAATAAAGACAACTAAAAAAGAGTCCAAGTATTCTCGAAATACTCGGTTCATCAAATCCATGAATACGAATGGTGCATTCGTCAACCCGAACGACATTACCGAGAACTCAAAGTGACCATACCTCGTACCAAATGCTGTATTGGGTATATCCTCATCTCGAATTCACAACTGATAGTATCCTGACTTCTAGTCTAACTTTGAATACACCAACGAACCCACCAACTGGTCGAACAGGTCATCTATCAGAGGAATCAGATACTTATTCTTGATAGTCAGTTTATTCAACTCTCGGTAGTCTATGCACAATAACATAATTCCGTCCTTCTTCTTCACGAACAACACTGGCGCGCTCCACGGTGAAGAACTGGGTCTGATATACCCTGCTCCAACAGTTCCTGCAACTGTACTTTGAGGTCAGCCAACTCTTTTGGTGCCATCCGAAAAGGAGGACGTGACACTGGCCTAGCCTCTAGCACTAACTCAATCGAGAAATCAATCTCCCGTCGAGGAGGTGCTCCATGAAGCTCATTAGGAAACACATCCTCAAACTCTGCCACTACGGGCACTTCCCCAAGTAATAACTTGGGAAGTCGAACCTCCAACAATGCTACAAGGTCTACCCTTCCCTGTTTAACTGCCCACACCAACTGCATGGCTGAAATTAGGGAATAGGACACTCCGTTAAGACTCTCAAACATAACTTCTGCCTGCCCTTCGCTCCTCGGAGTTACCACCTTGGATAGGCAGTCAATACTAGCACGCTGCTCTGCTATCCAGTCCATTACCAATATTACATCGAACTCAACCAACGGTAGGACTGCCGCTATCAACATGAAGTCAACTCCGTCTAGATTCTAACAAATGCATCCCTTCGCCCTGGTAGTCATGGATGACCCATTGGGCAAGAGCACCTTCAGCTCTGCGTCCGCTGAGAATGACTCAACTCCAATTCTCTGGATAAAGCTTTCCGCAAGGAAGGAGTGTGACGCTCCCGTATTAAACAACACCCTAGCGGGGTATCCAGAAACTAATACAAAGACTAAACAAAGACAACAAATATAAATGGGCTTGAAAGTATGAAGTACAATATTAACTTTAAACTTTCTCATACATGTCACAACATCGGGTTGACGGATCTCTTCCTACTACCTAAGGTTGTAGGCCCTTGGTTGCACCAGTTGAAATAAAGAAGCGCTCGACTCCGCCATCTTCCCTTTCTCTACGGCATTGGGGCCGGAGCGCATAGTCTGCACCTGCCTTGGTTCCTGCTTAGTGCCTCCTTGAGTACAAAAATGAGCTATGTGCCCCACCTTGCCACAATTAAAGCACGCTAGAGGTCCCTTTGAGCGAGACCCTCCAGACATCCAGTTTCTTTTCTCACCAGACTTGTACGGGTGATGCTTTTTCTTCCATCTATTCCCTTCAGACTTCCCTTGGGATTGAGAAGGCTTCCCTTTCCCTTGCTTGGGTGCGAAACACTTACGGCATTGTGTTCGCTCCATATCGCTCTCCAATATTCTGGCAGCCTCAACCAGCTCATTGAAACCTGTGCGTTTCATAGATATGAGGGGTTGCCTCAGGTTCTCCCTTAGTCCATTTTAGAAGAGGTTGTCCCTCTCCTCATCGTCTGCCATGGTCGTTCCAGCATATCGATTCAATCGAGTGAACTCCTGAACATACTCGTCCACTGTCTTGTCCCGTTGCACTAAGTTCAAAAATTGCCTCTAAAGAGCTAACCTCGTTGACATAGGAATGTACTTCTTTAGGAAAGCATTCCCAAACTCTTTAATTGACGGGGTGCGTCCAGGAAACTACCGACCTCTATGGCTCACCCACCACAGCTTTGCATCTCCTTCCAACATGAAGGTTGCAAACTCAGATTTCTTCTCCTCTTGCGTCTCTGCTGCCTTCAGTAGTTCTTGCATCCATGTCCACCAATCCTCTACATCAGTCGGCGTACCAACCGCCTTAAATGTGGGAGGATGGAAGCTCAGAAAATATTTCATCTACCAGTCCCCATGCTCGACAACCACCCTTTCGGCCAACGGCTCTGCTCTCCTGGATACTCCGCTCGGAATGGCTGGCGCAGTATCCAGGGTAGCAGGAGTTGCTACCTGAGCAACAGGGGCTGCTACTTGTGCTACTGCCGCAGCTTGGGCTTCCACCATTGCTTCTGCAAGCATGCGACAAAAATCGGTCAGGGTTACCCCCATGCCAACCAGACCTGGAGCAGTAGCACTGCTCACCGAAGGCTCTTCTCGAGGCCTTAGCGTCCCTGCCTCGCTGCTTGCACCCATAACAAGTAAACACAAATCAGTCTCAAATTGCAATACTCAAACACGAGGACACTCATGGTCCCGTAATACTCCTATGTGGATAACTTCTCTTATGCGATTCGATTATAACATTCGGCCACGAATCCTTTCCTTGGACACTAACCTCACTCTGATACCAAATTATGACACCTCCCCTGTAATGACCATATAATATGGGTCCGGCCGGGGCTCCACAACATACGGACGCCACAGCTTTAGCATTAAAAGATGATATTAAATACCTAACTCATAACTCAGAATAAAGCAACAACGAAAATAGAAAACAAGACCATAAGTTATCCATATACATAGAGTATCAACTCGAACTTAAGGACTTATAATAAAAGAGAGTCCAAAACTCATTTAATAACATCAAATATCAATGTGCATAAGCACTCCTAGACTACCTTGGCAAGCAAGCCAGAAGCATAGTGCACCAAACATACAATCCCACAAAACAGAGCTATTACTCTACTTGGAACACTTCAGGAGGCTTAGGCCTTTTTGGCCGGCGAGCTAGCTCTTGCTTACGATCCCTGCCCTGTAAAAATTGGTGGTAACGTGGGTCAACAAAGGCTGAACTCAATTGTATAACCAACACATCTCTTATCGTCCATCCCTAGCAGACCCCGGGGCACTCCATCACCCTGCAGGTCAGCACTTCGTATGCAATATACATAAATATGTAAAGCAGTAAAACAGGATTGGATGTCTCATACAACAAACATGTTTCTATGTTGAACACAAGAAAAGGGGGCCTATAGTGCAGCATGAACGCAATCCTGGGTTTCACCCAAGGCTCCCTTAGCATATGAATCTAACACATCATCACGTATAATCAATCGGGTACTTTTAATTTCCCCATCAGCGTCGAGCCGCAACAAAAAAGGGGTAATGCAATTTCCCTAACGGCATACAAGTCCCCACACGGAACTCTTGCCAAGGCCACCCGCTCATGGATCTTATACCCGGGCTTGCCTACAAACTCTGACTTCTCGCCTCAGGATTCTGTCTCACACACAAACCGATTCTAAGAACCCTTGCTGGACCCCACCTGCTCATGGCTTCACTTCCCGGGCTTGCCCTACGCTTGGCATTCTTGTCAGTCTCATAGAAGGGGAATAGTCTCGCCTAGACACTCCCCCACATGACTTGCACGTCACGGGAGAGCCAACCTACCACGGAGACAAAGCCGCAACTTAGCACATCACAGTCCATAGCCTTTCCCACCCTAATCCATCATTCATACGGTAACATTCCCGCGTACCGAGGAAACCATCTACCACCAACACGGATCTAACCTCGTCCGGTTCCGGTTACGCATACTCACTCAAAAAAGGGGGAAAACCCATACATCCCAAACAACATCTTGCCACATCGAATTTCTACAAAATCCTTAAGGTTTGCTATGCAACATCACCGAGTCGGACTAACGGCCGCGACTACGGCTTCACCCACCATGACTAAACAACTAACGGAGCGGATCTCTAATGCAATAATATATCGGGGATGGTCACAATCGACCTGGTGGTTTGTCTTGAACCATGGAGACCCGAACCCCTCTAATTTGAGAGATTCGGTGCCCAAAAGCTTGAAAGGAAGAGATGCTATGCACGCATCCTAGAAACCAAGAGGAGAAATGTCATTACCTTACGACCCCTCTTCCTTGCCATGTAATACTTGATCTTTATGGATGAAAACGAGTGCCTCTCCGCCCTCTCCATGGATCTGGTCTCGGAACAACGATCGGAGCTTTGTAGCCCCGTCAATGGCGGAAGAAAGCTTCTTCTTCCTCCTCCTCTCTCTCTTCTTCCCAAACCCTAATTCTCACTCTTGAAGATGAGGAATGAGGGAAATACAACTCTCAACCCTAATGACCCTTTGGGAGGAAGATCCTGGGCCCTTGGATAAGTTTTAATAAGAAAATGGATGGTTACGAACCGAACTGACGGAACTACTTCCGTCCACTACCGTCGCGCAGTAAGTCTACCGCCGGAGTAACTAGAACATTAGGCTAATAAAATCGTCGGTGCTACCTCCTGCGTTAACTCTAGCTCTGCGTGCTAGCACTCAATGCTCTCGACGCCCGGCCACTCAACGCTCTCACCAGTGTGCTACCACCCGCCCGGTAAGTCTACCGCCGGGCAACCTAATCGCTAGGCCAAATAAATAGTCGATGCTACCGTCTGCGCTAACTCTAGCGCTGCACGCTAGCACTCAACGCTCTCAATGCCTGGCCACTCAACACTCTCGACATTAAAATACCGTCAGGCAATAACTGTTACCGTCGGGCGATAACGTCCAGATACATAAGCTCTAAATTGGGGTGTTACACGTGCTGCCTGCGGATATCCCCTTACTCGCCGCTCAAGCCAGCGCGAACAGTGCCGTGACCAACCACTTCTTGGGTCGCTGGACGCACGAGCTACTTAAAGAAAATGAGCAACTCCTGCGATAAAACAAGTTGTAGAAGGAAAGGAAAAAAAGGTTATGGAAAAGGATTAATCAGCACAAAGAAGACGAAGCGTTAAGTCTCGATATTCACGGCGATCTTTGTTGCTTATCCGCGGTGGACTGACTCGTTCTTTTCTTTTGCAAACCACGTATGATGTAACTAACCATGACTTCCAAAACGTTATGTTTCCTTTTGTGAAGGAGAGCATTGAGGTCGCTATCGAGCGCTTCATTGGCGACGGCTTCGCAAAGGAAGGGGTGGTCGAGGTCCATTTTCTGAAGCTCTTCCCCGAGATAAAGGAGAAGGTTGCTGATCTGGAGCAGGCTACGAAGGGAAAGGCCGTTACTAATGAGGAAGGCGAAGAAGTAGATGAGGGGCTGGCTGAAGAAATCTCCGACGATGCTGCTTCAGACCAGCAGTAGGGGAACCAGTCCAGGCAGACTGTCTCTTCAAGTTCAGATGAGGTAAATCCATGAAGCGAGTCCGCAGATAGCAAAAGTTCAGATGGCAGCAACAACAACTCAGGAGGTTACTCTCCTGAAGTTGATGTTGATGGATCTTCCAGCCCGGATGTGCCTGCGGAAAAGAAGCAATGGATATTGACAAAAAGAAAGATGTAATTTGATTTTGTTTTTTGTAAAGGGCGGACTCGGTTAGAGTTCACAAAAAATGAAAAAGATGTAAATAATTTTTGAATGATTGAATACGAAGGATATTTTGCTCAGTCCGCGTATTCCGCTATTTTTATTGTTCATTTCTTGCTTCTTCAATACTTTGATGAGACTTGCTGTCTATAATGTACATGATCAATAATTGTTATCATAGGTTAATGAAAATTAGTCCGCGCCTCTTAGATTTTAGGCTGCATGCTTTGGATGAATATAGTTTGAAAATAACCAAGGTTGATAGTAATCCAGTCCGCGATGCTTGATTTACAGTTCGCCAAGTTCTTGTAATTTGCCAGAAAGATGATAATCACCGGACTCTGACGGATACCAATTCCAGTCCACACATGAATTCATCGACAATAAATTTTTGTGAGCTATAAAAGACCAGTGATCGTCGTTGCGAACTGAAGGAATTATAGAAACCGAGAATTATAACTTGGCAGCCTGAAAGATCAAACCTTGCGGACTGCGGTGAATACCAGTATTGAGTCTGACTAAATAGAAATGATCCACATCTTAGGTGACCAAGCGGGCAGGTTCATATAGCATTGCTTTTCTCGCAAGGTCATAAAAGCTGTAAGAACCCACTACAAAAACGGCGGACTGTGCGGATACAAAAATGCAGTCCGCAAAGAGAAATGATTCACAACTTAACCGAGCGGGCAGGTATATATAGCATTGCTTTCCACGCAAGGTCGCGGTTGCAAGATCAACAAAACTGACGGACTGAGTAGACTCATAAGATACAGTACACGCCCTGCCAGAAATTCACTTATATTATGAGAATGAACTGCCAACCCAGGTGGCCAAGCGGGCAGGTACATATAGCATTGCTTTTCTCGCATGGTCACAAAGGCTGATCCTCAACAAAAAGAGAAAGGTCTAGTGCCCCCTTTGTCTGGAGTACAACCCAGGTTGATATTTCAGGCAGGTTCATATAGCATTAATTTTATCTGAGATCAACGTGGTTGTGGGTCTCCTGCAGGCACTGCTCGGGGGTTCCAAAGAGTATTCGAGGGTCACAAGCTAGGATGATCTGCAAGCATGTGCATATAGAATTACTTTTCTCACATGATCATCAAAGCTGCAACGATATCCCTAACAAGGCATGGTAGATCTAGCACCCACCCTGTCCCTCCAAAATGCAGAGGTGAGGTTAGATACCATCCGTGATTTGAGAATTAGTAGCCTACCACACTTGAATCTGCAAGCTCCCACTACACGGTGCAAAATATCTCCGCGACACGTGGTCTTGGTGGTATTACGCTAATGATAACGATTCATGGGGGTCCAAGCTGATCACAATATTGTATCCTAGAGTCAGTTATCCTTGCTTTAAATATAACAGGAGACAAAAATACTTAAGAAAATGTCTGTAAGGGGATTTTCATTAATGATAATCTTTGAAAGAATTACAAAGGAAGAGTGAGAGAGGAGTTGGTTCAGGAATAGAACCATTTGAGATCATCTCCACTCCAAGCATGTGGTACATCATTTCCTTCGTAGGTTTTCAAATGATAAGCCCCACTCTTTAGTACTTCTATGACAATGAATGGACCAGCCCAAGTTGGATTCAGCTTTTCTACTGAGCTGGTCCTTGCAGCAACATCAACTTTTTTAAGAATAAGGTCTCCCACTTGAAAGTGTTTGATCCTTACCTTCTTATGAAAGTATCTAGCCATCCTTATTTTTACTTCTTCCTGTCTGATTACTGCTTCCTCTCTGATCTCTTCAATATGCTCTAAACTGAATTTCATTTCTTCATTATTCAGCTCAAGCATATCTTCTATGCCTTGCCTAGCAAGCAGAACTCTTCGTGATTGAACTTCAAACTCCACCAGGATGAGGGCCTCTGAACCATGAGAGAGCTTGAAAGGAGTCTCTCCAGTAGCTGATGAATGCATTGTCCTCAAGGTCCAAAGAACTGATGGAAGCTAATCAGCCCAACTACCTTTGAGATTCTGTACTTTCTTCTTAAGCAAGTTAAGAATTTGCTTATTCGCTGCTTCAACCTGGCCATTACTTTGGGGATGATGGACAGATGCAAAACGCAGCTCTGTTCCATTCTGCTTGCAGAAATCTACCATCTCACTGATGTTGAACTGTGGCCCATTGTCTGTGATAATGTCCATAGGAATTCCATGCCGACAAATTATCTTTCCCCAAATGAAGTTCTTCACTACTTGAGTTGTCGTTTTGGCTAGTGCTTCGGCCTCGATAGACTTGCTGAAGTAGTCAACCATCACTATGATGAAACATTGTTTTCCACTCGCCATAGGAAAAAGACCAAAGAGATCCATTCCCCAAACTGCGAAGGGCCATGGAGTTGCAATTGATCTGAGCGACTGAGCTGACTGATGCTACAACAGAGCAAACTTCTGGCATTGAGCACATTTTCTTGCATAAGACTCTAAGTCCTTCTTCATAGTCATCTAGAAATAACCTTGCCGAAGGATCCTTTTCTCTAACTTCCTTGCCCCTGAGTGACTTCCACACTCACTAGAATGAACTTCTTGGGGGCACAACAGGAGCTTCCCCTTCTGAAACACACCTTGCAATAGTTGACATGAAAGTTTCCTATACAGGATGCCTGAGACCAAGTTATAATGTGTTTCTTTTATTCTGAACTTCTTTTTATCCTTGATTGAAGGATGAAAGTTACCTGTTGACAGATAGAAATTTCGAACTTGCTCAGCTTTATTGCCCATTTAGCCAATCTGCCTGAGTGCTCTGGCTTCTCCAGTACACTCCTCAACGGTTGATCTATTACTACCTTAACTGCATGAGCTTGGAAGTGCAGACAAAGTCTTTGAGCTGACATTATTAATGCCAAAGCCAACCTCTCAAAAATTGGATAACTAGTTTCCGCGCTCTTGAGAATATGGCTGACATAGTAAATCAGAAACTGCCTCCTGTTCTCCTCGCGAATAAGAACTGAGCTGATCGCCTCTTGGCCAAGTCCCAAATATTAAAACAACATTTCCCCTGATCGGGGGCTCTGCAACAATGGGGTTGAAGTTAACTGCCTTTTTAACTGCTCAAAGGCTAGGGAACACTCTTCGGTCCACTCAAACTTGGACGCTCCTCGAAGAGTTCTAAAGAATGATGCACTCTAATCTCCTAGTCGATATATAAACCTCCCGAGACCAGCTATCCTCCCAACTAACTACTGAACTTTCTTAGGCGACTTGGGAGGTACCATATCAAGAATGGCTCTGACTTTGTCAGGATCGGGGGCAATCCCTTCCGGAGTAAGGAGATGACCAAGGAATTTCCCCTTACTCGCTCCAAAGGTACATTTCAACGGATTAAGCTTCATCTTATACTTTCGCAGAGTAGCGAAAGTCTCTGCTAAGTCATGCAAGTGCAGTGAGAAGGTTTTTCTTTTGATCAAGAGATCGTCAATGTACACTTCAAGATTGGTCCTTTTTTGATCTTTAAAAATGCGATCCATCATTCGCTGGTAAGTTGCACCAGCATTTTTAAGCCCAAAAGGCATTACTAAGTAACAATAGTAGCCGTTATTGGTAATGAAAGATGTATGAGGGATATTGGTCTTATGCATTCTAATTTGATGATAGCCAGAGAATGCATCTAAAAAGCTCATAAAAGAATACCCTATCACAGAATCAACTAATGAATCTATCTGATGCAAAGGATATCAATTTTTGGGGCACGCTTTATTCAATCGAGTAAAGTCTACACACATTATCCACTTCCCCCATGTTTTTTAACCATTACAACATTTGAAACCCAAGTAGGATATTGAATTTCTCGAATGAATTCGCCTTGAGGAGTTTGGCAACCTCGTCCCTGATCGGCTCAGCAAGCTTTGTCGCCACATCTCTTTTCTTTTGCTGTACCGGCTTGATGGCTGGATCAACATTGAGATGGTGGCAGGCAACATCTTGATCAACACCTGACATATCCTCCACTAACCAAGCGAAGACATCAAGGTTCTCTAGCAAGCAAGAGATCAACTCGGCCTTTTGATCTTCTGGCAACTCTGAGTTGATGGAGAGCTTTCTGTCCTCCCCCTCAGCAATAGGGACTCCTTGAGTCACCTAGGCAGATTACAGGTGAGCTCCTTCTCTATCATCCACCACCTATGAACTGAAAGATTCCTCTAGTACTGCAGCTGGAAGAGCGGGAGGATTGGATTCAATCATGCTGACTGTACGAACATAGCACTCCCGAGCCTTCTTTAGATCACTCCTGATCCTGTACTTACGACCATCAACGTCAAACTTTATTGCAAGGTGGAAGGTTGAGATGATAGCTTGGTATTTATTGAGCAGCGACCTCCCTAAAATAGCATAGTAGCTGCTTGGAGCATCAACTACTATGAATTGAATCTGCTTTGTCACCCCTCCAAGTCTCACTGGGAGCATGAAATTTCCTTCGACCTCCTTCCTCTTGCCAGAAAAGCCATAGAGTGGCCCTTCGGTGGAAAGCATAGGCTTTCCGGTCTTCAGGGCCTCAAAAGTTGGTTTGAAGAGAAGGTTGACGGAGCTACCGATGTCAATCAGGATTCTTTCCATGGTATAATCTCCAATGGCAGCCTTGATCATGACCGCATCGTTGAACGAGTTGGCAATTGGAGGAAGGTCTTCTATACCAAATGTGACATTTCTCGCTGACGGAGAAAAAGAAGAGGTAGAGGCGTCCTCTGCTCGAGAGACTCTTGAAAAAGAAGACTTTTGAGTAGACTCGGTCTCTGCTCCACCGTGAATACAGAAGAGCCGCCCAAAGGCTACCTCATCGTTTGCGTCGAAGCATTCAATTTGAACGTTGATAGGCCCTAGACGGCCAATGTCCTCTATCTCCTCGTACTCCAAATTAGCTACGACCACCTCCTTGCAGTTGGAGGTAGATGTCTTTGAAGAAGCATCTTTCTTGCCCAGATCTTTCATTTTACCTTCGACAATTAGTTTCTCAACCAGCTGATGAAGGGCTCTGCAATTTTCAGTTGACCGCCCTTCTCCTTATGGAACTCATAGAAAACATTAGAGTTCCTCGACTTCCACTCCCTTTGAGGTCCTTGTTTTTTCTCAATAGATTTCCTCTGCAGAATCTGGACGACGTCATCAATATGAAGGCCTAGATCTGCAAACTCCTCCGCGAAGTCACTGCTTTGCTGCCTTGGAGCAGACGGAGCTTCTTAGAAGAACTGGAAAAACTTGGGCTGGCAAGGTAGGAGCGGTGTCCAACGATAGTCGCTGATCATGAAACTGTTAATGGCCAAGGAACAGTTTTGTTGAAACCGGAAACCGGCCTCTGTGGAGTTCGACCCTTGGGGAAGGGGTGGTCTCGCACTTACTTCGCTCCTGCAAGGGAAACAATGAGGGGGAGAAGAACAAAGGACAGGACCAAGGGCCCGGCTCGGAGGTCCCACCACACACCCGGAAGATCTTAGAGCGCTTCCCCTCCTTAACCAGTTGCCGGGCTAAGGTACCTCAGAGAGCGCTATAAGACTTGAGAACAGAAAGCGTGTCCTCTGAAGTACCCCTTGGGTCCTATTTATAGATTATCTCGGATGGTCTGCGAATAACCCGCCTCTGGTGGTCTGAATTTACTAAAGAGCCCCTCAGATTGGCCTGCCAACAACCAAACCCCGCTGTTCTGGCTGGTTATACGCACCTCTTGCCAGGTCACCTCCTGTCATTTGGGGGGAGGTGGGCAGCAGCCGATCCGCCTGGGAAAGGCGGCTAAGGCCGGCTCGCTTGGAAGAGGCGAGCGGGGGGCTGGCCCGCCTGAGAGAGGCAGCTGGGGCCCGGCCCGCCTAGGAGAGGCGAGCGGGGGCTGGCCCGCCTGAGAGAGGCGGCTGGGGCCCGGCCCGCCTAGGAGAGGCGAGCGGGGGCTGGCCCGCCTGAGAGAGGCGAGCGGGGGGCTCGATCCGCCTGCCTGCTTGGGCCCCTTCGGCGGACACGGGGTTGTACAACTTTCTTATGGCGGAAATTGCGGCCCCTCTGAGAAGGAGGCTGGAAATCAGGGCGAGTAGGCCTGGCAGAGCGATGATCGGCTGAAGAGCAAGAACCATCCCTTCCTTCATCCTTAGTTGTCAGAGATGAAATGTAGGAGGGATTGGCGTTCTCGCCTTCGATGAAGCGGTTAATGAGAGCAATAAGCTCTTGGTAAGTTGCTGGTGCTTTGGTTGTTGCTTTGAACTTCAGAGGACCCTCCCAGAGGCATGGATCAAAACAAATTTGTGGTAATCAGGATTCACGTTCTACACCCCTTGGATCTCTTTTTGAAAGCGATCAATGAATCAGGTAGTTGATTCGTTATCCCTCTGCTTGATGTTAAAAAGTGCGGCAGGACCATCCTTCCTCTTCTTAGAGTTAGTAAACCTCAGCAGGAGTTCACTACAGAACACGGCAAAAGAAGAGATTGAACTTAGCAGCAGGTCATAGAACCACTCTCTCGCCTGGCCATCGATAGTAATAATAAGAATCTTGCTCTTGATCGCGTCTGAGAGGCATCTAAAAGCCACTGCCACCTCAAAGACCTGCATATGGGCCACTGTATCGGTCTCACCTGAATACAGAGGCAGACACGGCTCCCTGAAACTGCGTGGAGCCGACTCCAATCAGATTCTATCCATAAAGGGAGAGGGCCCGTCAACATCGGCATGATAGTTGAGGTAGACCGGAGCAGGAAGGTCCGCAGGCTGGGCGGACTGACGATCAATGAAATCAAGCTGGTCGGCTGGATTGCCCCGGCTTCCTTCCTGAAGAAATCAATAAAAGAAGCAAAATAGTCTTCCCGAGGCCACAGAGAAGCTGCGGTATGAGCTAGAGGTCGAGCTAGAGGAGAATGCTCAACTGCTGGAGATTGCCGAAGCGGAGTTCGGCGGACTGGGGTCTAGTGGACTAGATTGTCCATGAGGTCTACTGCAGGCTGAGGAGCAAGCCGCTGAGTAAGTAAGCTGAGCGCCTGACTGATCGCATCTAGATGGTGATCGGTCTCTCTACGAGATTGCTCATCCTCCAAACGAGACTGCTCAATCGCATCTTAAAGTGAATCCTCTGACAAACTAGAGCGGTCTGAGCGGCGAGCTCGGCGGTATGACATGGTAGTTCGTTGACTTCGAAAAACTGCTTAGATCTGAAGGGCGCGTGTTAATTGTTGATGAGCAGAAACGGACACCACCAGTTAACGACTCGAACACGGGGGAAAGGAAGGGAAAAGAGAAGACTGTAAGCAGTTATCTACTGGCAGACTAGAGAAAGAAGAGCCGTGAGCCACGACAACAAAAGACTTCATCAGTCACGGCCTGTATGCCTTTCTTGCGACGGGCTTTCCTTTGATTGCAAAAAGACTGGTTACAAGTTGAGGAAAGAAAGATGAACGGAGAGCAAGCTAGAGACCACAAAGCCCGAGATTCGAGTCCGCAGTCTTTAACAAGTAGGCTCCTGGGCTCGAGTCAGTGTACTTTGGGTGCACAACTTTCCCATATTTATAGGTTTGGGGCCTGCCCAAACGGGAAGTGCTAAAAAAATCGGCTGCTCGGGGTACAGGAGAACTGGGCAGCGGTGACGGGAATCAAAAAAGGAACGACAAGCCATCCGTGCAAGAGGGGCGGACTAGACTCACGAGCTGGAGCTTCCATCTCGCTGTAGGGCGGGATCCTTGCTGAAGGTCCGCGACCTGTGCAGACTGACTCTGGAGTCCGCCTGAAGAGCTAGCGGATGATTTAGAAGCTAATCAACTGAGGCTTGATGGACTGGGCCTATTGGAGGCTCGAATCCGCCGCTGAAGGAGGTCAACCAGAAATCTAACTAGGCAACCTGGGCGGACTGGGAATTGAGTCTGCCACTAAAGAGTCTTGGATTTTGCATGGTCTTGACGACATAAGCGGATCACCGAAACCGAGTCCGCCGAAAGAGGAGGAGGATGTCTTGCTGAACATGTTGCGGATTCTCGGGTTAATAGTGCATACGGTGCAGAAGAGCAGCCGTAAGACTTAGGCGCGTTGTATGAGGTACAGTATGAAATCAGTGCCCTATACAAGGAGTCTTGGGTGCAAAGGCTACTACCTCGCTTTGGAAATTTATCACTAGCATGGGCAATCTCTACGCACCACTTGTAACGGATATTGAAGCTAGCCCGCATGGTATAGGGAAGACAAAGATTCCAATGGGCATAATGCTATGTAAAATAGAACACCTAACAACAATCAACTATCGTTAACTATAATTTGAAAAAACATGAAAATAAAGGTAACAAAAAATTGTTACAACAAATTTTCCCAACAGACAAATCATAGTGCCAATTGCACTGTGAAAGTGAGGGTAAGATCTACCTTTACTCTAGAAGTAGGTGAATAGAGTATTTTTAAAATAATTTTGCAAATTAAAAACTAATTGGCAGTGGAAGACATAATTTAATTATAGTGTATTGTGCTCACAGTAAACAAAATAAAGTAAAGCAAGAAACTAATTCATAGCACACAGCAAATAAAACACAAACAACCAGAAGACACAAGTAGCTATAGTGGTTCCCCAATCAACCTTGGTACATCCACTCTTCTATCACCCTAGGTAGGAATCCACTACAGGATGAGTTGATCAAGTGCCCTGGGCACCAAGGACTTTTGATAAAGTGCTCAGAAACCAAACCAGATTTTTTGATCAGGTGTCTTGCCACCACTGAGGTTTGACAAGGTCTCAGGAACCAAACACAAAACTTTTGAAGGGAGTTCTGTATAACCCTTTTATAGAAAGAGAAAATAAAAGGAGTGAAGATGTTCTTCTCTGTCAACAGTCAAAGAGAAGACTAGTGGATTGATGATGTCAAAGATCCCCCTGAGATTAGTAGTAGGTCAGGAGAAGAAGCTTTGCACATGGTGATATGCCTTCAGTAAGATAAGATCTCCAGCAAATAATGATTTCAGCAAAGGCTGAAATATGTTGTGTCTGGAGTCTTGATTGATGAAGCCTGGAAAGCTTGAATCAGAGAGGAGGTCTGAAAGAAAAGAAGGAATTCTTTTCTGTGTGTTGATCTCCTTCTCTGTTATATTCCTTGTGTTCTGTAAGAACTCTAACACTGTAATCCTGTTGTAATCTTGTGTGTGTCTATCTCTTAGATGTTGTTCTTGCTTGTTGGTTCTCTTATTGATATCTGTCTCTATTTTTTGAAATGATATATTGAAATCTAATCTTTTAGATAGCCGTTAGCCAGTCATAAATGACATTCCTTAATTGATAACCGTCTCTGGAGGAAAGTTCTAAGAAACATTATCCTTTAGTCTCCTTGAAACTTGCTCTAGATTGATTAAAACGGCTACAAAATATTCTGCATTAAATGTTAGATATGGAAGAAATTTGAATTCCATAACAAACTGATTTGAAATCCTGAAATCGTCGATCTCTCAGGAAAATCGTCGATCTGAGCTCGACTATCGTCGACCTGAGCTCAGAGACAGGAATTTAACATGAGACAGAAATCATCGACTTGAGCTCAGAGATCGTCGAACCGAGTTCGACGACTCGCCGACCTAAGCTCAGAGATAGTCGAACTTGGTTCGACGCCTCATTGATCTAAGCTCGACGATAATGTCCTTTGTCTGCTGCACTTGTAATCTGAACTAGGAGGTCTTGGGGTCAACTTTCAAACCTAAGTTCTAAGCTTTAGACCTATTCTCGTTGACCTTTAAATCTATACAATGAGGTCAAGACACAATCCTATGGACATAATGATCCTTACCCAAATCAATAATAGGATGTTCCAACAATCTCCCCCTATTTGGGTTAGGATTACTATTTACATGATTTAGGAATTAAAAAGCATACAAGTAGAAACAAATACAATATTGCAGAAGATTAAATAATAGCATTGCAGAAGCATAATCACACAGATTGTTAAGAGAGAGATATATATTGTTCAGTCTTACACTATCAGTCCTTTTCCTTTTTGAAAAGGATTTCCCTGTTGGGGTTTTCAGCTTCTCTCTTAGATCTTCTGTCATCAGCTGCACAAAGGGTAGTTTGAGATTTGGCTCTAGGGACAACTGCCTCTGGGTGCAATTCCATGTATCTTTCTGGATCAAAGAATTTTCTGGAAGAATATCTTTCAAGCTCTTTTTTTCTCTGTTCAGACAATGTTGAAATATTGGAAGTGTCTTTTCCTTGTTCTCTGTCTTTCATTATCTGATCTAATACAGCTAACTCCTTCATTCTTGCTGTCCAAGAGATTGGGTTGTTCTCTGGATCTTCATAAGGTATAGGAGGTTCATATCTGTTAATAGTGTCAGAAGGAGGAGCTTTTGAGGGAACACTTTCTTTGAGCTTATAAGGGAATGGACCAGTAGAAGTATCACTAGAAGCAGCTGGTCTTTTCCTTTCATATGGTCTGTATCTAAATTGTCCTCCGGAATATACTTGTTGATCTCTCTGACTACCTCTTTGTTGACTTCCTCTGGATTGATTTCCCCTGGAGCGGTAACCTCTTGTCTGAGAAACTCTTTCTTGAGCATGAGACTGGGCAGATCTTTGAGTAAAGATAATTGTGGCTGAATCAACACTGGATCCTGCACAAGGAGAAGGAGGAGGAGGAGGAAGAAATGGAAGAGATCTTTCCTTGCATTTCTTTTTCTTTTTCATTGCCTTCAGCTCATTTCTAGAGTATTGCATCCAGGGTTCTGTTATTGGACAATCATGCAATATATAGTAAGGAATAACATTATCAGAAGTGGCTTTCTCTGCAGGAACTTTCCTCATAGCTTTACTTATTGCTTTCCTCTTCCTTGCAATGGTTGTAGAGGAATCATCAGAACCAGTCTTATATTCATCACTTTCAAAACTCTGGGGATTGTCATACAGATCATCAATCCTCTTTTTGTATTCCTGTGTAGCTTTAGAAGGAGCAGCAGGAGCAGGAGATGAAATAGTAGCAGGAGCAGGAATACTGACAGCAGGAGCATAATTAGAAATAATAACAGCAGCAGCAACAGCAACAACAGAAACAACAACATCAGCATCTGAAGCAATAACAGCAGACTCTGAATCAATATCATCAGACTCTGAAACACTAGCCTTTGTGATTATCATATCATTATAAGCAGTATCAATACAAACATCAGCAGCAGTAATTTCCACAGCCTTGATTGAATTGATATATGATAATATCAAGCTGGGATCACAGTGAGAAACAGACACAATGGCCTTAATAAGATCTTCAACATCTTGGGCTGGAAGATATCTGCTATATAGAGCATCAAAATTTGAAAGCAGGGACTTGAGGTCAACTGTACTGAAAGATGGAACTGGAGCTAGAGCTGGAAGATCTAGCACTTCTTCTGAACTTTGCATGAAGTCTGAATCTTTAGCAGGCATCATGACTACTTCATTGGGCATCTCCCCCTTCCTTGATTCAGTAGAAACAAGATCAAGGCACCCTAAATAAGGGATTGCCTGAGGAAGATGGGAAGAAGAAAGCCTTTCAGATAAATCCTGGATTGATTTTAGAAGAGGAGCAAAAGAGGCTTTCAGCAGGAGTGTTAGCCAGGGAGCTAACATCTCATATAACTTATCTGCAAGAGCAGGAACATCTACTTGCTCAAGGGAGGCTTGAGTAGAGGTAGAGAGAAAGTTGCAGAAGTTGATGTTGTTGGTGGAGCTGCAGAGATGTGGAGAGTTGATGTTGATGGAAGAGGTATGGATGGTTCAGAGATAGGGATGGTGGAGATGGATGTAACTGGGATGGTGATGGATGGAGTGACTGAGGTTATGGATGGGGGGAAAGATGGCTGACCTAGAATGTCTTGCAGTAGTTATTGATATGATGTAGAAGAAGATGGAAGTTCTTGAGGAGATGAATGGGAATCATCCATATAGGAATCATCTATGAGGTTGAATGATGGAAAATGGATGGATGAATCAATATCAAGAGGGGGATAGAAATGTAGGGGATGAAACTATTCTTGAAGAGTGGCTGGAGGTGGTGAAGAGATTGTTGGAGATGAAATTGAGATGGGGGATGATGAAATGGTTGAGATGGTTGAGGAAACTAGAGGAGGAGATGGTGGAGATGAGGAGGAGGAAGCAGACAAATCTTTTAGTGGGGCAGTTGCCTGAGGGGAAGTGACTGAAACATTCCTTGTGCCTGAAGTAGAGTTAGATGCAGGACCCCTGCTAGGTTTGGCAATCTGCCTATCCCATTTTCCAAAGAGGAGAGTCTCTTGGAACCATTTATGTGCATGCCATTTGACACTAGCAGTTGGGGGCATTGGTTGTGCAAAAACAAACCTACTATTCTCCCAAAGTTAACAAAATTTTTGTTAATTTTCTTCTTAATCAAGTCAAAGAAGATTTCTCCCCAGTTAAGATGTTTCTTATCAACTATAGCAGCCATTAAACAGAACTGATATCTAGAAATAGTATCATGGGAATAATGTTTTGCTAAAAGAACTTTGCCCACTACATCAGCCAAAAATCTGTATTCTACTGAAAGATTTTTCTTAAGCAACTTGTTAGGGTTTACTGCATTATGTCCCATTCTATCTAACATAACAGAAAATTCTTCTCCAGACAACTCAAAAGTATCATGTCCAGTACTCAATTGAAAAACTTCTGTCAAAAGTGTGGGAGAGAGGGATACCTGGGTTCCCGAGAAAGTCCCGACAACTGTATTTTGATCCAGGTTGTGGGCTATGTATACCCATTCTTTGATTTCATCTGCAGCTAGCTTAATCCTTGTATTCATGATTGTGACCAACTGTTGTTCCTTAAAAAGTTCTAGAATGTCCTTGAAAATTTGATCACTGCCTTCAAACGAGTCCATATCGATGTCAAATCCGGTATCAAACTTCATCGCGGCTAAGACAGCAACTGAAAAGACTATGTTTTTCCTACAAAAACAAACAAACAAGACCAAGTGTAGAAGGGTTTGGAGGGAAGAAAAGCACTGTAGAAAGTATGAATGCGCAAAAGAGAATGACGGCCAAAAAATGATTTTTATATATGGGTTTGACGCAAAAAAGGAAAGATCGTTGAACTCAGTTCGACGATCTGGGCTTCTAAAGGAAACTGAAAGGTCTTCAACATCGTCGATCTCCATTCGACGATATTGGAGGGCGTCGAGCTCCGTTCGACGATCTATGACCGGAAAGAGATAGCCTAGCACTATCTGGAAAACATTGAGCTCCGTTCGACGATTTCATGAGAGCATCGATCTCCGTTCGATGATCTTTGGGAAAAACGTCGAGCGCAGTTCAGAGTTCAGAAATAACCTATAGACACTAGAGAAATTAAAATTTTGCCTAGTATTGGTCAATTTTTAAAGTTTTAAAATCTTTGATCTTAATTTAAACTTCCTCCATCTAACATTCCTAACTGATTCAAGAAGAATGTGTGTTTCTTTTCATCAAAGGGTTTGGTGAAAATATCTCCCCTTTGCAAATCAGTTGGGATATATTGAAGTTCAATTTTATTCTTTTCAACTTTATCTCTTAAGAAGTGATGCCTAAACTCTATATGTTTTTTCCTACTATGGAGGACTGGATTTTGGGCTATAAAAATAGCACTGGTGTTATCACAAAAGATTTTTGACTTATCTAAGTTGTAACAATAGTCTAGGAGCAGATTTTGAATCCACAATATCTATGAGCAACAATTATCTGCTGCCATGTATTCAACTTCAGTAGTTGATGTGGACACAGATGTTTGTTTCTTACAAAACCAGGAGACAAGTCTGTCACCAAGAAACTGACAAGTTCCACTAGTTCTTTTCCTGTCTACTCTACATCCAGCATAATCAGCATCTGAAAATCCAGTAAATTCAAATCCTGAATCTTTTGGATACTAGAGACCTAGATTTGGACAACTTTTCACATACCTAAGAATCCTTTTTACTAATGTTAAATGTGACTCTCTAGGGCTTACTCGGAATCTAGCACAGATACATGTAGCAAACATTATGTCAGATCTATTAGCTGTAAGATATAATAAAGAGCCAATCATTGCTCTATATATTGTCTGATCAACTTGTTTCCCATGTTAATCAGCATCTAATACAGCATTAGTAGGCATAGGTGTTTTCATAGAGGATGCTTCAGACATACCAAATTTCTTAACCAACTCTTTTGCATACTTGGTTTGAGAAATTAATATGCCATCAGCATGTTGTTTGACTTGCAATCCTAGAAAGAAGGAAATCTCACCCATGCTACTAATTTTAAATTTTGACTGCATTAGGTTAGAGAACTTTTTGCACAAATTTGAATCAGTAGATCCAAAAATAATGTTATCTACATAAATTTGTACTAGTAGGATATTGGACTTGTTCGTTCTAATGAAAAGAGTTTGGTCTACTCTACCCCTTATAAAATAATTTTTCAAGAGAAAGCATGCTAAGGTTTCATACCATGCTCTAGGAGCTTGCTTGAGACCATATAATGCCTTATGCAATTTAAAAACATAATCAGGATGAGTAGGAGAGATAAAACCTGGGGGTTGTCTGACATAGACTTCTTCCTTGATATCTCCATTTAGAAAAGAACTCTTCACATCCATTTTATAAACTTTGAATCTCTTGTGAGCTGCATAGGCTAGAAATATTCTTATGGCCTCTAACCTTGCAACTGGTGCAAAGGTCTGGTCATAATCTATTCTTTCTTCTTGAGAGTATCCTTGTGCAACTAGCCTTGCCTTGTTCCTTACAATAATGCCTTGATCATCTAATTTGTTCCTGAATACCCATTTTGTTCTAACAATGGGATGATCCTTTGGCCATGGCACTAGCTCCCAAACCTTGTTTCTTTCAAATTGGTTTAACTCCTCTTGCATTGCAATGATCTAGTGTGGATCTTGTTCTGCATATTGTATGGATTGAGGCTCAATTTGAGATAGAAAGCAGGTGTGCATCAGGTTTTGGTTGACCTGATTTCTGGTTTGCACACCAGCTGAGATGTCTCCAATCACTTGGGAGATTGGATGATCTCTTGATGTTACTAAATCAATAGGAGGTGTTGATTGTTCACCAACCTGTGTTGTTGTTTCCTCTTGTGGAGCAACAATTGGCTCTTCAATGTGGTTCTCACCAAGATGTTGAGTGTCCTCTTCATCTTCACTGCTTTCACCTTTTTGTTGGATAGGTGAAGGTGTTGTATCCTCTTCAATGATGTTTAACCTGTTCAAATTCTCTGAGAGAGAATGTACCTGCAAAGGTTCTATCGTAGAAGTATTCTTCTCCTTATAAGACTTGTTAGTTTCATCAAAAGATACATGTACAGATTCTTCAATTTTAAGAGATGATTTGTTATACACCCTATAAGCTTTACTGATCATGCACTATCCCAGAAACACTCCTTCATCAGCTTTGGCTTGAAATATTGATATATATTTCTTGTCATTATTATGTATGTAACAAATACAACCAAAAACTTTGAAATAGTCTACTTTAGGTTTCTTCCCTTTGAGTAATTCATAGGGAGTCTTTCCCTTCAGCTTATGTATCAAACTTTTATTCAACACATAGTTTGAGGTGTTCACTGCCTCTGCCCAAAAGGATAGAGGAAGGTGAGCATCTGTCAACAATGTAGTAGCAGATTCAATAAGGGTTCTATTTTTTTCCTTTTAGCTATCCCATTTTGTTGAGGAGTTCTAGGAGCTGAGAAAGTGTGTCTGATCCCTTCACTCTGATAGAACTCTTGCATAAGAAGAGAATCAAACTCTGTCCCATGATCACTTCTGATTAGGGCAATGTGAGTATTGAACTCAATCTGTATGCATTTGAGAAACTATGTCAAACACTTAAAGTTATCAGACTTTTTCCTCAAAAAGAACACCCATGTGAATCTAGAGAAGTCATCTACAACTACTAATGTGTAAGATTTCCCTCTTAGGCTTTATACTGTAATGGGTCCAAAAAGATCCATGTGTAACAGATATAAGATCCTAGGTGAATCACTCTTATTAAGTGACTTAAAACTATTTTTAGTTTGCTTGCCTAATTGACAAACCTTGCAGAGTCCTTCCTTCTTGTAGGGGACAGAAGGTAGTCCTCTAACAAGGTTGTCCTTTGATAGCCTAGCAATGGTTCTAAGGTTTATATGTCATAATCTCTTATGTCATTGTTCATTTGGTTTACTAACAGAGTGTAACATCTATCTGAGGTGTTTGGAGGGAAAGAAATCTCTAAAGAAAGTATGAATGCGCAAAAGAGAACGACGGCCGAAAATGATTTTATATCAGGGTTCGACGCTGAAATGGAAAGATCGTTGAACTCAGTTCAACGATCTGGGCTTCTAAAGGAATCTGAACGATCTTCAACATCGTCGATCTCCGTTCGACGATATTGGAAAGCGTCGAGCTCCGTTCGACGATCTATGACCGGAAAGAGATAGCCTAGCACTATCTGGGAAATGCTGAGCTCCGTTCGATGCTTTCATGAGAACGTCGATCTCCGTTCGACGATCTTTAGGAAAAACGTTGAGCACAAATCAGAGTTAAGAAAGAACCTATAGACACTAGAAAAATCAAGTTTTTAGCCTAGTCTTTGTCAATTTTAAGGTTTTTTTAAAATCTTGGATCTTTATTTAGACTTCCTCCATCTAACATTTCTAACTGATTCAGGAAGAATGTGTGTTTCTTTTCATCCAAGGGTTTGGTGAAAATATCTCCCCTTTGCAAATCAGTTGGGATATGTTGAAGTTCAATTTTATTGTTTTCAACATTATCTCTTAGGAAGTGATGCCTAATCTCTATATGTTTTGTCCTACTATGGAGGACTGGATTTTGTGCTATAGAAATAGCACTGGTGTTATCACAAAAGATTTTTGACTTATCTAAGTTGTAACAATAGTCTAGGAGCTGATTTTGAATCCACAATATCTGTGAGCAATAATTACCTGCTGCCATGTATTCAGCTTCAGCAGTTGATGTGGACACATATGTTTTTTTTCTTACAAAACCAGGAGACAAGTCTGTCACCAATAAACTGACAAGTTCCAATGGTTCTTTTCCTGTCTACTCCAAATCCAGCATAATCAGCATCTGAAAATCCAGTTAATTCAAATCCTGAATCTTTTGGATACCAGAGACCTAGATTTGGACAACTTCTCACATACCTAAGAATCCTTTTTACTAATGTCAGGTGTGACTCTCTAGGGCTTACTTGGAATCTAGCACAGATGTATGTAGCAAACATTATGTTAGGTGTACTAGCTGTAAGATACAATAAAGAGCCAATCATTGCTCAATATGTTGTCTGATCAACAGGTTTCCTATGTTCATCAGCATCTAATACAACATTAGTAGGCATAGGTGTTTTCATAGATGATGCTTAAGACATACCAAATTTCTTAACTAACTCTTTTGCATACTTGGTTTGAGAAATGAATATGCCATCAGCATGCTGTTTGACTTGCAATCTTAGAAAGAAGGAAAGCTCACCCATGCTACTCATTTCAAATTTTGAATGCATTAGGTTGGAAAACCTCTTGCACAAGTTTGAATCAGTAGATCCAAAGATATTGTCATCTACATAATTTTGTACTAGTAGGATATTAGACTTATGGGTTCTAATGAAAAGAGTTTGGTCTACTCTACCCCTTTTAAAATCATTTTCCAAAAGCAAGCATGCTAAGGTCTCAATAAATGCTTTAGGAGCTTGCTTGAGACCATATAATGCTTTATGTAGTTTAAAAACATGATCAGGATGAGTAGGAGAGTTAAAACCTAGGGGTTGTTTGACATAGACTTCTTCCTTGATATCTCCATTTAGAAATGCACTCTTCATATCCATTTGATAAACTTTAAATCTCTTGTTAGCTGCATAGTTTAGGAATATTCTTATGGCCTCTAACCTTGCAACTGGTGCAAAGGTCTGGTCATAATCTATTTCTTCTTCTTGAGAGTATCCTTATGCAACTAGCCTTGCCTTGTTCCTTACAATAATGCCTTGATCATCTTGTTTGTTCTTATGACCTCTAACCTTGCAACCCATTTTGTTCCAATAATGGGATGATCCTTTGGCCTTGGCACTAGCTCCCAAACCTTGTTTCTTTTAAATTGATTTAACTCCTCTTGCATTGCAATGATCAAGTGTGGATCATGTTCTGCATCTTGTATGGATTGAGGCTCAATTTGAGAAAGAAAGCAGGTGTGCATCAGGTTTTGGTTGACCTGATTTCTGGTTTGCACACCAGCTGAGATGTCTCCAATCACTTGGGATATTGGATGATCTCTTGATGTTAATAAATCAACAGGGGGTGTTAATTGTTCACAACCCTGTGTTGTTGTTTCCTCTTGTGCAACAACAACTGGCTCTTCAATGTGATTCTCACCAGGATGTTGAATGTCTTCTTCATCTTCACTGCTTTCACCTTTTTGTTGGATAGGTGAATGTGTTGTATCCTCTTCAATGATATTTATCCTGTTTAAATTCTCTAAAAGAGAATGCACCTGCAAAGTTTGTTTGGTAGAAGTATTCTTCTCCTTGAAAGACATGTTAGTTTCATCAAAGGACACATGTACAGATTCTTCAATTTTAAGAGATGATTTGTTATACACCCTATAAGCCATACTGATCATGGAGTATCCCAGAAACACTCCTTCATCAGCTTTGGCTTGAAATTTTGCTATATATTTCTTGTCATTATTATGTATGTAACAAATACAACAAAAAATTCTGAAATAGTCTACTTTAGGTTTCTTCCCTTCGAGTAATTCATATGGAGTCTTGCCCTTCAGCTTATGTATCAAACTTCTATTCAACACATAGTTTGAGGTGTTCACTGCCTCTGCCCAATAGGATAGAGGAAGGTGAGCATCTGTCAACAATGTAGTAGCAGATTCAATAAGGGTTCTATTTTTTCCTTTCAGCTACCCCATTTTGTTGAGGAGTTCTTGGAGCTGAGAAAGTGTGCCTGATCCCTTCACTCTGACAGAACTCTTGCATAAGAAGAGAATCAAACTCTGTCCCATAATCACTTTTGATCAGGGCAATGTGAGTATTGAACTCAATCTGTATGCATTTGAGAAACTCTGTCAAACACTTAAAGTTATCAGACTTCTTCCTCAGAAAGAACACCCATGTAAATCTAGAAAAGTCATCTACAACTACTAAAGTTAAGATTTCCCTCCTAGACTTTGTACTGTAATGGGTCCAAATAGATCCATGTGTAACAGATAAAAAATACTAGTGGAATCACTCTTATAAAGCGACTTAAAGCTATTTTTAGTTTGCTTGCCTAATTGACAAGCCCTGCAAAGTCCTTCCTTCTTATAGGGGCCAGAAGGTAGTCCTCTAACATGGTTGTCCTTAGATAGCATAGCAATGGTTCTAAGGTTTACATGTCCTAATCTCTTATGCCATAGCTCATTTGGTTTACTAACAGAATTGAACAAACAAATATCTAACTAAGTTGATTGAAAATCTACAAGATAGATGTTACCTTTACTTTTACCTGTCAACACAGTTATGTTGTCCTCTGATTTGATTATGCATGAAGATTTTTTGAAAGTCACCTGGTAGCCTTCATAACACAATTGACTTATGCTGATTAAGTTGTACTTCAGTCCTTCCACATAGGCCACCTTCTTGAATGTGACTGACCCTATCTGGACTGCACCATATCCCTTGGTCTATCCAAAGTTTGAGTCTCCAAATATGACCTTGGGTCCAAGCTTGGCTTTGAAGGATGTAAGATTATCCTTGCTCCCTGTCATGTGCTTTGAGCACCCACTATCCAGATACCATTGCTAGTTTATTGTTGGATAGGTCTTCACCTGCACATATAACAATTAATTTGTTTTTGACCCAGTTTACCTTGGGTTTAAGTTGATAACCTTTAAAATTTGAAATAAGAGACATCCCTGGTTTACTCTTATAGCCTTCTGGATGATATCTCCTAGGAGGTATTATCCATTCAGCATAAGGATTGAAGCCTTGGGATGTAGGACCTCTAGAATTGAATTTTGACTTACCCTTAAAAGATTGTTCAAAACTCTGAGCTCTGTTCGACGATCTCTGAGCTGAGTTCGGCGATCTTGGGTCAGATCGTCGAGCTCCGTTCGAAGATCGACTTTGCCTGAGTTCAGAGTTCAGAGATCGTCGACCTGTGTTTGACGATGTAGCTTGAGATCGCTGAGCTCCGTTCGGAGATCGTCGAGCTCCGTTCGATGCTTTTTGTTGAACCTTATTTTCCTTAGGTATATCAGAATTCTTCCTAGCTACCTCTACTACTCCCTTTCCTTTATCTGAGATAAATTTGATTGGGGTTGTTAATACTATAGGTTGGCTGGATGAAGCACCCAAGCCTAGTGTACTGTTATGTCTTGAATTCATTGTGCTTGTGATGTCCATCAGTTTGATGCTTCTCCCATTGAGGGATTCTTCAAACTTCTTTGCCTCAGATAGTTCACAATTCTGTGAAGCTATCTGCTCCCTACAACATTCTAACTCCTCAGAGAGGTTGAGGTTATATGATTTTAAGGTACTGTGTTCATATAGTTGATTTCTGAGAGATATAATCTCTTTCTCAGACTTGAGTAGGTCTAAACACAGTGCCTTACACTCAAATTTAAAGTCCTCTGAATTAAAATCAAAAGAGTCTATTACCTGATCTTCTTCAACTTCTGGTTCAGATTCAGACCCTGACTCTTATTCTGCATCTGATTTGTGTTGAGAGGCATTTATAGCCATCATGCAGAAGTCCTTCTCTTGGGCATCATCTTAATCATCACTTGAGCTTGATGAAGTATCTGATTCTTCTTCAGTCCCAATCCAGGTCTCAGCTACAAATCCTTTCCTGGTATGCTTGTTCTTGCTAGAGAAGGATTTTTCATAGTTGTTTCTCCTGGAGTCTTTGTCTCTTTTCCTTTCTCTTTTATCTTTCTTGTCCTTGTTTTGGTTCTCTGGAAAGTCAGGCACAATGTGGCCTGGTTTCCTGCATCCAAAACAAATAATCTCTTTATTACTGGATTTGTCATACCTTGGCTTTTCATGGCCACTGGATGACCTTTTCCTGAAGTATTTTCTAGCCATTTTTTAGAATCTTTTGGCTAGTAGGCTCATTAGCTCTTCATTTCCTGTGACCTTGTCTTCAAGCTGTTCTTTTGTAGCTTTAAAAGCAATTGTCTTCTCCTTCCTTGTTGCTGGAGAAGCTATCTTTTGCTCTTCCTCTCTATTTTTGATGAGCAACTCATAAGACTTGAGCTTTTCCAATAGAGCTTCAATTGTGATCTCATTGAAGCTTCTAGCATCCTTGATTGGCCAGATCCTTGAGTCCCAAGTGCTGGGGAAGCACATTAAGATCTTATCATTGAGTTCAGTCAGTGAGATCTCCTTGTCAAAAGTTTTTAATTCACTGACAATCAGACTGAGTCTGTTATACATGTCAGCTAATGACTCTGTTTCTCCCTTCTTGAAGTTCTCATACTGAGTTATGAGATGAGATCTTCTGTCCTTTCTCTCATCAGCATATCCTGACACAAGCTCAGATAGCTTGTCCCAGATTTCCTTTACTGAGTTGCATTCAGCTACTTTCTGAAATATATCATCAGACATTGTCTGAGCCAATATATTCATTGCCTTTGCATCAGTAACTTTCCACTTCTTGATGTCTACATCTGTTCCTAAAGGGGGTGGAACAACACTTGTACTTGTGGTTTCTGGAGGTCTTGGACACACTGTCAAAACAGAATTAAAGATATCCTCATCAATAGAATTCATGTATAATTTAATCCTTGCTTTCCAAAGTGCAAACTTAGAAAGATTGCACACTGGAGGTCTTGTGCTTGCATAGTCTTTGTTCTGTTCCACGGATTTATATTAAAATAAATATAACAGAAATAACAACCCTCTATTAAAGGTTGATCTTATCAAAGATCTTTTGGTTCAGGTATTAGCCTGTAAAAACAATCAACCTAGTGAAGATTTAGTTGTTGAATAACCAACCTCCCTCTAATACCAATTGAAAGTGAGGGTAAGATCTACCTTTACTCTAGAGGGGGGAGGGTGAATAGAGTATTTTTAAAATATTTTTGCAAATTAAAATCTAATTGGCAGTGGAAGACTTAATTTAATTATAGTGTATTGTGCTCACAGTAAACAAAATAAAGTAAAGCAAGAAACTAATTCGCAGCACACAGCAAATAAAACACAAACAACCAGAAGACACACGGAGCTATAGTGGTTCCCCAATCAACTTGGGTACATCCACTCTTCTACCACCCTAGGTAGGAATCCACTTCAGGATGAGTTGATCAGGTGTCCTTGGCACCAATGAGCTTTTGATAAGGTGCTCAAAAACCAAACCATATTTTTTGATCAGGTGTCTTGCCACGACTTTGTTTTGATAAGGTCTCAGGAACCAAACACAAAACTTTTGAAGGGAATTCTGTATAACCCTTTTACGGAAAGAGAAAATAAAAGGAGTGAAGATGTTCTTCTCTATCAACAGTTAAAGAGAGGACTAGTGGATTGATGATGTCAGAGCTCCCCCTGAGATTAGCAGTAGGTCAGGAGAAGAAGCTTTGCACAGGGTGATAGGCGTTCTGTAAGATGAGATCTCCAGCAAATGCTGATTTCAGCAAAGGCTGAAATGAGTTGAGTTTGGAGTATTTGATTGATGAAGCCTGGAAAACTTGAATCAGAGAAGAGATCTGAAAGAATATAAGAGATTCTTCTCTATGTGTTTATCTCCTTCTCTGTTTTATTCCTTGTGTTCTGTAAAACTCTAACTGTATAATCCTGTAGAATTCTTGAGAGATATTCTCCTTGGTTATCTGTCTCTATTGTCTGTAATGATATTATGAAATACAGTCTCCTAGATAGCCGTTAGCCAGTCATAAATGACATCCTTAATTGGTAGATGTCTCTGGAGGAAAGTCCTAAGAAACATTCCCTTTCAGTCTCCTTGAAACTTGATCCAGATTGATGAAATGGCTACAAAATCTTCTGCATTAAATGCTGGATATCGAAGATATTTGAATTCCATAACAGTCTGATTTGAAATCCTGAAATCGTCGATATCTCAAAAAGTCATCGATCTGAGCTCGACTATCGTTGATCTGAGCTCAGAGATTCTGAGTTTGACTTGAGACAGAAATCGTCGATCTGAGCTCGGAGATCGTTGAACCGAGTTTGACGCCTCGTCGACCTTAGCTCAGAGATAGTCGAACTGAGTTCGACGCCTCGTCGATCTGAGCTCGACGAAAATTTCCTTTGGTCTTTTGCACTTGTAATCTGAACTAGGAGGTCTTGGGGGTTGCTTTCAAACCTAAGTTCTAAGTCGTAGACCTATTCTAGTTGACCTCTAAATCTATACAATGAGGTCAAGACACAATCCTATGGACATAGTGATCCTTACCCAAATCAGTAATAGGATGTTCCAACACACTTCCCGGCAACGGTGCCAAAAAACTTGATGCGCATTTGGTAAGTGCACCGGTCGCTCAAGTAATATAAATGGGAATAACTCCCCAAGTATCAATCTCTTAAGGAATGCAGAGTACGTGTGTGATTCAATTATTTAGAATATCAATTATAAAGAATTGGAAGTAAAATTGGGGCGTTGGTTTTGTCTGCACTGAGAAAAAAACTAACTACACTTGTACAGGTCTCCAGCACCGCTTCACAAGGTGAAGGTAGAAATTGCAGGCCTCTATTCTCTACTTCAGTAGGCAAATGGACGAATATGCTTGCTAGAGGACCGATTAGCAAGGTAAAAGATGTTGAGGGTCATAAGCATATCTTCTTAAAACACACAACTAGCAATTACTAGTGTGGCGAACATGCGTGCCTTGGTGGAAATATAACGTCCCGATTCGCGCTAGACCCATCACATGCATTTTTGAGTCAAGAGAGTTTACTAGGGCTTGAGGTGCACTGGTGGGCAGGTATGCACCTGAGCCAGGGGAAGTTTTGACACAACACTGAGTGTCAGGATACTATCACGCGACGGTAGTATGTACCGCGCGGCAGAAGTGCTCGTCGAGTATGCACGACGAATGATAAGAGGAGTCGAGAGCGCCGACTTGACTCAACGATCGTAGATTACTAATGCGCGGTGATAGTAGGTACCACAAGGCGGTAGAGTTTGTTGAGTTGACACGACGAAGTACATGAGGAGTCGAGAATGAAGAGTGGATTCAATGATCATCATGTACTACCATGCGGCGGTTGTAGGTACCGCATGGCAGTAGCATTCGTCGGGGATACATGAAAAATGTTAAGTGGGGCCCACAAGTGATAAGTGGATCAACGATCATCGAGAACTATCACGAGGCAGTAGCGAGATACAACGTGGTGGTAGCCTAGCTGAGTATTGGCATATTGCTCGGTTAGCAACCACGCGTCATTATCTATACTACTAGCGGTAGACCTGCTAAGGTATTGGTACATTGCTCGGTGAGATACTGCGCGGTTGTAGAAGAATACCGCGCGGTAGTAGAAGTATATGTGGCGGCGCCTTAGTGGCGGATTTGGACGATGGCTTGTGGAAGAAGGCACTTTTGGAGGTACCGCACGACGGTATCTTGCTACCACGCGGAAGTAGCCCTCAGATTAGAAATACCTTAGGTCTATTTAGTCCCTCCTTTAAATATGTTGTCCAAGTCTTGACCACTAGTGTTCTTCTCTCAGTGACAAACTTCATCATAGGATACAAGATTGATGTCATCATGCCGCCAAGGAGGAGGAAGCGATCCATTGCCGAAAATGATATGAGCTTCCTATCCTCTCCCTTGGTGCTTGATCTTTAGATCTAAAATGTAGGAAATACATCGGCTCAAGAGAGCTTGATTTGTGAGTTTAATGGAGATTTCCTCGGAAGGAACCACGCTAGAACTTCGTTCTAGGGCGTCGATTTCCATATGATAATCTTCAATCATCTCCTCTCTTCATTATGAAGATGGTGGACTTGATCTCCTGAAGAATCATGGTCAAATGAGGGAGAAATGGGTAGATAAATGTTTGTTATGCCTTGTATGATTGCTGGAGGAAGAAGATGAACTGATGTTGCCTGATCATCTTTATGATGCGTGCAAATTGCTGTACATAAATCATATTTCTGTGCGCAGTAGACTTCAAGGAAATTTTTTGGTATGGTCCGATCTGATGTAGGTCTTAAGCTCAACACGAAAGTGGTATCCCTTGGAAAGACCTTCCCAACGGATGGATACCCGTTATCATAGGATCTCTATAGCTCCGGGCATGTTTAGTCGATATTGATGCACGGTAGTAACATATGTGCAGGAACCTCCCAAACTTCTAACTTGTAGTGGACCGAACAAGTTTATATGAAGTAGGTGTAAGCACCTGTTAGAGTCTTTGCAAACAATGCTTTTAAAGGTAGCCCATGTTTGCTTGCCTTTTACACATGCGTGACAAGATCTATCTTTAGCGCACATGACATTTGGGGCATCACGTACTAAATTAAGAGAAAATAATTTATTAATAGTTTTGAAATTAATATTTGCTAATATCTTGTGCCATTGGTCGCCAAGAGACGCACTATCTTTTGCCAAAAGACACACTTGTGTAGAAGAGTCTATGCAAATAAAATTCAAACAAAAGTATTCCTACTACGAGTGACTGATAGAATCGTTTCCAGATTATCCACCAATTTTATCAAGCACTTGTCTGCATGAAATTCTATGATAAATCTTTTATTGCAGAGTTGTCTTATGCTTATGAGATTGTGTTCCAATCCTTCAACATAAGCCAAATTCGAAAAGGATACACTACCATTTGTAATAATACTGTAGCCTTTCGTAATTCCTCTGTCAGAACCTCCAATGATGACCTTTGGCCCGTTCATGACTGGTGAGTAATTCTAGAGAAGGATTCTTGTCCCGGTCATATGCCGATAACATCCACTATCCAAATACCAGATAGGAGTTTTGGTGGTCTTTAGACATACCGGCAATCACAAATCAGTTTGCCTTAGGAACCCAAACTCGCTTGGGTCCTTGGTCTCGAGTTAGCTTACCCCCCCCCCTACATGTATTAACATAATGAGTGGTCTTTCTCACATTGTTAATCTGAGGAGTTACATAATTTCTAGAGTTAAACCAACAATCAATGGAGAAGTGATCAATTTTTCCACAGCACCAACATTCAAACCTGTTGTATCTTTGCCTAAATTTCTCCTACTTGACCTCTTAGGAGTGTGGACTAGCAGGGGCGCTAGTCTTGGAGGCAGAATCTTCATGGTGATAGCATTCACATGGCTTCTTCTCCTTAAGAGGCTTATCCACAACGGGCTTTACTTTTGGTGCCTTCTTGATATTATGACCATGATTATAAGGGCCATATCTCTAAAGAGTAATCTCTTCTTAAGGTGCCTTGAAGACACTTTCACCAATGTTTCGGGGAAGGGTCCATCCTTGGTAATGAGACTTGGGCTCTACATAAGTAGGCCTAGTAAAGTTATCGTAGGACGAATCAAGATCAAACTCATTGGTTGGAAAGATAACCTTTTTGAATGACGTCTGATCTTTAGGAGCTTTCCCTTTTTCCTCGCCAGAGCCTTCTTGGCCGCCTTATTCTTTCTTTGAGCCTTATTTCTCCTAGAGGATTTTCTAGGAGCACCAACATGCCCTATGCCAGCACCTTTGGCCTGAGCTGAGAATTCAACAACCAAAGGAAGGACAGTCTTGGGCTTGGAGAAACTTTCAACAAGTTTCTTTTCCGCTTCAAGTTATTCTTCCAGTTCTTTGATTATCTTCTCCTTCAGATCTAGGTGCTCGAGAGCCTTATTATACTCTTCAACAGTAGTATTTAAGTCTTCTCTGAGTGAGTCCATCTTGACGACTTCCTCTCTCAGAGTACTCTCTTCAGTCTTGAGAGATTTAATCTCTTTGGCCTGAGTTTTCATGACTTTTAGACATTTGTTGTAAGCCTTGATTAATTCCTTATATTGGGCCATGAGTTCAGACCAATCGTCAGAGGAGCTGTCCTCATGATCATGATCAAAACATCTGATTCAGAAAGAGGAGTATGAGAGTTTACCTTCCTAGTGATTTGGGGTTCTTCTTCTTCATCAGTTTGTGTCATTAGCCCAAAGTTGGATTCCTCTTCATCACTTGACTCAGATGAGTCAGAGTCACTAAGAGTCTTGCCCTTTTTGGCTACTACGCTTCTTTCAGTTCTCTTCTTATGGTAAGAAGATTTCTTCTCCTCTCTTTTTTCCATCCTCATTATTCTTGTGAGGGCAATCAACAATAACGTGACTTGGCTTATTGCAACAATAACAAACAATGTCAGCAGAAATATGTTTGTTCTTTTTAGTATGATACCTGTCTTGGCTACTTGAGCCTTTCTTTTGTGGATCATCATCATGACGTGATCTTCACTACGAGTCATCTTTGCCTCTCCATTGTTTCTTCTAGTTCAAGAATTTCTTGAACTGTCTTGAAAGAAGAGAAAACTCTCCTTCAGATAACTCTGAGCCTGAAGTACTTGTCTTTGAAGTTTCTTCTTCACTATCTTCCTGTGCAGGAGCAGGTGATGCAGCTTTGGCTTTCCTTGAGCTGTCTGGCTTCAGTGCGACAAACTTCTCCTTGGATGAGAACCGACTCTTCTCTTCTTCAGCTTTTCTTGAATTGATTTGTAACTCATATGATAATAGCTTTCCGAAGAGATTCTGAGGGTCAGTCTCTACCAGCTTGCTAAAATCTCGGATAGCACAGACTTTATTGTACAACTCCTTAGTTAGGGACCTTAGAAATTAATCATTCAACTCTCCATTATGGAAGATTCGACCATATACTCTTCGACCGTTAACTATCTTGAAGAAACTTTCAAAGGTATCTGCAATTGAGTCCTTGGGTCCGTGTCGGAAATCTTAATATTTCTGATTTATAAGGGATCTTTTGGCATCCCTAACTTCTTCAGTTCCTTCCATCAAGTTGATGAGAGACTGCCATATTTCCTTAGTGGATTGGCAGTGTATCCGGTTCTACAGCATAGAATCATCGACTGCACTTACAATTTGGCCTTCTTGTAAAAAAAGACAAGTGTAATCTCATCTTTGTCAAGATCAATCAAATTCTTAGTAACTTTCTTCGTAGGTTCTATAGTGGAGATGGTCATGGGAACATGAGGACTTTCTTAACCAATCATGGAGATCCTTGGATCCACAGCTTCCATGAAAAACTTAATCCTTTTTTTCTATATGGGAAAGTAGGTTTTTGTGCACAAAGAAAGCTTAGTAAAATCCTTGGCCTTGTCCATGCTTGGATAACTCAATAGACAACTTGGGGTTGATATGATCAAGGTGTTAACCTTTTAATGATCAACCTCCCTCTGATACCAATTGAAAAATGTCTAAGTTGTCTACCTAAATCACCTAGAGGGGGGGGGGGTGAATAGGTGAGTTATGCGTCTTTTTGCGGAATAAAAATTTTAGCGATCTATGCATAGAAAAATAACCAAGCAAACATAGATGACACTAAGAATTATAGTGGTTCCCCAACCTTGGGTACGTCCACTTTCTACTCACTGATCTAGAAATGCACTAGACTCGGATACTCCACTAATCTCGGATTGAAAACAATTCTACAACTCGGAACAACATTCCTATAACTCGATCCACAAAACGGATCTAGTCTTAGAAGATTAAAAAAACTTCCTACAATAACTCGGAGAACAAAGCTCCTACACTCGTGGAATAATCTCCTACAAGCATAGATTTGAAATAAGAAATACAAACAGTAAAATCTCTCAGATCTGGAAATTTCTGTCTAGGTGTTCCTTCTTGAACTTTGCGGCTCTGTCAGAATATATTGAAGAAGACTCGGCTAGATCATTGATCTGAAATTTCTGGACTCACAAGATCAAGAAGAGGATGTGTAGATTGTATAAGATCTTGATCTGCAAGTCGACTGCTCTGAATCGTTCTTGATCGAAAGCACTTGGCGATGAGGAAGATGAGCGGCGGCTTCCGATTTAGGAAAGAGAAATAGGGATTCAGAATTTTTCTTATGCGTCTTGGGGTTTGTCAGAATGACAAGACATTTTATAAGATATCCCTAACGGTGAAAATTATGATTAATGATGGCCACGTGGACCAATCACATCAAATCATATTTGAAAATCACGTCTGTCGGGACTTAGAAAAAAATTTCTTAGAAAACAGCAGCAGTTCTTGAAAGGAAGTATTGTACTCGAGAAAAGGACTTGTGTTCTCGAGAACAATGATAGAGTTCTCGAGAAGAATGGTTTGGAAGATTTTCTGAAAAACAGTATAGCATTTCTCGAGAAGAAAGGTTGTACTCGAGAAAAGGAATTTAGTTCTCGAGAATAATCCTTGTGAACTCGAGAAAAGGACTTAGTAAAAAATGTGGAGGAAAGCAGCGATCTCGAGAAGGAAAGAAAGTACTCGAGAAAAACAAATATTGTTCTTGAGAAGAAAAGCTTGTACTCGAGAATAAGAAGACTTCTACTCGAGTACATCAGACAATACTCAAGAAATAAACGTAGCCATCTCGATAACTAATCCAATTCCTCTAGAGAAAAAGACTTAGAGAAATTCTGACTGATGGAAAGTAACCCGAGAAGAAGAGTCCTAAAGTACTCGAGTACATAAGCTTTTCTCGAGAACAACAAGATGCTTTCTCAAGAATAACTTCTGTCACTCGAATTTATGATGAGTCTTACTCGAGAACTTACTCTAATTCTTATCGAGAACTAAACTTAGTACTCGAGAAAAACACATGGAATTTCTTTGAGTCTGAAAACATAATTTCTTCAAGAATACACAACATACAAATTTCTATCCATGCCCTTAGTGCTTGAAAAGGAAGTGTATCCCAAAAGAGAAGCTACACATGAGTCAAAACCATGGATCATACAATGAGGGATTATATTGTATGGTCCTGTGTTTGGAGACTCATTGTAGATAGACATTGGTCTACACTTGGCATATAAGTCCTACAAACACTTAACTAAAAAGAGCATCAAATACAAACTTAATTCATCTTAGTTCAAGGGTGACTTCATACAAATCTTGGTTATTGTGAATGCAATACCCAACAATATGATACTGTTATATTGCGCTCCACCTTCCCTTTCTCAGCCCGGTGCCTAAGAGTTATTGGGGTGAGAGGATGTGATAGCCACTTATTTTTTATGACTAACGGTTTCTACGTCTGCAATTTTAGGAGGGTACCCCGCCAATATTACAGCAGCAGCACCAGTTGCAGGAGGATAGTTAGGCCAGGGAGACAGGGCCTGAGATTACTGTTGATGCAAGAAATGCGCCCTCTAGTTAACTCTTCAAAATCTCACGGGAGATGAGGAGAAAAAGAGGAGGGACTACCAAGTAGACGGTAACGAGTGGTTAGAGCATAAGCCAGAGTAAGCCGTAAGAAGCGGTGACACCACACTACGCCCGCTACGACCTGAATGCCTCTCCTGAGGCGGGCTTTCATTTTATTAAAAATTAAGCAGTTACACTTATAGAGGAAAGAAAGGAGAAAAAGAGAAGACGGCCGGACAGCAGGCCGCAAGGCACAAGGCTCGAGGCCGCAGATCTTAATAAGCTAGCTCCTAGACTCGAGTCAGCGTGCTCTAGGTATGCTTCCACCCCCTATTTATAGGCTTGGGGGACAACCCAAACGTACAGGGCTAAAATTACCGGCTGCCCGAGGTGTAGGAGAACTGGGCAGAGGTGGCGGGAAGCGAGCAAAAAGAGAAGAGGGCTGAGGAAAGGCCGAGTGGCCTGGCGGGCTTCCTTTGGCGAGCTGAGAGGCTCGGCCTCTAGACGGGCTGATCTGAACCCCCTCTGGCGGCGACCTGGCAAAGTGGCCACACAGGTTCGACGAGGATTGACCGGCTCGTTGAGAATGGCGGCTAGGGAAATAGGCCGCCCGGCTTGAAAAGCCCATGCGAACTAGTCGCGGATCCTGGGTTAACATAATCCCCGAACATTTCCAAATTTCAGGAAATTTCAGAAATGTTAGACTAAGCCGGAGACCGCGACTGCAATTAATACCATGATGTCTATATAAGGCATTGAACTTTGTCATTTCTCAAAAATACTGCGAAGCAACGGGTCAGTATTCTCCTCTAGCGGTAAGAATATTTCAAGCCGATGGGGCTTTCCGTAAGATGGACATCATGTCCTAAATGCTGGCCCGCGAGGAGAAGTCGGCTAAGAAGAAAAAGAGGAAGAGCCGAAAACCGAAAAGTTTTGACCAACAACCTGAGGGAAAACCTGACAAGCTGATCACATTAGCGGCTTCTGATTCTAGAAAGAAACCGACGGAAGCTGTCGTTGAATCCTCGCAGGCCGCGACCAAAGTTGAAGCGGATTCCAAGCCTGCTCTCCCACAAACCGACACCTCCAAATCCTTTGAGATCACATACTCGCCATCGGGTGAACCTCTCTTAAAGATTTCTGAGGCGAAGGAGAAGAGTGTCGACTCTTCCATACCGCACCAGTTATCCAAAATAGTCGACGTGATCGTCGTTGATTAAAACGACCCAGAGAAGCCACGGGAGGCCGAGCGGTCACCAGCTGTGAAGATAAAGCAGACAGAGATGATTGTCGGCCACTTGAAATGGCATAGGTAAAAGGATGAGACCCTTAAGGAAAGAATGAGGAGGAAGGCGCAGAGGATGCGGGCTAGAAACCGCAATGTATCTGTAAAGACCGAAGCGGCTAGCATCCAGTATAGGCTGCGGGAAAAAGAGATATCCGACAGTCTGCAGAATCCATCCTCCAAGCTGAATGATCCAGAGGACACGCCTGCGGCTAGCGAGACCATGAGAGACATCTTCAAGAAAATGGAGACACTACAGCAGCAAGACGGGTTGTTGAAGACCCCGCTGGACTCACAAGAGGCCGGTCTCCTCGATGTTGAAGATACTGGTGGGAAGCCTGGCGAACCGCCTGCTGCGGTTTCTCAAGGAGCCGAGAAAAAGAAACTTAGGGAAAAGATGAAGGAGATGATGAAACTAATCGCTGGGAAGCAGGTGGCGATCACACTTCCTCTCCTGCAAGGTAAACATGGAGAAGTTAAGCAAATTGTAAAATTCTACAAGTCGTGGTCACGGAAGAAGGGAGCTGACACAATTTTTAATCCGCCGGTGAGCTTCTTCCTGACCACGGATCAACTAAAAAGCAAAGCTCAAGAGACCGTGCGACTACGGAAAGAAAATTTAAAGTGGATAGATTCCGAATTATTCAGACGACCAGTGTTTAGATTTGATACTACGGCTATTGAAGGAGAGATAACCAAGAGCTACGGTCTCGTCCTACCGATATCCTTTAAGAGGTTGTAATTATGCGACTGAACCTGACTGCTTGTTTATCCACTGCAGGTGTACCCGAAGTCGCGATGAAGCCGGGCGACCTGACGACCTTATCGCCTCTGCTGCCACTGCCGCTGCCAAATATCCATTACGAAAGGTTGGCCGAATTCCGGAAGGAAGTCGCCGCCTTATAGGCCAGGGTGAGCGAGCATGGAGAGGCCCTTCGAGTTTTAGAGGAAGAGTGGCAGCTTGACAAAGAAGAGTTGCGGTCTGCGCTGGAGGCCGCTGGGAAGAGTACACAAGAGGTGCTGGCCACTTTGGAGTAAGAGAGAGCAGAACGGCGGTCTCTGAGAGGAGGATACAGGAGGTGTTGGCCACCTTAGAGCAGGAGAAGGCAGACAAGTTTGATCTGCAAGCTGTAGTGTTGATGACCGGGAGGATTGACAGAGAAAGAGAGGACACTTTCCGACTTGACGGGGGAATGGACAAGGATCCGCCAGCGGATGCCGCCAGGGGCCTTTGACCTGTTGGGAAGACTGCTGAACAACAACAACCACCAAGTCCCCCGGCTTCTGTGGAGACTTCAAGTCCACCAGGGGTCGCGACGGTTGGGCAGGTCGCTGCAGCTGGCGACCTAGAGGGTCGTGCTTTACTGGTGGTTCCATTCACCCGCGTGGAGCGCGATACCACGCGAGTTCACCGGACTCTGCATTCCATCCACAACCTCGTTAGTCAGGTTTATGCCCAGCTAGTACAGGTCGGCGACCAAGTCGCGCGGGTTGGTAGAGAAGCTCCCGAGAGCGGTGACAAACAAGCTTGAATGTTTTAATTTGGCTCTGTAATAATTGTAAACTGTTGATGTTGGACAACTTGATTGATGTAAACAACTGTTGTATATTTGTTTCATGTTATTGCGAATTGCATACGGCTTAATAATCATAGTCGTCATATTTTTCTGCTTTGGAAATTTTCTAAGTGTAGGAACTTGGCCGCGCGAACTGCCGAACTGGACTGTGGTTTGAATGTATTGTTAGTCTTTATACTTTTGCAGGTTAAGACCGCGCGGCTTGAAATCTATCTGCGATTTGACGTCGATCATTGTAGCTGTATAGAAATTCTAAAAATAGAGATGATCCCGGAGACATCTGCACGAAAAATCAAGATGCGGGCTAAGGCCAAATCGATGCGGTCTGATAAGGTGTCTGTGGTTAGGACTGATGCGGCTTCTGCCTTTCATGCCGCAGACCACAAATAATGCCGGATTTATCAAGCCGAGTTGGACAGTTTTGTGGAGAAGTATATGCAGGGATTCCCGCTACTTGCGTGGCTTCCTCTCCCCCATGAGCGAATTAACACTTCTGCTGCTAACCAAATCACTATCCAGATAGACCACTTCGACTGCGGCTTCCCCTTCCCTGTATTGATGGAAGACTTAGCGATCTATGATCACTATGGGGTCGTGGCCAGACAGTTGCCGCCGAATTCCTTCGCCGCCATATTCAGCTTCATCTCTTATCTGAGGTCGGAAAGAGTCCGCTTCTCCATGAAGTTGTTCCTGAAATGCTTCTCCGTCTGGTCAATTCCGGACTCCGGGACGAAAATTTTCCGCGGGCATCTGTAGTTCGACTGCAGGTGGTTGAAGTTCATCAACTTAGAGAATAAGATCCCAAGCTGGTCAAAGAGATATCCAATCTTCGATGGAAATCTGGGACTTTTGCCGGTCAACCCACAAGTCCGCGATGAAGACGCCTTCGGCAGCAGTGGGTTGGATGGAATGGAGAAGGAGATATACGACTTCTTCAAGGGTGAGCAGCTTGATGTCAATCACTACATCCTGATGCTCCCATCCTTGGAGGGCGTTCAAATAGAAGACAGTAAGTATTAACCCAATCGAACTGTTCCGCTAGCCGTGCGGCTTGTGAACTGACTTTTTTCTTTGGTCGAGCCGCTGCTATGGCGGTCCCGATAAACAATTTGATAACTCCAAGCGGTTTAACCCTTAATCAAAGGGATAAACGGGCCAGACGAGTAAGGCCAGAGTGGACTGAGGGGAAGAGGAATCGGCCTCCTCCGGCAAGTTCACGCTGCATGGAATGGGCAGCAGCTTGAAGGACCTCCTCGGCAACCCAACCATGCAATGGAGTCCGAACTGCGACTCGTTCAAAGTTTACACCGCCCTCCCTTATTGGTGGAGGGATAAATTTAGCTGCCATTCCAACATAGCCGGCGTGGCGTTGTATGGAAAGCGCAACCTGAAAGCGTTGAGCAGGGTGCTCGAAGGAGACTTGCCGCAGTTAGCCGCACAGGTCGGGGCGAGAAGCTTTGTAACTAGCCATTATATGGGCCTGGCCTACAAGCAGTTAGCAAAAGACAAAAGCGACTTGGATCAGCAACTGGAGGAGAAAGAAGAAGAAATAAATTGACTAAAGGAGAAGCAATCGGTAAGTTATCACCAGATGTTCTTGCGGTTATAATTATGAAACCGCTCGGTCTAATCTTTTACTTCTCTTGTAGGGGATGTATGATCTGGCAAACCCGGTCTTCCAGGACAACGTCTTCCCGCAAGTTGTCCAAGGGATTGACGGAGCGCTTAACCGCCTCCAAAATCTTGGCGGCTTCGCGAAAGGATTTACCGACTTCACCTGCCTCGACCTATTCCCTTCCTTGAATGAAAAAGTGATTTCTGTATATCGCGTGGTCAAGGGTAAGGATAAGGTCGGGGAAGGTGAGGGCGAGGATGAGGAGGAAGATAATGAGGGATTTGACATCTCGAAAAGCCGGAGTGAAAGCGCCACCTCCGAGACAGGAGGTCAAGCTTCTGAGACCGCGCGGACTGATCCCACGAGTTTTGGTGGCTCGAACAATTCTTAAGCCAGTATCAGTGGTTACTCGCAATCTCAAGTCGATGTTGACGGTGGTAGTGACTCAAGTACCCCTGCTGCTAAGAAGCTCAAGTTGGGCGATTAGCAAATTTTGAATTCTAACTTGTATTTTTTGACTCTTTTGGAAACCGGCGGTTTGTTTATGTTAACCGTGAGGTTTGATTTTTGTAATCTTCTTTTGAAAAAGAAATGAAAGAACACTTTACCTTTGATGTCACTTTTCTATTTTTGACATTTTTTCTTACTTGTATTATTAGTCCGAACGGTCTGCTCCTGATTTAACAGATAATATAACCATTATGTAAGCAGATCTGATTTATCAACAAGGAAGAGAAGAATTCTTTTAAGTCATCTACTAAGCCACAAATCGAACGGTTTGGCAGATTTAACTGCTAATAAGCCAGGTGAACTGCAGAATTCCTGAACACACTGTATATTAAGCCGGGCGGGTAACCGCTTTAGCTGCTAAGGAGCTTTAAAGACAACTCATATTTGCGACTTGGCCGAATGTTAACGTAGACCGCATTTCCAATATGAGATTTATTCTTAAGGATAGAGATAAACAACTTACGGCTTCTTATATAAGTATTCATACTGGCGACCAGAGATATTTCTGCGTGCCTAACCTGCAAATAGACTGTCTAGTAATAGAGGCAAAGTTCATGCAAACTTTAAAGCGATAAGTTGCAGGTCAATTAAAATGAATACCATAAGCCGTCGGACTCAGACCTAGAATTAATTGACAGAATCAAAGTCGGCCGGATTCCCGAGTATATTAATTATAAACCGACAGACAGGCCTCCATAAGTCGAATAGATCAAACCAGAATATATAACCGTGCGGTCTGCGGACTGCATAACATAAGTCGGCTAGGGCAGACCGTAAAACCTTAAGATGGAGGATAAGCTCACGCTAACATGCAAAAACAGGAGGAGATACAAACTTATGTGTCGATGTGGGTAAGTGCACAAGGCATTGCTTTCCACACAAAGACCACATAAGCAGGGCTAAATTTCAATATCCGCGACCTATGTCAAGCATGACAAGTACGTAATATCTGTGACTAATGTCAAGCGGGATAAGTACGTAAATATCTGTGACTGATGTCAAGCGGAATTGCCACTACACATCTATGACTAGTGTCAAGCGGGATGTGGAGGGCTTAAGAACTTAACACGATATTCAAATATTACCTTTGTCAAAAGGCATTTTGCATCTATACGAGTGAATGTTAGCATCAAAAGCAAAGCTAAGATATAAGACTCAAATGGAATATGAATGCTTGTTTGTATTGAAGGATGTAGTAAAAGGATATATACTTGGGACTTTATCAGATGACATGTAAAATGCACCATTATTCCAACCTCAAATACCCTTATTATGAAGAAAACAAAAACTTTGCTTGTATTATGGACTTCATTAGAGAAGAATGTGATAGAGGGTCACTGCATGACATAATCTTATAATTTCCCAGCCTTTGCAAATTGGTCTGTAAGTTTCTGAAGAGCCATACAATCTTCCGTTAGATGGCCTATATCTTTATGAAATTTGCAGAAATGTTCTTCATGCCGATATTTAATCTTAGACTTCATGCGTCGAGGCTTTTTGAACTCTGGCATTCTTTGAAGAACTTCCAGGAGATCTTACATAGAGATCTTAAACTTGATATACTCATCTAAAAATTTTTTATGCTTTATAATTTTTGGATCGAAGGGTACGATAGGATGTGCTTCTGCAAACCCAGATATCTTATTCAGCTGAAGAGTTTCTACAGGCATATTCTGAGGGTGAGGAGACTCGTTGAAAGTGAGATCTATCTTAGAGATTAGAGTAAATACACAACAAGAATAATAAAGAAAAGAAATAAAGGCAAACCAGACAACACAAGAATTTTATAGTGGTTCCCCTAAACTTGGGTAGTCCACTCTTCTAGCACCCTAGGTAGGAATCCACTGCAGGAAGAGTTGATCAAGTGTCTTGGGCACCAATAAGCTTTTGATAAGGTGCTCAAAAACCAAACTTGATTTTTTGATCAGGTGTCTTGCCACCACTGAGTTTTGACAAAGTCTCAGAAACCAAGCGGAACTTTTGAAGGGAGTTCAAGAACCCTTTTACAGGAGGAAGGGAGAGTTGATGTTGTCTTCTCTATTCAACAATCAAAGAGATGCATAAGTGGATTTTGATCATGTTGTCAAAGCTCCCCCTGAGATTGGTAGTTGTTCAGATATGGAAGCTTTGCAAAGGGTGATAAGCCTTCAATGAATGACTGCTCCAGCAAATGATGATTTCAGCAAAGGCTGAAATGTGAGTTGTCTTGGAGTGTGAATGATGATGCCTTGATGATGTTGATCTTCCAGTAAGCCTTCAGACTGATGTAGAGTAGTTGTCTCTTCAGGCTTCCTGAAACAGTAGATCTGAGAAGAGCACTGGCTGTACAGGTGATGTTGAGTTCTTCCTGGAACTCTGATTCCTATACCACTTTCTCCTCTCCACTGTTCTATTTGTTCCTCTGTATCTCTATGTATATATTCTGATAGGAGGCCAATGGTCATTTTAATTCTTGCATTTATTACTGCTGCCTCTTAGTTACTCCAATGGCTATAATCTCCATAACTGCATTCTTGTAACTGTCCTGTAATAAAGCTGTGTTGGAATATGAACAGCTCACTTTGATTGGACCAAGAATATCCTGAAAATCTGCCTGGTAACTTGTGTTCTGTATGATGGCAGAAATCGTCGATCTCAACAGGATGATCGTCGATCTGAGCTCAACAATCGTCGATCTGAGCTCAGAGATATTGGAGCAGGTCTGGGACAGAAAATGCCGATCTGAGCTCGGAGATCGTCGAACAGAGTTCGATGCCTCGTGGACCTAAGCTCAGAGATCGTTGATCTCAGCTCAACGCCTGAACTCATCTCGTCGATCTGAGCTCGACGCCTAGGTTGAATTCTGAATTCTTCTCTGACTGATTTCTCTTGGCTGATTTCTTCAATCTCGGAGAGCCTCTGACTTTGCACATCCTATGACCCTTAGCTATACATTGATGGGTCAATCTAATAGTCCTAAAGACATAGTGATCCTGACCCAAATCCAAACTAGGGTGTTCCAACAATCTCCCCCTATTTGGGTTAGGATTACTATTTACATGAAAATAAAAATATTACAATTAATATTACAAAGCGTAAGATATAAAAAGAAAAGCATTGCATTGCTGTCTTCTGTTGCTGTTAAAACTGACTGCTGCTGGCTTTACAAAACTCCCCCTATGTTGATGCAGTAACTGTGACTGGAGGAGGCTGGGATGACTTTGACAATAGGATTTTGATTGAGTCATCCAGCTAACTTTTGTAGATGGTACCTGCAGAAAGCTATGGTAGAGATTGCTCTCTCCTTGAAATGGATATATTAGCAGAAAAATGATATTTTTCCAGCAAATTTTATTAAGATTCTGAATCTGAAAAACAAAGTCTGATATCATCCTTCCTATAGAATTTTTTTTCATCAGAAGAGATTCAAACTCAGTGCCATGATCACTGCTGACCAATACAAGTAGAGTAGAGGACTCAATCTAGATGAATTTAGAAAATGATCTATAAGAAATATAACATTTATCTGACAGAGAATTCTCATACAGAAATCCTAACATAATTTTGAATAAGATATCAAAAGGATGGAAGCAGCCCTAAGAAAAGATGTTTCCTAATAAATTTGTTCCAAATAGGAAAAGGATTTAAAAATATTTTAAATACTTTATCCTTATAATTATAAATCAAATTTATGAAAAAGCAGACTGAGTTCGACGATTTTATATAGGATTTTTGATTTGAGTTCGACGCTCTAAACTCATTTCGTCGATTAAAATGTTTCTTCTTCCTTTGAATATATTCTGAAAACATTCCTCTGAGAAGTTTTGTTTCCCCCTCAGAATTTATTGAATCTTGGCAGCAAAATTGAAGTTCTAAGTTAACTGAATTGAAAACAAAGTTAGATAATACCTGATCCTCTTCAGGTTTTGATTTTCCTTCTGTTTGTTCAAACTTTAAACTGCTGTAGGAAGTATTGATGGCCATTAAGCAGAATTGTTTGGCCCTTGCTTCCTCCTCTTCATCTTCAAATGATGATTCATCATTTTATAATCCCAAATGACATCTAGGGATACTGATTCTCCTTCTTCAAATAAGATGTTGTGGCTTCTTTCTGTTGTTCCATTTACTAGTTCAGAAGCCATTTGATGAAGAGAATCCCATATCTCCTTAGCTGTTGAGCATTCAACAACTTCCTGGAATAAGTCATCAGATAATGACTGTGCTAGGATATTCATGGCTCTGGCATCAGCTAGTCTGGCCCTTTTAGTTGTTGTTGCTGAGGTTGGGAGACCTGTCATAATGGCATAAAATATTTCTTCATCAATATTTTCCATAAATGACTTAATTCTTGTCTTCCAAAGTGCAAATTTGTTTATGTTGCACTTAGGAGGTCTGGTGCTAGAAAATTCCATATTCTTGCTATGTGAAAAACAAAATGATTAATCTAACTAGGATTGATCAAGAGAGATCTTTTGGTTCAGGTGTTAGCCTGTATAAATAACCAAACTAGTGAAGATCTTGTTGTTGAATAACCAACCTGCCTCTGATACCAATTGAAAGTGAGATCTATCCTAGAGATTAGAGCAAACACACAGCAAGAATAATAAAGAAAAGAAATAAAGGCAAACAAGATGACACAAGAATTTTATAGTGGTTCCCCTAAACTTGGGTAGTCCACTCTTCTACAACCCTAGGTAGGAATCCACTATAGGAAGAGTTGATCAGGTGTCTTGGGCACCAATGAGCTTTTGATAAGGTGCTCAAAAACCAAACTGGATTTTTTGATTAGGTGTCTTGCCACCACTGAGTTTTGATAAGGTCTCAGAAACCAAGCAGAACTTTTGAAGGGAGTTCAAGAACCCTTTTACAGGAGGAAGGGAGAGTTGATGTTGCCTTCTCTGTTCAACAATCAAAGAGAAGCATAAGTGGATTTTGATGATGTATTCAAATCTCCCCCTGAGATTGGTAGTTATTCAGGAATGGAAGCTTTGCAAAGGGTGATAGGCCTTCAATGAATGACTGCTCCAGCAAATGATGATTTCAGCAAAGGCTGAAATGTGAGTTGTCTAGGAGTGTGAATGATGAAGCCTTGATGATGTTGATCTTCCAGTAAGCCTTAAGACTGATGTAGAGTAGTTGTCTCTTCAGGCTTCCTGGAACAGTAGATCTGAGAAGAGCACTGCCTGTACAGGTGGTGTTGAGTTCTTCCTGGAACTCTAATTCCTGTACCACTTTCTCCTCTCCACTGTTCTATTTGTTCCTCTGTATCTCTGTGTATATATTCTGATAGGAGTCCAATGGTCATTTTAATTCTTGCATTTATTACTGCTGCCTCTTAGTTACTCCAACGGCTATAATCTCCATAACTTCATTCTTGTAACTGTCCTGTAATAAAGCTGTGTTGGAATATGAACAGCTCACTTTGATTGGACCAAGAATATCCTAAAAAATCTGCCTGGGAACTTGTGTTCAGTGTGATGGCAGAAATCATCGATCTCAACAAGATGATCGTCGATCTGAGCTCAACTATCGTCGATCTAAGCTCAGAGATATTAGAGCTGGTATGGGATAGAAAACGTCGATCTGAGCTCGGAGATCGACGCCTCGTGGACCTGAGCTCAGAGATCGTCAATCTCAGCTTGATGCCTGATCTCATCCCGTCAATCTGAGCTCGATGCCTAGGTTGAATTCTTAATTCTTCTCTGACTGATTTCTCTTGGCTGATTTCTTCAATCTCTGAGAGCCTCTGACTTAGCACATCCTATACATTGATGGGTCAATCTAATAGTCCTAAAGACATAGTGATCCTGACCCAAATCAAAACTAGGGTGTTCCAACACTCGTAACTTCTGAATTATGAAATATTTTGCAAAGAACTAAGCTGTTGATCACCAGAATTCTCCTGAGGTTGCTTAGCTTTTTGATTCAAAAGTAAGATGTAGTCTTTATTCGCTTATTAAACCATTAAGAACTTATTAACAATCTCAATAAGATCTCCGTAAGTTTTGGGGTCCTTTATAGAAAGCTCAAACTTTAGAGGCCCTTCTCGAAGTCCGTTCATGAAAGCATATCGGTAATAATCTTGATGAACATTAATAATATCCAAAATTTCCATTTGAAAACGATCAATGAAGTCAGGATTCAACTCTTCATCCCCCTGCTTGATTCAAAAGAGAGCTCCTACGTCTCTTTTCTGCTTCCTGTAGGTAGTAAACCTTGAAAGGAATTGCCTTCGAAGATCTTTAAAGCTGGTGATTGACCGAGATGGTAGACTATAGAACCACTCTCTGGCAAGATCGCCAAAAGATATAATAAGAAGTTTGCATTTAATTCCGCCTGACACTTTCCTTAGTGAAATAGCTGATTCGAAAGCTTGCAGATGAGAAACTGGGTCATCAAATCCAGAATATTCGGGCAGACAATGTAATCTAAAATCATCAGCAAAAACTTCCCAACGAATTCGGTTGATGAACAAAGAAGGGACGTATTCTTCTTCTTTAAAAGGGAACACTTGGATTTCATGATCTTGAATACCATAAGAGGCTGCGTTTGGTTTGCAAATTCCACAAGGATGATCGAAGGTCTCTTTTAGAGCGGATAACAACACGTGCTCAACGAGATTGGTAGAAAATTCATTACTACTGTCAAGTGTTCCATCATTAAGATAAGATCTACCTTGTCTCTCCAAGAGATCCGTAATACCAAATAGGAAGTTAGAGTCTTCTTGTTCCTTTTCAAAACCCATTTTGAATAGAAGAAAAAAATAACCAAACAGAAATTAGAAACCGCCGAATAGTTGTGGCTTGAATGGGCGGATTGATGATAGGACAAGCCGGTTAGGAGACCGGCGGGAAAGCTGGCGGGTAGAGTGGTAGGCTGGTGCCGGCCTGAAAGTGATAACCGACATTGCGCGACTTAATTGACTAGTTGTCGTGTTCTAGTGGTTGGAGCAGTCTGATGCTACTAATCTGCTGATTTCATCGAATACTCGATATATGAAGGCCGCATGTTAACTGTTGATGCAAGAAATGCGCCCTCTAGTTAACTGTTCGAAATCTCACGGGGGATTAGGAGAAAAAGTGGAGGGACTGCCGAGTAGACGGTTACTAGCGGTTAAAGCAGAAGCGAGAGTAAGCCGTAAGGAGCTGCGACACCACACTTTGAACGCCGCGGCCAGAATGCCTCTCCTGTGGCGGGCTTTCCTTTTATTAAAAATGAAGCGGTTACACTTAGAGAGGAAAGAAAGAAGAAAAAGAGAATTTGGCTGGATAGCAGGCCGCAAGACACGAGGCTCGAGGCCACAGCTCTTAACAAGCAAGCTCCTAGACTCGAGTCAGCGTGCTTTGGGTGTGCTTCCATATAACGCCCCCGATTTTTTTCTACGATTATTTAATTCTCGTTTGGCGTTACGTCGACGCATTTTCTTGGCTTGTGTCATCTGTGGAGTGTGGTCTTAACTCCTTAGAACTGAGTGACCTATTTTGTAGCCTATTGGCAAGATCTCCCTAACAAGCCGAGTCATTTTGGGTGACCCGGTGTGGCCTCTCGGGGGATGCTTGTGTTTTGACTTCGGGTGGGCATAACTCGAGTTCTGTTCGTCGAAAGTTAATTTTAACTTCGTCGTTGCGTTCGTATCATGAGTATATAGCTACGGTGCGAATTTCGTCGAATTCTGAGGTAGTTCGGTTTTCGAGTCGTTTTGGGTGTGCTATTAGTAAAAACAAATTGGAAATTTCTTAGCTTAAGTGAACCGGCAGTTTAGGCAGCGGTTAGGGCCGAATAGGCATGTCTTTTTATTTTAAAAATCCTTAATCAGTAGATGGCGGGCCCACTCTTCTTCTTCTTCCCGAGACCGAACCCGCCTCTCCTGTACGCAGAAAAGCAGCGGAGAAACCGCCGACCTGCTACCCTTAGGACGGCGATTCCGGGAGCGTTTGTGGACGGAATTCAATTCAGAAAGAGGATTTGGGTTGCTCTCTCTTAGACCTATATTTCTATGATAAGAGATTTGATTTTCGTGGAGTTTTTAGGAGGCCCGAAATTCTTGTTTTGGCCCTTTTCCGCCATTAAAGTTCGAGATTTTTCTGTTAGGGTGTTGCTGCTGCTTGTGCCGTATGAAGATAAGGGAAAACCGAACAAGCTTCGTCGGAAATCGAGGCAAGTGGTCCTTGCACTTGTAGTTTTGATTTATTTTTTCCCCCTCTTAACTACCCGGTTAGCCCTAGGATAGAAGCCTAGCTTTTCTCTTTTTGCTTGTTAAACTTTGTGCTTCAGTTTCCCTTTATGAGCCCCCCTCCTTGTGCTGTTTTCGCTCAACCCACTGGATTTTTTCACCATTTTGACTCCAGATTTTTAGTTTTGGTTTGGTACTTTTGCGGGTGGAGTCGAGAGAGAGAGGAGGTTTTTGTGGTAGTGCTCTGGTTAGAACCAGTCTTGGTAGGCTCTCGGGATTTGGTGTTGAGTGTGGTGCACACACTCAAAATCAAAAGTCGCCCGGGATTTTGCATTGAGTGTGGTGCACACACTCAAAGCCATAGTTTGATCTATTATTTTGCGGCTAAGTAGTGAGGCGAATGGGTTAGAAATTCGTCTAAATCAAAATCGACGGGAATCACTAAGTGATTCTCGCAGATTTCGAAGAGTATCGTCAGTGATTCCCGTCGATTCAGCGAGAATCAATCTGGATTCCCGCCGATTCGGCGAGAATCAATCTGGATTCTCGCCGATTCGGCGAGAATCAATCTGGATTCCCGCCGATTCGACGAGAATCAATCTGGTTTCCCGCCGATTCAGCGAGAACTAGTCGGCATTCCCGCCGGCCTCTTCCTGTTGGTGTTGATTAAGGGTTTTCCTGCGGTAAAGTGCTAAGGCGTTGAGTGAGTAGACCTCACTCAACGCCATAGCTGTTTTGGCATTGAGTGAGGTTAGATCACTCAACGCCACTGCATCTTTTGCTAAAGGCGTTGAGGGAGTTGACCTCACTCAACGGCATAGCTGTTTTGGCGTTGAGTGAGGTTAGCTCACTCAACGCCAGAGTTTTCTTGCGGGACGCGTTGAGTGAGTGAACCTCACTCAACGCCATGGCTGTTTTGGCGTTGAGTGAGGTTAGCTCACTCAACGCAAGAGTTGTTCTTGCGGAGGGCATTGAGTGAGTGAACCTCACTCAACGCCATGGTGGTTTCCGGCGCTGAGTGAGGCTAACTCACTCAACGCCAAGGTCTGGTTAGGCATTGAGTAAGTGGGGCTCACTCAACGCCAGGCCGTGTTGAGTCATCTCAACGCTTTTCCCTTTTCTTGATTTCTTACCCCGAGTGAATTTCTTGATGTTGATGTTCCTTGTCGGCTATGTTTTCTTTCCCAAAGGCCGAATCGTGGGTCGTGGTTAGTAGTGGTGGTTTGAAGCTCTTATGGGGGGTGGTGTTGAGTAATTTAGCCGTGGCCACCCTTTTCTTTTATCTTGCTCTAGGTACGGGCTGGGCAAGGGGGTGGGAGGTCCCTAGTACTTTCACATGTATACCCCTGAGCTTGGTTTCTTGGAAATAGTGGTTGGGGGACTGAGTTTGCAACCAACCCGGATCCGCGATGTTTTTACTACTACCATCTCCCACAGCTTAGGGTGTTAGACGTTTCTTCCTTGGTAGATTACAACATTTAGGCTCATGGTAGCCTTGTTGACTCTGCAGCTTTTGGGCAGACTTACTGTTGTGTCCTCGCACTTAGTGCTCTTTCTTCCTGCCTTGCCTTGGGTAGTTGTGACTGTCACTGCTTTGTTTTCCTCTTTTACTTATCTTCTGATTGACTATTTCGAGCAGTTTTCTAGTTTTGCTTGCTGAGGTATTCTTTCTTCTTTGAATGCCTCAGGTTCTTGATAGTAGCCGCTTTGACGGCTAGTGGTGTTGTGCAGCTGCTTGTGGTCTCTGGTGCTTTAGAGATCAGTTCTTGTTTTGCGAGGTAGTTTTGATGTGTTTTTTTCTTACAGACATACATACTTGTCAGTGGGTTCGTGTCAGTTTGTTGGCGCCCACTGATAGTTTTTACCTTGATACTAGATATGTTACTTTTGCTGCTACCTTTATTGGAGATAGTCTACTTGCTCTTGGGATGATTTATGTTAGGTTGCTAGTTACTTTTAAACCTAAAAACACTACTATAAGTATTACTCATAATCAGTATGTTTTATAAGACTCGTCACTATTTTTCAAACAACGTAAAATGATCATTTTCTTATATATAGTATAAATTAAAAGTAGGGTCCTGCATAGTATAAGTTGTCCTCTTGGGACACTTATGCACTCTTTTAGGATGTCAAACCTGAATAAAGTATTTTTCCGCAGCGTATAAGTATAGATTTTAAAGTGTGGACTAAATGATCCACCGAGCCGAGGGATACGGCCTTCAAAAAATATAACTGATTTTGTAACGACCCCGATTTTTCTGCGACTATTTTTTTTTTATTTTATTCTCGTTTGGCGTTACGGTGACGCGTTTTCATGGCTCGTGCCATTTGTGGAGTGTGGTTTAGCTCCTTAGAACTGAGTGGCCTATTTTGTAGCCTATGGGCAAGGTCTCCCTAGCAAGCCGAGTCGTTTTGGGTGACCCGGTATGGCCTCTTGGGGGATGCTTGTGTTTTGGCTTTAGGCGGGTATAACTCAAGTTCTGTTCATCGAAAGTTAATTTCAACTTCACCGATGTGTTCGTAGCGTGGGTATTTAGCTACGGTGCGAATTTCATCGAATTCCAAGGTAGTTCGGTTTTCACGTCGTTTTGGGTGTGCTATTAGTAAAATCAAATTAGAAATTTTATTTTAGCTGAGTGAATCGGCATTTTCAGGCAGCGGTTAGGCTGATCAGGCGTGTTAAAACTTATTTAAATCCTTAATTAGATGTTGGCGGGCCACTCTCCTCCTTCTTCCCAAGACAGAAAACCGTCTGCTCCTGTTCGCGGAAAACAGAGGCGGAACGGCGGTTAGCCCTAGCTTTCGGACGGTGATTCCGGGAGTGTTCAAAGATGGATTTCGATTCCGATAGCGACATTGTCTTGCTCTCGCTCAGATCTACATTTCGACGGTAAGAAATTCGATTTTCGTGGAGTTTTAGGAGATTTGGGATTTCGGTCTTGTGGTTTTCCGCCATTAAAGTACGGGAGTGTGCTTTTAGGTGTTGCTGCTGCTAGTGCTAAGTGAAGAGGAGGGAAAGCCGTCCAAGCTTTGCCGGAAATCGAGGCAAGTGGTATTCTTGCCCTTGCCATTGTTGTTCTCTTGAAATTCTGAAAATTCCCGATTAGCCCTAGGGCAGAAGCCAAGCATGTTCTCTTTTATCTTGCTGAATTTAGGGCTTAGATTCTCCTATGGGCCCCCTTCTTTGTGTTGTTGGTGCTCAACCCGCCGGCGTAATGCCATCAGTTAAACTCCAGATTGCCATCTGGTTGGTGGCTTGCGGGTGAAGCCGAGAGAGTGAGAGAGAAGGGGGTTCCTGCTGTGTTGGTTGGATAGAGCCTATTTTGGATTCTGTCTTGCCGGCGTTGAGTGTGGTGCACACACTCAAAGCCTTTGCGGGTTTGGCGTTGAGTGTGGTGCATACACTCAATGCCGAACCTATAGCCAGTCAGAATTTTTGCTAAGTACTAGGGCGTTGAGTGAGGTGGACTCACTTAACGCCGCAGCCCCTGCTAGCGGCTAAGTACTTTGGCGTTGAGTGAGTCGACCTCACTCAACACCATTTCTATTTGGCATTGAGTGAGGCAAGCTCACTCAACGCCATGGTTTTCCTGAGAAGCTAAGTGTTTTGGTGTTGAGTGAGTCGACCTCACTCAACGCCATTTCAGTTTTGGCATTGAGTGAGGATGACACACTCAACGCCGTCGCTTTTGTGAAGCCAAGTACTTTGGCGTTGAGTGAGGTGTGCTCACTCAACGCCATAGCCTTTTTTGAGGCTATGTACTTTGGCGTTGAGTGAGTTGAACTCACTCAACGCCATTTCTGGTTTGGCATTGAGTGAGGTGGCCTCACTCAACGTCGAAGGCAAGTTTGCGGCCAAGTCCCGTGGCGTTGAGTGAGTGTACCTCACTCAACGCCATTTCTGCTTTGGCATTGAGAGAGGTAGACTCACTCAACGCCATAACCCTTCTTCGCGTCCAGAACTTCTGGCGTTGAGTGAGACAACCTCACTCAATGCCATTGCTATTTTGGCATTGAGTGAGGTAAGCTCACTCAACGCCGCATATTTGCCTTGTTGCGGCTAAGTGCCAGGGCGTTGAGTGAGTGAACCTCACTCAACGCCATTGCTATTTTTGCATTGAGTTAGGTGGACTCACTCAACGTCGTAGTTTTCTTTTGCGGCTAAGTGTAAGAGCATTGAGTGAGTGAGCTTCACTCAACGCCATTGTTGTTTTGGCGTTGAGTGAATCCAGCTCACTCAACGCCACTTTCTCTGTTTATGCTTAAGTACCAGGGCGTTGAGCGAGTGTGCCTCACTCAACGCCATGGCTATTTTGGCGTTGAGTGAGGTTATCTCACTCAACGCCAGAGTATTCTTGCAGGAGGTATCTAGTGAGTGAACCTCACTCAACGCCATGCCTGTTGTGGCGTTGAGTGAGGCTAGCTCACTCAATGCCAGAGTAGTACTTCTGGAGGGCGTTGAGTGAGTGAACCTCACTCAACGCCATGGCTATTCTGGAGCTGAGTGAGGCTAGCTCACTCAACGCCAAGGTCTGGTTAGGCGTTGAGTGGGTCCCACTCAACGCCAAGCCGTGTTGAGTCATTTCAACACTTTTTCCCTTCCTTGATTTTCGCTCCCGAGTGAATTCCTTGATTTTCTTTGTTTTCTGAGGTTCCTTGTCGGCCATGTTTTACCTTCCTAAAGGCCGAATCGTGGGTCGTGGTTAGTAGTGGTGGTTTGAAGCTCTTCATGGGGGAGGTGTAGTGTAATTTAGCCGTGGCCACCCTTTTCTTCTATCTTGCACCAGGTACGGGCTGGGCAAGGGGGTGGAAGGTCCCTAGTGCTTTCACATGTAGACCCTTGAGCTTGTTGGCTTGGAAATGGGGGTTGGGGGACTGAGTTTGGCTCCAACCCGGATTCATGTTGTTTGTTTTTGCTACTACCGTCTCCCATAGCTTAGGGTGTTAGATGTTTCTTCCTTGGTAGATTGCAGCACTTTGGGCTCTTGGTAGCTTAGTAGACTCTACTGGATGTAGTTTCTGGGCAGGGTTGATGATGTTTCCTCACATGTAGTGCATTTCTTTTTGTCTTGCTTTGGGCAGTTGTGACTCTTACTGCTGTGTGTTTTCCTCTTTCATTTATCCTCGTGTTGACACTTTCATGCAGTTTTTCCTTGTTTTGCTTGCTGAGGTATTTTTTCTTCTTTTTGAATACCTTAGGTTCTGAGCAGTAGCCAGTTTGGTGGCTAGGTTGCGGTGGTGTTGCTGGTGGTCTCTTGAAATTTGGAGATCCTTCTGGTTTTGTTTAGTGAGGTAGTTTTCTGCACTTTTCATACAGACATACATGTTTGCTGGTGGGTTTGTGTCAGGTTGTTGGCGCCCACTGGTAGTTTTTACCTTGTACTAAATATATTACTTTTGTTGCTACCATTTTCTGGAGATAGTCTACTTACTCTAGGGAGGATTTATGCTAGGTTGCTAGTTATTTTAAAACTACAACTATCACTATAAGTATAGCTCATGATCTGCATGTTTTATAAAACTAAATCACTATTTTCCAAACAACGTATAAAGATCATTTTCTTATATATAATACAAATTAAATGTAGAGTCTTGCATAGCATAAGCTGTCCTCTTGGGGCACTCATGAACTCCTTAGGATGTCAGACCTGAATAAAGTATTTTTCCGCAGCGCATAAGTATAGTTTTAAACTGTGGACTAGGTGATCCATCGAGCCGAGGGATACGGCCTCTAAAATATAACTAATTTTCTAATCATTAAACTCATGAATTTCTTTCATAAAGTAAAGTAGATGGGGTTGCCTGAGCGTCAGCAGTTATCTCCTGCTTGACGTGGCATCATGACACGTGTTTTCTCATACTCTGATAATTCCTAAATTCGGAGAAAATGCGGGTTATGATAGTTGGTATACGAGGGAGGTTGCTTGACAGGTTAGTCGGGCAACCTTTCCTTTTGATTGCATTATAAGTTTAGCTTCATAAGCATACACTCACCGATATGTCATCAGCACGTCTTGCCAAATCACGAACACTACACTCATAGCACAACATGAAGTATATGGGGCATATTATATAGTATGGGATGCATAATATGTGTTCGTATATGGATCCACCATAGGGGCAATATGTGAGGGTTATGTAGTATGAGATGCATAACCTAACCACATGGCTGCGACTAGCTTGTTTTTTCTTTCGTTGCATGAGAATGTTATGTAGTATGGGATGCATAACATTTTAATGCGCACGCCGCTCATAACATGCATTAGGGCCTTGTAGAATGCATAGCACAATCATGCATAGCATAACATTGCATAAGCATAACGTGCCAAGCTAAAGACTTACAGGATGACATATGTACACACATAAGCTTTCAAGTCAAAAGTAATACAAATTCATGCATTCCCGATCTAGTCACATGAATTAGCATGGTGGTGGTTAACCATCTTAGGTAAGGACATAACATAAATTTTTGTAAAAAGATAAACTCCCAGGGCAAGTTTAGCAGCTTTAAGTTCATATCTATATATGTATTGTCTGTACTTGTAGTTGGGTCTAGCCGTTGTACTAAGATCTAACTAGTGTTGCTATGATTTTAGGATGGCGAGACGTCCTTCGACTAGATCGACTCCCCTATCTGAGGGTGAGTCATCTAGAGCTCAGAATGACGCAGTGATCGAGATCCTGCGGCAGAGTAGCGATGTCATGAGCAGGCAGATGGTAGAGATGCAGGCCCAGATTCAGTCCCTGGTGGCAGTTATGGCAGGTCAGACTCAAGGAGTGCAAGGTCCTGCAGGGGGGTTAGCTATCCCTCCTCCTCCTGCACCCTTAAGACCTCCAGTTGTGGTTCCAGCAGAGATGGCCTTCATCTCGCAGTTTCAGAGGTTGAGCCCTCCCACTTATGACGGGAAGGCAGATTTCATGGTGAAAGACGATTGGCTGATCTCCATGGAGGAGATGTTCTCGTACTCAAGGATTGCAGATGATCAGAGGGTGATGATAGCCGCCTATCAGCTTAAAGGTTTGGCTAAGAGTTTGTGGCTGAGAGAGAAGGAGAGCTTGGTAGCTGGATGCTCTTGGGAGGTGTTCAAGGAGATGCTGTTGAGGAAGTTCTTACCCTTGGCCAAGCGCGACCACCTCATGAACGACTTCCTCCATCTGAAGCAAAGGCAACTCACGGTGGGTGAGTATGAGATAGAGTTCAGCAACTTGAGCCGTTTTGCCCCTGGATTGGTCAGCATTAAGGCTGATCGAGTTAAGCGATTTCTCGGTGGTTTGAGGAGCGAGGTGCAACAGTTGACCAGTGCTTATAGGTTAGAGACTTATGCGGGAGTAGTGGAGGCTTCTTTGAAGGTGGAGGCTATTGAGACCGCGAAGAGCAGAGGCTAGCAAATGAGGAAGGACTAGAGGAAGTCTATGGAGGAGAAGAAACCCCAGGTACCCGATGCGGCTCCGGGAAAGAAGAGCCAATTGGTGTGCAGCCTCTGTGGCCGATCAGGCCACCCTGTCGAGAGATGTTTCAAGAAGGCAGCAGCTTAGAGGAAGGAGCAGGTTCATGCAATTCAGGGTGCTCCTAGGAGAGATGTCTCCTGTTCTGTTTGCAAGCGATCCGGGCATGATGCTACCCAGTGCTGGTCTAAGGATAAAGTCTACTTTCAGTGTGGGCAGAAGGGACACATCAAGTGTAGGTGTCCTCAGGTCCAGCCTGTTCTTCATGCAGTTCCACTACAGGCATTACCTCCACCTCAGCGTGTGGACAAGGGCAAGGGAAAGCTTAACGTGATCTCTTCTGAGGAGGCTCAAGCTTCGACTCAGGTCATCTCAGGTTAGTTGTCTTTCCAGCCTGAAGGTTTTGTTCTTGTTTTTCTAGAATGTTTGCAGTATTATTGTGGTAGTTCCTTAGTTTTATATGCTCCTATAAGGAAATTTAAGGTTAAGAACCGCTGGGCGCGTGTTCTGTTTGACTCCGGCGCTACCCACTCATTCGTGGCTAGAGCCTTTGTGGAGCGACATCGGTTGACTTTAGATCGAGTTCGGGATACCTTCCGTGTCAAGTTCCCCTCTGGTGAATCTGTGTTGTCAGATTTGGGCATGTTAGATTGCCCTGTTTTGTTGGGGGACTTCCTTGCAAAGGAAGACCTGAAGATGATTGATCTGGAGGACTTCGATGTTATTTTTGGCATGGACTGGCTGTCTAGGTATGATACAGTCATTCAGTGCAAAGGGAAGCGCTTGGACTTCATCAGGGACGACGGTCAGCCCGGAAGCGTGTATGCAGATCTATGCCAGGATTCTCCTATTATCTCTGCGGTATGTGCTCAGAAGCTGTTTCTTTCAGATTGTTTTGCTTGTTTGGTCTCGGTGGTTGGGACCGCTGTTAGTGTACCACTCTTGGAGGAGATTCCAGTTGTTCATGGTTTCGCCGATGTTTTTCCTGATGATCTTCCTAGCCTTCCTCCCGAGAGGGATGTTGAGTTTGTGATCGATCTGGAGCCGGGTACGCGTCCTATTGCTAAGGAACCGTACCAGATGGCCCCTCGTGAGTCAGAGGAGTTACGAGTCCAGTTGGATGAGCTGTTGGAAAAGGGATTTATCAGGCAGAGTTCGTCGCCTTGGGGTGCTCCTGTGCTGTTCGTGAAGAAGAAAGATGGGTCAATGCGGCTTTGCATCGACTACAGGGAGTTGAACAAAGTCACAATTAAGAACAGGTACCCTCTGCCGAGGATCGATGACTTATTTGACCAGTTGCGCGGTAGCACGGTGTTCTCCAAGATCGATCTTCGTTCAAGCTATCATCAGCTCAGGATCCGTGAGGCAGATATTCCACGGACTGCGTTTAGATCGAGGCATGGACACTTTGAGTTCTTGGTGATGTCGTTTGGTTTGATTAACGCACCATCAGTCTTCATGGATATGATGAACCGGGTGTTCAAGGATTTCTTAGACAAGTTCGTGGTGGTCTTCATTGATGACGTGTTGGTTTATTCTCGCAGTGCTGAGGAGCATGAGCAGCATCTGCGCTTGGTTCTATCGGAGTTGAGGAACCACAAGTTATTCGCCAAGCTGAGCAAGTGCAAATTTTGGTTGCCTCAGGTTTCATTTCTAGGCCATGTGGTGAATAAGGATGGGATCTCGGTCGAACCAGAAAAGGTCGCAGCAGTGCTGGATTAGAGTAGGCCGAATACGCCTAAGGAGATCAGGAGTTTCCTAGGGTTGGCTGGCTACTACAAGAGGTTCGTAGAGGGTTTCTCTTCCATAGCTGCACCTTTTACCAAGCTGACTCAGAAGAACGTGGCTTTAGTTTGGAGCGAGAAGTGCGAAGAAGCCTTCCTGGAGTTAAATAAGAGATTGTGCACTGCTCCTGTTCTGACCCAGCCTACTGAAGGGGTGGATTATGATGTTTACGTGGATGCTTTGCATGTAGGTTTGGGTTGTGTGTTAATGCAGGTTGGAAAAGTGATTGCCTATGGGTAAAGGGAACTGAATACTCATGAGAAGAATTATCCTACGCATGACATCGAGTTTGCAGTAGTTATTTATGCATTGAAGCTGTGGAGACACCTACTTTATGGGGCTCAGTGCAAGATCTTCACCGACCATAAGAGCCTGAAGTACGTGTTCACGCAGAAGGACTTGAATCTGCGCTAGCGGCGGTGGCTAGAGTATGTGGCCGATTATGACGTAGAGATCAAGTATCATCCAGGCAAGGCCAATGTGGTGGCCGACGCCTTGAGCCGAAAGACGGGAAAGATCTTTAATCTCACCGCCGATCATTTAGTGGAGGAGTTCCTCCTTATGGATATATCAGTGGGATGTTGTGGCTTGCAGAGTAGTTTATCAGTGGTAGAGCCATCCTGGATTTCTTTGACTAGACTGCACCAGAAGGATGATCCGGATCTTTTGCACCTTTTCAACAGGACCGAGAAGGGGGAGTTGCCAGACTTTGCTATCGATGATGCGGGTACTTTGAAGTACCACGACAGATTTTGCATCCCCGCTGTTGGGGACATTAGAGGTATGATTTGCAGAGAGGCTCATGGATCCAGTGTTGCCTACCATCCAGGATCTACGAAGATGTATCGTGACCTAAAGTAAATTGCATGGTGGTATGGCATTAAAGGCGATATAGCCCGATTTGTTGCGGAGTGCCACACTTGCAAGAGTGTGAAGGCCGATCATGGAAGGCCTGGTGGCAAGTTGACTTCATTAGAGATCCCGACTTGGAAGTGGGAAAGTATATCTATGGACTTCATCACGGGCTTACCGAGATCCCCGAGGGGATTTGATTCTGTTTGGGTCATAGTGGATAGACTTACGAAGTGTGCTCACTTCGTGCCATATAAGATTGATTACCCAATGAAGAAGATAGCGAAGTTGTTCTTGAATGAAGTCATCCGACTACATGGTGTTCCTGTGAGTATCATTTCTTATTGAGACTCCAGGTTTACCTCTCATTTTTGGAAGAGTTTGCAGGAGGGTTTGGGTATGGATCTGAGATATTCTACTGCTTTCCACCCGCAGACCAATGGGAAAATGGAGCGGGTGAACCAGATAGTTGAGGATATGATCTGATGCTACATTTTAGACCACGGTGGAGCGTGGGATGAGTGGCTGCGACTTATGGAATTTGCATACAACAACAATTATTAGGAAAGCTTGTAGATGGCTCCTTTTGAAGCCTTGTATGGGAGCCGCTGCAGAACACTATTGTTTTGGGCTGAGGCTGGTGAGAGGCCTTTGTTGGGTCAAGATGCTCTTGAGGAGATGGAAGTCGCAGTGAAGCTTATTCGTGAGAAGCTTCGTATAACTCAGGAGAAATATGTGAAGAACGCCAATCGGCGTAGGTATGCCATGGAGTTTTCTGTAGGGGACCTTGTATTTCTTAAGGTTTCCCCGATGGTGAGTGTAAAGAGGTTTGGTAAGAATCAGAAATTGGACCCGAGGTATGTGGGCCCGTTTAAGATTTTGGAGCGGATTGACATGTCAGCTTATAGATTGGATTTTCCAGCAAACTTCCCAGATGTTCATAATCTTTTCCATGTAAGCCAATTGCGGAAGTGTGTGCGCAGCAGTGGGCAAGTCTTGGACGTTGTGCCCCAGTTGAAGCCCAACCTCTCTTTTGTCGAAGTGCCGGTCCGAATTTTCGATACTCAGGAACGGGTGCTGCGAAAGAAGTCCATTCCGATGGTGAAAGTTCTTTGGTGGAATCAGGATTTGGAGAGCGCGACTTGGGAGCTAGAGTCGGCCATGAGGAAAGCTTACCCTCACCTGTTTCCCTGATTTTGATCGGTATGTTTACCTTCTTGTAACTCCTGTTTGTTACTTTTCCTTCTTTAGTAGGAGTGTTGTGCATAAAGTTTCGGGACAAAACTTCCTTTTAGGGGGAGTGACTGTAACGCCCCCGATTTTTCTGCGACAATTTTTTTTATTTTATTCTCGTTAGGCATTACGGTGATGCGTTTTCATGGCTCGTGCTATTTGTGGAGTGTTAGCTCCTTAGAACTGAGTGGCCTATTTTGTAGCCTATGGGCAAGGTCTCCCTAGCAAGCCTATTCTGTAGGGGATGCTTGTGTTTTGGCTTTAGGCGGGTATAGCACGAGTTCTATTCATCGAAAGTTAATTTCGACTTCGCCGATGTGTTTGTAGCGTGGGTATTTAGCTACGGTGCGAATTTCAACGAATTCCGAGGTAGTTTGGTTTTCGCGTCGTTTTGGGTGTGCTATTAGTAAAATCAAATTAGATATTTGATTTTAGCTGAGTGAATCGGCATTTTCAGGCAGCGGTTAGGCTGATTAGGCGTGTTAAGACTTATTTAAAGCCTTAATTAGAAGTTGGCGGGCCACTCTCCTCCTTCTTCCCAAGACATAAAACCGTCTGCTCCTGTTCGCAGAAAATAGAGGCGGAATGGCGGTTAGCCCTAGCTTTCGGACGGTGATTCCGGGAGTGTTCATGGATGAATTTCGATTCCGAAAGCGGCGTTGTCTTTCTCTCGCTCCGATCTACATTTCGACGGTAATAAATTTGATTTTCGTGGAGTTTTTGGAGATTTGGGATTTCGGTCTTGTGGTTTTCTGCCATTAAAGTACGAGAGTGTGCTTTTAGGTACTGCTGTTGCTAGTGCCAAGTGAAGAGGAGAGAAATCCATCCAAGCTTCACCGGAAATTGAGGCAAGTGGTATTCTTGCCCTTGCCATTGTTGTTCTCTTGAAATTCTGAAAATTCCCGGTTAGCCCTAGGGTAGAAGCCAAACAAGTTCTCTTTTATCTTGCTGAATTTAGGGCTTAGATTCTCCTAGAACCCCCTTCTTTGTGCTGCTGGTGCTCAACCCGCCGGCGTAATGCCATCAGTTAAACTCCAGATTGCCGTCTGGTTTGTGGCTTGCGGGTGAAGCCGAGAAAGTAAGAGATAAGGGGTTCTTGCTTTGTTGGTTGGATAGAGCCTATTTTGGATTCTGTCTGGCCGGCGTTGAGTGTGGTGCACACACTCAAAGCCTTTGCAGGTTTGGCGTTGAGTGTGGTGCATACACTTAACGCCGCAGCTGTAGCCAGTCAGAATTTTTGCTAAGTACTAGGGCATTGAGTGAGGTGGACTCACTCAACGCCGCAGCCCCTGCTAGCGGCTAAGTACTTTGGCGTTGAGTGAGTCGACCTCACTCAACGCTATTTCCGTTTTGGCATTGAGTGAGGCAAGCTCACTCAACGCCGCGGTTTTCCTGAGAAGCTATGTGTTTTGGCATTGAGTGAGTCGACCTCACTCAACGCCATTTCATTTTTGGCGTTGAGTGAGGTGGACTCACTCAACGCCGTCGCTTCTGTGCAGCCAAGTACTTTGGCGTTGAGTGAGGTGTGCTCACTCAACGCCATAGCCTTTTTTGAGGCTAAGTACTTTTGCGTTGAGTGAGTTGACCTCACTCAATGCCATTTCTTGTTTGGCGTTGAGTGAGGTGGCCTCACTCAATGCCGAAGGAAAGTTTGCGGCCAAGTCCTGTGGCGTTGAGTGAGTGTACCTCACTCAACGCCATTTCTGCTTTGGCGTTGAGAGAGGTAGACTCACTCAACGCCACATCCCTTCTTTGCGGCCAGAACTTCTGGCGTTGAGTGAGACGACCTCACTCAACTCCATTGTTGTTTTGGCATTGAGTGAGGTCAGCTCACTCAACGGCGCAGATTTGCCTTGTTGCAGCTAAGTGCCAGGGCATTGAGTGAGTGAACCTAACTCAATGCCATTGCTATTTTGGCATTGAGTGAGGTGGACTCACTCAACGCCGTAGTTTTCTTTTGCGGCTAAGTGTAAGGGCGTTGACTGAGTGAGCTTCACTCAACTCCATTGCTGTTTTGGTGTTGAGCGAAGCCTGCTCACTCAACGCCACTTTCTCTGTTTATGATTAAGTACCAGGGCGTTGAGTGAGTGTGCCTCACTCAACGCCATGGATGTTTTGGAGTTGAGTGAGGTTAGCTCACTCAATGCCAGAGTATTCTTACGGGAGGCATTGAGTGAGTGAACCTCACTCAACGCCATGCCTGTTGTGGCGTTGAGTGAGGCTAGCTCACTCAACGCCAGAGTAGTACTTCGGGAGGGTGTTGAGTGAGTGAACCTCACTCAACACCATGGCTGTTCTGGCGCTGAGTGAGGCTAGATCACTTAACGCCAAGGTCTGGTTAGGCGTTGAGTGGGTCCCACTCAACGCCAATCCGTGTTGAGTCATTTCAACACTTTTTCCCTACCTTGATTTTCGCTCCCGAGTGAATTCCTTGATTTTCTTTGTTTCTGAGGTTCCTTATCGGCCATATTTTACCTTCCTAAAGGCCGAATCGTGGGCCGTGGTTAGTAGTGGTGGTTTGATGTTCTTCATGGGGGAGGTGTTGTGTAATTTTGCCATGGCCACCCTTTTCTTCTATCTTGCACAAGGTACGGGCTGGGCAAGTGGGTGGAAGGTCCCTAGTGCTTTCACATGTAGACCCTTGAGCTTGTTGGCTTGGAAATGGTGGTTGGGGGACTGAGTTTGGCTCAAACCCGGATTCATGTTGTTTTTTTTTGCTACTACCGTCTCCCACAGCTTAGGGTGTTATATGTTTCTTCCTTGGTAGATTGCAGCACTTTGGGCTCTTGGTAGCTTACTGCACTTTGGGCTCTTGGTAGCTTAGTAGACTCTGCAGGATGTAGTTTCTGGGCAGGGTTGATGCTGTTTCCTCGCAGGTAGTGCATTTCTTTTTGTCTTGCTTTGGGCAGTTGTGACTCTTACTGCTGTGTGTTTTCCTCTTTCATTTATCCTATGGTTGACACTTTCATGCAGTATTTCCTTGTTTTGCTTGCTAAGATATTCTTTCTTCTTTTTGAATGCCTCAGGTTCTGAGCAGTAGCCAGTTTGGTGGCTAGGTTGTGGTGGTGTTGCGTGTGGTCTCTTGAACTTTGGAGATCCTTCTGGTTTTGTTTAGTGAGGTAGTTTTCTGCACTTTTCTTACAGACATACATGTTTACCGGTGGGTTCATGTCAGGTTGTTTGCGCCCACTGGTATTTTTTACCTTTGTACTAGATATATTACTTTTGTTGCTACCATTTTCTGGAGATAGTCTACTTGCTCTGGGGAGGATTTATGCTAGGTTGCTAGTTATTTTAAAACTAAAACTATTCCTATAAATATAGCTCATGATCTGCATGTTTTATAAAACTAAATCACTATTTTCCAAACAACGTATAAAGATCGTTTTCTTATATATAATATAAATTAAATGTAGAGTCTTGCATAACATAAGTTGTCCTCCTGGGGCACTCATGCACTCCTTAGGATGTCAAACCTGAATAAAGTATTTTTCCGCAGCACATAAGTATAGTTTTAAACTATGGACTAGGTGATCCACCGAGCCGAGGGATACGACCTCTAAAATATAACTGATTTTCTAATCATTAAACTCATGAATTTCTTTCATAAAGTAAAGTAGATTGTTGTGCCTGAGCGTCAGCAGTTATCCCTTGCTTGACGTGGCATCATGACGCATGTTTTGTCATACTCTGATAATTCCTAAATTCGGAGAAAATGCGGGTTGTGACAGATTTTCTATTCATTTAACTCATAAATTTTCATAAAGTATAGTTGATAGCGGTTTGCCTAAACGTCGACAGTTATCCCCTGCTCGACGTGGCATCATGACATGTGTTTTCTCCTACTCTGATAATTCGTTTTCCTCAGAGAAAATGCAGGTTGTGACATTCCACCCCCTATTTATAGGCTTGGGGGCCTGTCCAAATGGGCATGGCTGAAATTACCTGCTGCACGGGGTACATGAGAACTGGGCAGAGGTGACGAGAAGCAAGCAAAAAGAGAAGAGGGCTGAGGGAAGGCTGCGCGGCCTGGCGGGCTTCCTTTGGCGAGCTGAGAGGCTCGGCCTCTAGACGTTCTGAACTGAACCCCCTCTGGCGGAGACCTGGCAAAGAGGCCGCACGGCTTCGACGAGGATTGGTCGGCTCGTTGATAATAGCGGTTAGGGAAACAGGCCGCTCGGCTTGAAAAGCCCATGCAAACTAATCGCGGATTATGGGTTAACACACCCCAACCTACGACATGCGTGCAACTCCTCATGTCCATCTGTCACTTAGTACGGGGCTAGGGTGTAGACATATAATTTGTGTATTTTTAATCTAGGACATACTATATCACTATCACTACATGAACATTATTATAAAATCTATTATTATTTATGTCATGCATTATATTATATCTTTTGTTCGAACATATCATCTTGTGTTTTTTCGTATTATATACAATTTGGGCATTCATGATTTTGAAAAACATAAGTATTTTGAAAAATAATTTTTTCCCCATAGGCCAAAAATTATATCCGCAATATTTTCATTTTTATATAAAATTTTTTGCGGTACTTGGTGTCATTTATATTAAAAAACAGATAAATTAGAATGTAAAATTATAAAAAAATCATGTTTTCTATGCAACATCGCGTATTTCTATTGCTAGCGCACGCGTTAGTACTAATGTTGGCATTACATAAAATTATTATTTAGTCTTTCTTTTTACATTTTCTCTGGCATAAAAGAACAATTATACTGATGCGTAAATTAATATAATTCTATGTTTTTTATAGAAAACTATTTGTTTTAAATTAAATATTAAATATTAAAATTAAATACAAAATTACAAAATGAATCTAAAAGAACAAAAAAAATGTTTTATTTTTTTCTATTATTACATTGTGTGTTTATATATTTTGGTATTTTTTTAAAAAAAATTATTAAAAACTATTTGTTATTCATTGTCATGCCTTGAATATTATCTTGTTATGTGCAATGAAATTGATTGTAGAAAAATGTGTAGAATTGTTTAGCATGTCTCTAAGGATGAGTAATGTTTTGTGTTTGATAATTACTTTAAACACTCACTTATTTTGATAACCTACACGTGTTTTTAATCTTATACTTGCATGGTTGTATATTGTAATAACATAATAATTAAAATGCATAAATAGATGTACCTACACAACATCGAATTGTCTATTTCAATTCTCTTGTTTTTCATGCACTTTATTCATTTAGAGAAAAGTGGTTTAAAAAATTTAAATGATATTATTTGCAAAAACAAGTGAATTCGGAGTCATTGGTGACAAGCATAAAAAGCATATAATAAAGGACAAGGAAAACTCCACCCAAACACTACTCACCTCTCTGATAAGTCTTAATGAGCATTGTGAGGTTATCACCTTATAAAGGATTGTAAAGTGTCTTGTAACAAACAAAAGTATTCACACTTCTCTTAGTACACTGGATCAGAAAAATAAAAATAAAGATAAAAAGAATAAAAGTGATCCCCAAGCACTACTTCACTCCCTGATAGGTCTTAATGAGCATTGAGATTGTGTGCGAAGCACCTTTGTAGTTGTACTTTTTTATGTATGTTCATTGAAATATCATGCAACTAATTTATTTGTGTAATTTGTAATTTCATTTCATCATATATTTCATTTTGATTAATACATTTATATACTTTATCAAATTACTTTTTATACACATTATTATCATTTATAAAACTTCTACTCATGAGAATTGGATCCTAATGCATATCTACACAATTCTCTACAGACTGAAGTAAATGAACTAGATTACAAAGCATGACCACTTCAATATTTTGTATATTTGAAATGCAAATTTTATTATATTATAGCTTTGTATCTTTCTTGATATTTTCAAATCATGCTTGCAATTATATCTTAATGGAATAACATCTCTTGGATCTTTAACTAAAACATCTAATTTTTCAGTTTTAAAACTCATTATCTTTTATATATTCTTACTTTCTAAAAAGATGTTTATTTTTAAGAATGCTTATTATACTTTCCGATGTGATTACTACTTGCGCTTATTAATGTTTTTTTTAACAAATGGTATCTTAAAATAAAAATGCTTACTCTATCAATTCATTTACGCTGCTTACTACTTTATGCTCCTCCATGCTTATTTTTAACAAGTGGTATTTAACAAACTTTTATAGCAATATATTTTTCTTCTCTACATAGAACAAATTATTTTTTATTGCATACACTCACCTCTACCCCATTTTGATACAATCAAAAGGGGAGAATAAGTTACATGGATTTACAATTTTAGAGGGAGTAAATTGAAAATTTCATAGGAAACATCTATGTAGGTGGAGTAATCATATAAGAAATGCATATATTATCTTATTGCTCGATCATGATTACTATTCCAATAAGTTATCCCTAATCCTCACCCAAACCCTCTAGTGCTTCCAAGGGTTTTGTCATGACCCAGTCATAACAAAACCATCCTAGGGGTCTAGATGTCAGAGGGATGTTGCAGCTCAGTTAGTGATGAGGAGTGGATTGAAGAATCTTTATCAAGGAGGTTACGGGTTCGAGACCCGGCTCAACAATGCGTTGCAGCCGAGAAACAGGCGTAGAGAGGGGTTGGGTGCTTAGTTTGCATACTAGTTTGGCTAAACCCTTTCGAGCATGGTGCTGGGGAGTTCCGACAGTCGTCCGTTCAAGCCGTGGGCTGGGGAGACCGTTATATGATCGATGATATCCCCGGTAATAAAATTGTATATAGAATCCAAAATTGAAGTACATAAAAGAATTGCTGTGTAAAGCCCATCTAGAATGGTTTGTCTAGATTGTGATGATGATTGAATTGCATGTTGAAAAGACTCTGTAGTTAAAAGTGTAGTTTTACATAGTTTTAGGAGTGTGCAAAACTTTCATCATGCAAGTAGTTACTGGAGCAGCTCAAGTAAAATACCCCATATTTGAGTCAGGATTGTAGTTCTATCAGTTAACCACCCGGCGGTAGTGCTACTGTTGGCAATAGTTCCCAGAGTGCTATGTTTGGGATGCCTGTCTCTTGGAGAATAGTGGGTCAATAAGTTGAGCTGTGATCTTAGAGTGCCCAATAATGATGGCCGTGATATCGAGCCTTGGAACATATTATGGTTATGTTTATATGAATGGGCAAGGGGAGGTTGACCCATGTCGTGGCTTGTGAGACTGATGGTTTGAGCAATGGGATGTTGCTAAAAACTACCCACCCTATAAAAATCGACTTGGAGTAAGTAAATGGCATGTAGGTTATATTGTGCCTTTGACTTTTCCGTAGCATAGGAGAGATTCATTGGCTACGAGCTGGAATGACTAGTAATTGAATGCATCTTATAGTGATTAACTTAGAGCGAGTCACTGGCTTGTATCTCAAGATAATAGAGCGCCTTTGAATTTGTTGTAGCATAAAAGAAAGTCTTAGGATATGGGAAGGAAAGTCTAGAAATGCCAACATCTGTGGTGAATGATGCTTAAGTTGCACGTTCTTATCCCAATATATATACATGTTGTGTACTTGTAGGGAAGGAGCATTGCCACCTCGAGTGAGGGTGGGGTTGTTTTAATTTGGTCAGCTAAAGCTGACCGTTGTATTATTTGTCACATCTTTGTAGATTTTCAATATACAAGTGCTGGTTAGCCAAGCAGAAGTAGCGGGCTATAGCCCCTTTATACTATACCAGCCCTCGAAGCGCAAGCAAAGTTTTTTATTATTGTTGTGTGTCCGACGTGTTTGTTGATGTATGTAAAACATTTTAATTAAGGAAATATGTTGTAAGGCTTTAAGGCCAAAATTTCGTGTATTATATATCATTCCTCAGTTATTTAGTGGACATTCCTGTGTTGGGTTTTAAGTAATTTTAAATGTTTTTGCTAGAATGCAAATCTGACTTAGGATACATTAATGATTTGGTTTTAATGCATAACTCCATTGACAGTCTATGGAATATGGCGTGGGTCCCCGATCAGACCTTCTATAATATTCTACAAGACGGATGAGGGTGTTACAACAATAATGTTCAACCAAAGTAGTGTCTTCGCTTGAGCTTGATGTGGATCATTTTTCGCCACACACAAAGATTCATGGAAGGTTAAGTCCCAGAACCTTTTTCTCCAAAGGCTATAGTCAGTATTTGGAATCATCATGATTGTAATTTTGACCATAGTACCTATTCGGACTAAGACTCTGAATGTTATGTATCTCAGGAGCGGTAAGACACTGTAACGCCGCCGGTTTTTCGGTATTTTGTTTGATCATTGTTCGGCACTACGGTGACGCGTTGTCGGCCTTTGCCGTTGTTAGAGCGTGGTATTAGCTCTTTAGGTTCCTTGAGTGGCATGTTTGTAGCCTTTTGGAAAGATTCCTGGCAGGCCGTGTCTGGTTTTTGTGACACGGTGGGGTGTCGGGAATGCTTGTGCCTTGGCTTCAGGTAGTGATAGCCGAGTTTGATCGTCAGATGTTGTTTTTCGACTTCACCGTTGGTTTTGTAGCTTGGGTGTTTTAGCTACGGTGCGTGTTTTGTTGAAATCCGAGATCATGTGTTATTTTTTCGCGTCGTTTCGAGTTTGCTTGTTAGCTAGTGGTAGTGGTTATTGCTGTGCATGGCCTTGTGTGTCGAGCTTGGAAGGGCTGGTGCCTTGTTTTTAGGCTAATTGTTTAGCTAATCTTTTATATTCATGTTGATGTTAGCTTGTATGCATGTATATATATATAGGTTTGTGTGTATATAGATATAAATATATTTCTGGTGTGTGTGTGCATATTATATATGTATTATATATATTAGTGTGTGTGTATATATTATATATATTATATATATATATATATATAAGCTTTCAACTATAAGTAGGACTGTGCTGGATGAGCAAAGACTTAGCTTAGTGCTCGGCTTGGGACTGGTGTTGCTTATTATTTTATTTCTTTAAGTGTCAGCTAGTGGCCGATTGCTATATATAAGCTATATAGCAGCTAGCTGCTACTTTAATTACTTAACAGGAATATAATACTATACTCCTCCTATCCATTTCTCCCTTACCCGAGAGCTTGCTGGCTTA